>HG992275.1:10704583-11336666 GCA_905220595.1 Spilosoma lubricipeda
TCCAAATAATAACAGTTTAATTATTTACCTTACCTTTTTATGTTATAGCTTAGAGGAGAAACAATTGCAGTTGATTTATCAGGATGGGTGTGCGATAGTCAGAATGTTACTGATTACTATGTTCAGCCAAAGTTATATTTAAGGTAAAATTGCACACAAAATACACAAATATAGTAATTTTGAACACCTGACATTGTATCTAGATTTTACGTAGACAAAAAACTTGAGAAAAACATAGTCGGTGCTGTATTTCATTAAAGTTTGCATTGTACACACATATGTGAAATATTTGTTCCTCAAAAAGTTTGTTTTTCCAGAAACCTTTTCTTTAGAACTGCATACTTGATTTTGGCAGACATAGATCCTGTGTTTGTTTTGGAGGGAGATGCACCAGAACTTAAAAGAGATGTTATGGCAGTCCGTAATCAGATTCAGTTTCGTGGTGCAGCACCTCGGTCTGAATCAAATGGTACAAATAAAAAACCAGATGTTGCCAGGAAAAGATTTAAAAATGTGCAGAAAGAAGTGAGTATAAATATTTTTTAAATATTTCGGACATCTATCACACAACGTCATCTAGTCCCAAGCTAAGCAAAGCTTGTGTTATGGGTACTAGACAACAGGTACAAATATATATATACTTTGTTTTAGTAAATACATACATATTATACATAGAAAACGCCCAAACTCTGAAATAAATATTTGTAGATCATACAAACATTTGGTCTGACCCGGGAATCAAACCCGAACCTCACTATCAGCAGTCGCACACACCAACCGCGAGACCAACGAGGCAGTAAGAACATACTTAATTATTTGTTTGTAAATAAGTCTATCTTTAAATGACAAATCTCATACACATAAACTTTACTGTATTCAGTATTAAATACTGGTCAAAATCAAAGCATAATAGGGAATATGCATAAAATTTTTATTTATCTCAAATATTTTTTCTAGATTCTTTGTTGTTTTTACAATTTACTTAAAAGGTATTTTTTCCATTTTGCGATTATTTAACCCTAGAAAATATTAAATGAAAAGTGAAAATTCAGGGACAGTAATGGAAACAAAAATCGTCACTGTTGGTCAAAACGAAATGTGACGTCGATTTTCACTTCATTGAAATTATCGGCGTCGAAATTCCTACTGTGTTAGTAGTGTTTGTGAAAAAAATAACTTCCTCCATGATTTTTATAGCAATTAAAACTGTTAATATGTGCGAAGTGACTGAAACACTATAATAAATAACAAAAAATCTATTTGGGCGGGGGCACCCCAGTACCAGCTCCTCCATGCACACGACATGCACTGCATTCAACGGAGAGTGGTGCGAATCTTCAACTGCCATGAAGTTTTAATTCGGCTGGACACTTTGGCCTGCGTAGAGATGTGGTTTCGCTATGCACCTTCAACTGCATATACTATACTTATACTTTCCGCCATCGTCCTAAGCGACAGAAGTTTGATCCCCATCATCTAGATGGTTGGCAGTCCACAACTGTGGGCTTTTCAAGAAACTTTTTGCCCCGCACAACAAAACTGTAGAATGAACTGTCGCCTGCGGTATTCTCGGACCAATACAACCTTCAAGAAAAGAGCGTACTCATCATCAGGTGATACGTTTGCTCGTTTGTCCACTATGCAATAAAAAAAAAATAAAAAAAAACACGAAATGACAATCATGTTAAAATGACAATGACGTCAATGGCCCTGTCCAAAAGCGCGCTCAAAATGGCGGCGTTTGAATAGCTCAAATTTAGTCAGTTTTAAATTTCACTTTGAAAATTATTTTGACTATTTTGAAGCATATTTCTATTTTTTACACCAATAACTGATCAGATTAAGAAAAAAAAAAATTATGCATATTCCCTATTCATAAAAAAATATCTTCCTGCACTCCTCCAACTGTGTGTAATTTGTTACTTCTGTTTGCAAAAAGGGTTACTAAGTTTTTGTTTATATAAGAGAAGCAAAACCAAAATAGCGGTTGTCCAGTAGTGGACTTTTCAAGGCCTCGTAATTTAATTATGCAATAGCGATAGTAATGGTTAGTTTGAATATTTTTTGTTACAGTGTGCGTCCTTGCTGAAGTGTTTAGGAGTTAGATGTATTAAGGGACATGGAGAGGCTGAAGCCACTTGTGCTGTACTTAATGCACAGAATGTTTGTATTATTGTTTTTACATATTTGCTTGTAATTTTTTTTTATATTTATTAATTAATTTATTTGTTATAGCTGGTGGATGCCGTAATATCTCAAGATTCTGATTGTTTCGCCTATGGCGCAAAACGAGTGTATCGTAACTTTAGTGTGTCTAACACTGGAGGCGGTGGCGCTCTTCAAGGATCGGTCGACTGTTACGATGCTGATAAAATGTATAACAATAATGGTATATATATATATATACATCTTTATTTATCAACAGTATTAAGAATTAGCTAGGCATGTGTGACACACATTTATCTTGATTGCATCTCAAAATTTGCTTTTGTGAGTTTGCAGTTTATTTTTTAAATAGAAACAACTTCTGTTCTAGAGCTTTATCCTGTGTCGCAGGAGGTTTAAAAAACATACATGAAATGAACAAAGAACACCCAGACTCAGAACAACAATTTGTGTAAACTGCGACTGGTGTTTATAATAACGCTTAAAATTTTATTTTTAGGATTTGGTCGCAAAAAGATGGTCGCTCTTGCTCTTCTGTGTGGTTGCGATTACGGCGTCGGGGCTTGCGGTTCCGCCATAAATACAGTGGTATCATTTTTGCACGGTGTACCTGAAAATGAAGTTATTCCAAGGTAAAAATATGCTTATATCGTAACTAGCTGGCCCACATAACTTCGTCTGCATCTCTTTTCAATCATGTTGGGCTGTACGATGATGTTAACTATCCTGCCTTAGGCACGCGACATTTAATAAAACTTGAAAAATCGGTCCGATACCTACGTAATTTCGCTTTAGCAATGTGACAGGACAATTATATATAAGTGTACCTACTATAAATAAATAAATATTTCGGACAATAAATATTTCGGACATCTAACACACAACGCCATCTAGTCCCAAACTAAGCAGAGCTTGTATTATGGGTACTGAACAACTGATATGAATACTTATATACTTTTTTTTTTTGTAAATACATTATACATAGAACACACCCAAACACCGAAACAAATATTTGCAGATCATACAAACATTTGTTCCGACCCGGGAATCGAACCCGAGACCTCAAGAACAGCAGTCGCGTACGCTACCACTGCGCCACCGAGGCAGTTTAGTTTTAGTTACTATAATAGATAAGTGTAGGTACTATTGTCTACTCGTATCTCTAGCCTTCATCAACAACCCATAACGTCCTACTGCTGGGCTCGGGTCTGCTCTCAGAAGAGGGTTAAGGCCATACGTATCTCTAGCCTACTTTAGTACCAAATAATTGTTAGTCATGAACGTCTAGCCGATTGCGGCCAAGGCGGTCAGTCTCAACCAACTACGCAGGTGATATTATAGTGTATAAGTGTGTGTTCTACACACGAGCATTCTATTCCTTCACTCTCATAATCACAAAATTACAGGCAGTTAAATATAAGTATTACACACCAACCAATAGTCCAAACTCAAATCGAAAAGACCGGATCCCGAGTAGTGGAATTGGGCAGGTATTCATGGGCGGCGGCAGTCACTTTCTAACAGGTGACCTATCTACTCATTTGCTACCTTTGTAAAAAAAGAAAAATAAAAATCTTTATACTGTCGCAGATTACTGTCATGGGTAACAGATGTGCAACGCTATGAAGAACAAACACGCTGGCTCGCAGCACCAGGGCGATGTGATCGGTGTGGTCACTTTGGCCGCACTCACGGCAAGAGCGGTTGCCCCGTATGTGTAACGCACCGTGGCTGCAATGATACAGGACATAAGTAATTATTTTTATAATATTTTATTTTTATACTGATTATTGTAATATTTACGAAAGTCATGGTTTTGCATTTTAGGACAAAAATGTCGGAAGTAAAACGCGAGTTATCTTTGAGAAATCGTGCACTCACATGTGGCTCAGCGTTCCCAGAACCTAAAGTTATGAAGGAGTTTTTAAATAAGCCGCCAGAGAATGTAGATTTAGATAATTTGAAAAAACCTACACCTAGTTTGATTCAGTTTGTGGTAAGCCATCTTTTTATTTACAGAAAATAATATGATTTGTTTATTTCCTAGGCTTATTGACTTTCATGGAAGTAAAAAAAAATCATTGACGATCATGCAGGTTTAGTGGTTAGTGACCCTCACTGTACTGTGTAAGTTATGAGTTGTGGGTTCAATTCTCACCCAGGACAAGTAATTGTGTGATGAGCACGATCATTTGTTCTGTGCGTATCTAATTTATCTATAAAAAACTATTGCCCGCGGTTCCGCCCGCATTTATGTCAGTAGCCGTAGTAAAGAGTAGCTAATGTCCTTTCCCAAGAATCAAAGTATTTCCATGCCAATTACTATGAAATCGGTGCAGTGGTTTAACCGTGAAGGCGGGACAGACAGACACACTGAGTTATTTTCGCATTTATAATATAGGTATGGATTAACCAGGTAAGGTTTCGGTCGAGTTTACCGTACTCCTTCATGAAATCTATACAAATAAATAAAATTGGAGTGTCTGTTGGTAATATTAAAATAACCACTTTTTAATAAATTTATATGTATGTATTATGTTACTGTTAAAACTAGTTTTTAATTAAAAATAGTTATATATAAAAAAAACCTAACCTAACGCGTTGATCTAAGGAGTAATTTTGGCTACTTTTTTAGACTAACTTTGTCCCGCGGCGTTATTCGCGGTACGATTGTAACCGCGGGTAACACCGCGGGGTTCAGCTAGTTATTAATATAGTAGTATGAATTGGAGTAATTGGATCGTAAGAGACAGACTGTCATACTTACTTTCGAATTTATAATATTAGTATGGATGTATACCTACGTATCTAGAAAAAAATAAGCGTGCTTGTCTTGTCACACTAATATATAAAGGCGAAAGTTTGTGAGTGTGTATGTTTATTACTTCTTCACGGGCAAACGGCTGGACTAATTTGGGTAAAGTTTGGTGTGCAGGAAGCTGACACCCTGGATTAACACACAGGGTACTTTAAAAAAAATTTGGAGCGAAAACCGATAAACACGCGGCTGGAACAGCGGGCAACAGCTAGTTACTAATAATACAGGCTGTGTCTAATTTGAGACCAGAATGCATATTTTTCGCAATTTTGTTTTACTTACTGTATTTAAATTTACAGAAACTAATGACGAATAAATTGGATTGGTCAGAAAGATATTGCGTGGAGAAGTTTTTGCCACTGCTTACAAAATGGCATTTACAGGAAAATGTACCTAATAGGACCATTCAAGCCAAACGTATAAAAAAAAAGAGAAACCCTAAAGGTTGGTATAAGAATTTATTAAAGAACTGGTAAAAGCATTGACGCTTTTATTTGTATAAACCATCGCATCTATTTACAATTAGAAAGAATGCTAAGTTCGGTTCTGAAACTTGCCTGGTTCTCTACAGTAAGTGCCCAGTGTAGCCAACTTCCAAGTGATCGACGTCTTTATAATTATAATGTGTGCCATTTTCTCCATGCATAAGATGGTTTTCATCTCACCTAAGTACAAAGATAAGTTAACATAAAGAATACTTGAAGTGAACACGATTAGAACCAAAGCCTCACTGGCGAGGTCTTAAACATTTAGGTTCCTGTACCTTTTCAATTTATTGTATTAATCTATATATATATATAAATTAATCATAAATTGCCTTGGCCACGACATCACGCGTGCACGGCTGAACCGATTTTGCTAATTCTGTTTTTGTTGGTTTTGCTGGATAGCCCATTTAGCGAGGAAGGCTATGTAACATCACTCTACGACTAATAGGAGCTGGATATCGACCGAAAATGTCGGGAAAATGGGAAAAAAATATTCCTTATGGAGAGACGCAAACGAAGTTGAGCGGGGTCAACTAGTATATAATGTAATAATTTGTGTATAAATAAAACGTATTCGAGAAATACAGATCAGCGTTATCAAGTCTATAACCAGCTTGAATTACCATAATTTGGATCTATTTTTGAATTCGATAAATTGATTTTTCACACCTCACTCACCTACTCAACACACATGAATCACACACAACACACACAAATGTATAAAATTCTGTCAAACCGTTTCTTACTATTAGTCACTAAACGTAAACTAGTAGTAAACTGTAGCTAATAGCTAGCCGCGATACAGGCTAAGCCTAGATGTCGATTATTTTTCGTAATATTCGCAGATTCAAGGAGTATTAACATTTTTCAGGTGTTCCAAGTTATGAGGTCGTATGGGATGATATCGACAAGCAATATGAAGAACTAATTCCTGATGACCAGTTTGAAGGTAATATGATTCTGATATCATATAATCGCTTATACACATTGTGTGTTAGGTGTATTGCGTTAGGCTTTAGCTTTTAGTTAGAGAATAATCAAACTAATTATAGGTTTTTTAATTAATAACAGAGGTACTTGTTTCTTCACAGAAGGTGAAGATCCATTAGCGGCATGGACAACAATAGAAAGACAAGACCTCATGCACAAATTTTACCCACATGTTGTGGAGGCTTATGAAGAGTCCATAAAGAAACCTCCCAAAGAGAAGAAGACTAGAACTCGAAAGAAAAAAGATGATAATCCTGACAAACCTAAGAGAAAGTATACCAGGAAACCTAAAGCAGTCCAACCAATTGATGACTTAAATAAGTCAATGAAAGCTTTAGACTTAAAAGCTACTGAACACAACATTAGTGCCTTAAATGTCAGTGTTTCTGTAAAGACGTTAAAGAGAAAGATTAAAAATAATACAAAGAAAGGGCAGAAAACACTTACAAGTTTTATAGCTTCGAAAAAAAGACGGACAAGTAAAAAAGTTATACAGTCACTAACACAAAGCTTTAAAAATATTTCCTTAAAAGTTTGTGATGAAGACGAAAATCCTGCACCCAAACATATAAACGATTATTTAGACGAGTTATATGATGGAAAGGAAAATACTGTTCCAATTGTTGAAAAGATTACAGATAAACACTATTTAAGTATGTTGAATAAAACCGATGATAACGTGGGGGAGAGCGACCTTTCAGATATTATCGACAAAATAGTCACCAGAACTACAGAAGTAAAAACTACGAAAGTAGAAAACAATTTAGTTCGACTTGTATTTAACTATACTACCCCTAAAAAGAAAAGTATGAGAAAATCTATACTTAATGATATACAAAATAATTGTTCGACCCCTAATGATAGTCCAGCTGGAAATCGTAAATTTAGATTTAGCGTTAATAGTCCGCTGCAAAAGAATAAGTTTTATTCAACACCTAGGTTCAACAACAGCCTTATTTCTAAAAATATGTCTAGAATTAATGTCGATGATAATAATTTAAACTTCAGTGAGGTTGGTAGAATAAATACGACTAATTTCTTTGACAAACCAACGGAAGATGCTGATGCATTTGAGATGTCTCTAGCTCATAAAAGTGCTGTTGTTGTGCATTTAGATTCCACTGTTGATTACAGTTTGCCAGAAATATGCCTTTAGTAAAGATTAAAATTATGATTGCTGTAAATGACATATTAATTAACAATAAACAAATTTTATAACCAAATAGATTTTTATTGTATTTTTTCTTTTGCTGTAACTTCTCGTGAGTTTTGATGTAAGAAGAAAATTTACTACAGCGCCATCTTGCAAAAGTAAGACTTAATAAATAGAATCTTTCAATCCCGCCTTGCTTAAAGTTTTCGCGTTTACTAATAGGTAAAAGAAACAGTTACGTAATTTCTTACTTCTTCTTGTATAAACTATTATATCCTTTCAACTAACAAGTGTACCTATCCCACTTACAAGTATCGGAACACTGTGTGGGTTTCCATTATCAGTTCGATTCCCATATACCACTTTACCGTGGTAGGATAGCATATAAAAAAAAAGAAAAAAGTAAGATATCATCATCATCATCATCATCACCAACGGCCTTTAATAGCAAACTGCTTGATAAAAGCCTCTCTTTAGAAGGTTTATGGATATGTCATTATAATGTATGAAAAATAACCAACTATAAGTAAGTTTCCGTAACATTGTTGTATTGTCTGCATTCGCAATGAGTATGGTGACCACCACTCTTGGATTCTGCTTATGCTTTCCATCAGGCAGAGTGGAGTCATTTTGGCAGGCCATACATATGCGATACGAAGTTTGCCAATCAGATCTATACAACTAAGTAGCTAGTATATAACCTAGCATATAAAAAAATAGGTGAATATATATAAATACATAAGATTCAATTATTTCGTTATTTATTGATTAATGTACATTTAACTAATTAATAAATTTATACTTTGGGTAAATAAAGCACTATGATCGAGGGAATTTGACAACTTTCATGAATAGTTTACTATTGCTTTTAACAGTTCCTTTGTTATAGCATAATTTCTTGAGAATTCTGATTGTTGAATACTTTAGATGCAGAAACAGCGACATCACATTTTAGTCAGCTCTAATCATTAATTCATGATTTATGGTTATTAGGATAACTGTAGACTTCTCAGGCTTCTACCAAATAGATATTTAAAAATATTACTTTTGAAAATGACACCATTGTTTTGTCTTTTTTTTATCCAAAGATAAAAGTTACCTTCTTTGTGGGTGTATCAAGATTGCTCATAGTCGTAAATGAAGGTATTGTAAATAAATAAAAAAAATATAAATATCTGAGTTCTATGGTTTCCTTATGTTTAAAATAAATTATATATATATATATATTTAAAATAAATAATAAACTTATTTCTATGTGCAATTAAATTAAGGTCTATAACTAAAATAGTTATGAATCTAAGGCTCTCTTAGTAGAGACATTTTCGATACTCTAGTCACATCGAAATATTAGTCCGGGATCCCCGAAACCAATTTCATAAGTTATTACTGTCTAGCTAATTTTTCGTGTGTGGCTTTATTTTGATGAGACGCTTAATGGAACAAGAGCCACTGTGCGGCAGAGTTACGGTAAAGTAGCAAAGTTCTTATTAATGCTAGGTGTATTATTACCCTGCTGTACGTGTAATGGGGATTCACTATTCCCATCTAGGGTTCCTTTGGGCGTGATCAGCAGTCGAAGACCATGAAAACTATGCAAATTTACGTTATTTTGAGCTAGGCTGAAAATTGTAAATTTTATTATAAAACCATTATAAAAACCAGACAGATAGATTGGTTCTAACATGCAGGCACATCACCTTATACTTTCTGAGTCGTGCTAATGAAGGCGTACGATTTTGACAGTCTCACTCTTACCGGTAATGAGAGCAAGGCGGTTTTGTATATATACCGTCTCCATACCTGTTCTCCGGTCAGGATGGAAAGTAAAGGAATTAGAGGTACCATTCTGAAGGTCTTTCGTAGTCATCTCAGCGGTCGTACTCAGTGTGTGAGGATTGACAGCCATATTAGTGAAGAACAGCCTATTACTTACGGGGTGCGGCAAGGAAGTGTTTTGGGTCCAACTTTTTCTTGATTTACATCAATGATTTGTGTCAATTTACCTTAAAAAACTGTAAAAGTTTTACTTACACAGATGATACAGCATTGGTTGTTCATGCACGGAATTGGGATCTTGCCTTTAATTTAGCCGAAATGGCCTTGTCACATGCTATGTCATGGCTTGTTACAAATCTTCTCACACTGAATATTACGCAAACAAAGTATATAGCATTTTCTCCGGCTTCTTCCTCGCGGCCACCACACCAACAAACGCTGACACTACACACATGCAACCGCCTGAATGTGAATTGTGCTTGTGACACAATTATGCGAACATCCACTATTAAATATATACATACATAAAGATGCCTGCCTTAAATGGGATAAGCAAATCAAGAGCCTAACGTCGCGTACTAGGAAATTAATATCTTCTATACTTATAAAATAGTAAGTCCTGACTGACTGACTGACTGACTGACTGATTCATCATCGCCGAGCGTAAACTATGATAGTTACGACTATGAAATTTGGTGAGTAGGATCCTTTTATTGAGTAGACACCCACTAAGAAAGGAATTTTGGAATTTCTACCCCTAAGGGGGTGAAATAATGGTTGAAAGTTTGTATGGAAGTCCGTCATTTTTTAAGTTAGAGACCTGAAACTTTATTTTTGGGCTACTGATTAAAAATGATTAAACACGTATTTCAGCGTTTTTCAATATTCTACCCCTAAGGGGTGAAATAGGGGTTGACATTTCGCGTATAGGTTAGTCTGAAAGTACGACATTTTTTAAGTTAGAAGCATGAAACTTTATTTTTAGGCTACTAATTAAAAATGAGTAAATATGTATTTCAGCGTTTCTGAATATTCTACCCCTAAGGGGTGAAATAGGGGTAGAAAGTTTGTATGGAAGTTCGTTATTTTTTAAGTTAGTAACATGTTACTTTACTCATGTGCTAATGATTAAAAAAGAGTAAATACGTATTAAAGCGTTTCTGGATATTCTACCCCTAAGGGGGTGAAATAGGGGTTGACATTTCACATATAGATTAGTCTGGAAACCGCCATTTTTGAAGTTACAAACATGAAACTTTGTTTTTGGGATACTGACTAATATAGAGTTAATACGTATCTAAGCGTTTCTTGATATTCTACCCCTAAGGGGATGAAATAGGGGTTGAAAGTTTGAATGCAAGTTCGTTATGTTTGAAGTAGCAAACATGAAACTTTGTTTTTGGGCTACTAATTAAAAATGAGTAAATACGTATTTCAGCGTTTCTGAATATTCTACCCCTAAGGGGTGAAATAGGGGTTGAAAGTTTGTATGGAAGTTCGTTATTTTTTAAGTTAGTAACATGTAACTTTACTCATGTGCTAATGTTTAAAAAAAGAGTAAATACGTATTAAAGCGTTTCTGGATATTCTACCCCTAAGGGGGTGAAATAGGGGTTGACATTTCGCATATAGATTAGTCTGGAAGTCCGCCTTTTTTGAAGTTACAAACATGAAACTTTGTTTTTGGGCTACTGATTAAAAGTGAGTAAATACGTATTTAAGCGTTTCTTGATATTCTACCCCTAAGGGGTGAAATAGGGGTTGAAATCTGTATGGAATTCGTCATTTTTTAAGTTAGAAACATGTAATTTTATTCATGTGCTAATGATTAAAAAAGAGTAGATATGTATTTAAGCGTTACTTGGTATTCTACCCCTAAGAGGGTGAAATAGGGGTTGGAAGTTTGTATGGCAGTTCGTAATTTTTTAAGTTAGAATCATGAAACTTTATTGGTGTACTACTGATTAAAAAAGAGTAAAGACGTATTTAAGCGTTTCTGGATATTCTACTCCTCAGGGGTGAAATAGGGGTTGACATTTCGTATATGGGTTAGTCTGGAAGTCCGTAATGTTTGAAGTTCGAAACATGAAAGTTTATTTATGTGTTACTGATTTAAAAGAGTAGAGACGTATTTGAGCGTTTTTGGGTATTCTACCCCTAAGGGGGTGAAATAGGGTTTGAAAGTTTGTATGGAAGTTCGTAATTTTTTAAGTTAGATACAGGAAACTTTATTTTTGGGCTACTGATTAAAAATGAGTAGACACCTATTTAAGCGTTTCTGGATATTCTACCCCTAAGGGGATGAAAAAGGGGTTGAAAGTTTGTAAGTAAGTTCGCCATTTTTGAAGTTACAAACATGAAACTTTATTTTTGGGCTACTGATTAAAAGTGAGCGGATACGTATTTAAGAGTTTCTGGATAGTCTACCCCTAAGGGGTGAAATAGGGGTTGAAAGTTTGTATGGAAGTTCGCTATTTTTGAAGTAGCAAACATGAAACTTTATTTTTGGGCTACTGATTAAAAGTGAGTGGATACGTATTTAAGCGGTTCTGGATATTCTACCCCTAAGGGGGTGAAATAGGGGTTGAAAGTTTGTATGGAAGTTCGTTATTTTTGAAGTAGCAAACATGAAACTTTATTTTTGGGCTACTGATTAAAAGTGAGTAAATAAGTATTAAAGCGTTTCTGGATATTCTACCCCTAAGGGGTGAAATAGGGGTTGAAAGTTTGTATGGAAGTTTGTCATTTTTTAAGTTAGAACCATTAAACTTTATTCATGTACTACTGATTAAAAAAATGTATAGACGTATTTAAGCGGTTCTGGATATTTTACCCCTAAAGGGGTGAAATAGGGGTTGAAAGTTTGTATGGAAGTCCGTTATTTTTTAAATTAGTACCATGTAACTTTATGCATTATCAGCATTAATGCGAATTCTGTTCCTAAAAGGGATGAAATATGGGTCGAATGTTTGTATGATAGTTCTTTTAAATGGGCTATTGATCAAAAATAAATAAATACGTTCAGAAATATGAATAAATTACTGATACATACTTTTATACAGTTTTAATTAAATACATAAAATCAACTTCCACGCGAGCAAAGCCGCGGGCAACAGCTAGTATATAATAAAAAAGCTCAAACCGTCGGCTAGTGTAGAAATTCTTAAACTGGTATATAATAAACTTGTGGGATCTTTGTTGATGTATTGTATCCCT
Organism: Spilosoma lubricipeda; assembly: GCA_905220595.1. Classification (NCBI taxonomy): domain Eukaryota; kingdom Metazoa; phylum Arthropoda; class Insecta; order Lepidoptera; family Erebidae; genus Spilosoma; species Spilosoma lubricipeda. The sequence continues at coordinate 10,717,191 of HG992275.1, forward strand.
GTCTGGGAAGGAGCTGGGTCTTTGCATATGCTGAGAGTGGAGAGGGCACAGAGGGCGATGCTTAAAGTTCTACTCAACGACAGCATTGTTGACAACACCAAGAGTTGACCGTTTTGACCGTGAGACAACTCTGTAACATTACACCTCACAGGACAGCGCCTGCTTCTAGAAGTTTCTTTATCCTCAGTTCTTGACTGTACAACCGTGTTACTAAAATTGTTTATGTTTATCCTCTCGGACGCGACGGAAAATCTTTTAAAGCCAAGCATATAAAGGACAAGTAGGACACCCACACACAAACACACCCACACTCTCTCTCTCTCACACACACACACAGACATAACACATAAATATAATTGCGACGAAATAATAACTAATTTTATTTTATTTTCAATCTAAACTGTTATTTTGTTGTATACCATTATAATTTAAATGTTACCGTATTTTAAGTATTGTTTTATTAATTCGTAATTTATTTTTGACTATAACATGTAATTCTAATTAAAACTTAATGATTTTAAACCAATTTGAAGGCACCTGCGATACAATGCTTGCATTAGTACAGGTGTCATCGACACATTTGATTACACTAGTCATCGATCGCACTAGGTACCTAAGATGTGAAATTGTAAATTTGTAAGTTTTAGTTTTTTTTAACAATTTTTAGGTCAATAAATATTATATTATTATTATTAATTTTAAAAGTATTAAGTAAGCAAGAGTTAAAAAATTTAGCTAATTAGCGCGATTGCGCAGTAGTAGCGTATGCGACTGCTGAAAAGCGAGCAGGGTTCGATTCCCGGGTATAATCAAATGTTTGCATGATCTGCAAATATTTGTTTAGGAGTTTGGGTGGTTTTCTATCTATAATACGTATGTATTTACAAAAAGTATAGATATGTTTATATCAGTTGTCTAGTACCCATAATACAAGCTCTGCTTAGTTTGAGACTCGATGACGTGTGTTAAAAAAAATAAAAAAAAGGTATTAGGTACTATGTTAGAAGTTTTTGTGTAAAATCTTAATCATCTCCTTTCGATACTTTGTAAAGAACTTATATTCATAGAGTCGATGTAAAAAAATGGTAATATTTAATGACGATTGTAATGCATGAGCGTTATGACGTTTGGGCCATAACGTTGTTTAGATACTTTTGGAGTAACTAGTGTTTACTTAATTTATTCAATGGGGCGGTTAGTATCTTTTGGAATGTTAAAATGTTTATTCACTATCTGTAAATCAGTTTTCGATAATACAGTTGTATATCTTTAGGAACCGACTGTGTTGCGATTTGCAAGAAAAACATTTGTTTACCTTAGTACATAATATTCTTTAAGAGACTCGTGGCTAAGTGTTACCGAGTGGGTAAATGTGTTACATTGCAAAAGTTACGCAATCATAGCTAGGCTAGTTAATGGGAAGATGGGGATGGGTGACCATTTCATAACATATCCAGTGATCTCCTTCCATGGTACGAAGAGTACGTTAAGCCGTTGTTATTGGTTGAGACTCTAACATCTATACTAAACAATATATAAAGCTGAAGAGTTTGTTTGTTTGTTTGAACGCGCTAATCTCAGGAACTACTGGTCCGATTTGAAAAATTCTTTCAGTGTAGATAGCCCATTTATCAAGGAAGGCTATTGGCTATATATCATCACACTAAGACCTACAGGAGCGATGCACCAATGAAGAATCTCACAAAAACGGGGGAAAATTATCACGCTACGGGTATTAGCAGACGCAAACGAGGTTGCGTGGGTGGCTAGTCTGTGATAATCGTTACGAGTAGTTGGCGTTTCTGAAAATTCCTACAATAGTTTTTCTACAGAACTTCGATATCGCCTAGTACTTAAGTTGTGGAGGTTTAATGGCAGATATTTTGCGTAGAAAATCAAAGTTCCACGGTATCGTACTTAGTAGACTTAAAACGGACTCCAACCATGTTTGGGAAAAACGCTCGGAGGATCTAGTGCATATAATTATTTGAAAAAAGCCACCAAACGAAATAAACATTCTTAAAAAAGTTACGTATAAAGTAAGGCCATGATCACAAGTAATTATTTACCAGTCAGTCGTAAACCAGCCTGACACTGACAATGTTAGCTATCGTTGATAGCCCATTACACTAGCACATGAGTATGTTACTACCCACTGTGTACATTGACTGATATAGATGGCGACACTAAGGCTGCGACGCCCGATCTAAGTGACATATAGCAGCAATCACGCGGTGGAGCGGACTACCAATTGATTGCTTTGTGGTATAAAGGTGAACATTAAGTTACGAGCGTATATCCTCTAAGCCTCAGTAGTAGTTAATATTTATGTCGAATTGTCAATATAGCCTGCCTCATACAAAGTAAGTTTATTTATCAAAGCAAATTCTACGATAAGGAGTTTCATGCGTTAATTAGCCGCATTATGAAATTTTGTACACACTTTGACAGGGGTAAATTAAATGATATCAGAGATCTTTTATTTGGAAAAAGTGCTTTAAAAAGGACTAAATAATGCTTTTATTGTTTGATGATAGTATTTTTTATAAAAGTATTACATATATCTGGGGGCAGGGTTGTGCCCCCCCCCAAGACGAGCCAAGAGAAGCGCAAGGGCACTATCTACCTTTTCTCGAAGTGTTTCGTCGTTTTTTTGAACCCTCATAACTTTGGTTTCCGGTACCAGATCATTGAAATTCTGAGGATATGATGTCAGTAATAGACTAATTATTCATGCAATATTTCGATTGCATAGCTCTGATGCTTTAGATTTTATTGATATCTAAAAACCTGATTTCGTCACTGACACACTGATGATCATCCAAACTATTTGGGTACTTCCTGAAATGCTAGAAAGCTGAAATTTGGGATTTAAACTAAGTTTAGTATACAAACAGCAAAACAAAATTCATAAATCTATTAATTTTGCCCCCCACCCCTAGAATTGGGGGGTGGAAGTTTGTATGGGACTTTCATTAATTTTTATGCTAGAGGTTTTATTTTTGGTTTACAGACTTTTTGGAAAGAAGAAAGAATATGTACAAGAAATACACCCAAAAAAATAGTAACTTAAGCTTCTTACAAAAAGAAATGAAATCCCACCAAAAATATTTTCATGTAAAATGTTGCCAAGACGACTGCATGCATATGGCTTACCCTATGAAAAAGATTTCAGATCTCATGTAGAGCTAAGTTTCTGAATCTCCACGCCCTAACTCTACCAACCCTAACTTCACAATCTATACATCTCAGTAAAAATGTATGGCTTGGCTGTTTCGTTACTTCAGAAACTAAACATTCGCATAACACATTACTACTTTCTACTAGGGTAAGCCATATGCATGCAGTCGTCTTGGCAACATTTTACATGAAAATGTTTTTGGTGGCATTTATATTTTTGTTAAAGTTACATAAAGACTGCTCAAAATACCTAGCTGATTACGAACGCGGATGTAATATAACGTAATCTCTCAATAAGTTTCTTTTTTTTTCAGAAATCTATTTAAATGTAAAATGTTGCATATTCTATACTAATATTATAAACGCGAAAGTTTGTAAGTATAAATGGATGGATGTTTGCTACTCTTTCACGCAAAAACTACTGAACGGATTTGGATGAAACTTACGCTACTATTTGCCGCGATAGTGGACATACGCGGGCAACCTCTAGTAGTAAAAACCTTTAAAAGAAAATATAAAATGTTGAATATAATTTATTTAGAACCGAGCAAATTATGACTACGCTAGTGTTATACTGTGTAACACGCGTCGCGTCGTAGCGTTTTTTATAACGTCTACGGTATAAATTCAATATAGCTTACTGTATGAGTAAGTGACGGTACTTTTAGCTACTCATTTTTTTTTGAAGAGAGATTACTTTTTACTTACACTAGACAAAATTTACAAACATACATGAAACGGACACAAAGAACACCCAGGCTTTACACACCCGACACAAAGAAGACCCATAACAACAATTTGTGGATCACACAAAGTGTTGTCTCATCTGGAGATCAGAATCATAACATTCAGCGCAATAAAAAGCGGTGACGTGATCGCTTTAAGCACTACTCAATCCGTGCAGTATGTCTAGAGAATATTGTTCGCTGTGGTGTGGTATTATCGGTTCGGCTCTATCATAATACATTCATTCTGCCCTTGTCGATGTGGTACCCGAAGGTATTACAAAAAAGGAGTCCCTGATCAATTTACAATTAAAAATTAATTAACCTAATCCTCTCTGTTTTATGATAGGCCTTGCGTTAGGGAAATTTATTGGACATTTTCATATAATGCTTTTACACGACAAGATATTAATTCAAGTAATGAAATTCCCGATCCGCTTACTTTAACCCTCGGTGATTAACGGATCTCGAATGGAGTATATTATAAATGGGAGAAAGTTTTAAATTTTTAATGACTGTCTCGTTGTCGTCTCGCGGTTGACGTGTGCGACTGCTGATCGCGAGGTCTCAGGTTTGTTTCCGGGGTCGGACCAAATGTTTGTATGATCTACAAATATTTATTATAAAAATATATATGTATTTGTATCAGTTGTCTAGTACCCATAACACAAGCTCTGCTTAGCTTGGGACTAGATGGCGTTGTGTGTTAGATATCCGAAATATTTATTATTATTTATATAATTATTAAAAATATATTTGTATCGGAGTTTGGATGTTTTCTGTGTATAATATGTGTGTATTTACAAAAAAAGTATATAATGTGCATTTGTATCAGTTGTCTAGTACCCATAATACAAGCTCTGCTTAGCTTGGGAAATATTTATTTTATTTTCAGTTAAATTACAATAAATTCATAAATAATAATGTACTGATTAATTACACATTACATAGTGTATTACAGTAATGCATTATGGTAGACATTCATCTAATTCAATCAATCAATCTTGGTAAAATTACGGTTTTTTTAAATGTGGAAATAACAATCTTAGATCTCTCCGCAGCGGCCCCAATAGAGTCCAATTATAAATCTAAACTGTTCTGGAACAGACTACTTACCTAGGTAAAAACTGTAATTAATCTGTAAATAGTTTTGAATGATGTGTTTCTTCTCATTTATTAATAAACTTAAAGATTAAAAGCCATCTCTGATTATCAGATCACGATAAATAAAAGTTGAGATATCGAGTGATGGAACGGTGTTGAAGTCTTTTCAACGCTGGCCTCGTGAACAATAGATACGTTTGTATGATGGGAACGACACCTGCCACTTCTCATCGATATCAATATGCGCACTTTTAACCATTTTTTATCAGAACTCTGAACAATTTTCTGTACGATTGAAAGAGGTTTAATAAGAGCAATATTTTTTAATAATTATATAAATTATATATAAATAATAATAAATATTTCGGACATCTAACACACAACGCCATCTAGTCCCAAGCTAAGCAGAGCTTGTGTTATGGGTACTAGATAACTGATACAAATACATATTTACTTTTATAATAAATATTTGTAGATCATACAAACATTTGGTCCGACCCGGGAATCGAACCTGGACCTCATGATCACCAGTCGCACACGCCAACCACGAGACCAACGAGGCAGTCTTATATATATATATATATAGTTTACGAATGACGATATATTTGAAAATCATATTATGTTAAGTCTCAATTCGCGTTTAGTGTCAGTACAGTTCAGAGTAGCCTTAAATTTGAGAAGTTGATTTGTGTGAGGATTGAATTAGAAAAGGATATACGATATCACTTAAAGTTCACTTGGTGCTTTTAGGTGTCTTTTAACCTCACATGCACCGTGGAGATCTTCAGGTTAGACAGGCGGGCAGGTAAGTATATGGTGAGTCAGATAACTTTACTACTGAGACGGTGTCTAGATTTACATGAGGACGATCGAACCGTAAAATGCTACGAGAAACTCTAAATCCTTTTTAACCTCGTCACTATGTTAGAAGGAGAAGCGTGGCGGGTTTGTTCACCCCCAAGTCGTGAGATTTCGCTGCGGGTCGGAGAGATTCGGGAGGCTGCGTCGTAGAGCGCGCGCGCGTACCCGGCCGCTTCGTCATTGCGACGGAGGCTGTCGTGTGTCGGCGCTAGCCCGTGCGAGCGCTTGTCCGCACCGCACCGCACCGCGCTGCGTCCGTGCGTCACCTGAGCTGCCGCGTCCCGCGAGAATCGCGCGAACACGCCCTCGTGCTGAAAACGTGCTACGCCGCATGCTGTATCGCGCCGCGACGTTACTGATCACGCTTGTGCCGGTGCCCGCGCAGTGTCTGTGCTCCATAGTCTTAACTTAGTGACCACGTTTTCCGGACCGGCGACTGTGGCGCGATGTAAAGAAGCCACGGCCGTGAATCCATGTGTAAGTGGGTGCGTTGCGTGTATCACCATCCGCATGGCGTTTGTAGGCGCCGGTAACGATTTTCTGCAAACTAACAGCCTTAGCATGTGAGATTCGGAAAAGAAATGAATAAATTGCGAACAGGCTGCCTCGAATGAAGAATCATTCTATTTTAACCTCTACCTGTATGGAATAGATCCGTGCACGTGCGCCTTGGCCACTGATCAAAATGAATACACTCTTTGCCATTTTAATTTTTAAAAAAACTACTTTGTAAATAGTCATTTGGTCACTCCTAAGAAATAACCTACGAATGCCATCCAGTTATATATCATTATCAACGTAACAGGTGTCGCTAAGTGTGCTCGAGTACGGACTTGATCTTCAACTTTTTGTTTTAAAAAATCAATAACTTTTTTTAATCATATAGTCATAATCCCAAAATACATTTATCTGCAATATGATAATGAAATGAAGTTATTTTCATGTCATTAAAGTAACAGAGCTTTAAAACAATTTATACTTATTAAAAGGTTCAAAGTTGTTCTGTGCTATGTTATAAATGTTTTACACTAATAGTAGTAAAATAGTATACATATTTGTATTTATGGATTACTGATTTTCTTTGGTGTAGTAAACTTTGGACAATACAATTAAATAAAATGTCAGCGATGTGGAAATTATAAGACATATTCTAATAAGAAACAAAATCATAATATATGAAGTTGTTGCGGAAATGTTACACCCCTTTGTGCAAGGCTCTCATGAGGAGCAAAATACTCAAATGAGTCTCATTTTGAGAGTTTATTTAGAGCGGACCTTCCTGTAAAATACAGGAGATTAAAAGTACTTACAATATGGTTTGTTTTCTGTTTGTCTATTTTTTGAGTAAGTATATTTTACAACTTTTGATCTTAACAGACACACATTGCCGCCGGAGATATTACAAGTGATAGCCTTTGATGTTTGTAGTAGGTATAGAGAGGATAGAATAGTATTGGGTTTCTCTTCAAATAATGTAAAGTGTGTTTACCGATATTATTTGGCAATTCCACTGCATAGCAGCAGAAATAATACTACTCAAAATAATATACTAGATTGCATATTACTTCTTAATTTGAATTATGTGTGTTAAATGATTTTCGCACGCTGTTTATTTTGTTTACATATTTTAGGAAATTAACCCACTTAGTATTATTAGTATTACTTTTGCACATTTTGAGTGAGCAGGAGCAGGCTAAGCAGAGATGTATTTATTTAAAAAGCCTGAGGTAACTCATATCACATCATAAGATTTACCCAAATTTCAGTTTTTGGAAAACTAAAAACCTTTGTTAAGATAAAATCAAGTCTAAGAACACATTAAGAGCAGAATACAGAAATAACTCTGAATATATTTGAGATCATGTTAGTAAGCAATAAAAAGAAAGGAATACATAATATAACATTATCGAATGAAAACCCCTGAAGTAAGCCATGCGCCGCTCTATATCTTCCATTCATAAGCAGATTCTTAGGGCCCCATAACGACTATTATCTTTGTAAGTTATGCCTTTGATAATGGAGGGAGACTTACAGCTTAATGAAAAGAATTCACATAATTTATAGCTCGTACTACAAATACATATCTTGCTTAGTATAGTAGTAAAGAAGGAAAGGGACATATAAAAGAGAATTATTTTTAGTAAAGTTGATTTGTAATCATGAGAAAAAAGAAAATGTAACATTAAAAAAATACTCTTAAGAATACGTATGATAAGTTAACTACAACCAGAGCCCAGAAGCGCCAGAGAAGTATTAAATACTGTCCGGAGCGGTATGTGGCTGTACTATGTGACGTTAACGTTTATCAAAGCGCTTTTCGTTGTCCTGGAGTCTAGGCCAACAACGACAATGTTAAAATAATGAATATGTGTGTCACTACCATAAATGCTACAAATAAATGGCCTTTGCTTCACACATGAAAGTGACCAAACGTCCAGAATAACAGAAATGTTGTCTATTCTATTTTGGTATCCCCTTTTAATTTTGTTGAATGTTTCCGATCTGTAGATATTACTATCGTTATGTTAGAAAAATCAATGAAAATCGTGTTTTATTACATACGTAGTACATTAATAACGCTAACAATGAAAGAGTGTCAGATTAATGGCTCCTCTAGGCTCATAAATATCATCATTCACCTCTGGGTCGTTATCTAAAGAATACCCGACTGCCAATAGCGGTGATACATGATTACAATTAATACATGAACCTTATCTAGTCAGTACAGCGGTGGTTAAGGTGTAACATAAAAAAATATCTTGTCTTGGTTATAAACGACAAGGGGACATAAACATTGAGCTTGAGGGAGGGTCGTAATAAAAGTTAGAAAAAGTATATCTCTGTATATGTGTATATACATGTCTATTCTACTAAGATATGTCGCCCACTTTTTTAAGGCTATGTTTAAGAGTCTAGCAATGTAAAATTATATGGCTGTGTAATAATACATTGGTGGTTTTCGCTGATAAGGAATGCTTTGTAAGCAAACTCCTATTTGCATTTTTACATTTCCCTTCCAGTATTCACTTTGTCATAAAACAAATTTATACGTTATATAAACAAAGGGCATGTGAATAACTTATCTTTAAAAGTTTCAAGTCCCACATTCTCTATCACGTTGTCAATGAGAACTTAGAGTATTTCATTCGCTTTGTACTGAGTCTAACTTTCTCAAATGTTTTAATTGCTTTCAAGTACAATTAAGAGAATTGGTTCAGATGAAAATTAAATTGAAAACAATTTAATTTAAAAAGTTTAATTTATTGTTTGAATATAGTTTTAAGAAATTAGATTTTTATGATTCCTTATACATAAACATTTTAACATTATATTCCAACTGAAAATTATGAATTTATGATCAAAACTATTTCATTTTTTAAATAGCATTAGCTGTTTAAATTTTTAAAGAAGTAATGTATTTGGATTCCGTGGCTAACTTCTTATTAAAACGTTTACAAATTTTTATCAAAGGAGTAAAATGCATTTCAAATAGATTTGCCTTCCTACGCTTAAAATAAATAAATCCTACTTTCCACAGCTTACTGAGCCGGGCAGTACTGTCATCAAAGTGGAGATGCCTTTATGAATTTTATTTCAAAGGACCATTTATGGAAGGTTAAGCTTCAAAGTAATTTTTCTTCAATGTGAAGTCGTAACCGGGATATTGAGTAGGATATTTTATTCATGATTGCGATTCTCGATGTGTTTATAGATTAAGATTAGCAATTATAAGGTCAGGTTTTTCTAACTGAACTGAATGTTTATCTAAATATTTAAAATCATGGTTATAATAATGTTAATGTATTATTTACTTTATAGATGAAAATGTTTTATGAAATAAAATATAATTAAAATATATGTTATTTTTTTAATTAAAACGGTTTGTGAGATGATTTGCTTTCAAAAAGATAAGACTTTACAAGTTTTTGAGATATGCCTACAAATTAAGTTATTATCCATGCTTCTAATGGAGAATTTTCTCACGATTTTAAAATTTGTGATAAAGTGGTCTATCGAGTCGTGACGTTTTAAGATACTAATGCAGCGAGTTTATATTTGGAGTATGACGTTAACTCATTTTTTTAACCTTATTTACAAATAATTAGAGCTAGTGTAAATGATTTAGTGTCGACAGTGTAGAACAAACTGTTAATTATTATTGTTCCGATACTGAAAAATAGCCGAATCAAAATTGAAAAATGGCAACGTTTTAAAAAAATTACAGTAAGAACCGTACATTATGTAATAGACAACGATAATATATAAAAAATATTATTGTTTTAAAATATCATTGGTCTTTCTCTGCCTCTTTTTTTAACCCGCAATGAAAAAGGCAAGAAACTTGAATGTCAGCCCAGTTTTTCATCTTAGTTTTAGCGCCCTTTTCTCAGTTGTAGCTTAAATCTTTTGTTTAAAACGTGTTGTTGTAGCTATTCATATACTTACTAATTGGACAAAAGACTTGGACAAGTTGACATATCTATTAAGTTGAAATATTGATGGCAGTCGATTATCAATTAATATTATTTTGAATTAAACTAGACATTCAAATGGAAATATATTTAAATATTAGTACTAGCCGACCCACGCAACAACCTTGTTTGCGTCCCCTATTGCCCGTAGCGTAATAATTTTCCCCCGTTTTTGTAACATTCTTCATTGGTTCTCCGCTCCTGTAGGTCTTAGCGTAATGATATAAAGCCTTCCTCGATAAATGGGCTATCTAACACTAATTGGCGCGTTCAAACTCTTCAACTTTATATATTAGTATAGATATAGAAGTATATAGATATATTATAGTATACATAATTTTCATAAAGTGACTCTAATATCACCGCAATTAGGCCCATAATGACACCTATAATCAAACTGACTTTTTCATTGCTATAACCCCTAAGGTGTCCACGGCCTTTCATTGACGTGACACCTGAGGGAATAATTATCCACAAGTGAGTTATAGAGTTTTATTTTATTGGTTGAGTTGCTTCCTTTTTTTTTTAAAGTTTCAATACGAAAAAGATCGTATTCAATAGTACAAATAAATTAATGTACCTACTTATTACTTGCTCATTTCACGCGACTTCGTATTTAAATAGATAATTTCAACGTGTACGTGTTTAATGAATAAAACTTTCACTCAAATATATCTTTCATTTTTTCTGTAATAAAGGAAACTTGAAATTCTCTAAAACGATATCCGCAAAAGCCAAAGAAAAAAAAACCTCATTCTTTTAGTCTATGGTCGATCGCCATTGTAAGATGTGCACGCTTAGGAAAACTGATAAATTTTTCCCGCCATTGCGAAAAAAAATTCACAACTCTTTTTTTTTTCTTTTTTTTTTTTATGGAATAGGCGGGCAAACGACCAGACGTATCGCCTGATGGTAAGCGATTGTCGCCGCCCATGGACACCTGCAACATCAGAGGCGTCATAAGTGCGTTGCCGGCCTTTGGGGGATGGAGAGGGGACATAGGGGGAAGGGGTTTGGTTTATGGGCCTCCGGTGCCTCACTCACTTGGTGAAACACAGCGCAAGCACTATTTCACACCGAAATGGAATTTAAAAAACACGTTTTGTTGAAATTACAGTTATTTATTGATTGAAATGTCTACAAGGACTAATTGTGAAGAAAATTATTTTTCAGTATTATTTTCTTAACAAGTGTGTTGAAAAACGTCGTATGATACACGCGTGTATAGATGATTACCGTCCTCGGTTATCTTAAGACATCACCTAACGGTGCAGATCTCAATGGCGCCTCAGCGGTAATCACCAACGCTACACACTTGTACTATAATGCACTATTAGTTGATATGGATGGGAATTGAATCAAAAACTTTTTGGTCGTGGAATTGATTAATAGACCAATTAGAGCATACTTCTAACTTTAATTCCAATATTATATGTTTAAAATTATGTTAGTAAAAGTAATTAAAAAAATAATAATCTGATACCATTTATTACAATCGAATCGTATAAATTGATTTTACAAACGTCAATAGTAGTCGCAATTGGTGTAGACGATTTTTTATAGATATACAGTACATATACCTAAAAAAAAAATATGTAGAAAAAATCACTCATATAAATTTAATTTTAAATCTAAAAATTCATTTAATATTCAAAATTTCCGCTAGAACGCTAACTTCTGCCATGGACTCGCTGTGACGTACTTTAAACCACAGAACTGCTCTAAAGACTATCATCGTTCTGTGTACGCGGTTCTTTTTTATGACATCTTGTTTAGAGGGGCGTTACGTCACACAGCGTTTGCGGTCCCGTGATAACAAGGATAAAATATTTACTTTTTATTACTTTAATTTAACTAATATGATTAATATGAAAAGCATAAAAGTGTGTGTATCGGTAATCTTGTGTTAAATATTACCAGAAGAAAAATAATATGTATTTATTTTCGTTTAGTGTCTACACCCCTATTGTCCGAATCGTTTGAATCGATGATAAAAATACAATAGTCCCAAAATTATTGGAGTCTCTAGACATATTTGACAAAAGCCAATAATTTAGTTTTACATTTAAGCGACCGCTTTGCAATGTACCGTTTTAAAACAAAGTGTCTCATAGCGAAGTAACCCATTTTAAAATTGAAAAACAATCAACAAATAATACTAACTTAATTGGATTGAAATTCGTACATATAGTCAAACGAATACCGATCACTGATGTCAAAGGTTTAATACGTTATTGCGTAGCTCAGTGAATGTAGAGGTGCTACACTGCTACAGCCAGTTTCGTAGCAGAGGCTTCATTTGCAGAGGATTCGTATAAGCCTCCTCAAGAAGATTATGTTTCTGAGGAAACCTAAATTTAATATACTGAAGCGATTGTTTGAAGTTGTGAATATGTTAGTTTCGTCAAAATTTATTCATGGCAATATGGCAATTTGCGTACACAGCAGTTGTTTCCCAGCACATGTACATGATGAAAGTTCTAATTACGGTTTAAAGTATTAGAAAATAAATATATGACACACATATGAAAATTGTTTGAAATATGAAATTACTATTTCTATAAATAACTAGCTGAACCCCGCGATGTTACCCGCGGTTATCGTCGTACTGCGAGTAACGCCGCGGTACAAAGTTAGTCTGAAAAAAGTAGCCTAAGTAACTCCCTGAATCATCAGCTACCTGCCAGTGAGTGAAAGTCCCGTCAAAATCGGTCCAGCCGTTCCAGAGATTACCCGGAACAAACAGACAGACAGACAGACAAAAAAAAATCAAATACATTTTTGATTTATGTACCGTGTATACATATGCATTTAGTAAAAAAAGCGGTTATTTTAATATTACAAACAGACACTCCAATTTTATTTATTTGTATAGATAATAAATATTTCGGACATCTGGGTACTGGGATAACCCAGTACCCAGATGTCCGAAATATGTACCCATAAGGGTACTTAAATATGTTATAAGTACATATATACTTTTGATTGTAAAAACATACATATTATACATCAAAAACACCCAAATTCCGAAACAAATATTTGCAGATCATACAAACATTTGGTCTGACCCGGGAATCGAACCTGAGAGCTCAAGCACAGCAGTCTCATATGCTACCACTGCGTCACCGAGGCAGTATACTATGTCTTGTTATCTCTCAATTGCGGAAAGCCGCCGCAAAATCAAAGAACCCGTCTGCGGCGTACATCCACAAGCAAATATGATTTCTCAGTTTACACCGTTGTATGAATTAATTTATTCGTATTTTACAACAATAGCCACAATTGCGTGAGGGTGCATCAACACTATCTAAACGAATGGACTATACATAATACTTCACAAACAATATGTAAATAGCACTTAACAGATATGACACTTCTAATTCAATATGATGATATTAAATTATGTAGTGTTATGTGTTGTGGTCTGTAAAAGTAATTCTATACATTAAGTAAATAAAATTCGTAATATTGATGGTTACGCCATTGGCAGCTAACTAATTAGGTGCCTAGATGCCCCAACTATTCACGAGATAGCGACGCCGTGTGCTTTTCTAGACTTGTATTTTAATATTATAATGATATTAAAACTGAAATTAGTATATTTTGCGGGGTTTAATACGGTAAAGGTAAATACTAAGTTACACCTAAGTTATAAGTACGTAACAAGGTGGGTGTTGTGTGCAGGCGCAGGGCGGTGAGCGGGAGCGCGCGCGGGCGAGATGGCTGCGCCGGCCAGCTGATAGAATGCGGGCGGCGGCGCGCCGCACCGCCCCGACCTAACCGACACCACGAGCGCCTCATTCACGGGTACACACATATTTTATTTATCGTTTTAGTGGCTTTCGGTTTTCAATAATAATACTTATTGGATATTTCGTTGCTTGAAAGCTAGATGATATACTTGAATAATAATAGAAAATTTTATATTAAACTTCGTTAGTTAACACTGCATTCATATGATAATGGAGTGCGTTGAAGTTATTAATGGTTTAGAGTAAGAACTGAATGAAGGCTTGTCTCTAAAAGCTGTTGAATTCGCAAAAGCATAACAGTTGCATTAGATTGTTGAGAAAGGTTCAGCTCTTATTTTTTCCATATTTATATACTACTTTGAGTTAGAGAGCAATTACTTAAATACTTGTCGCTATCAAATACGCCAAATTATTTTATTCGGCGTCACTTTAATGTAACTGTTTAGTTATAGTTTAAATTTGTTTTAAAAATTATATTAGACAAAAATAAAAGTCCTTTAATAAATAGTTTACGTTCATCGTCATCATTAGTCTATTGCAGTCCACTGCTGGACATAGGCCTCTCCAATTGCGCGCCACTTAGTTCGATCGTTTTCGGAGTTTACGTTATTTATCTTAAAACTGTTAACGTAGCTATTTTATCTTTTATCAAAAAATAAATGTACGTATTAGCATTCCAGCTTATGAAATTGAAAGTTACCGTATAAATGAAACGTAATAATGTAGCGCCGTAGAAATATTGAGCATGAGTTACTGTTTGTGACTTACAACAGATTGCTCCAAATCATAAACTTAGTTAGACGGTTCGTATCAAATCGTATAACAAACCTACAGCCGACCTGTTAGTAGGTATAGAACGGTTAAACTGAAACAGAAATCTAACTAATACAATGAAGTAACCCGGGACCCAAAAATCAATTCTAAATATGACGTTTATAACTTACTAATGAAAGGGCCTTAATCAAGTTTATAAATGCTTTTAGGTAATTAGGGAACGTATTTTCGAATGATGAGAAATTGACGAAGGGCTAAGTAATAATTATGATAGGCAACTACACAGAGTTATTTAGTTAAAAACTAGTACACGACAGTTTCGATTTAGCAGACTACAAACTTTTTAATCTGCCGATAGTTTGCCTATAGTTTAGTTTGAAGGCAGCTGACGACCGATACCGAATCGTTATAATGTGCCATACGTCTTCATACTGATTAAGAAACCAACCAACTTATCGGTCGATCAAAAGTTGCTGTTTACGGGGATCTTAGTATAGGTGTTCAGTCAGCATTTCGTAATAGTAAGATGATAATATCTTGAAATAATATTTTCTTCATTTCAACATCTATACTGTTAGACCGTTCTGGTAACTAAACCAATACAACTTTTATGCAGGATATAATACGAGTATATGTGAAAGTAAATGATAGGTACACTACAACTACGACTTTATTATCACCGTACGTTACATTCCCTTGTGATTATAATAGTATGAGCACCAGATATTTGTTTTTAACTTATAATTTTATTTCAAAGTCCATGTCTTCTATATCCCGACGTTTTGAACGTGTATGTGTAAAAGTCCTGAAAGTCTTATATTTAATAATTAATAAACTTGATAGTTTTATAATAAAAAGATGTGTCGCAGACGGGGACTGCCGCGGTCGAGCTATTGCATAGCATTTTTTATCAACATATGAAATTATATTTATTTTTATTTATGCAGTATATATTTTTTTTTTGATATTAATTCAAGTGTTTTCTTTAATATTAATTCTAGTTACACTTTTTGAGCGTGGTGACCGATAAGAAAACATTTATTTTTCTTTTATTGAATAAATGAGAAATTAATATCGTCATGTACATATTTACATGTCTTAGTACATGTAAATATGTACTTAGTACATGTAGGTTATTCAGGATTTTTTATCATTGAAACTATAGGTTTATGGTAACTGAAATAAGAAACATAAGTTTGAGACTTGTTATCCTCTAAATATCTGGAAAATACCACATCAATGGTGGTCCCATATTTTGTTGTGGATTCTTGTGGATAATTATTCATTTTCAAATGTTCCATTTGTTAAATATCTGAAAAATAAGATAAAAGTCATAGCATAGTCAAAGTGATTAGACTTCAAGAAATAGCTACGCCATTAACGTTTGCCTTCAACCTTTGTCTGAGAACTGGTGTTTTTCCAGAAGTCTTGAAAAAAGCTTAATGCACCTTATACATAAAAGTAGCGACCGGGACAATCGGTCGCTACCATCGGTCCATCGGACGTATCGGTAACTATAGACCGATCAATATCCATACTAATTGTTCTATCTAAAATACTGAAGAAACTCTTGAACAGTAAATATTTATTACATAATAATTTCATTGCTCATTCCCAATCAATTCGGATTTGTCAGAGGTAAGTCTGCGGAGGATACTCTACTCTACTCTAAATCAAACAGAGTTGGTTGCTAAACACTTAGACAGTAACTTCAAAGTCCTTGGTGTATTTTTGGATCTCTCCAAGGCCTTCGACGCTGTCTGGGTACCGCTGTTACTACATAAAATGTAGTTAGTGTGTTCGAGTGCGTGGGGTTGTACTGGACATCTTTAATTCGTATTTTACAATTCGTACCCAGTGTGTCAAAGTAGGAACACACATAAGCGACCAATTACCGCTCACTTTCGGTTTGTCACAAGGAAGTGTCCTCTCGCCAACGCTCTTCCTGATTCAGGTCAATAGTTTATCTACTAAATCTCTGTCAAACTGCACTATCATGTCTTATGCTGATGATACAGCTTTGGTAATGCATGGCGTTATTTAGCAGGAGACTCAAAGCTATGCAGAAAATGCTATTAGGAAAGTGACGACCTGGCTTGAGAAAAACCTCCTCACCATCATCAATATAAACAGAACAAGACTTATTAAGTGTTCTCACCGAAAAAACGCTCAACCTCACTTTAATTTTAAGGCACACACCTGTCTTCGATGAACAGAATGCGCTTGTCCAGACCTGGTACAAGCAGTCACAGTATAATATCTTGGGCTCACCATAGACAAATACTTAAATTGGATGGCAATATAGTATCAATTCATAGCAATTAGAGCTATGAATTAATACTATTATGATTATTTTTTATAATATTCCATTGTATTGAATCCTCATCCTAATTATTATTTTTTGCTTAATTTTATTGTAAATATATTGTTTATCATTATTATTTTAATATTCAGGAATACCTTTTTGCACGATAAAACGTTTGTTGTTGTAATGGGTGGAAGGCGCTGACGTTATATTAGTACAGTTGTCAACGGCAACCTCTTACCTAATGGGTCCCTATTTTTATGTAGAATCAGTATTCTTAAGAGAATTTTGTAAAAATTATCTATTGAATAAACATTATTATTATGATAGCAAGGTTATCAAGAATACTAAGATAAAATGTGATTCTGTATAATTAGCATTCATCACATAAAAATTAAATGCCTATATATTTGGACTTTTCGGCTTCGAAAACATAAAAGCTCATGGGAAATTTTTGTCAATGAACAGAACTTTCATTCATCGGGGACCGGCTGTTTAACAATTTATGTATATGTATGCTATTAACACCTACCCTTCCTCACAGAACAAACTCTGGTGAAAATAAAACAATGGAGAGATAGGTTCGGTCTCAGCGGGACCCCGGGGAAATTTTGTCGATCATTTGTGTCAGCAGTTTCGGTACTTTATCGATACTCGCATACATGTCGCGGTTTTGTCATTCATCGTTATTTTGTTTGGAGTGATCCTACGTGGATAATAAGCATAATATGACTTATGGCATGATATGCTATCTCCAGATAATGCTGTTGCTGATATGTTTGTTACTTTTTTATATTAAACTACATGTCAAAGAATGTGATATCTCCTCATTTAACTGTTTTAAAAAGTTATCAGATGCAGTTATACATGTTAATAACGGACTACACTTAATCTTAAGGTTTTTCTCAATCTTAAAATAATTACGTTATAAAGAAAGCTTATATATAAAGCTAATTAAAATATTGTTTTAAGTAAAATTTAAATGAATTTATGGAGATATTATACAAAAAATTACAACACTAGTGGGCAAGCATGTAGTTCTAACTGGTTTGTGGCCGCGATTTATAGCATAGGTAACTTTACACTATTAACAAAGTTGCAAAGTAATAACCCTGATTAATTATTTTGCATCTGATGCGCGCGGAAATGCATTAGATTATCGTAAACATTTATATAATAGTGTACTTAAAGTGTTTTATTATATCTTGTTCTACTCTACCTATACAAATACTCGTAGTATTTGTGCACAAGTATAGTAATATAGCGTATTCATTGCCAAACCTTCATAGAAGACTATCTCTTTTTTGGATTTTATATCTTAAAAACATTAAAATTAAACCCTAACAGGATCATTTTGATGTTCATCTGTTTGTCAAAACCTGTCAAAACTATTTGGTTTTAAGTCTATAAAGATATGAAGTTGAAATTATAAAAAGCTTCAACTACTTTTGTTTCGGACGATGATACTTCTTTATACAAAAAAACTATAACTAAATTGTTAAAAAAATAAAATCTCGACAATCCTAAGTTAGTTATGTTTGTACTTAGAGAGCTCGGTACTGTCGCGGTCGTAATATATGTATTTAATTAGTACAAGGAAACTCGAAGAGGGTAAATTATTAATGAATGTCTTGCTGTTTACCTAACAACCCTTGTTAGGTAAAAGATAGATGACTTTAATTTGGCGTTCTATTTATATTTTTTATTATTATTTCAACCTCCTTTTTAAGAAGAAACCTTAAGCAGTAAGATATTAAGCAGTAGACAATTCAAAGCCATTAATTGATACAACAAATATTTCAGAAACTTAATGAACACGTTTCGTTTCATTAAGCGTCATGTGTCTGCAATGTCTGAAACATTAATGAACTTTCCAACAAATAATTTTCGAATGTTATTTCCAAACATTTACCAAATAAGCTGATTTGTTGATACAACTAAAGCACACAAAGTGCTTGGTGAACTTTATTGTTCTAAATATATAGTTAGAAACTCTAGAAAGTTTATATCCGCTAACAGTGCGAGCCAGGTATTTTCCCTTGTTCAAGTTTAATTCCGAAGTCAAAAACTATCTATCTCGCTTTTGAAAATTAATCTTTTCGTCGCAAAGATACACTGGGACTAGTTGTCGATAAAGGTCTATAGTGAAATCGATCTATCATTACTTAACAGCTAAAGCACAACGGGGCTTGGATGGATCGATTAAAACGGAGTGTAATAATTACATCCGCACTCATCTCCAAGTATCAGTCTAGTATGATCTATGTTAAGATCGAGTTAAACTTAAGTCTTTGAGGGTTCCTAGCAGCCACTCAGGAGGCCTACAGGGATTTTATAAAGATTTCAGAGTAAAGCGTAAAAAATACAAATATTCAACTCTGTGTACCATACTTTCGTAATATTCGACACGGGACAGTTGATAAGACTTTTTCTTTCTTCCGAACTGTATGTATCTAGATAATAAACAATAATTTGTGTCTACTGTTATTTTTTGCGTTATCTATTATACCACATATCCCTTTCTGCACGTGTGTGAGTAAAAATTGCAACTGAAAGTAAAATATAATGACAATCTGTTTGCATAATCAATGTATATTTAAGGCTTGTAAGAATAAAACAAATAAAGCCACTTGCTTTTACAATTTTTGACAACTTATAGAGTACGGTCCAAGTCTAAAAGTAAGCAACGACATTAAGAGTAAATACTTGTTTTATGTAAAATCTATCGTTAAACTTAATAAAATAGCATATACGGTTATTAAACTAGAACCTTAATAGGCTACAACTTGAGCTCAACAACAAGGTACTTTTGTTTATCAACTGAGTGCAAGCGTCTGTAGGCCTCGTAAGGATCACTTGAGCCCCACACAATCGCTAGTTTAGCAGCCCGTATACTCATAATCATATATGAAGGATGTAGGCGGATCAGTATGTGTGTTCATTGGACCAAACCGTTACATTTGCGATAAAGGTTCTATTGTTACAATACGAAGTTTCAGATGTTCGGATGGTATTTGTAAAGGAATAACAATATTATTCAATAGTTATTACTTTGGAGTAATCCTTATTATGTTTTGAGTTAAGGCTATTGATACCATTCAAGCTTACAATTTGCCGTGATTATGTTACTTCTAATCTGATGTACCTACTACTGAATTAATTTCCAAATTTACTCATAGTTCCTGAAGGGATTTGATAAGTTTATATGGATGGCATTTGTGTAGGTAATCTCATTAACGAAAATATTCCTTACCTAGATATTGGTACACATACAGCCAGTTATGTTTTTATTGAAACTCAATTGAGGCGAATCCTTCATTGACTGGAGGCATCCTTTTAGTCAGTTTACTGCTGAAAAAATTGTATAAGGAAAATTCAATCAAATATTTTAAGAAACTAGGAAGGATGGAGTCCAGGATTTGAAGACGGCACAGAAATTTAGCTACATAGAAGATATGATTGTGAATGTTCATACTCATATCTTAAAAAATATATAATCAATAGAGAATTCTCTAATATAAACCTATTATGTTACAAATGATATACATAGGTATGTCTATATATATTTTTTGTATTTAAAACTAATGAATAAACTACCAAATTAGTTAGAAACCTATTTACACCTTAAGGATTGCCGATAAATGAACAGTTTAATTTATGTGACAATATCGCTTTTTTAAAAAGGTATATAAAGTTCAATGCATCTCAATTATTTACTGGATTAAACTGTTTTTGTTCTTAAAATGGTTTTGGATACATTTTCGTTTTGAGTTTCCGATTCTTAGTTACTGAAGATTGTAATACCTATGTTAAGAAGAAACACAAGATTCTTGACAACAAAGTGTAATGAGTACTAAAATACCGGGCAAAAAATGGAGAAATTCTTTACCTCATGCAATAATTATACTCCCTGCGTACGTCGTTGTTAACGGTTAAACTCAATCCTTATTAATTTTTATAACCAAGCGGACCACAAGTTAATTAAGAGTCAGACGACCTGTTAAACTTGTCTGAAAAGTTTAGGAACAATCCCCTAACGCACATGTGTTAAGCACGACTTAAAACAGAGTCATGTACTGGTAATTCAAAAAGTTGGCTACTATCCTCTTGAGAGCCTATAAATAGGAATTTCGTTTAATTTTCATGGATATATTTGATTTTCTAATTGCCTTTCCATCATGACTTATCCTACTATTTCCTACACATGAAGTTTCAATTTTTTTTTTCTAATTATTTTCTAAAGCACTCTGTTGGCAGCCTTAGGCTTCACCGTATTCAAACCGTTCACTCACTCGTATTTCGAACATAAAAACTGTTTCCAAATTTTCCATGTAACTTTTATAATTCTTTATAATTTATTCATCGGTATTAATGTTAACTCCTTCAAAGTGATCACCATAGAAACAGTTTCAATAATGTTGTATTCTAATTAAGCCAATAATAAAATATAATTATTAGACCCAAGATCGAATTAAGTGGCGTGCAACTGGAGAGGCCTATGTCCAACAGTGGAATGCGATAGGCTGATAATGATGATGATTATGCCATAGTATATAGGAATAAAAATATTTAATAAAATTTAGAACTTATATCCACACAACAAAAGCTCGTTTAACTTTTCGCGTGGAGGGCTCTCCGTATGCATGAGTGAAAATTTGTTCTGCCGACCGTCAACTTTCCTCGGGATATGCATGAATAAGTAAAGGAATTTGTTGAAGAAAATGAGAAGCTTGGCAACAGTTTAGCTGCTAAAAGCTGTACAATAGAGAGTAGTTTGTTTGGAGAGGACCGGCGCATGTTGCAACACCCTCATACTCCGAACACTGTTCAACAACATCTCATTGTTGCTATTATTTACCTGACCCGTTTTTCGAATTAGTCTTACAAAAATAGAATACTTGTGTACCTACCCGAGGCTACGCCCTCGCTGGACATGTTTTCTAGTTAAAATTTAATTCCTCAGTAAAGCAGGGGGATGTAATTAAAGCCACAGTGTACCCTTGTTTGTAGAGGACTTGAGATGATAATGTAACAGTAAATATTTTTACCCCTTTTGGCCTTCATTTAAATTTAACTACAACCTTGATTTTTATTCTAATACGATTATGTTTTATTAAACCAATGCGATATTCCTATTCCGTTGTTTTGTTTTAATTGACAATAACCTCTTTTCTGTATGGTTACGGATTGAGAACACGGCGTGTCACCACCTCTACTCGACTGGGGGAGGAGACGGCGCAGGACAACGTCACTGTAAAGAGAAGGAAAACTTAAAACAAACCCTATACCAACCCCTCTGGCCAGCATGATTTATTAGACCAAAATCTCCTTTTTAAGAAGAGGTGTATGTTCAGCAGTGGACTGTTAAGGGCTGTTGATGTGAAGCTCTTTTCTGAGGACAGAGAAATCAGAAAAGTGTGTGACTTTTTAAGTCCTAATTCACCATTATCATCATCAGCTCATTGCAGTCCCTTGCTGGACATAGGCCTCTCTAATTGCACGCCACTTAGTTCTATCCTCGGCTACTCGCATTCAGCTCCTGCCAGCCGTCCCGCGCAAATCATCACTCCACCTAGTCTGTGGACGTCCTACGCTACGTTTACCGAGACGCGGTCTCCACTCAAGAACCCGTTTACTCCAACCGTTGTCAGTTCCACGGCAAATATGGCCAATTACTAAGTCAAATATAAGTTAAAGAAAAAAATATCTTAAAAAAGAGCTTCCCAAACCTCGAACAACATTTAATGGCTTTAGCATGTTAGCGGAGGTTTAAACAAAGATTGTTTTAATTGATTGATAGTCGAATCAACCGTTCATCGTTGTAAATAGATCCTCCGAAATGTGAAAGATTTTCTCGTTTATTATTGTTTGAGATATAGCAGTTGTGTTTACGCCTTTATATAAACACTGAGAGAATTTGAAATATATACTTAAAGAAAAATCAGCCGTTTCCAATTTATGGCTGTCTTCTCGCAGTCTTCGAATACCCTCGCTTAAGCCGGAGGGTAGCATATTGAAGAGGGTGATTTGATTTTTGTTCCGTGAACGGTTGGCGTTTGTTGTGGATTAAATGTTCCCACGAGTTTACGATAACAAATGTGAAAATGTTAATATAAAAAAAGATCTCACGAAATTTTTGGTTTCAGTCTGATTCTACATGATACG
The DNA here is from genome assembly GCA_905220595.1 of Spilosoma lubricipeda. NCBI lineage: Eukaryota > Metazoa > Arthropoda > Insecta > Lepidoptera > Erebidae > Spilosoma > Spilosoma lubricipeda. The sequence continues at coordinate 10,740,529 of HG992275.1, forward strand.
GCTCAAACGTTTTGTATTAGATTACATATAAAATGTTATGTGTAAAAAATACTTGTATACGCTATACTAGTTATTGAACTTATTAGTGGCCGCAATCTTCGCGTCAAATTAATTTAAAACGGAGATGAGAACGCTATAATCTTAGTAATAACTTGCCGGCATCCCCTGAACGGGAAGTCTAGATTTTCAATGAGTATTTTCATATAATTTATTAATAACAATAGTAACTAAATTATAATTTTGTATAGTACAGTTATTAGACGCTAAAGATTTAACCCTAACTTACATAGCAATGCGTCGTTGATCGAAACGAATATGGAAAACTAGCTGACCCACGCAACCTCGTTTACGCCTTATATTGCCCGTAGCGTGAAAATTTCCCCCGTTTTTGAAACATTCTTCATTGTTGCTCCGCTCCTATTAGTAGTAGCGTGATGATATATACCCTATAGCCTTCCTCGATAAATGGACTATCCAACACCGAAAGAATTTGTCAAATCGGACCAGCGGTTCCTGAGATTAGCGTGTTCAAACAAACAAACAAACAAATAAACAAACAAACTCTTCAGCTTTATATATTAATATAGATATAGATTATATATTAGTATAGATAAGGACGACGCCATTTTTCCAACTAAAATTGTTTATTTGTTTTATTGAATTGTAGAAATTTTAATGAAAGGCAACATTTAACGTAAAACAAAACATAAAGGAACAAATTCATTATGCAAATAAACTAGCAAAATGAAAAATAAGAGAAAACTACTTTAAAACGACAATCTTATTTCTATTTAGAGTTGTACTCGAATGCATAGTAAAATAAATAAACTTTCAATACAGTGACCGCGGAAATAGAAAAATATATGTTATCCACGGTACGTCGTAGTTTATTATTTTATGTTTCGAGTGCGGGCAGAATATAAGATTTGTTTCACGAGCACTATGTGCCGCAACCGCAGGCACACACACCAATGTATGTGTTGGCTGCCTTATACATATACCTTTGAATTTGCAATAGTGTTGCCACAGCGTTATCACGTTTCATACAATATAAAGGACGATTACAGGCGGTTAGCAGCTCAGCCTTGTGGCACTTCGTTGTAAAATTTCATAAAAATCACCATAAGTCATTATAAACAGAAGAAGTTTTCATAATATGAAGTGAGAAAAATAAAGGAATGAAGAATAAAGAAAATAACTAAGTTTTTAAGCATTAAATGTACATATATTTTAAAGATATACTACCTGAACAAAAACCCTAACTTAATGCGTAGAAACTAGATGTTTCAGATGCATCAGTCCTATTAAATGGGTTCATCCGTAAGCGAGATTTTCATGACTCCTAAAGTAAGACGCTTAGCGTAGCAGTAGAAGCAAGAAGCAAGAAACTTAAAGCTATTGAGACAGAGATTTTAAGTGTATCAAGAAACTATAGTTTTAAATGTATACCAAAAACCTTATGTTTAATGTGTATTTATTCAAGGGACTAGTAATATTCTGAAGCTATTTAGTAATTGAAGCAATAGAGCTGTCAGTCACATGTTACCAATATTTAAAAAAATATTGATCTTGGCATATTGATAGTGTATTTTCGTTCATTTAACAGTTTTACCGTCATCGCCACTAATAGCTTCTATGTAACTTTTTCAAGAAGATGAGAATCATAAGTTGAATATCACATCAGAAAATATAAATGATATTGTTTTATTTCGAATATTGGAATAGATTCCTATGCATCACGAATGTATATAATTAAGTACAAAAAACCTGTATTCGGATTTTCTTTTAAGTTTAATTCAGTATTCTTATTATGCACTTTACAAAGGTGTTGTAAGAGTGATTACTATACTTAAATTATACGAGAAATAAAATTAAATTTGCAGTTTCAAGATTTAGATTAATTAAAACAAACACTAAATCTTCTAGAGAATTCCATTCGTTTTTATGATAAATTGCCAGATAGTATTACTAGTTTCACTTTAATTAAGATTAAAAATACCGTGAAAGCTATGTTGATAAGTAAAGCTTATTATAATATTTGTGGTTTACCGGTTATCCTCTAGATAAACGTGTAGACGCAGTATCGTCTTCGCATATGTATTCTGCCTAACGATCTGTTGGATCATTTTGTTTTACTTGTTACTAATGTTAGCTTCCCCCATAGCCTCTGTTCCTAGAAGCAGTCAAATGCCTTGACATTCATGTTAGGGATTCGATTGGTACTACATATTTATTAAATGCAGATTTTTTAGTTTTGTTATCATTATTTTTTATGCTATATGCTTTTAGGTATAATATGCTAATGTTTATTTATTCATTTTGTACGCTTTTACATGTTTTAATATTAAAATACCCGCTTTTTACAAAATGCATTTGTATGTATACACGTTACAGTTTTTGTCTGTCTGTCTGTCTGTTTGTTCCTGCTAATCTCTGGAACGGCTTCGATTATGTAATATATATATAACGGTACCGATTTTGACCGGATTTTCATAGGCAGATATAGATTTGATGATAATATAAGGAGTAACTTAGGGTACTTTTTAGACTAGCCTTGCCCCGCGGCACCACCGGCGGTTGTTTACTGCGGCTAATAGCGCGGGGCTCAGCTAGTCTTAAATAAAATAAGACAATATTATAAATATGAATAAAATATTAAAAATCTCTATTTTTCAACGAGTAAGTTACGGGTTTCTTGCCGGTTCTTCTCCATAGGAATGACGCTATGAAACCGCGCAACTAGTAATTCATGTAAAATTTCGAAAATACCTAAAAAAGCCTACTTGAAATAAAAGTTGATTGATTTTAAATGTATGTAGTGATATTTCAAAAACATAAATATTTTCATTGGATATGTTATTGGGTGTTATTTCAAGTATCAGTATCTTAAAACTGAATAAAAAAACATTGACAGAGCAAATGTTATTTGTATATTTCCCCCATGTTTACTTTTCAGTTAGTGTTAGTCAAATGTATCTTGTGAAATAATAACACATCGCGAGTATCATAAATCATACCCGAAGTGAAAACATTCATTATTTCTTATGAAGTTGAGCTTAAAAGGTTCGTAAGCATAAGATTGTGGTTCATCAAAGTATAGAAATCATATTTAGCGGTATAAAGTAATTATCTGCTTTAAAGCTCTGAACTTTTACCGCGTGACACGATGAAAATTAGTAAGAAGCTGTGTCAGAACTTTTAATTTATATATTTTTTTTTATTTGTGGCCCTGCCTCTACTCTGCCTGATGGAAAGCATGAGCAGAATCCAAGAGTGGTGGTCACCTTACTGTGAATACAGACAATGCAACCACTCAGCATGGTGACCCACACCTTGGCGGGCTAGTGATGCTTCTGCATCGTTGGGCCTCCGGTCTCACACTCACCAACGAAACACGACAGCACGATCGCTGTCATTTTACGTTGATTTATTATGTGATTATTTCAGTATGTGTGTTTATTAATTGTAATATATTCAGTGAACCTACGCGATGAACAAATAGTACTTCTATTAACTAACTTTGACTGACTTATTTATAAAATCAAGTATTCCAGGTAGTTAAGATATTCCTTAAGTAGAGAGGCATAGGATTTGAAGAAATAACAAAAAATAAATTGTCGATAGAAGTACTGAGGGAGGTGCTTCGATGTTATGCTACTTAGCCTCTTTATTGTAACAAACTGGAGTTTAATATTACCTATCTCCTTCCCCCCTCGAGTGTATATGCTTTAGAGTTTTTAAGGTGGTAAGGGATGGTGGTTGGGGCTCCGGTCGTGTGGCAGACCGTTCGTCGTAAAGTACCAATGTTTACGAGCATCGCAGCTCCGCAGTACATTCCACTCGTAAAATACAGACACCCAGCTTGATTATGCGTGCTACGTAGGAAAAGGCCGTTTTCACTGTATACGCGAATTTAATTGTGAATTTTTTACTATAAGGGTGTTTTATTCTACAGAAAAGTTGTAAAACCTTCATGTTTTACGTTTCAGCCTATTCCGTCAGCCAATTATCCGTAAAGAATATTTTATATGTAAAATGTATAAAATAATAGAAAACATTTTGAAGTTTTTTTTTATGTATGGGCCTGCCAAAATTACTCTACTCCGCCTGATGAAAAGCGTGAGTAGAAGCCAAGAGTGGTGATCACCATAGTCATTGTGAATGCAATGCAACAATGCAGCATGGTGACCCACACTATGGCGGCCTAGTGATGCTTCTGCATCATTGGTAGTTATCTAAAGCCATACACAAAATTAGGATCATATTCAATTTGTACTTGCGCCCACATCATGAAATGAATTGCGACTATATTTTCACAACAATAGCAGGCCTGTTGCTTGTGCTTAACCAACCTTAAGTTCTTCATTCAAAAGCTTTATCTGTCCTACTCATCGATAGAAGTAGTTTTATTAACTACTTTAGTTGGCGGTAGTAGTGTACACATGTAGGTGCGGCTTTACATGAAAGATGCTACGGACTTACAGTTGGAAGGCGTCGGACTTACAGCTAGAAGTGTAAAGAAAATTACATAATATTGTACCTACTAAAGGACATGCTACGTAAACGACTCCACAACTCCATGTTAGATTTCTTTAAAAGTTGAAAAGTCTTATTGACAAAGTATGGCTGTTACGTTGATTGTTTCATGTTTTCTAGGTAAGTGTTTACCAATTACCAAGGTACGTAAATATATTATTCTTTTCTGTTTTGTCATTACATTTTGTCATTGCATATATGTACTACTCTTTGTAAAATTATCTGACTATTATGGCTGTTTCATTGATTGTTTCATGTTTTCTTGGTTAGTGTTACCATTTAAAAAGGTACTTAATATTTTTTTTTCCTTTGTCATTACATTTTGTCATTGCATAAATGAACTACTCTTTGTAAAATTATCTGACTATTTAATCCCGTGCTTGAATTGTTTTCTTGGTAAGTGTTACCATTTACCAAGGTACGTAATTTTTTTTATTTTGTCGTTACAATTTGTCATTGCATAAATGTACTACTCTTTGTAAAATTATCTGACTATTTAATCCCGTTCTTGAATGCCCAAGTGAAAAAGAAAGAATACCCCAAAAATGTATATGTGTGAGATTACCCTATTACCTTACATTACAAGGATTCTAGCGAAATTGCGAAGAAAATGTTGATGTAACGTTTTGCCACTGACGTAATCTTGTTAAAAGGGCGTTCGTCTTGAATACTAACTTTATGTAGAACTGTGTAGAATGCAGTAACACAGCGTACTTTAGTGTTGACAGGCGAGCCAAATGCGCTTACTATCACGAGATGGGAAAGGACGCGTACTCATTCCTATTAGTTATCCACGTCATAGCCGCCTCTGACTGCGTCATGTCGACGTCACGTTTACGTCATGACTTTTATTGTTGGCACTCGGGCCGTGACCGCGTTAATAGGTCATATTTCGGTTCATTTATTCCGGGGTTATCATTGGCATACTACTCCCTGATACAATAGCTGTCGATTGATACCTTAACATAGTCATTTAATTATAAATATATCTCCATCAAATGTCAAAGCACTTTTTCTGTTTATCTGAATTACTTATTTTCATTATTTTATAATTATTGATTATCGCGTTTCTAATAAAATGCTTTTGTATTTTTAAAAATACAACTCCGAAAGGTATATCTCATGGAATATATCTGCTGTCGAAGGAAACTTTATTAACACACTTAAAAGCGACACAAAGAACGTCCGGACTTAGTTCACTAATGAGTGGAATAGACAAAGTATTATCTCCTGTGGGAATCGAACTCACAGTACCCAGCGCAGTAAGGAACGGCGTCAAGCAGTTAAGTCTATTAAATCATCAACTACATAATTGAATATATTATTAGAACAGAAATCTTACTCGGATTCAACACAAACGTGACTTTACAGTTAATAGCAAATTTTCCCTCATTTGCCGGTCTATATAGTTTATGTACAGGGATCGTGTAGCGTTGCAATGTTTAAGTAGTCACAAACTAACGCATCGAAAGTTGTGGGTTCCATTCAAATATAGGGAATTTATTTGTGTGACCTATATTGTACTTTCTTTTAAATGACATTGTGGTAGAAATTAAATCAAAAAAGTAATTATAGATACGAATGTATATTTATACATTTTTTAAGAATACCATTAGCATGGTTTTTAGATTATCTACAATTACTAATATTCATGTTAACCAATCTAGTTAAACCAATACTGGTGTTAGGAATGTATTCACGTCATCACTTAATTTTTTGCAAGTTTTAATAAAAATGTAAAATCCTATTTATCTAACAAAAAATTAAGAAACAGTAACACATGCTAGAGATAATTACATTCAACGGTAAAGGTACATACTCTTAGGATCTCAATTTTATTACAAAATTTACATGGAGAGGGTAGCACTGAAAATTTAAATTACACGTTGACAAAAAATTATGTAATAATTGATTACATAATTTATTTCTATATTTAAGAAAAATATCATAAAATGTAGTAGAAAATTAAAAAAAATCTAATTCTAAACATTTTTCCGCGAATTTCAAGAGCTGGGCTTAGTGTTATTCGTCTATAAATAGACTCCATTCCTGGTAAAACATTCTAGACGATAATTTTTTTTTTAACTGTCGCAGTAAAATATTTTTTTCAAAAAGCAACTTCAAAGATAATATTAAGTGTGTATGCTTCTTTAATTAAGTAATTCACTAATAAGATGGGTCGTATAATAGTCCACTAGGTAGTAGGTATTTAGTTGGCGAAACATTCATACAGCCCTCTAAGACTGATTTAATATGAAGCTCGAACTTGTTACCTCCATGACAGTATCACTTAATATTTTTTTCTCTCCTATAAAACTATCTCGTTTATGTATGTCACCTGCGGATGAAGTCGGACTCCGGCCCGTAAAACAAAAATAGATTTATTTGTTCGATATCTGTGTGGGCGCGATACTGAAGTATTTGATAGTTTATTGCTGACAGTGGGAGTACATCTACAACTCTCTATAGCTGATATTTCGACATGAACTTTAAATGTTTGCACTTCGTTTACTTTACTTTTTTAAATATTCAGTTTGAAATAAATACTGTAAAATGACAGTTCTAGGACCTCTCGAAAATGCCTTAACATTTAAAACTCTCTACCAATTAAAGTTTATGAAGCCCTTACTAATATTTGAACCTGTGTAACCGTTTTCCGTAAGCTATCCCTTTTGGATTATATCTAGAAACATTCATTATTCGATATTCGTGATGTATTTCGAAACTAATATCCGCTTAGTTAATGTTAGCGAGGTAATCTGATTAGACAGGCCAGTGAAATCAACGTGTATCTAGTCTAGTGTAGCTAAATGCATTTTATATTTTACCAACTAAGTACTAACTTTTATAAAGGATGGTAATTAAAATTAAATATTGATGAATTGATTAGCAACTTAGTTAATAATCAATAAATCTATAAAATAAGTCAATGTTAAAAAAAATGGATACTTAATTGTTGTGATATTTATTGACAAGTTTCTAAATTTTAAAAATTTATAGAAAGATTAAGAAAAAATATACGACTAATTCATATTAAAGACAATGTAATAAGACAAAAAAGAGAATAAAGAAAATAATTTGTAGCATATGCTTTCAAAATAAGAGGACTTTCTGGAACTGTGGATAAACAACTACTAACATAGTAACAAATTTAATTAAGCGTTCTCTCGGTTTGTAAACCTCAACGTTGACAACCAAGGATAAACCTCAACAAATTGCTATGGAAGGACAAAGCTAACCACTAATGATTAAAACAGGATCACGAATATGCAGTGACTTTGTTTCAAACATAGCGAGAGCTCAAAAAAGTTAAACAATATTTATTCGTAAAATATTATTTCATGGAATCGTAAATATTTAGCCTAATTGGCTATTACATAAATACAAAAATTGGAAATTTAAATTGAAAAAAGGAAATCTGAATAAGTAGATAGAATATACATTTGCATTGGTTAGCTTCAAATTAAGCACCTCAGGCATTTTGGTCTGATTTCCACCAATAATATGTAATTACGCAAGTATCAAATTTACGCTATATTATTTAATTGTAAATTGTGGGACTTTTCTTCATGGGTGAATGGACTGCTTCCTTCATTTACTAATTAATAATATTGAATACAGATGGACACGGCAACTACTATTGAATCTTCGTAAAATATATTTTTTGTCGTCTAAGAAACATAATCAATGCCAATTACCGAAAACGTTAACGTATTTTAGCAATCGAATGTTACAATTTAAAGTTACACAATTTGGCTTCAAATTGTTAGTAGTACTTATGGTTATACTATTCGTATAATATTATGTATTAATAAAAATAAAGATTTGTTGATGAGTAAACTTATGTAAAATAATGTCAACTTTTCATCTTCTTGTTCTTCGAGTGCCTTTTCAATCTTGAAGGTTGGTCGTCAGCTTCCTGTACTCCTCCTTGTCATTGGCCAGGCGGAACAGTTTTTGGAGGACGGAGGTGATACCGGTCCACTGCAGGATATTACGTAGCCACGATTTGTTTCTTGCTTCTGTTCTTCCACCTTGCCCATCATTATCAATTGAAGCAACATATATCTTTCCTGCCTAAGCACATTGCCGAGATACAAGTTTTCATAAGTGGTTGAATAAATAAATAAATAATAAATTAATATTTCGGACGTCTAACACACAACGCCATCTAGTCCCAAGCTAAGCAGAGTTTGTGTTATGTATGCGTACTAGACAACTGATATAAATACATATATACTTTTTTACATAAATAGATACATCTTATAAATAGAAAACAACCAAACTCCGAAACAAATATTTGCAGATCATACACAAACATTTGGTCCGATCCGGGAATCGAACCCAAGACGTCAAGTACAGCAGTCGCATACGCTACCACTACGCCAGTGAGGCAATTGAATAAGTCTTAGACATTGTTTTTTTTCTTTTGGTTGTTAAAAATATGAAAAAGTAATAATCATGGAAACACATAGTACGAAGACCTCCATTGTCCTCCTTAGCGACATTTACTCTATAATTAAAACTAAAACTTGTAGGTTCTATAAAATTTATCATAGAAGAAATTATTAGTGGTAAATCTATAATATGTGAGTTACCGTTAGTACGATCGGTAATTTATACTTTAATCAACACTCGCCGCTCTGCCCGGAAATGACTGACATCCGCTTTGAATCCACCACTGAACAGTCACGTATAATTTTCTCTACTACATTTTATATTGAAGCGTTCAATATGAGGCGATGGCTGGTAGCGGCCGTGCTATCTGGAATTAAAGTAATATGCTCAGAGGTGATAGACGGACAGCTATTTAGACGTTCGAGGCTCTACGTGACTTAGGAAATACGGCAAAACTGTCTCCCCAGACTGCTATTAAGCGATGCGCATTAACTAAAAGAAACATACATACTATGGCTCAGGTATTATTCTACTAGATCTATTTAAGCACGTTAAGTGGTGTGTATATTAAATACACTTCCTGTATAAAAGTCTTGTTATCTTTACTCCTAATAAAAATAAGGATTTTGGAATTTTTGCATTCCATAATTAATTTTACTTTTTATGTGAATATCGTAAAGAACATTTGATTATAACTTCATCAAACCGGCGAGACAGTGCTCTCGGCCGAGTACTAGGCCGAACGAAGCGGCGAGCCAATAGCTCGGCTGCCATTCTAGTTTCTAGACCGAGTTACGACGCTTCCGCTTCTTAATTATCTTCTTAATTAATTAAAAGCAATGTATTCTGTAAACCGCATCAAGATTTTTACACAATAATATTAAAAAAAACTGATGGAAACTAGAACTGAAACTCAAAAATTTTTTTTACAATCCTCTTCCTGTGGGGTATCTATGAATAGGTCATTTCAAAGTTATGTCGAGGTTTCTTATATTTTTTTTTTCTAAACTGAATCGTTTGCGCGAGTTACACTTCCAAAGTGGTAAAATGTGTGTCACCCGCACCCCTGTATCTTCTAAAATAAGATAATGATAAAACTAAAAAATATATATGATGTATATTATCATGTAAACTTCCACCGAAAATTGGTTTGAAAGAGATCTATATTATTCTATGTAATTAATACGTTATAAATCGTAAACCGCAATTTACCTTTTATTCAATCAACACAAATATAAAAATAATATAAAAATTATATTATGTTACTTGCTGCTACTGAACCCTTCATGAGCGTGTCCGACTCGCACTTGGCCGCTTTATTTTAGTGCCGTTGTTTAAAACAAGTTAAAATGTCTGTTAATATGAAAAATGACGTCTGCGTCTATCTTATTCATATTCATATTCATATTCATATCATTTATTTGCATTCCACAATGTTATAATTAGATGGTTTACATGTCACGCTTAAAAACTAGAAACAATCGTGGACCCTGTAGGGCACAGCAAATCACAAGTCATATAATATCAATTAATTATTAGCATTACTAAATACAACAATATTAAGTTCATGCAAACAAAAAAATAAAATAAAAAATAAGAAAAATTGTTAATTATCAACTAATCAAAACCTAAAGTCAACCAAATCAAAACAAAAAAAAAAGAAAAATAACACTTCAGACTTTTAAAATGGAATAACGATTTCAATAATAATTTAATTTAAAATAATAATTTGGCATATTTTATATATTATATTATATATTAAGTACTATATAATATATTTTTATCATTCATGTATTCATTTATTGTGTAATATGCTTTATTTATAAGTATTTGTTTAATTCTATGTATAAAATGTATCTCATTCGTTTCATTTTTAACGGCATCAGGTAATTTATTGAATATTTTGATGGACATCACATAGGGACTACTTGAATGTAACGTTATACGGGAAGTGGGTAACATTAACATTTTCTTGTGTCTAAGAGATCGGTTCGTATTTTTGTCTCCGCGGGTTGTGAAAAAAGTGATATATTTTCGGACGAACTTGCATATTTCAAGAATGTAAATAGACGGTAGGGTAAGTACCTTATGTTTTGTAAAAAAAGGTTTACAACTGTCCGTTTGTTCTAAATTAAATAGAATACGAATCAATTTCTTTTGTGCTATGAAGAGTGTAGGGGCATCTGTGCTGTTCCCCCACATTATGATTCCGTAACTTAGCCATGAATGTGCATATGCATAGTACGTGGTAAGTGCAGTTTCAATATCTGTAGTTTTTTTAACTTCGTATAATGCATAGCTAAAACTGGAAATTTTAGACCTAATGTGTTTGATGTGAGTCTTCCAGGAAATGTGAGTATCTATTGTGAGCCCTAACAGAGTAAAATCGTTAACGACTTCGATTGTTGTGTTGTTTATACTAAAGTTAATGTTTAAAGGAGTTTTTTGATAGGGATAAAATGTCATGAGTTTTGTTTTGTTGTAGTTGATTTCCAGGTTATGGTCATCCATCCATTTAATTGTTTTATTCAATATCGAGAGCAGTTTTTTACTGAGATTGTCATTGTTCTGACATGATGTAAGCAAAGAAATATCATCGGCGAACAGTACACACGGTTCATTTATGAATGTAGGTAGGTCATTTATGTATAAAATGAAAAGAAGACATCCGAGAACACTGCCCTGAGGAATTGAGGCATTTATATTCTTTTTAGTTGATCTAACATCTTCTACCTCTAATTAATTAAAAACAGTGTTTGTAGCGCCAAAACAAGATCTTCTCAAGATCCATGGCCTTGTCGAAGTGCCACATTGCTCTTTTTCCAACAGTTCATTTAATTCTTCTATTTATAGTGGAATGAGTAACTTTGTTTATTTTCTAATTATCTTTTAACGATCCATCTAGTTCGAATTGTAGTCTCAATAGAACTGCACTGACTGTGCTTATTTCAAAACGTGTGTTAACAGATACTAGCTTTCTACATTGTCTCACCCGTTTGTTCGGTACATGTGATTATTTACGCAAAATTAAAATTAAACTTATTTAAAATATTTCATGAAAACTCTAAAGGTTATTACAATTGCATAATGAATGTACCAACATTTACTAAGAATAAATCAGAGTCCAGAACATGGAATAGACATTTAGAAAAAAGCGAGAGTGTTCTAATTTACACACTCTATAAAAACATTGTAAGTATAAATTACAAACTCGAATGGTTCTGAATTACAAGCTGAAAAAGGTCACTAGTATTTTTGTAAATATACGAGCACCCCAAAAGTTTTAATTAAGATCTTTTAATTTTTATTGGAGTGACTATATTTAAAAGAATGTGACTTACTGTTTTTGTTTTTTTATATCATTATGTACATAATTGGTGTTTATATTTATGTTTTTTTTTGTATATATTTGACCCTGCCAAAATGATTCTACTCTGCCTGATGGATATGTGACATAACCGCGAACATTGCACAGGTTTTGTTCTAGAAATAGCTCACTTATATTTATTCCACTATTTTTATTAAGTTTAGTCCTGACCGGTTTCGTATGTAGGTATTTCAATTGGTTGTGTCAAGTGCCGAGAATCGAGGGTATAAATTAGTTAAATTACACTAGTTTGTCCATAAACTCCTTTTAATCATATGTATAAGTATTTAGTCTTTGAATAGGTACCTACTCAAAGTTGCAGAATGTTAGGTACCTATATATACTATTAATTTAATAACAATGAAAATAAAGATACATATGTTGATCGGTTTGACCAATTCCAAATAAAATACTGGCTGAAATGCTTTTCGGGACGTATGATATTTATTTTAGTTTATCAAAGATGAATTTATTTTGTACATCCACAATTTGTTTATTTATATGACACACTGAATCTTCATAAAAGCTAGAACGATAATTTCTAATGTAATTTTAAGTGCTTCTAAATGTTCCCGAGATTGGGGTTCTGAAACTCTTGTGAATATTATACGAAGTGGTTGCTAGCCGCGCCTGCCGTTCCATTTTACTATTCAAATCTTCTTTGAGCTTTGATGTAGGTATATAAACGAGTTGCGTATAGTATTATGTTTTAAACATGCAGCATTTTATTTATATTGAAACGCTTGAGCTTTCCATATGTATAATATACTCTGTGGTTTGAGCCACAATGCAGTCACAGTTAGCAGAGGTTAGCAGAGTTTGTCATTTTTTTACTTTGAAAATAACACTGCCGCTAATAATGTCATAAAATTAATGATATTGTTTTCATTGGGAGTATATACCAGTGCTATTATTAAAAAAAAACAGAAATCTTTTCAAAATCTCTGAAAAGAGGTCACTCAAGCATAAATTTATAAATTTACTAGCTGCCCCGGCAAACGTCGTTTTGCCATATTTTTTTTTAAGGATGGGTGACCCTTACCATTTAGGGGGATAAAAAATAGATTTTGGCCGATTCTCAGACCTACTCAATATGCTCACAAAGTTTCATGAGAATCGGTCAAGCCGTTTCGGAGGAGTATGGCAACGAAAACTGTGACACGAGAATTTTATATATTAGATTAGATATGATAGAATAGTTGGTCAAAGTTGTCATAGGTTTAATTCTCTTAAAAGCTGCTGATGCGTGTTAAGTTTAAGATATTAAAACGAACTTACTTTAAAAAATATGCCCTGTTTCAAAAAACTGACTAACATAAATGAAAACGAGGACACTACGTTTAATTTAATTGTACAGCACCAAAAAAAGTATGATAAAAGCCCGCCATAATGTTTACTTCAATTAAACCATTCAAATACACTTACTGGAATTGACACCATGCCGTAGTGAAGAGTAATAAAAAATCTGGTAACTTATTGTATCCAACAAAAGCTTATACATTATTCAGTTACAAGCAAATGTTGAATATTATGTAAATATATTATAAAGAAAGGTTTGAACAAGAATAGCGTCTATACCCGACAATTGCGTAGGTATTTTAAAGATAAAATATGTAAATAAAAGCTTAAAATTTTATCATCTGTGAACGACCTGTTAAGTCTTTGGTACTTTGGCTATTTATAGCCCAAGTAAGGAGTTTCAGTCCGTAGCACATCTAGACTTCCTTTTTTAACAGTTACTATGTAGTTGATAGTTTAATCACCTTTATCATCATAGTGAATTTTAATAATAGATAAATGTTGATCACTTTTGTTTTCCCATACCCATGGTTTGTTTTAGAAAAAACACTAATGATTTTATTCCAAAGCCCGAAAACTCTGAAATTATTCTGATGAATAGTGCTTCTGTTTTTAAATCTGAGTTACAATCAAATACTCCAGTTTAAGGGGTTTTCATTCATTTGCCAAATAATCATAAATAAAAAAACCCCTACGCATCATCAGGTCGAATTTATCAAATCATTGTCATTTAACGATTATACTGACATGCGTGAAGCACTTAATCAAGTAATAAAAATACTCAACAAAAATGCACACACACCACGGAGCAAATACAAAGAGGAGATGGCATAAGCGCATCACCCCCGTGACAAAATACTCACCCCGACGTCATCGCAGTTGACGCAACTTGCAAATTATACTATTAACGTCAATGTTCTAGAACTGCATCGAAAAATCGTAATACTTGAATGTTCTCGGTACAATCAAGTAAAAAGATGAAGTGTTGTGTTTTATCTTGTACAAATAACTCAGATAGACGTTCTGGTACCATGAGTGGCATCCTATTTCTTTTATAAGTAATTTTATAGCAAATTTTTTTAAAAGTTCTAGAAAAATCTCTTGGTGTTTTATTGAAATGTTATTATATTTACTCGCCACTAGATGGCGAAACTTTGTGTTACTGGAAATAAAGATACAATGGTACGTTGAGCTGAATATTAATAAAACATACCATAAGAAGATACCGAAATGAGTTCTACATTCTTACCTAATGAATTTTTATTCATCATGGTATTTTTTTTGTATTTTTCTTAATTATATTGTGAACAGACTGACATCTATCGACATCTATTCTAAAATAAAAAGACAGGGTCGTATTTAGAATCCAAATATTTTATCAAGTTACGACTATTTTAATCTTGCATTGAAAGTTGTTACTTCAAATATTGAAAAAAAAAAGAAATTTTACTTATGCTGATGATTTGACGGGTTTTTTTAAATTCATTAAAATAATACAATGTACCAGTATACAGATAATGTTCTAAATTTTCATCTAAAGATAGTATTGAAGAGCAATTGATCAAAAAAATAATAGGCAAAACTGGACTCCTACAAAATACACCAATATTTGTTCCTCCCGTTGTTATGATAGTGATTCATTTCAAGGAAAAATCATAAAAAATCGAAAAAGGAACTTATTATCTAAACCCAAATTAGGCAAGATTAAAAGTGATTAGATGTGGATATTAGAGACAACATTGGTATGACCATTCAATTCAGATTTAGATTAGTTGATTTTCTGAGATTGGCGTTATTTAAGCATTCCAATTCCGAAGTGAAATAAAATATAAATTTATTTATTTTTTAAATAAAATTATTTGCACTACATATATTAATTTTTGTTCTACATAATCCACGTGTAAACCAAGCATATTGAACAATGTTTTATTTAGGGTTATTTATTAGAAAAAAAAAGTTCACTTTTGCAAAATTATTTACGTTATTAATGATGTTTTTTGTTCAAGATGCTTACAAAATCGACCTTGAAAAAACTACTCCTTGAAATTCTGAGTACGTCCACACTAGTGTCAGCTAGCTAAACTACATAGCAATATACTCGTACAACGATGCAAGTAGTTTTGCTATTGTCTGGTAGATGGAAAAGTGTAAACTAACACCCCCTCACCCCCGCAAATTGTCACGCATTGCTTCATACAAAAATCTCATTAGGGCATCTCCTCTTTGTATTTGCTCCGTGACACACACACACAAACCCGAAATATGTGCCTTCAGTTACATTAAACTTATCAATCATTTCTGTATGCCCTTTGTTACTAAATTACTTTATTTTTACGAAAGATGACATCGCTCTCTCTGAAATTTGGCTCCAGTTGATGTTGAATAAGGTTTCTGGAGCACTATTTATATTTGCCGTGTTTATAATTGCCAGAAAGAAAATTTTAAAAAGGATTTGAATATTTTTATGGGCAAACGAGTAAATGGATCAACTGATGTTGATACTCCCTCCTCAAAGTTAGGGGAAATTCTCTTTAAGTACGGAAATTAAAACTTATTTCGATTTAGTAGCTGACAAGAGGAGACATCAAAGTGTATGTCATCAACCACATACTTGTCATGCCACATTTATGACAGGTAATGTTGATGTGGATTAGACTTTTCAGCTATCAGAAGCAATACACTTATCTCTAAAATGACTTTAAAAATCATTTATAAACGTTTTTATTTATAAAACTGTGATATAAACAGGTTTGTTAATGGCTTTTGCCCGCGGTTTCACCCGCGTACATTACAGTTATCGCTGTAAAGAGTAGTTTTATTCTTCCTCAACAATCAAAGTATCTTCATGCCAAATTTAATTCAAATTGGTGCAGCGGTTTAGCTATGAAAACGTAACAGATGAATAGAGTTACTTTCGGATCTAAAATATTAGTATACATTTTTAACTATGAAACCAAAACGAAGGCATAAGGTCGGTTAGTTAAAAAATTGACGCCTTTTATGAAAAAAGTTAAGGTATAATGAGCATAAATTTATTTCACTACTATTTTCAAATGATCTTATCAGTTCCTTTGTATTCAAAGCAAAAATAAATTTTAAACAAAGACATAGTTAAGAACAAAGTGTCAATTGCTCGCCGGCGAGGGTTGACGTAATGGTTCAGTGAATTGCCCATCCAAACCCATCAAGATAGGTTTTATACTTTAAAAAAGCTTATTTTTTCTCCTTCTGACAGTTACAAGGATTTGGACGCAGAAATTAATAAAATTTAGCAGAAAAATTGCTTTCGCGGTTTAATTAATAGTTAAAAGAAATACTTTTGTATAAGTATGGGGTTTCTTTCATACATATCACGGTATCCTGGAATAAATCGGGCCAGTAACACAAGCGAAACTAAGATTAATTAATTAGTGTAATACTTTACTGTAATAGTTGATATGA
This sequence comes from Spilosoma lubricipeda, assembly GCA_905220595.1. Taxonomy (NCBI): domain Eukaryota; kingdom Metazoa; phylum Arthropoda; class Insecta; order Lepidoptera; family Erebidae; genus Spilosoma; species Spilosoma lubricipeda. Next base: position 10,757,570 of record HG992275.1, read on the forward strand.
ATAGTTTCTTTAGATACTAGTATTTTCGGTGTCTACAAGATTATACTATTATATTAGACATAGAGAGAACTACCACTCCATACCATTCGTGACTGGCACTATAAAACTCACCCATTTTTTTTATATATAGAAAACATCACTTTGAGCTATTCTATGAGCTTTGTTGACTTGAAGAGTTAGACAATTATATTAAACCGGAACTTCTGAGTAAAACAATAATAACTTCAGATATCTCTTACACAAGAACAGCCTCAGCTATAGGAACAAGGCTGTTGAAGAACATCATTTTATTATTGTTAAATACTCACTAAACATTACAGATAAACTACACACAGTCATAGATAAAAGATATTCTCCCATGGAGAGATATTGGCATAAAATAAAACATGTTCACGTTTGACCAAAAACTGATTAATAAAGAAAGAAAATTATCCCTGATTAATAAAGTTAGATGTTAAATACATCATTGCCGAAGTAATAGGCTCTTAGTAGCAGCCTCATTTTCACAGAAATTCATAAAACCAAAACGATTTCGAGCATGTGGTACCAACGTGCCGTTATAACTACGTTAATAAATGTATAAGGAAACACGTAACGTAAATAGGGTAAGTACCTTAAATATATCCTACTTATATTATAAACGCGAAAGTTTGTAAATATGGATGGATGGATAGACGGATGTTTGTTACTCTTTAACACAAAAACTACAGAACGGATTTGAATGAACATACATCAGAATAACACATAGGCTACTATTTGCCGCGATAACTGATACATACGCGGGTGGAGCCGCGGGCATCAACTAGTAATATATAAATGGGATGAAGAATCAGACGTCATGACTGGGCCGGCTCGACCGGAGTGATACCAAGGCCTCACAAAAAACTCATGTGAAACAGCGTTTGCGCTGTGTTTCACCAAGTGAGTGAGGGTAACAGAGGCACATACCTCAACCCCATCCCCCATCCTACTCCCCTTCCCCAAAGGCCGGCAACGCACTTGTGAAGCCTCTGGTGTTGCTGGTGTCCATGGGCGTCGGCAATCGCTTGCCCACTACCCCATAAAAATATTACTGAAAAAACAATAAACAATAAACTGAAAAAAGTTTTTCTCGTATAAACATTGTTAAATTTTAGTTAAAACTATTTGTCTTACAGAATACAATCAAGTTTTGCATGGCAATTACAACCGAAGTTCGAATCATAATATCTGAGTTTTATACCATCCTTTCATATTGTTTTAGCTTTTGGATAATCTAATTATAAATTTCATTTCAATGTATGTATTATATTATATGATTATTCCCTGTAATACGCCCATAAAAATGTGTGAAACAAAAAATAATCATTATTTTGTGTAGAAATGAAAATCATCATAATATGGAACATTAAATTTTAGTACCTATCTATTTTGAAGTAAATAAAGAAGGCATAAAAACCATCGGCCGAAACCACGTTATTGCCCATTCTGCTATACGTATTATTAGCACATTTCCGGGTTTTTATCTTCAGTGCATAAAAAGTGTTTCCGTTTGCTTTATAGAATTTACAAGAGCATTATAGAGATTCATACATTGCTCTTAATATTTGAATAGGACATTATTTTTATATAAATATATAATATAAATTAATAAATAATAAATTAAAATATAAACATGCTTTTTAATGTACAAAAACAATACCTAAAGCACACAATAACTAATGTACTCCTCAAGTATCAGTATTTCTAGTTTTGTTACGAGTCTCCGCCCGCGTGTATATCGGTTATCGCGGCAAATAGTAGCCATGTGTTACTCTGATGTATGAGCTATATTACTGTAAATTTTAATTTAAATCAGTTCAGTGGTTTTTGCGTGAAGAAGTAACAAACATACACACTCACAAACTTTCGCTTTTATATATTAGTGTGATAGGACGTGACTAGTAGGATTATTACTTCAAAGATTCAAATATGTTATACAAAATTATTAAATTCGATATGCACTTTAATAACTGTTTCACACAACAGAAAAACGTATCCTAACTAGATATGATCTTCTGTTATTTTTAAGTTGCCTTAATCTTTCTGCAGATTTTTAGTATATAATATCAACATAACATTTAATGTCTCTGAGGTGGGTACATAATTTTCAAGCTATTTGACTATTTGTGTTTGACTGCCTTAATAATTATAAATAATGTTGCAAAGATGTTCACTTGTGAATCAAAGTTATTTAATCTAATACTACTCTATATATTTTTCAGTTAAGGAGATCGATCCATTTATTTGTATATTCGTTTCACTAAACATGTTTGCAGAAGTGCAGAGATATGCAGTTAGAGTAGTCGTGATTATTTATTATCTACACCAACTGTACCCTAACACGCTTCAATCTAGCAGATTTTGATTCCACCGACATAAGGAAACAAAATGATGCTAAAGGAAATAAAAACAATGTTTAAAGTCGATTGTATATTGTGTCAAAATTTTTACTTATAGATCCTAATAGCATACATAACCCAATATAACATTTTATTAATATAGAAGATAAAACAGCTAAAAGGAAATGTTAAGAGAATATCGAGTCACCATAATACACTACATTGGATAAGATAGTATAGAATGTGTCGCCGACGAGTCCCCTGCGTCTCATCGAATAACCGCGAGCCTTATCTACGCCATATTGCAAGCCAAAATACTTATTGATGTTCTATTTTCCTTCTAATCGTCATCTACAACTGTGTGGTGTATATGTTGTCGCCAAATTGCAATATAAAAAAAAAAGTTTATTGTTGTTAAATAATATTGTAACTGGATGTTAAATTCAATAAAAATAAACTGGTCCGGCACCACAAATGTAATAAAACAAAATACGCTCGGGCGGCAGGTGCCGGCCTAAGAAACAAATAAATCCAATAACCATAATACCTGGAATAACTCGGTCAGCGTTGAACCTTTAATTTAGGGTGGGGGGAAGCCATTAAAAGAATCAGATGTTAAATGATTATGATGCCGATTTATTATCCCGTAGGGTCTGAAGGTTACAATGAACATTAAAAGTTTAATTACAAGAATAATTTATAATCTCAATTTAGTTTACCGAAACAAGTTCTAGTATGATTCTGTTTGCAATAAAACCTAAGCAAATTTATCAGTCAATACAAAAAATATTTTTATGTAAACTTATAAGAAATGTCCATTGTATGTAAACTTTTAAGAAACTAGTACATACTACCTCTCAGTTTTAGCTTTAAAACGTTGTTGCTACTTCATCAAAATGACTCGTAGTGATGAGGTAATGACAAGAGCCTAATTTTACTAACATATTATCGATATTTTAAAGTCAAAAATATATTTCAACTAAAATTTAACTATGTAATACTACATATACTCGTATACAGATGTACATATATAGGAATACCTAAGCTTTAAGTTATATACGTTACACGGATATGTATTTCATATCACAAATATTATATATTATTCGCTATTTTGGCTACGTAAAGCCTCCTGCCTGAAAAATATAAGGAAAAAAAATATTTTTATTTAAGAGATTTTCCAAGTATTCGCTCATTATGAAGTAAACGGTGCTCTTGTTCGATTCTTGATTATGATTTGTTTGATTTTGTTTGTTGGTTAAATAAATCATATTCAGTAATTTTACTTGATCATGTTTGATATTGAATATATTCGGTAGACAATGATCACGGATATACGTAAATGAAGAATTATAATAATTGATTTTCTGATTATGTGGGAGAAGTATATATAATTATATGCTATGTCGAAAATACACATTTTATAATGGAAGTGTGAAATTAATAAAATGTTACAAGTAATATTTTATTATTTGCTTTTCATTGGATTAACGATAAAATAATTTTCAATTTGCCACCAACCATACTATTGTCAGACCACATTCAAGTCACTTTGAATTAGTGGTTTGAGTGTGATTGAAAAACTTATTAGGAATACTGAAACAAAATAGGATCTATGATGACGTGAAAAGCTCCTTTAAAAATGTGTGTATTGCAGGCGCGCTGGAGGGCGGCGCGCTGGGCGGCGGCGGCGGCGGCGGCGCGCCCGGCGCGCTGCGTGCGGCCGGCTCGCCGCCCGCGCCCAGCCTCGGCGCCAGCCGGCACAGCCTCATAGGTGAGTACAGCATACTGATAAATATTCGCAGACATATGACGAACTATGTTTTAAAATCTTCTATGACGTTGAATGGATTGATCATCAGATATAAGTTTTATTTGTGTTGACTTTTACTTCGGTCTTCGGATGACTGCTGCGGATAATCCCATAAGATCTCCGGCTCCTTAGAGACGCAGGAGTCAAGAATATTTGATACCTCCATTAAAAACCACCCTTAGTGACAATCAAACTAGCGCCCGACTATGCTCAGAAATGAATAAATCGAACTAACTTTTATTTAGACTTCTCGCCACACTTAAGACTTTTTGTGACTTTATAAGTAACGCCATTTTGGTTTCATTCAAATGGGTTTAGCATATTATGGGACGTAGTAGATATTGTTATGTTTTATACTTGTAGTATAATGAATATCTATTCTTATGAAAGTTGGTACGGGATCAGAATCAAACAGTTGTGCTGCTGAGTAGACATTTATTTTGACATTCAAAAGATAAAATATTTAAAATTGAAATACACAAATGAGTTTGATTCTAGAACACACAAAATTGTTCAGTCAAGCATGTATGTGTCATCAAGAGAAGTCAATATTGTTTAATTAAAAAAAATACCGTCATATCGGAGATAAGTTCACAATATTTATGTCATTTAGCTTGAAATTTAATTTTACTGTTGCTCTACTATATGCACATCTCACTCCATTAAAATCTCATCTTGTTATTTTTTTAGTGAAGTTGGTTAGTGTTCGTTGAATAGATCGCAATATGATCTCAACCGCTTAATTTCGTAACACAGTTCAAGTAACGGGATTTCTTAGTTTTGTGTCTTGGAGAAATTGATGAGTTGTGTAGTGCGAGACAGGCGCGAACACAACAACGAAGGGGAGTCTGTGATGGTAAGGGGGGTTCAAGTTGGAGGCTACTCGTAAATCTACGATGCTTGGGTTGCCCTATCGTTTGATTAATATATTTTCACGGCATCCGTGTTGCTCATCTGAAAAACAGTTATTTAGGCGGGATTCTGTTACGCGGCCTCACCACCCTAATTTCTTGTGTCGGCTTTTGAATATTTATGTTTGAACTGAAAGTTATTCCTGCATAAATGACAAGTCACGTTGGTGATCGTTGAATATATTTTATTACTGTGCTTCTTCGTTTTGCTATTCGAATTAAGTTTGTTTTGAATAAATAATATACATTTTTTGTGGAAGTAGACGTTTTACAGTCTTAATGTATCTCTGAACTAAGAGAGTGTGTGATATGATGCGAAAAGAATATATGAAAATAAATACAACTATGAATGTACTTTTCTTGCTTAAGTAGTAGTTGTAATTGATTATAAAATTAATACTATTGTTTTAACTAGACACACGCACACTCACAAACACACATATGTCACTACCTAAAATTATTCTAACAATCAATAGAAAATATCATAATCTCAAAAAATAGAGTAACTGACTACGCAATGTTAGTCTTTCAAAACAATCAGATTGTAGAGTTGTGGTAGAATGTATGTATCTTTTCATTACATATTGAAATTTATTCCAAGTACAATATTGGTTAATTCAGGCACTCCTGAGTTCTGTTATAATAGAGAAACTAAAATTATTCATGTGGCATAAACAATGAGAACACAGAAATGGCTCACACGTATTAACTAAAACATTAACTAATTAGTCGAATGTGTTCATATGCTTTATTAAAACTTGTTAACTCAAGATCCTACTTCTGAGGCCTTGTTAACTTCGAGAGACATGATGCTTGTGCAATAATTTGATTTTCATTTTGTAAATTTACATGTTTTATGACACCACAAACGATTACATCATACGTAATTATGGCATCTCTTTGAACTGTTTGACGTATGATGTCGAATTGTCCATTGGAGTATCAGAAAAATATTGATATGTTGTATGAGTCGATGAAAAAATTTCTGCAGAATTCTGAAACTTCTCATAGTTGATATAAAATAAGCATGGATGAAGTCAATAATACTTTTATAAGAGATAACTACATTGATTAATATTAATGCTTATTAGTTGGTGAAGAAAATAATACTTACTGTTTCCATATGTCCGTTTACTGTTGTATCTCTGCTTCTAATACTCTATAACTTACATTTTGCATATTTTTCGGTGTTAGTTTTTAATTTTCTTTTAATTTAATTGTCAAGAAATTAGTTAACGGTAAATATAATACGAGATTTCTTCTGGAACGTATAGGAAATTGAATTTCTATTCCAAGTAAACAGTTCTGCTAGGTAAATAAAAGTAATTCTCGTAGTAGCAAAACAGTATTAGATAAAATAAGACTACAACCTTTTACTGGAGAAACCTTGCATCGGAAATGAATGAACAGTGTTACAAAAGATGTGAGCTTTCTATGTAGGTATATGAGGACCGACTCATGAAGCTCCAATAAAATAAAAAAATATTTAAGAATCTACATTGAGTGGTACATAAATAGTTACATTCTTTTGATAGTCTCATTTAATTTGTTGGATAGATTTCGACCGTGTAGTAGCTGCACAACTTCTGTACATATTTTTTATGACAGATGAGTGACTTGATGAAATGTGACTTCTGCTGACTGAACGATTAGACAATCTAAGCTTTTTATGGCATAGGGAAGCGGCAAAGGGTTTAAAAAATAGATATCACAGTGCCTTGGCTATCTTCATTATTAAGTATTTTGTGTTTGTAATTATAGAAGACATTGATCTCATGCCATCTATTTTTAGATCAGAGTGTTGCGTATATTATATTAGTACATTTCGTGTTATTTAGTTAGAAAGCAAGCTATTAATTGACTGCTTTAGCAAAAAGTTAATTTTATGATAATATGTATTATGGTATAGGCTGAAGCTTAATTACGTTTTCATGCTGTCAACTCTGACACTGCGTACAATAAATGCACATTGGCTATAAAATATCATTTTCTCGGTTTACGCATCTGATAATTACATACATATTAAAGTTTATCAGTATTGTTGATAGTTCTTTTTTACAAATATACTGACAATTATCGCTTGTTTCGCTTATGATGTCAAAGAGTGTTTAAACATTGAACAATGCTGCAAATTGGCTTAATTTATAGTTCCCAAGGGACGCCTTTATGAAATTAATGCGACGCGGTGATAAGTTTCATTTTTTGCTTTAATTATTCAGTAGAACTAACCCCTGGAGAGTGCCTTCGAAAACGTCATCCATTTGTACATTTCAAAGTGTTTGAATTTTTAAATTATTTACATTTCTGAAAGGGTTTATGTTTTGTTGCCAAGGGATATTATTCAAAGGCACTCATTGAATTTTATAATTTACCTTCGTTGTCAATTATTGCGGAATATATTGTTTTTATGCTTTTCATGTATAAAGATAAATGCTCTATCGGTGGCTGAAATCAAATGTTGTTTATTACTTTAAGTTGATGTAGTTCAGAAGTGTGCACAAAAATTTATTCTTTTTCGGATGTTTATCCATATTTCCACCAATCTCTGATAAATTCCACTCAGATTGTCATTGCCATACAAGAGGTAACAAATTCATTTTCAAATGTTGAAGAAAATTAGAGATGGAACGCGACCGAATAAATAAATCATACTTGCATTTGAATTGCAAATAGATTTAAAATATTTTAATTATAGACGTATAAAGGGCTTGTGCAGCATGGCGGCGATGTCGCGCGACTTCGATCGCACAAATTCGCGGCGATTTTAATAGAACGTTTAGAAATAAACGGCTCAATACAACGTGGCTGGAACTGACGACCCGTGGTCACGAGATTTGATTTGAATAAATTTTGTCATCTGGTCCAGGTACAAATTTAGCCTAATATTTAACCGAGCTTCGATTAAGAGCCTTGCTGAGTATTCATTATTTAGTATTCGACCAAATTACTATTATTTCTATGTACCTGTAAAATTATTATTAAAACCGAGTTTTTTATTATGGAGAAAAAAGTAATGGATATCGCTGGTTATTGTTTTTCTTTTTATACGTTTCTCAATTGATTAAAAAATCATAAGAGAAGATTATAATAGACAATGTTACCTTAAAAATAACATGATGGTAGTACAAATACATAGTGATTTTAGAAATATAACTATCACTTAGATATTAGCCAAAAATGAAAACTGAAACTTTACATTTATAAAGTTCCTTTTTAAGAAAAAATAAAATCGACTTCAAACAAAGAGCAATATAAAAGTGCAAAAAAGAAACAAAACCTAAGAGACAATAACAAAACATTTATTGGTATGAAACAATCCTATTACTTCAGTAATGGATGAATGGCGTGCTCAGCACCACTTGTTTATAAATTTCCTTAAGATTTTAATATTGCCTGAAGCGGGAGCAGCAGTTTGCAGGGAAATGCTCCAACAGATTGCTAATAGTTGCGAGTATCTCGGGCTTTGGTAGTTCTAGTTACTTTCTTTTAATTCTAGATATTTAAAGAACTCATTTATTATGGCTTTCATTCCTTTGTGAGCGGCTACTAACAGAGAAGATTGTTATAAATGACTTTTAGACTTCGAAATTACAAATATCAAGCGATAAAATCGGTGTTAACAAATATTTTTACGCAATATTGTATTTGAATAGTTACTTATGAACTGTTTTAGATTAGCAGTAATTTTATTGGTCGATGTAGTTGTAATGAGTTTTGCGAGAATGGGCAATTGCAATTTATCTACACACTTACTTAAGACTTTTAGTTTGGTTGTCTGTCGTTGCATATTACCATTCTTTAGAAAAGTCTTCCATTCTTTCAAACAAAATAAAAATCTCGTAGAAACTGTAATGCAGCACTCGGGTTTTGATATTCTAGCAATCATTTTCGTTTGCATGTTGAAGGCATATGTGTAACGTATTGCACAGAATCAGCATAATGTCGCTACGGATAGTCGACGAAGAGATACGTGACAAAATGTTCAATGTCTCAATATCCTCGTTATATATTACCCCACAAAGTAGCGATAAACAATACCTCTTTTACCCTACCCTACTATCGACCCTACTTCTTTGTTTTACTAACTTCAATATGCAAGACATTTTACACGGTTGTTAATAACAAGACAACGCTCTTTGTTAAATAAGTAAACTAGGTATATATGTATGAAAGTTAATTTGTTTTATGTGTTACACCTATGTTTGAATCACGTAAAATATAATTTAACAGATATAAATACATAACACAATTTTTTTATGGTTTTTTTAAAACTACTAAGATTTGTTATATTATGTAGGTATGTATGTTTACTTCTGGAACCTAACCTGTACGAAACTTTGGATTACTCTGTGTACTCGAAACCAAATATCATAGATTACAACGGTGTTCAGCCAAGCGTTTAAATGTTGGGTCATGGGAACGAATTGTTCTCTAATGTGTTGTCGATCATCAATGATGGATCACGTAAAGATATGTTCATGTGAGTGGGTCTTGTCTGTCAATTTTATTGGTGTGGACCCCTGTCCCATATCGAGCCTCGAGAATCGAGCCTCACTGCCTATCTATCAATAAGGTAATACTGGGAATTTATAAGCTATATCTATGTCTATACAAATAAATAAAACTGAAGTGTCTATTTGTAATATTAAAATAACCGCTTTTTACTAAATGCATATTTATGTATACACGGTAAATATACCAAAAATATGGCAAAAAATTTTTCGTCTGTCTCTCTGTTTGTTCCGGGTAATCTTTGGAACGGCTGGACGGATTTTGACGGGACTTTCAATGGCAGGTAGAAGATGATCCAGGGAGTAACTTAGGCTACTTTTTTAGACTAACTTTGTTCAGCGGCCTTACTCGTGGTACAACAATAACCGCGGGTAATACCACGCTGTTTATAGTAATGGGCAGAGAGGTGCAGTCACATTTTGGGAGATTCACACTATTAAATTACAGTAATTAATTGTAATTAATATAAGAAAAATAGAAAAGGAAGTTTAAGATCCTTTTTCTATGAAAAAAAACTTTTATTGTGTACCTAGTACAAGTCTAAAAAACTCTACAAAATTGGTTCAGAGTTTTTATTTTAGCTTCAATAAAAATGCAGACTTCTTTAGAAAAATCTGAATTTATCTGAATAATATGAAGACGTATCCTATCTCATGGTAAGTATACACGACGACACTCACACTTAACATTTGTGTTGACACTAGTGTCGATAACGTCCACACACACTATGCAATTTTTGTGTTGACATTGGTGTAGACATCTAGTGTCCTGGTTCAAGTGTTTTTGCCGTCTACATGAATCAATATGTCTGACACTCATTTTAATTCAGTGTGGTACATTCTAGTTCGGTACTCGGTAGGAAAAAAATGATGCTTGTGAAGTACTCCCGTTGCTTACAAATTTTTCATCTGTGCCTTGTCCACACTTCTTTTTTAAAGATTTCTCAGTTCGTTATTAAATTACGTCCGTAAAATATGCAATTTTCTATTTATTTTCGATGCAGAAGTATTAAATAGTTCGGCCAAACTTTCTACCGCTGCTGATTCCTTTACTCGATTTTATAATCGGGGTTTGATATTTGCCATAGTTTTGGAGACGTTTCGTAAATAAAAACAAAGATTTTATTTCCTCTGCAGACCACGCGTGATGTCATTAGTAGACTACATTTACATTAGTAGACACATTAGTAGGCGTGTCGAAACTTTAGCTCTAGCTAAAGTTTCGACACGCCATCAAAACACACATTTGAAAAAATAAAATGATAATTTCGGAGTTTATCGTGAGAAACAAAATGCCACGAGAATCGTATTAGATGTCCTTAGTATTATTAATGAAATTCAAAGAAGTACCAAACTTTGAAATTCAATATTTCTATTTTTATATAATATGAGATATTTGATTTTGACAATATTAATTTGACTTTTACTAAATCACAAGTCAGTTCAAAGTTACAATAAGTATCGTTCACGCTTTATGCTTTATTTGTTATTATATACTAAACAACATATATAATAAACAATAGACAGTAACAGACCGGGCTCTGTGGTGTTCCTTGGGAGTGGCCTATGTCCAGCAGTGGACTGCAACAGGCTGATGATGATGATTAATTAAACAATTTATTGGTAACCGTCGATAGTAAACATCAATACACTAAATACCGCATGCAAAACAAATATAGTCCCTTTCATTCATACCGTACCGTCATAGACAGAAAATTTGTTATTTAAATTCAGTTTGTATTCTTCTCGTAAAACCAGAAGTTTTGTTTCATCACGTATGGGACGAAATTCGGTCCAAATATAATACCTACAGAGTATCTTAATATTTTCGCTAGTATCTCACACCTTTAGCCACGTGTGGTTTACGAGGTGACGGAAACGTACGCTATGATTTTAATAAAAACCGTTTTCGTGCTGTCTGGCTGCCGGTATTCGATGAAATATGACGTCGGTATAATAGGTATACGGATAAGGGACGTAAAAGTTTCATGACGCCCGCGCTCCCTCAATATCCGGATGGGATGTGCCGCGCCAAGCGAGACCATTTGCCCGGACTCGCACACGATTAAGTGAATTTTATGGTACATAGGTGTTATTTAATCTCTGAGCTTAAACAAAATGGGGCATCTAAAACCGACTGGACATACTGGCATGGAACCGTCTATGTGTAAGTTTGTAGCTACCGTGAGTTAGAAGTTAAAAGTGTTTTCATAATTTTAATACTTTTATTTTTGTGAAGTTTTTCTTAAGTTGTCTACGTATCAAATAAAAGTAGTCCTTTCTAGGCTTCTGTAGTTCACTTCTCGGTACTTTAATAGTCTCGTCTTTTTGATAGTATCTTCATGTCCGTCTGTTCGTCCTCGACTTACTTTCTAAACGGTTAGTGCTAGAAAGATGAAACTTTGCATGGATGTGTATTTATCAAGTCGACTGAGTGCTAAAATAAAATCACTAAAAACCTATTTTATGCGTGGCCTGACACGCACTGATCTTTATTTTTCCTTTTTATTTTAGTGAAGAAAATTACGAATTATACAGGATGAGATTTTGTAATGGCACCTGAAGGGAAAGTAGGTACTCTCAATATTGTAGATTTTACTAAGAAAATTTTACTCAAAGAAAACGTTCCTTTATTTTTGAAAAGAAAGAAAACTGCATTCAAAGATTTCCGAAAATTCGCTTGACACACCCGGGAATCGAACCAACTAAAATCTGTAAAAATTACACCCTGTACTTTTATTGCATCGATCGTTAGGGTCAATCATAAGGATAAAATCTCTCTAACAAACTTGATAAATCAAATGAGAGCTTTTAAATAAAAAAAGAATCATTAAAATCGGTTCACCCAGTCGAAAGTTATGAGGTACAAACATAAAAAATACAGTCGAATTCATAACCACCTCCTTTTTTGAAGGCGCTAATAACACTGACTTCTCCTCTTCTAAATTTTGAAAGCTTTGAACTTCTGAAGTAACATAAATGATATTAGGAATACCGTTGTTGGTTAGTTTTCATGTTTAGATAATTAAAGCAACGATTATCATTTTTGCATACCATACGTTACGTTTATTTGAAAAAAAAAGAAAATTACTTTTACAGGAGCGGTGTGGTTAGCGAAAGCGAAAGTATTATTAAAGAAAACATATCAGTTAGATACGTAATACCAAGTTCTATAAACTGCTACATACTAGAAACTTAGATAACAATAAAACCGTGACATATGTACAATACGCTGAGAACGGCAATAGCCGTCAACTGTCATCCCGAGCTATGAATACATCCAATGTTAAGCATTCAAGCTGACAGTTGACACTCGATTAAATGTATCTTCTACAAAGCTACCCACAATAGTACGTTTAATACCTACTGAATATATATTCATATCGTATGTGATCCGCTTTAGGATATGTTTACATTAAGTACCAGGTACTATTTTCAGTGACATGCAAACAAGACATTGAATCTTGGGCTTATGGGTGGTATTTACGAACAGCCGGAATCAAGTGCAATTACCGAGCTACGTACTGCACCAGGTTACGATGATCTATATCCCTCCTTCTGACTCTAGGGGGGAGGGGGGGGGAAGTTGGAAACCTAAAGGGTTATAACGTATTCTGCGAATTTTCAATAGGAGATAACCATTAGCCCCTTGTATTAGTAGTTGTAGACACTTGTTATCCGATGATTCGGCTGCTCGTTTTGTCGTTTTACACTCGAGCGAATCTTTTTTTTTCACAAGTGGCGCCACCTAGAATATCAAGAGAAATTATTAGATTTATATAGAATATACTACAACTATACTGATAGTTTACTCACTCTCACTGTTTTAGTTATAAACTAAGTAGCTCTACAAATATGGTTCATTTCTTTATATATGACAGGATATATATAAATTTCAGACATGAAACATAATATAGTTGTAGAACTGTAAAATAAATGTAAAAAGAAGAAACTTTTTATGGTTGTGGTACATTTACGACGAGTCAGCGATCCCTTAAAATATGTCAGTAGGTAACAGGTGTATGTGCTGTAGACAGGACCGTACTTTTTTCCGTGTCTACCTTCGTCACTGTTACGGCTGACTACCAATAACATATGGGACGTTTTTGTGTTCATTTCTTTAAGTGTATGAGTTTAAATTGATAACGTTTCTAATTATTTTTATTTGTCATTTTTTGGGTCCAGGTCTATATTAAACATAAGCGTTGTTCAACGTTAATTACAAGTATAAATTACATTACATTTGCGTCTTGCTAAAATCAGTCTTAATATTATCCTCCTATTCTAGTTAGTGATCCTTAGAAAATGAGGTATGTGAGCAAATGACATCAGCTCTTAATAGTCATTCAAAGTGTGTTTGTGGGTGATGACATGTTATCACGTCACACATATTATGCAATTTTTTATATATTTTTATAAATCATCTATACAAATAAATAAAATTGGAGTGTCTGTTTGTAACATTAAAATAAACGCTTTTTACTAAATGCATATGTATGTATACACGGTACATATACCAAACATGTAGTTAAACATTTTTTTGTCTGTCTGTCTGAATGTCTGTTTGTTCCGGGTAATCAATGGAACGGCTGAACGGATTTTGACAGGACTTTCACTGGCAGGTAGCTGATGATCCAGGGAGTAACTTAGGCTACTTTTTTAAGACTAGCTTTGTCCTGCGGCGTTACCGTAACACCGCGGGGTCCAGCTAGTCTATACAAATAAATAAAATTGGAGTGTCTGTTTGTAATATTAAAATAACCACTTTTTAATAAATGCATATGTATTTATACAGGGTACATATACCAAAAATGTAGTTAAAATTTTTTTTGTCTGTCTGTCTGTCGGTCTGTCTGTCGGTCTGTCTGTCTGTCTGTCTGTCTGTCGGTCTGTCTGTCTGTCTGTCTGTCTGTGTGTCTGTCTGTTTGTTACGGGTAATCTCTGGAACGGCTGGACGGATTTTGACAGGACTTTCACTGGCTGGTAGCTGATGATTCAGGGAGTAACTTAGGCTACTTTTTTAGACTAACTTTGTCCCGCGGCGTTACTTGCGGTACAACAATAACCGCGGGCAACACCGCGGGGTTCAGCTATTTTTAAATAAAATAAAAGTATTTAGACAATTTTGTGGGTTTTAAAGAGTGTAAACGAAAAATTTTGTATAGCGCCATTTGTATTTTTGATAAGGAACTTCATTTATTATATGTATACATTTAATAATAATTTACACATATCATAATGCTTATCAAAGTTATAACCCTTACTATGATCTGTTGTTACGTACTGTGCCACATCATAGATAATAATTAAAGTGTGACGTAATTTATGGATGACGACTAATGTAACGTAACCCACTTATATGTGATAACGGGCATCGTAACTTGTCGGAAATACATATGACAAAGTTGGGAGCGAACAGATCGCGTTGCTTCTACAAGATCTGTTAGTGAGCTCTCGGTGATCGAGACTTAGCTTGTCACTCACTCAACACTTGCGACCACTGACCACAGGTTGTGTTTGTGGTGTTAGATACGACGGTTTATATTAACGGCTTACATAATATATGCATCAAGTAGGTTGGCCTCGTATTTTTCTTTAATTATCTCGTATTACTCTCAATATCGTCTCGTTTCAATCGTTTCTCTTCGCTTTTGTAATGTTTGAATATATTCTTTTTGATGTTTTTATTATTATTTTAAAATTTAAAGCATCCTCTACGTTGTGTTTTATAAATTTGAGATTCAATTACTATGTGAAGGACATCTCTTACGAATAGCTTCTGTTTAACAGTTGTTGTCTTTTGTAGTATCAGTCTACTGGAAAACTTTTTTTGCTGTATGTACTTCTGTCTTACGTGTGAAAATAATTGTTCATTAATCTAGGCCTAACTTACAATCTGTAAAAAGACATGTGTCATCTCGTTCAAATGTTGGTTCAAACGTTCAAATCAAAACACAAAAAGTCTATTTCACCGAGCTTTAGTGATTGAATTTCCGTTTCTAGTTTTTAACAACAACAAATACAATTTCTAATGGTAGCAAATAAATTAACATAAAGTCATATGCAGAACATCACACACACATATCTAAGGTTTGATTTGACGAATGCAACAGCCGGGTCGAAAACCGTAGTACATTACTTCCCAGTTACTTTAGTTCAGTGAAATTGGAATAGGAAAAACATATGCCATTCCACTTTAAACTCTAACATCTTGAACTAGCGCTTCTAATTCATGTTTCTGCTTCGTGGATTCAAATATGAACATCACATCAATAGCTTTTAATTGACCACTGATGGACATAGGACTTAGCTTAGAAAGAAGACTTTAGGCTACTATATATGGTTGGTTTTCCTTCTTTTGTAATGCCTAGTTTGCTTAGTCAGCTTTTACGACACTCCTCCGATGAGTAGGAGTTGACATTTTGTATTCACCACACAGACGACTTTAAACATGTTTACATAAAACTAGATGTACACATGTTTGAACCTGTCTGAACCTAAAAAAAATATCCATTAGGTCAATTTATTTTGTCTCATCTCTATTATAGAGCTATATTATAGTAATACCTTCATAAGGAAATTTGAAAAATAAAACGAGACTATTATTCTTGTGCAAGACGAAGAGCTCTTTTTACATTTTAAAAGGAAATGGAGCCACTATCGACAGAAAAGCTTTATTCTAACGACTGAGGTAATTTCTACTTGCACTTTATTACAGATCGTGTACTGCAAATATTAAATATCTTAGATAAGTTTGAAAATGTCGAATGTGTCGTTGTGTTTAATTTGAACGCATTAGTATCTTCAAACAACATTGTAATATTGCATGTAATCAACACGACACAATCACTTTAATTACCATTCAATTATTCGCAATAATAGCTATTCAGGTCATCACTAGTTATTAGCAATGTAAAGTGAACATAATAGAGCCGATGTTTAATGCATATTGTATCTAAGATATTAATAGTCACATTTGTTCCACGTTACCTGATCTCTATTTTATAGCCGCTATTAGGACGTGCTACACACGATGCAATTATTCTACATCGCCGATCACTGTGGAGTCGGTGTAGTGCGTAATTTGCGCACGACAGGTGTGAACGTGTGACCATAATACTAATTTATCATAGCAAATTTCCCATTTTCCTCGCCTTTGTCAATCGATGCAGATAATCCTTGTTAACAGTATTTATCTTCTATGATATCGTCTTTCATTTTCTATATTAACCTACTAAACTAAATAAAAGCACAAACTTTATAGATAGAAAATACAGTGAAAACATTTAAAATACAGATTCGTCTTTGAATAAAGATACTTTTTTTTGTATTTTGTGTTTATTTGTGTTATGTATTGATTTTCTTTTGTAGGTTGCTGTAAAACTAAAACGCTTTGTGACAGTACGAATACAGTAATTAACATAAGTATAACTTAGAGTAGTTATGCTAAAAACAATAACTATTGCGTTTACTCTATTAGTGTTTATACTATTTGTTTTAACTCTATGCAAAAAATAAACAAAATAAGGAAAAAGAAGTACTAAGCATATCACACTTACCTAATTGTTCGACGTAGATAATTTTTAGTTAAATGCAATGTATACTGATGCACTCCCATTTTCGCGCAAAGTTTTGTGAAGTTGAATGTAAATTAATGATTAGCACTTCATTGCGCTAATTTTCCGGAATATTCTAGTGGAATAGGAGGATCGAAGGTGACGTTTATATTTGGGGGTTTCTTTTTTTTTTTTAATAGCCGACACCCGCCATCGCAGGGTGTTGCTGCCCTACTGCATCTTGTGACTCATGCAAGTGTCACAGATCGTTTTTTATTACATTTTAATAATATTTACTTACATGTTTATATATAGTTTATGCAGAAAATAATTTCAGTTGGGGTTTCTTTTCCTACATTAATACTGTCATGTGTTTTTCCGATTTTGTTCAACTTCAGAATTTCTTAAATACTTCCTTTTTTTAGCTTCATATGAAAATGAAAAAATAAAGATACGTAGTCACGATATAACTTGAAGTATAAATAGTAAATGAGTACAAAATGAAGAATGGAGTTAGGAAGAAGACTCCATAATTACTAAACTTCAATTGTTTAAAACGAAATATAGTAGACTATGAGAAAATTATTAGATCTATCTAGATCATCATAATATCAATAGACCAAATAACAATCATTCCAACATATATAATCATGTATGAGACGTTCGTTTTACAAATTAGTTTGATTATTAGTTGCAAGTACAACTGATAATGCTGTGCTATTATCTGTTATCAAGTACTAGCAGCACCAAATAGGCCATCACACGTAAATAACTTATGAGCAAGTGTCAAATGCCATTTCTGATGAAGAAATAAGAAGATGACATGTGATCGTACATGAACAATCTACACATTATTTCTGGTGGAAAAAGACTAAGCTTCGGACGTTGCTCTGCCTAAATATAAACTCAGTAAAATTAACTGTCTCATTGTTGAAAACCCTTCTCGAACTTCACATATCACATCATCTCATGTGTATAAAATAATGTGCAAACCTTAGTACTATTTCTGTGCAGTATGAGTATTAAATTGAATTGTCCTTTATTTTCACTACTTATTGTTATTTGGTATAATGCACGGTACTTATGTTAGTACGTTCAAGTAACATGTTGGTAAACGATATATCATGAACACAACAATGCTCTTTATCCTACAGTGGAGGTAGGAAAATTAACAATTCCAAGTTGCTGTGGAAATGAAACAAATATGTGAAAGCGAAACTAACGAAAACCTGCGACTGAGGTAAATGAAAATTAGTTTCGAAGATTTTATGTCCAGTGACTGCTTAGAGATTAACATGTTTAGATCATACTTAAAATCTATACTAATATTTAAAGCTGAAGAGTTTCTTTTTTTTGTTTGAACGCGCTAATCTCAGGCATTGCTGGTCCGATTTGAAAAATTCTTTCAGTGTTGGATAGTACCTTTTTTTTTTTTTTTTTTTGTTTGACCCTGCCATAATGACTCTACTCTGCCTGATGGAAAGCATAAGCAGAATCCAAGAGTGATGGTCACCATACTGCGAACGCAGACAATGCAACAATGCAGCATGGTGACCCACACCATGGCGGGCTAGTGATGCTTTCGCATCATTGGGCCTCCGGTCTCGCACTCACCAACGAAACACGACAGCATGATCGCTGTCATTTTACGTTGATTTTCTGTGCGAGGGTAGTACCGCCCCGGTCGAGCCGGCCCAACAGTGCTGAAATCAGCGTGGCTCTACTATCTTGACATTTATTGAGGAAGGCTATGGGCTATATATCATCACGCTAAGACCTATAAAAGCGGAACACCATCACGGTACGGGCAATAGGAGTCGCAAACGAAGTTGCGTGGGTCCGCTAGTGAAATATATTCTTAGGAAGTAAGAAAATTTATAATAAACTAGCTGCCCTGGCAAACATCGTTTTGCCATAATTTTTTTTTAAGGATGTGTGACCCTTACCATTTAGGGGGATGAAAAATAGATGTTGGCCGATTCTCAGACCTACTCAATATGCTCACAAAGTTTCATGAGAATCGGTCAAGCCGTTTCGGAGGAGTATGGCAACGAAAACTGTGACACGAGAATTTTATATATTAGATTATAGATAGTAACAAAAGGGCATCAGACGTGCAATCAAATGGTTATGTGCCAACGCGGTTATCTAAGTTTAGGATAATTAAGTCATAGTACAAGAATAATTTTATCATTTACGCTTTCATTATTTGAATAATATAAGTTAGGAAGAGGTATGTATGTTTGATACTTTTGTTGAAAATAATTTTTCACAATTTTCATAATTTGCGTTTCACAAAAGTTCTATTGTAATTAAAATTGCGAATGACTGTTTTCCTTTTTTATTTACGGAAGCATTGTAATGTGATGTCAACAAAATTAGTTATTTCGGCATAGCCTTGAACGATTTTATAGTCAGGCAATCTCCCACCGCATAGTCTATAAAATTTCATTTAGCAAGGCGAACTCCTTCATTTTATGCCTCAATGCTTGCTCGTTAATATTTATTTGAACCAGTCATGGTGAAATGAGACAATAATTTTTCGTAAAGAGTTTTCCTAAATGTTCTTCGAATATTTTAATATAGAAGCGCCTAGAAACTTTTATTAAAGTGAGGTTGCTTATTATACTTTGGACAAGCAGGAATTTGCCACAAAGGAATTTACCTAAACGATGTTGCTATTGTTATAACGTTTCGGTGTTAATATTCTTTTCTTCTTCAATATTTAAGAGCTTTGTGAAATAATATAATAATAAAATTAAAGACAATAGGTTAAATAAATCAAAGATTATATTACCAAGCTGGTAAACAAGCCAATCGCTAAACAAAAACAAACAAAATAACTAAGTTTAAAAAAAAGTTGATGTAATAATTTCAAAATATTATAAATAGTTACTTTTCAACTTTTAGTATAGGTATGTTTTGGGACTACTCGTAGGTATCTCAAACTTGGGAGTACGAGTACTATTGTTAATCCTAGTGTACTAAATCCATAGCAGTCTTAATTTAGAATGTAGTCTGCATTCATTTAATAATATGCAGTTTGCCATTACTTAACTTGATGACAAAAACTATTTACTATTAAGGAAGTTTCAAAATAGCAAACGTCCATTGCTTCGCCATGACACATTTTGTTTGCGTTGGTGAGAAATGAGAAAACACTGTAAGAAGCACTGTATCAAAGTTTGGACTCAATCGGTGTATAAATCTTTGAGTTTTGAAGGGTACACAAACAGACTTAACATTCTTACAGGTTTAAGGTGCTTTAATATTGATAGGTACTAGAACATTGTTCCGTTTCAAACATTAACTGAAGAACAAAGAAACGGACAGCAATAAAACAGGTAATTTTCCATCGAGTTTATAGTAGCTGTATAACTAAAGTACTTGAGATATTAGATGGCCAAGCAAACAGCTCAGGTAAAACGTAATCATCTGCACTCCGTTTAAGTTAAAATTGTGGAAAGTACCTCACACTTACAATGTTGGTAATACTAACCTGAAACGAGTCAAGTGAACACCGATACACGCATCATAACGTGTTTAACGCACACCAAATAAAAGTTGATAAATAAGTATTTCAAACTTCTGACACATTATCCGAGATATGAAATGAATACAGTGTGGCGACCTCCACATACAGCGGCAACAAAAACATATGGCAGCGCCATCTACCGATGATACACTGAACTACGAAGTAACATACAATGCGAAGTAACTACCAATCCTACAATGCGCAATAAGAGTTCTAGCGCCGATTAACATATATAGAAAAATCCCAACGTCAACCGCAGGGCAGTGGCCCGCCAGGCATGATCACCTCGCCTGGTCGGAGGATCCTCCCTTTGTGTTGGTGGGACATGACACCTGTCCCCCACAGTGGTGACCCCGACGTGATTGGAAGCAGCCTTCGATGGAGCAGATTCAGCAGCAGCATTACCACGCCACAATCATGTTCACTCCCGCAGCAAGTCTCAGCCAGCCAGCAACCTCGGCCTTAACAGGGATACACCATACGCAGGAAGCGACCGCTCCAGCCTGGTTTACCCCTACGGCCTCATCAGCGTCTAGGCACAGCACACTGCAGCTACGGTTCTTGTAAGCAGAGCATATCTCTCCCGTCTATGCAGCAGCCAGCCACTACGCAGCAACCGCCCCGACTCACTGGGGACCTCACCGCAGCACCGCGCACCGCACGCCATCCCGACTCACTGGGATCAGCGGACTACAGTCCCGACTCACTGGGACTAGCGGCATTCAGTTCCGACTCACTGGAACTTGCGGCACTCAGTTCCGACTCACTGGAACTACTCACTCCTGGCACTGGCAAGCTCCGCAACAGAGCACAGACAGCTGACTCATCATATATCGACCTCCGGTCTTGGAGGGGAGTGATGTGGCGACCTCCACATACAGCGGCAACAAAAACATATGGCAGCGCCATCTACCGATGATACACTGAACTACGAAGTAACATACAATGCGAAGTAACTACCAATCCTGCATCGCGCAATAGAAGTGCTTGCGCCGATAATCATATGTACAACCTCCCAACATCAACCGTAGGGCAGTGGCCCGCCAGGCATGATCACCTCGCCTGGTTGGAGGATCCTCCCTTCGTGTTGGAGGGACTGTGACACCACCGTTCCTCCACAACAGCATAGGAACGTCATGTCATCACTACAAACGATTGAATGGCGGTTAAAAGCTACGATTCGTGCAACGAGCTTTAATTAAAATTATCAAATTTCTTCAGTTGAAACATTTTTTTGAGATACAAAGTAACAGTTATAGAATTTTATTACACTTAATTTTTCACGCTTTGCTTGTGTTTAACTTACAATTATAACCCACGGAAATACAACAGAAAAACAATCAAGAGTGAAAGTAATGCTTTGGCTCATATGGGCAGATGATAGTAGTGATAACATGCCATCACAGACAACCGGTGTAAAGCACATACCGTTAATTTGATTCCATTCCGGAAATTGAAGTTACCTGTACCCTCATTCCACTATTAAATTTCTGGGAATTAATCATCACGTGATAAGTCTACTAGATTGCGCCCTATTCAATAAAAAAAACAACTTTAATATAATCTGACTGATTTTGCCCTATGGCATTATCCGGTAATTTTATGTATATGCGTGTATACTGGTAATGTACCACGCGACTTGACGCGATTCATATTTTCCGCCACAACGCGATGCGAGACGACACACGGTGACATTACTTAACCCGATACTTAAGCTGATCGTTGTCGTTTACGTAATGTCACTGAATTGTATTATATATGCTCACATTATATGTTATTATCCTAAAATGAAAGGTTATTTGCTTAGGTGGTTACGGTATTCTGTCGGCTATAAGCGACCTTTGGATTCTTTAAATAAATGTAGCAGAGAAGAAAAACAAAGCTTTAAACACGGTTAGTTTTTCTTTGTGTTACCGTTTATTTAACTTTAATGATAATGCGTGGTAGGTATTATAATGTTTTCTTGTTTATTATGATATACAAACTTATTTGTTCTTATTGCCGATTTTACTGTGGTTTTGTTGTGATTTTACCACAATAATCTAATCTCTCACTGTAAATTAAGTGTAGTGAGTAGTTGATATAAATAAATAAATAAAAACGTTAAAAGATAATTTATATACATTAGATGTATATACAAGTATAGAAGAACAGTTTATACCTATACAAAAGTATCATTACTACATCCACACTGATAATATTTAATGGGTTCTGTTAATGGGTTAACTGATCTAAAATTAGATTTCGAGATTAGTTTATTATTTTTTGATTTTACATTTACCGATATTTGTTAGTAAAATATTCACGACAAGTAACATTTAGCACCCTACCATTTTCAGGATATTTTTTATTATTTTTAGTCACAATTAGTCATTAATTTAAAAACCCTTTTAAAAATACTGTCTAACTTTCAGTGCGGCTAGTTTTCTACTTTTCAGTACTTACAAAAGCGTGTTTTTTAAACAATTTATTTATCTATTATTTTCTGAAGCGCAAGCTATCTGTCCGAAGTAGAAATTTTATTAGGAACAGCATTACAACTAATAAATCCCGGTAAGTTGCGCGTTCTATTTTAGATTAGTAATCTTCAGGGAACTCTTTGACTACGACTCTCATCCCTCGTAAGCCTCTCAAGTAACCAAATACACTATTCCTTACGTTTGATGAGTGGTGTATTGATTATATTATTTGTTTCTCTATATTTATTCCTATTAGCTTTTGCACGTGTGTATGACGGTTCGTAGTAACGATAAATGACATGACGTAATTGATTCTGCAAGTAGGCATACGAACACTTTTGCAAGTTAAACTTTTTTGAGCCAATGTATTCGGCCTTTCCTAACTGAACTAGCTCATCACAGTCTCTTTTAAAGTCCAGACAATCTTCTCAAAATGCTACGAACATTCTATCAGAAAATAAAATAAAGCCTCTATGGTCCTTTCACAAGAATTGAAGTATTTACATCCATGACGAATTTCATTACAATTGGTGCAGCGATTTAACCGTGAAAGCGTAACAGACAGACAGACAGACGAGTTACTAACGCATTTATAATATTGCTATGGATTATGCGACTAACTATGCAGTTTTGAATAAATTGAACTTTCGTGCATGAAATCAAAAGTATCTTTAAATTAAAATTTTGCCTTATGAAGATAATTAATTCCCAGCGCTGAAAAGATTAATCTGCGCTAAACGAATTTGCTTGTAACGAACTTTTAAGCGATTAGTAGGTAGTACTATATAATTTAGTCCGTGATATAGGAGGCTAGTTGGCCAAGTATCGGAACAACTCCTTCGACGGGGTGTAAATTTTGCTCCGTTCTAAAAGCAAAACTTTTTAAGGTCTTCGTCTCACCTTGCAGCGTAAGTTTCTTTGGAGTAACCTATCAAACGACTTTGTGTTTGACGTCTTCCGAAACATTTTATTATAATAATACATCACTCTAACAGTTCTACGAAAATAAAATAAATAACACGAAAAAAAATTTAACATGAATCTTGGTGTAGGTAAATATATTACATAGAATATTCAATCTAATCTAATATTATAAAGATAAAGGTCTTGTATGCATGTATCCTTATTTGTAATGGAAGAGCTCAATTCGATGATTGATTCGATGTAGCTATACTCGATATTCTTTTTTGCGTGTGATACGAGGAGTGCACACAAACTAAAATGCCCTTGAAATCTACTAGAAAAGCGTATCTAATTACTTCAAAGACTAGTAATTTTTGATATGCCAGTATCCAGCAAGAAATTGCACGTAAAGTAACAACGTAACAGTAAGGACATAAAAACGAAACTGACATTTTTATTTATAATTGTAAACATGTCATGTATTTTTCTTATCAGAATCTTAAAATTTGAAATATCTTGCGCTACTAAGTGTTAAGTAGATGCAATGTGGTTTCTTGGTTTAATCTAAACATTTCATTTCTATGCAGTCTGAGTCAACGGACAGATGAAGTGAACGAGAAAACGACTAGCCATCTTGGAAGTATGAAAGTGAACGATTATTATATGTATGATAATGAAAATTGTGCGCTGGTCTGTTGGGGCGTTTCGATGCGCAGGCAGCCAACGAGCTTGAGACAGCCGACAGCCGCTCCAGTATCTGCTAATTGAATCTGGGAACTTGCCGAGAACTTTCCGAACTTTCGAGAAATTTGATTAGCTCGTCATCCTCCTTTGAGCGCTGAGCTTCATTTTTATAGCTCGAGATTACCTAGCTGTAAGATTAATCGCAACGTCATGTATAAATAATGTACACATATAAATAAAATACGTCACAAAACAATGAACTACCTATCAACTTAATATGATACCGTGGAGTGAATTGTGTAACAATATCGAGAAGATTATGCGTTATAGTTGTATATAATGTAAGTCACGTTTGTTACAAATGTATTTTAGTACTGTAATGATTAAATACTTTTAAGATCTTCGTAGTACATTATTAGCTAATTACTAAGTAGTAATAATAATAATAAATAATAAATATTTCAAACGTCTAACACACAACGCCTTCTAGTCCCAAGCTAAGCAGAGCTTATAATGTAAGGTAATAAGCTTGTAATAAAATTAAAAACATGTGGTAAAAACAAAAAAAAAAGCCATTAAGGTATGAGTACTCTGTTCGATAGCTAAATGAGCATTAACAAAATGTCATAAAACAAAAATCTGAATCGTTCTTCATGTTAATTTCCTATGTTTCTGGTAGAATAAATCTGAAAAACTTGAATGTATTTGATACATAAATTTTCTTTTAGTTATGTATTTATAACCAGACTACTTAAAACATTCACGAATGCATTATAGCAACTTTGACCGAATTACATCATATTTAACATTTTTTACATTATTATTATTAAAAAAAATATGTAACATAAATAAGCCACCAAGTCGTGTATAATATTATTTTTATTATTATTTAATCGTGAGTAGTGACCAAAGATAGCCGTACTCCAGGCAGTTCCAATTTAAAAGAAAATCTGCTGTCTGCGAAGCCGCAACGAATCCAATTTAAGAAAAGTTTTAAACATAATAAATCCATCTGGGTACAGTTCCAATTAAGTAAGTAAGGGAGTTAAATAAAAGTAGGTAAACTGTGAGTTAGAAATCAGAAAATTATTTTACTTTACTTCAACTACACAGAAGAGCTCAACTTAATTTGTTGTTAATATTATTACAACCAGTGAGCAGTTGAGCGACACAATGAGTAGATTTAAATCACCTTTTCGCTTACGAGTTCTTAGAATATCTGGCAAGAATCACTACTTGCGATATTATTATTATATATTGCTTTTATCCATGATATAAATATCATAAATGGTGCAGGTAAATGCGTGCTTTGCTTAACAACATCGGCAAAGTTAAGCTTAAGTATTCTATGATAAAAATATTAGACTTATTAGCTTGAAGACTTCTTTGTAGCATGGTAAAATAATGTCAACGCTTTATAGGCATTTTTTTAATTAAAAAAGAAGTTACTAATTTCAAACCGTGATTTTCTATCTTACACTTCTTAATTTAAAAATCTACCTAGAATTGTTTAACTGAGACCATATTATTATTAGCTTGAATTTTTACAACATAAATACTAACAAGGGCTTGTAAGAAGTGCCAAAAAATGCGCTACCCTTTGACTTTTCAACAGAACACGTTAACGTCATGTGAAAAGAATTTCGAGTCGTTTCATGGTCGTTATTGAGCGATCAATCACCGAATTCTTCATTGCGTTCTCATTTATTACAATATGTTTGGTACTTACGACCAATTACTTACTGGTAACACTTAGTTGTTTCTCAACGATTGTTATTTATTAATGTTCTTCAGGATCATTCTGTTACCAAACCAGTATTGTTTAGCCCCAAATTACAATAACTATCATTCATAAGTTTAGTTCTTAGAATACCTTTCCTTTATTTCAGATTTTTTGCCACCAGCTTAGTCTAAGTGCTATTCTTAAGTATTTTTGTTTTCAAATAGATTTTAAAATCTTCAAAACGTAATAACGCCCACCTTTTTAATAATTAATATTTTATGATAATTTCATAATCTGTGAACACCTGTATTAAGCCATCTAAATGTAATATTTGAGATATAAATAGCTACAGTATCTTAAAAGGAATAGGGTAATTTATCAGGCGTTTATCCCGGGAGGGACATTTAGATGATCTCGCCTAATTAACTGCGCTGGGTTTTACTCGTGCACTCCTCATCTTATCTACTTTCAGAAAATATTAATAAGAGTATTCAAATAAGTTAAACCTTAATTAAATGTACTTATCAGTGTAAAAATTATTTTTTAATTGGAAGCGGAAAATATGGATTGCTTTAAGGGCGCGTTTACGATTCGTACAAAATTATGCTTTTTTTCGGTGCAATTTGTAACTAAACTAAACAAATTGAATATAACAAAGTACTAACACTTATAGATTAGTTCTTCATCTTCAAATCCGAGGGACAACTTTTTTGGAAATTGTATTTTTTTATATTGTAAAAACGATCTTCCGTAACCATTTTCCACAGTATTTACGATATCGGGTTGAGTTTTGGTACATTTTTGTTCTACAATCAACCTATTTTAGAATTTCTAAAAATAATGTAAGAAGGCATATATAGTCAATTATAAATCCGAGGAAAAAAATAGTATAAAAGTGTCACAGAAAGTCGCAGAAAAAATAACAACCGGAGCTTATATTTTCTCATATTTTGCTATTACGGATGAATCGTAGTCGATTGCAATAAGGGTTATTTTATTTTTTTGAACCTCTTTTGATTTATCGCGTAAAAATTTCGTAATCTCAGTCTGCGCTCAGCCGCCGTCATGAGTGGACACTGTGTCGCCTGTTTGCATTAGCTCTTGTTGAAAAGATCGCTCTTCGAATTCAATATATTCGATAAACCAGAATAGGTTGATACTTGACAACGTTAGATTATTTTTAACCGACTTCAAAAAAAGGAGGAGGTTTCTTCTATTTACAGATTTTTATAACAATATTTTAGTTTGCTAAAACTAAGTAGTATTGTGCGAGTTCGGGCTCGATTGATGAGACATTACCTCCTACTTAGGTGGAGTGACCTGAAGGTGTACTACGGTGACTGCTTTTCTAACTTCTAGACAAGTTGACATAGTCTAATCGAGTTTGGGCTCATTTTGTTAGTTATGATGAGACCTTACCTCCGGACTACATGGAGTGACTTGAAGGTGTACTTCGGTGACTGCTAGTGGAACTCCTAGACGAGTTGACATAGTGTTACCGAGTCTGGGCTCATTTTGTTAGTTATGATGAGACCTTACCTCCGGCTTAGGTGGAGTGATCTGAAGGTGTACTTCGGTAACTGCTTTTGGAACTCCTAGACGAGTTGACACAGTCTTACCGAGTTTGGGCTCATTTTGTTAGTTATGATGAGACCTTACCTGCGGCTTAGGTGGAGTGACCTGAAGGTGTGCTTTGGTGACTGCTTCTGGAACTCCTAGACGAGTTGACATAGTCTTACCAAGTTTGGGTTCATTTTGTTAGTTATGATGAGACCTTACCTCCGGACTACATGGAGTGACTTGAAGGTGTACTTCGGTGACTGCTTGTGGAACTCCTAGACGAGTTGACATAGTCTTACCGATTTTGAGCTTATTTTGTTAGTTATGATGAGACCTTACCTCCGGACTATATGGAGTGACCTAAAGGTGTACTTCGGTGACTGCTAGTGGAACTCCTAGACGAGTTGACATAGTCTTACCGATTTTGAGCTTATTTTGTTAGTTATGATGAGACCTTACCTCCGGCTTAGATGGAGTGACCTGAAGGTGTACTTCGGTGACTGCTAGTGGAACTCCTAGACGAGTTGACATAGTCTTACCAAGTTTGGGTTCATTTTGTCACCGAAGTACACCTTTAGGTCACTCCATATAGTCCGGAGGTAAGGTCTCATCATAACTAACAAAATGAGCCCAAACTCGGCACACCTAGTTATACTCGTCGAGGAGTTCCATTAGCAGTCACCGAAGTACACCTTCAGGTCACTCCGTGTAGTCCGAAGGTAAGATCTCATCATAACTAACAAAACGAGCCTAAACTCGGTAAGACTATGTCAACTCGTCTATGAGATCGAAAAGCAGTCACCGAAGTACACCTTCAGGTCACTCCACCTAAGCCGGAGGTAAGGTCTCATCATAACTAACAAAATAAGCTCAAAATCGGTAAGACTATGTCAACTCGTCTAGGAGTTCCACTAGCAGTCACCGAAGTACACCTTCAGGTCACTCCATCTAAGCCGGAGGTAAGGTCTCATCATAACCAACAAAAAAGCTCAAAATCGGTAAGACTATGTCAACTCGTCTAGGAGTTCCACTAGCAGTCACCGAAGTACACCTTCAGGTCACTCCATGTAGTCCGGAGGTAAGGTCTAGTCATAACTAACAAAACGAGCCCAAACTCGGTGAGACTGTCAACTCGTCTAGGAGTTCCATAAGCAGTCACCGAAGTACACCTTCAGGTCACTCCAGCAAGTCCGGAGGTAAGTACCTATTACATAGAAATGAGAAAATATAAAAAACTTTCAAAATATCAATTTAGGCAAGTTGACATTTATACCTGCCGCTATCCGATTTGCACTTGTTTGTGTAACTTGTGTCAACGTAGTAATTCGATTCTGTACCTATCAATTTTGCAAACGCGTCCTTAAATACAGTAAGCAATTAGCGTACGGCGTTCTACGTACTTTCACTAAGCTTTATCGATAATATTTTTATTGTTAACAATATTAGTTATTTATCTTCCGTTAGATATATTCCCTAAACAATTATAACTTTTGAACTTTACCACTTTTTTATATTTTTTTAGCCCATTTCCATCCATATGTTTTTCAATAGCAATATGAAATAAATGCAAATGAGAACTGAATAAACATATGACGCTACTAAATTACAGTTATGAGAACCGCTGTGACGCATATTTCGAAAACATAGTTATTTTGATATTTTTTTTAATTATTAATGTTATTAAAATTTATAATTCAATTAATTTTAGAATTTCATATCCTACTTTAACACTTTCGTGTCATATGTTATAATGTTTAAATTAATACGCATAGACCGATTTACTAGTTCAAACAATTTAAAAGTGTTTAATTTCTTGAACTTTAATAAGATGTGCTGCGAAGCGAACAGTAGAATAGATCCTGAATTTGCGTCCCGCTTAAATTGCTACGAAACCAATTAATTGAATTAACCAATCTGTTAATTGGAGTGTTAATATGAACCAGTATTTATTTGCTAAAATAAATTGAGGATATTAAAACAGAGCGCGTAATGGAGTATTGATAGACTTTATAAGCAATCCTTCTTATATTATAAGTGTGAATGTGTGTTTGTTTGTTATGGTGTCACGTGAAAACTACTTAACCGACCATCATGAAACTTTTAACACATATTCTATGAGTTATTGATGTGAAATGAAATGAAATAATTTATTCTGCAATTAGGTTACATGAACACTTTAGCAAGTTAAACTTTTTTGAGCATGAGTTCGGCCTTTCCTAACTTGACTAGCCCTGAGAAGAAAGGACAACACAAACTCAGAGATCACCGTCTCTTTTAAAGTCCAGACAGTATTCACAAATGCAAGACATTATTTTAATAAAAAGAAAAGTCCAACTACGACAAAAAACGACGCTGAAAAAACATGAAACAAGTTTCGAAAGCCGTAGTCATGCGTTGTTAAAGTGTTATGGACTATGATACATTACTAAGTTTTAAAAGCCGTAATCCATGTAGTTGAAACTTGTTTCTTGCTTTTTCAACGTCGTTTTTTGTCGTAGTTGGGTTTTAGTTATTACTTTTTTTTATTTAAAATGTTTTGGTGCCTCTATTATATTAATTTCTTTGCAAAGTATATTTTAAATAGGTACCATAGAAATATTACAATTATCAAATAAATACGGAGAAAGTCACAAGAAAATGCTTATAATATATATATTTTCGAAATGTACAAATAACGCCTTTTTGTATGATACCAAACACGGCATATTTGACACATCATATAGCATACTAGTTGTTGCCCGCGGCTCCACCCGCATATATGTCGGTTATGTGTTATTCTGATGTATAAGCTATATTAGCGTACTAGCGGTTTTGCCGTAGTATGGTAAAAAGCGATAATTACAATTTGAGTCACATTTATAATCAGTAAAGACACTAATAATAAAAAAAAATACAACTATAGCAATAATTTAAGATCAATTTATTTCAAACTATAAATTATCGTCACATGAAAATAAATAAAATAACATAAGATACTTTTTATTAAATGCGAGCGAAAAAAGCTAGTGATTTATAAAAAAAAGATAGATGCTATATTTATCAACCTATATCATGATAGTCATCATGTCTAGTATTTGACCAAAACTGTTCCTGTTCAGAGTACTTATATATTGTTTACTTTTATTTAAATCGAACCAGATTTAAACTTAAAATCTTATCCACATTACCATGTGTATAAGATTAACAATCAAGTCAAAAAGTCAAACATCAAGTCAATAAGTAGGTATTTTTTGTCCATAAAAGTCTATTAAATTATCCTCTTTCTTAGAATTTTACTCTGTTGGTAATATCTCATATATAAAACTGCTTGCGAGATCCAAGTAAATTTCGATTTTCTTACGAGGTTCACGGTTTTATCGGTCTATCTAATTTTCTGTAGCCAACGTTCGGACGTTGGTCATTTCACGAAATGTATATATTGTTAGTTAATAAAAGGTGAGTTAATATTTAAAGGGTCAAATTTCTAAATAGATATGTGATAGTGTATAGTCTATCTTGATTTTTTATAAAGACAGTATGTTTGTGACAAAAGAAAAAATACCTCTCTTAACTTTCTGCTCGATACAAAGTTCTTTACAGACCAACCGCTGAAGGCTGCGTTCGTTCAAAAGTTCAGAGCAGTAAGTGCAATGGTCTAGAAAGTCTAGATCATAAAGTTCTGTCTACGTAAACTTCCTCCCGGTCCTTCCACGTCTACATTGCAACAAGTTGTTACTTCAACGATCACATCGAAAATTGCAGTCGCTTGACAAATATTTGGTTATTGGTCTTACAAGATAGTCGTATCCAATATTGATAGGAGTTTGATTGAAACGATCTCTGAAAAGGACAGCGTTTTCAATTTCAAAATTTCCTCTTATAATTGTGTGTATTATGCGGCATCTTTTTTTGATGTAGTATCCCCATACCGATTTATGGAATTCATTGTAGTATTAGTCGCAAAAGATAACGTAATCAGTACCTGTTTGCAGCAGGTCACCATGACACACGTATAGGTGTTTACAATGTAAAGTAATAAAATTTTAAATTCGAATTCCAATCTTTCTGATTCAAAAACAAAACTTCTTATCTTCATATCACCGCACTTCATCATTGAGCTATAGTGATGGTAGTAAGGCGATAACGGTTTTTAAAATAAAGAAATATATTTTCATCAATTTTTTTTATCCTAATCCAATATATGAATTTATTATAAAGAATTTTTAATAAAATAAGAGATTCGATGATAATCGTACTAATATAAACTATGTTACAGTCACCAAAACAATAAATAAATCAATATTTTGGAATCTTTTGAAATTTCGGATCTAACTCACAACGCCAACTAGTTTTCCAACTATACAGAGCTTGTACTGTGAAAGCTAGATTGACATTTACATTTTTTTTTTGTAAATACATACATATTATACATAGAAAACACCCAAAATCCGAAGCAAATATTTGTGGATCATACAAACATTTAGGCCGACCCAGGATTTAAACCCGATATCTCAAGCACAGTAGTGACATATACTATATACCACTGCGCCACCGAGGCAGACAGAATGATTTCCTAGTCGTATAATACTGGACTAATTTGAATGAAAAACAAAAAACAAATATCTACAAATAAAAAGATTCGAGCATTGCCAACTCACGTCAATGGTCTAACGTAATTTAAAACATTATTGAAGATTTAATTACAATGAAACATCGGAGCACCAGAGCGAGCGGTGCGCTATCACGATGACAACTCGTTGGTTTATGCGCGACTGGACAAGCTTTTCACCGTGTGCATTGTTCTGTGACTTATTTCTTAAGTTTTTCCCTGCACTAATAATATCATTCAGATTAAACTATTTAATAATAAAAGAAATGTAGTTTCGACGTTTATAATGACAAACAGTAGTAGCCGTCGGCTGATTTTTCCGGTTCTTAATTTTTTACGGCAATTTTATTTTATGTCTGTGAAATGAACCGTATAACTCTTTTGAAGGCAAAATAAATTCTACAACTTAAAGTCGTCGGGGCGCAATAGAAAGGCGAAAGAGGAAAGTTTGTCCGATCCACAGCATCACTTTGATGTCGAGGGCTCTGAAACTGACGTGAATGAATATTTTTATCAAATGGGATTTAATGTACGGTTTTGACTTTCATCTTGAAATAAGGTGATCGTTGAGAAAGATATTAAGTAATGAAATTTCCAGTTCAAACGATTTGAAATGAAAAACATACCTGCAAGCAATTTTAATATCAGCATATATACAAGGAAATAATTAATTTTCATATCGTTTCATTATGTGTTTCCAAAAACTAATGATATTAAACGTTGATGTGCGTTAACAACACACGACTGTAAAAAGTTACTTATCAAGAAGACATTTAATCATTATGTTCCTTGGAAGCAGCCTAAAATTAACAATTGGCGAATACAAGAACTGATTCTAATCTGATTGTAGCAATACCATGTCGAACTTAATGTCTATTTACGATACGATACAGTTTACGGAAAACTAAAATACTCACCTGGACTGTGCTGTATGAGCTATTGTGTGCAGGATGAACTATGAAAATAGCAGATTGCAATAGAGCATTTAGAGTAACATTGCGGTTTTTAAACACCTTGACGGAACGCCACGCCGTAAATTCTCAGTTCTCTCTACCTGTTTTTTTCTTAACTTTAGGTATACGAAGTTGAAATATAGTTTGGTAGCTGTTGCTCATACTTCGAGCTCGCCCTTAAATTTCAGATTTTATAACTTACTGCAAAGTATCCGATTCCACTAAGGATACTACCTTAGTGGAATCGGATGGTTTGTTTGCAGTAAGTTATATTGTTCTGATCGTAAACATCTTGAAATATATTTTGATCTTTCAAATATACTATGTCTAATGTTCTAATAAAGATTGCATTTACTAGCTAAAACAAATTTTAAGAATAACGTTAATTACAAGAACTACTAAGAACCCTGATTCAGATGAAGAGGGTATTTGATTCAAATAGGTTTATTTTGATGATTTTAAGAATTCCACTTATTATCACAAAAGCCAGTCTAGACTGATAAGGCTGGTTGAAGATGTAAAGGCCGAACACGCAAGAGTAAATAAATTCGTTAAATTAGTTAAACTCTGACTTAAATTCGGTAAGGGAATTCAAGTTAACAAGTGAGTGAGTTTAAAAATGTAAGTTTACGATTGAGACTAACTTAAAATCCGTTTTTTGACAAAAGTAATTTCAAATTTATTTCATATTCGTACCTGACACGTAATGTCCATAAATGAAATCATATTTAAGTGCCGAATTAGGCGCCGTATGTATCATCAGTAATACCACAATGAGGTTATGGACAATACCTATTTATATTTAAATTAGGAACATCATTCCATTATTTAATATTTTTAAATTTAGAAATGTATTTTTTTAAGAAATATTTGAAGTATAATTTAAAACTCAATACAAATAGAGATCTGGACCCCTGCTACCCGACCCCTGTAACTTGGACCTTGGACTTATTATCATCACCAGAGCCCTTCCTAATGGAACTAATGCAGGACAAGTTTTAAAGCTTTTGATTGATATATCTCCAATGAAACCCGATAACAAAAGCATTACAGATGACAAAGGCTTCGAGCACTTTCACCGTGGTTTTGGAGGAGACAGATGCGGGCTTCCTTTCACATAGTTAGGCTTTAAATTGTTAGGCAATAATCGTTAAGTTGTTCTATGAACATGACTATATGAAACCAAATATCTGGCTCTTGGAAGCCAGCTATTTGGTTTCAGACTGTCATTATTACAGATACGGTGAATATTTATAACCATATTTTGCATGTTTACACATTAAGTATTTAAAATACTTCTGTTTTACACAAACCTGATGTCTGATAATTCTGCGAATATACAATTTTGTAGAAAGTATTTGTCACCAGGACATTAAACCAATTATAGAGTAAATAAAATGAAATTTCTACATATGTAGTTTATGCTTTATACATAAAGAAAAGATTAGGTTAGAATTGGTTCAAATCTTAGCACACTTAGGTAGGTACACACGTAGGTTTGGTAATAAAATGAAGCAGATATTAAATGAAAGTGTTGTGTCATGGGACACCAGATAGGAACGAAGATCCTCATCAAAAATACAGATGACGATTTACAAAATTTTTCCTTCACGCCCTTTAAAAACCAGAAAATTGTCTTAACATCTTTATTTTATTTAAAATAAAGATTATCAAAAAATAGAGATTATCGGAGCAAGAAGGGGTAAGAATACCTATTTCAGCTCAAATATAGGTATCTTGTTTAGTAGACCTGTTGTGTGCTTGTTACAAAGAGACTCTTGAAGGAAGTAGAAAGTCTATAATCTGAGTCTGAATTTAGTGAAAATCATAATATTAATTGGAATTATATATCCATTGCCGTCGAATTTGGTGACTGTTTAATATCAAGGCCGTCTGACGTAGTTTCAATATACTCTATGTTGCTTGAATAAACTACCCCTTTTCGATTAACGTAGCCAAACCAGAACATGTAGTCTAGTGGTTGTTAACACTTCTAACAAAATACATACAGTAATTTGTTTATATTAATTGTTTTAGTGCAACCTCTTATTAAGTAAAATGTCAGATTTTTAGAGTTGTGGATGTGGATTGCGCATTTAGTGGATGTAAAATATGTACATACTCACATGTTAATTTGCAAACGCTTACTTAACAAAAATAATTTTAATATTTCATTGGAAGCTTAATGTAGATACGGTGCAGAGTACCCGCACTGTTACCGCAGAGTTGGTTAGATGAGAACATATTATATCTCTAGCTAAGACATGATTTATGTCTGTGGTCTCGCCTCTTTTTGCTAATTACTTAGACGTGCCGCAGTCTTGCTAAGATTTGTGGTACCTCGGGATAATTAATTTTTATACTAACTGGTTTTTAATTATGAAATGAAAATCCTCCATAGTATATACAAACGAAGTATATAGACAGATAGACATTTGTAAATCGTTCTTGAATAAGCGTAAAAAATAATATAACGAATAAGTGTAAAACCCCATTGCTTCACGAAATTTTGACTGCACGGTTGGCCCAGTGGTTAAAGGGGTCGCCACGCCGTTTTCTACTGCGCCAAGTGATAAAATCGCACATGGGACAACAATTTGGGGGTCACACAAAGTGTTGTCCCATGTGCGATTTCTCTGTCTGAGTCTGGGTGTTCTTTGTGTCCGTTACACGTATATTTGTAAAGTCCCCCACGACACAGGACGTATATTTGTAATGCGTAACTTGTCTTTCTAAAGATAAAATAAAAACAATCTAAATGATGTAACCACTAAAACTAAACCCTCTGCCTCATTTAAACATCTCACAAGTATGACTTAACCAAACACCATTACGTCGTTTGTTCATCCTTCTAATTGGTTTGTGTATCTATTTACTAAGATCAGAGATTCTCGCACGTAACAGATTATACTAAATTTTAATGATTTGTTACGTCGCAGTGCGGCGTTGTCTCCTCCGGTCTCGGTTTACGTAGACTACTGTTGGTGGTTGACGTCATTTTACAATACACCGTTCACTACATAAAACAGAAAAGTTGCTTGAAGATACAGTACCGTTACAGAAAAATTTTAGTGCATGAAGTCATAAGTTCAAATGTATGCGAGTACATTAGCTTTAGCTCGCGACTTCGAACGCTTGTATGTCGGATATGGCTATGTTATGCATTCTATTCTATTCTAATAGTCACAAATAGTATGGCTTTCTATTAGTAAAATAATTTTAAAATCGTTTTAATAGATCTAGAGATTACCCCCTACAAGCTTACAAACTTTACTTCTATAGTATTATTCTTCTATTAGTATCGATATTCTACAGTATTTATTGCGTTGTACTTTAATTGAAAATAAAAACCATGTTTGGTACTGTCGTGCAGATACAAATGAAGTATAATTGCGATTACTTAAAAACATCGTGAAGAAGCATCCCAATAGGCCGCTATAGTGTGGGTCGCCATGCTGCATTGTCCTTATTCGCATTGATAATGGTGACCACCACTCCTGGATTCTGGTCATACTTTCCATCAGGCAGAGCAGAATTATTTTACAAGCTCAAACATAAAAAAAAACAAAAAAACTTAGTAAAGAATATTAGCAATTACCATGTGTTTTCACTACCAGAAAAAGTTGAAGACTAAATAGTCAGCATAGTCAGAAATAGTGGATTTGCCTTTGAATTGAATTTCACATTGCTTAAAATGAAATTATTTAGTGTTTTTAATACACAAACGACAAACGGACGGACACAAAGAACAGATGTTTAAAAATGTTAATACCTAAAGAAAACGAAGATAATTTTTTTATGAAATAGCGGGCAATCGAGCAGACTTATCGCCTGATGGTAAGTGATAACCGCCGCCCACGGACGGGTGTACGCAACACCAGAGGCGACACATGTGCATTGCCGGCCTTTTAACAAGGAATACGCACTTTGCCTGAAGGTTTGAATTTCGTATTGGTCCATGAATACTGCAGGCGACAGTTCATTCCACAGTTTTGTTGTGCAAGGCAGAAAGTTTCTTGAAAAGCGCACAGTAGTGGACTGCCAAAAGTGGGGATGAAAGTTCTCTTGCGCAGGTTGTATTAGTTCCTCTTTTGACTACGATTTGAATATCTGTAAAAATATAAAAATCACCTAGTTCTTACTAAATATCAAGTTTTCATCTAATTTTTGAGTTATTGCTATAATAGGAGTTGTAATTTGTATATGTCACCATTATTGTCTCTTTTCTAAGAAAATTTCTACAATTGAAGCCACGGTCTCCAAATAGGAATAAAGCCATAAATAAAAATCCACGTTCACTCACTTGACTATTGATTTGACTGCATCGCTATATATAAAATATTCTTTTGTGCATTGTAGCAATGATGAGCGACTACTATTTGGTACATTAATAGGACAAATCTACATCTTTTAATGCTAAGTCCATTCTATTATTACTAACACTTACATAAGCAGATAGAAAATTTCAAGTGCTTATCTTTATGTAATGAAAGACAAAGATGAATATTTAAAATTAAAACAGATTTAGAACTTATTTTGTTAAATATTTGTAGTTTTTGTTTTTGTGCACAATGCAGTTCATATGCATCAAATAAGCCGTATAACAGAAACAAACATTCAGTACGTTGAAATGATAAGCACGCCAACAAGTCGCAGCTTTCCGCACTGCGACGCAACATACCATTAAAATTTACCAAAACCTCCGCCTGCCGGAACGAAACAATCCACGTATATGCATTCGTATTTGCTTACTATTTATGTACAGGTGATTTCGTTTTGTGGTTTAACGTCATAGCTCAAACATAGT
Source organism: Spilosoma lubricipeda (assembly GCA_905220595.1). NCBI lineage: Eukaryota > Metazoa > Arthropoda > Insecta > Lepidoptera > Erebidae > Spilosoma > Spilosoma lubricipeda. Next base: position 10,795,930 of record HG992275.1, read on the forward strand.
TCTATAAATAACTGATATTAAACTGTTTACCCCTTGATGCTGTTAGTTAAACTGCGAGTAAATTGAATTTAACTATGGCATAGGTTATATATGCGATTGTATTGATAAACTTTATTTTTAGATCGATGAGTAGCTGGAGAGCAAGAACTAACTAAGGAGTTGTTTTCTAATAATATAATATGCACCGCAACTTTGAGAAGGCGCCTCAATGAACAAAATAATTCAGAAGCGCCCACAACAATGGACTCACTCGATTCTCGTTTTATTCATTTTATGCGGTACGCAAAGATAGCTTCGCTTTATTAATATCGTTATTGTTTCATCTTTACTAAAAAAATGGTCTTTTGAATTGCGGGTGAAATTAAGTTACAATTTATTTTAATGTTTCCTTAATAGCTGAATACAGACAATAGGATATTAAAGATTTCAGACAACTTACAAGAATTATTTACACACACTTACTTACAAAGTTTTATGCTATATGGTTAATTTCGCTTTTAAATTCTGTACAATAAAATACCTTTAGGCTACACTTACAGCATTAGTATCGTAGAGCCATCAAGCATGTAGTAGTATTTCATCAATAAATTGTAAAGAAGAATGCATGGAAATGCAATATTCTTTGTATTAAAACTTATAATCAGTTAAATAATCGAGAATATCATATTTCTACGTACGACATGTATTTATCTCCTATAATGAAGTTTGTTTAGTATTTACCAATAATAAAGCTAGAAAAACTTCTTAAAGTAAACAAGGGTTGGCGAAAGTTCTGTAGATTTAAAATATAATTCTAATCTTGTACCACCACCACCAATTACATTTTTACGGGTTACGAGTAGTAATTCCTAATCAAAATAAAGCCATATGTATTTTAGACTAGCTGAACCCCGCGGTGCTACCCGCGGTTATTGTTGTACCGCGAGTAACGCCGCGGGACAAAGTTAGTCTAAAAAAGTAGCCTAAGTTACTCCCCGGATCATCAGCTACCTGCCAGTGAAAGTCCCGTCAAAATCCGTCTAGCCGTTCCAGAGATTACCCGAAACAAACAGACAGACAGACAGACAGACAAAAAATTTTTTAACTACATTTTTGGTATGTGTATCGTGTATACATACATATGCATTAAGTAAAAAGCGGTTATTTTAATATTACAAACAGACACTCCAATTTTATTTATTTGTATCATCATCATCATCATCAGCCTATCGCAGTCCACTGCTGGACATAGGCCTCTCCAATTGCGCGCCACTTGGTTCGATCCTCGGCTTCTCGCATCCATCCATCCATTCTTCTTTATTTGTATAGATGTGTGTAAATATATTTTTCCGAGCTATCTCATACACTAACAAGAATTGTGTGCCAAGTCGTCTTTAATGATTTCCACAGCGTCTCGCTTTGTCTATTTCTCTATAGTAACCTGTAAATTTCTTTTGTTCAGAAATGATGACGTGCCGGCTGGGCTCGCGGCGGCTGGGCGGCTCTCGCGGCTCGCTGCAGGCTGGCACTGCGTGTTCCGCCGCCAGCGAGCTGGACCTCTCCTCGCGCTCCAGACGCGCACATAAAGCAAGGTCTGTATAAATTACTGCAAACTGCAATATCTTGAATACATACATAAAGCAGAATAATAATACTAAGTATCAAATTTGTGTGCCAGATATATTTTAATTTGAATATAAGTAATAATTTGAACCAAAAATACTAGCCACCTAAGGTATTTATGATTTGTAATCATTCAGTGTTTTCCTTAACTCCTTATTCTCAATAACATATGTATTAGTTTTACTAACAATGAAACCTGAAAGTTTAAATTAGTAAACTTTCAGGTATCATTGTTAGTAAAGTATGTATGTAACTTAAATTATTAATACCTTACAGACTTTATTAAAGTTACTCACTACATTGGATTTTCAAAATTAATATTCGTTGAATAAAAATGGTTTTTCTCATGAGTACTTGCTCATTGATTCACTTTTATGAAAAGGTTTAATATAAACTTATAAAAGAGTTGTTCTTGAGCAAGTGAAACCATAGATTAATGAAGTTACAAAGTTAGGTCAATGTTACAAAGTTACGAAGTTACAAGGACAGATCCATAGGTATTTATGTATTACATAAGTCCTGTAGACTTGAATTTAATAAATAACTGAATAATAATGTTTTTAAAAGAATTCAATATTATATAATATAATATGTATGTACTATGTAACATAAGGTACAATGTTACAAAGTGAACAAGTATTTAGTAAACATCCATAAAACGGACAATAGCTAAGAGCAGATCGTATTTAACAGCTTTCTTTTGTGAGTCGATTCGTTTGGTTTTTCTAGTGACAAGGGTAACACTGAAGCTCGTTTCAGAAACCTTTTTCCCTAAGTGATTATTTAAAAAGTTATCGATTTGTAAGGTAATAAGGCACGAAATTTTCCACTACATAAACCGGACTTCGTTAATAGGCGAATTCGAAGACAAAATGGGTTCATTTACTTTATAACAGACAGTTTAAATAACTTCGAGAAGTTCAATTTGTCTAAAGAAGTATTCAAAAACATTTTATTTTTATCTTTATTTTATCCTTTATCAAGAATACGTAGAGGACAAATTCTATCTTTATATGATGATATATGATTTAATGATTGTTCCACTCATAGTATTAGTTCTGTTATAACTTCATTATTATAAAAAGTCTTGACGGCATTGATCAAGACTTGTAGGTCAAGATAAGGGTAATCAAACATAGGTCACATTCTGTTCATGTCTGTAAGTCTCTGATGACTTCTATATCAAATACCTTGATGGATAAGATTTTTCTTTCTCAATACATTGCTCTTAATACATAAAAAGATAAAAAAAACTAAAAGATCAATCAATGCTCTTTGTCATGCTCTTGTCGAAGTCATCTCTTAAAACAATGCCAATAAAGACAGGTGAGCGTATGTAGCTAAAGTAATATTGCAAGAGAATTATCTACAAGTTTCATTTTTTGCGTTCAAGATTTGACACATTGCCGGCTCTATATTATTTGATATCCATGATAAAGTATATGTCATACCGCCACAAGCAATAAAAGTGATCCATTGTGATCATAATACTTATAGACTCATGTTTTATCCATTCCTTTTTAACGTCTCAGTGATATTGGCAAGAATAATAATGTTCATTTTATGAGTAGCAATAACTTAAAAAGGTAATAGATCAGGATTGGGACAGGAAACCTACGACCCATAGATAGATATAAGCTAAACACTCGCAGACCGATCACCTGATGAACGAATTTCAGCAAGAAGTGCATTCCTTGCCGTATCTCAATTCCTTTTATTAATTATACCGGCGCTATGTCACCGTCCGTAACCAAAGTTATGGTTAAAAGTATTATGTTGATACGCCCCCACAGGCAAACAACTATCAACCACACCAAACAGTACTTTCAAAGCGAATTATTCCAATTACCGATTAAGCTCTGGGAGGATTTTACAGCAATTAATAGGTCGGCCCGCGCCAACACACGTTCGTACGTGATACCTACTTTTTTCCAAACATTGACAACTTTGACATAACCTAAATGTCACCACAACTTACTTCTACATTATAGCATATATTATTTTACTAGACGGGACATTTCCTTAGAGCATATAATTTTACTCATAAATACGAAGTAGGCGATTTGGTATCGAACACAACTATTTCATGCGCATTTAAACAGTTTGATTTTCTTCACGATTTTGTAGACAAAGGTAATGTTTTGTTGAGTCTCCGTTGGATCTGCAATAGCGATCCGCTTCATTTGTTTCTACACGACCTCGTTGTATCTGAATACCGATGATAAATGGTTGATTTAGACAGAACAGATTCTGGGTAGTATTTTATTAGCCATCGCAGTGTTTGATTGGTATTGCTTTACCATTAAAAACCAATATTTTTCAACGTCATCGTCATCAACGCAGGGGCGGTTCCAGCCTGAAATTTTGGTGGGGGTCACTAATAATTAATTTAAGTCGAGTAAATTAGACTTTATAGCACAATATTCACTTTTATTGCACACATTAGAAACAAATCGATATGTATTGTTTTTATTATTAAGTCTATTGAGATGACAATAGTTGAATATTTGAGACGTCTGGGGGGGGGGGGGGGGGGGGCACGAAGGGTTTGTGTGGGACTCCGGAAAAATCAGTCTATCCTCTAAACCCCGCGGCGGCCAAACTCGGCTGTCAAGAGGAGCTCCAGAAACGCATCAGCGGCATCTGGAGTAGTCACTGCACTGCAGGTACATCCCAGGGTCCCAGGGTAATTAGATTCACCCCCGTGGCAGGTCGCTATTGAACCTCTCATAGCTCTACACAGTCAGAGTCGGAACACCGACCTGTCTTAGACGACATCCCCCGGCCGCACCGAGGTGTCACCGCTCTCGGGTCGTTTGTAGTGACCAGCCCCCCTAGCCAAGTTGCAAGCGTTCTTCGTTCTGCAATCGTTAACGCTTAAATTCTCTTGTGTCATTGGCTAATACTTTGTCTAAGATTACTTTGTCTAAAATTAGCCAAAGACACACGAGAATGAAGGCGTTAACAATTGCAGAAAGAAGAACGCTTGCAACTTGGCTAGGGGGTTAGATTTCCCCTGGATGTGGCCACAACGACCCTGAACCGACGATTGGGGAGCTAGCGGCTTCTACCGCGCCCTCTTCATCCTCTCTTTCAAACGGGATCGGCCCTTTCCCGATCACGCTTTGCGGACTCCTTCTGGAGCATAACGTCTCCACAGAAGGAGCCCTCCGCCTCCCATCCCTCACTACTTGCCAGTATTGCCGCGATCAATGCTGGTGAAAGGTTTCATTCGATCTGTCCGCAGTGATGGCATTGTGCCGTAACCACACGTCCGATTCTGTTCAGATATTCACCGAAGCAACCGTACCCGGTGAGCATCTGGGTGAGTCGGTAGGTGACACAGTCATTTATCTTTATCGAAGCTTCGAAGCTGGTCAGAACGGGTCCGATAGCGTGTTGACTGGCTCAAAACTGGGCGAGTAGCAGACGATGTGGCGCCCCTGCTACCACTCGTACTCGGGGGACTAGCCGCCCGAAATGCTCTTCGAAGCTCTACCGACTGCCCAGGATGAGGCCTAGGTACTTTATGTACTGACCTGGCTGTCAATGTCATCCAGCAGGCATGAGCTGGATGGTTCTTGTCACTTACATAAGCCATGGAGGCGCCACCTTCAGGCTTAACTCACGAGTCTTATGCACAACACAAGCTCCTCAGCGAGCAGAAGCACCTTCCCGAAGCGTTACCCTCTAGCTTGTAATCTTTTATCATCTACATAGCAGGCGACACTGAGGCCAGAGGCAGACTATTGCGAAGGCCCGCATCTTATGCGAGGTTCCATAACAATGGGACCAATACAGAGCCCTGGGGAACCCCACAACACACCTCCCTTCGATTTGCCACCCCGTTCAGATCTACAAACTTCACTGCCTTATCGCGCAGATAGGCCTCTTTGACGGTGATATTCAAGGGCCGCCTTGATAGCGCGCCAAGGAATGCTGAAAGCGTTAACGATATCAAGCCTAACTGTCAACACGACCCTCCTGATCACAGGTGCCAGGTGAAACGGTCAAGTTGGAACGCAAAGATAACATCTGCACCTTACTTTTTGAGGAGCAGCAGTCTCGCTTCTTTTCAGTCGAGGGGGGAGATACCGAGGCTCAGTTTGTGTCCCAGCACCGACCTGGAATAGCATCAGGTCCAGGAGCGGTGTTGCGGGAAGCCAGTCTCCATACGGCACGATCCAGCTCTCCCTCCAATGCCTCACATACGTCGGACTAAAGTTGCCGGTCCCATTGCGTCGGAGGAATTGGGGGATAGTCCTTGAAAAGAGCGTGTCTGTCTGGCACTCTTCCTAGAAACTCTGGTAAAGACTAGTAGTGTCATCTAGGTCTTTAAGGTAGATCAAGCCTGTATCACGACAGTCTTGGAGGGTAAAGATTTGTTATCCACATTATGTTACTTTTTTAATTTATAGGTGTTAAACAATTCTTATCCTATGATTTCTTATGTCGATTGAACAATTATGGAAAGTAAAGAGAAAAAAAAAGGTTAAAAAAAATTACATGTGTACGATTTTGGGGGGGGTCGTGTCCCCTGTGACCCCCCCCTTGGAACCGCGCCTGCATCAACGCCAGTGGTATAACATACGAATTTTTTGATTGTCCACAGTAATATGAAAATAGCAAATCTAATATCTGCGTAAATCAATACATTTTCATTTTTTTTTATCAAATTGTTGCTAACCATCAAACGCAAGAACTTCAAGTTTTTCTCTGTATTTATTCAACGATCTAATATTGTGATAAATGAAACAATAAATTAAGAATAACGTCTATTCTATTGGACTAATAATTTCTCAATGATATTTGTAATAGAATTTAATATTTGAGGCCACATTTATGGTTTATTTTGCTTTGGTAAAATGGCACCGTCGCTTGCCACCATTAAGGCGTCAGTGAAGTGCTTCGAGGGCCCAACTCTTGTTTGTCCAGGAGCGCAAGGGCCCTTTCCTTGAGTGTCGCTTTAATCACAAGTGTTGACTCGACGAGCCTCTATCATTACGCGTGAAAAGATTCACGTACTTTTAAAATAAAGTGCTTTTATTTAATGGTTAAATATTAACAATAGTTATGTACTACAGAAGACATCAGTACCTGCATAAAAATATTTTTTATGTAATCTCTACCTCGTTTGTAGAATAACGAAATCAAAAGTGCCGCTTTTGCGTTATCTTCAAGAAAAGAGCGTACGTCTTCTCAAAAGGCCGGCAACGCACTTGTGACGTCTCTGGTGTCCATTGTCGGTAATAATCACTTACCATCAGGCTACTCGTTTGTCCCTATTCCATGCTTATTCCATAAGATAATCTTGTATCAAACACATGCTCTGTGTTCACTATTCAAACACTATACAGATTATAAATTTCTTCCTTCAATGATGATCTTACTCCAGTCATTTTTAAAAATAAAATAAAAAATTCCTAAAATATATATTTGCCAAAATGGAAGTAACGACAATGAATTGAATTTAAACTATCGGGCGAAAACAAGTTTACCACATCAGGTTAGGATAAAAATACTAGTCAATAGTTATTAATATAACTTTAAAAAGTTTTAGCGTTTGTAGCTAATAATCAAGAATTATAGTAAATTGTATTTATTATAATTTTAAGCTACTTTCACAGTGTCTGATATTTATTATATTTATTACCACAACTATTCTATATCATTGCTTGTTCACTCATAATCATCATCTCAGTCGAAAGATGTCCAATGTTGGACATGGACAAGCTTGTTTAATATTCCATTTCAATTCTACAAAGGCTTTGTGAAGACCCGGCATAGTATAAATGGATGAAAATGTCTAGAGCCTATAAGAGAGCCTATCGAAGTGTTAAGAAATTGTCAATGTTATCTGGGGGTGTCATATTTAATTCTATAATTCGACACCTGAATCATCCGCAATAATCATAAATTAAGGTTCTACACTTAACTTGGGAAAACAAATCTTACCTTGCGATTACTTTTAATTTGTATGGTTTTTATGTTGTTTTGATTCCAAATCAACCATAATTACATTACATTAAGATTAGACGGGTTAAGTGGTTTAGAAGGGCGCATCGCTGTGCCTGTAATATTTTTTCCACTTCTCCTGCCACGAAATGCTTCCTTAGATTGTCCTTTTCAAAGCAACATCGGGATATGAAAAGGACTTTTTAACGTCTTAATGAATCTATACCAGTGTAAAATAACATTCTTAATAACTAAAAATGTTTCTTGTTCTGTTATTGTATTGCAATTAACTAGACTTTTGAATGCTTTAATATAGTAATATGTATACATAAACGTCATAAATGAAATGGTCAAAATATAGAAATTTTGTATATTGGACATATTAAATCATAATGATATAAAAGATAAAATTAATCAAAAACAATTTTATACGGTTTAAATTTTCGAAAGTAAAGTCTAGCCGGTTTTTTATGTTAAATACCCAACTCCCTTGTTGACATTTTATTTTAAAGCACTTTATTAGTAGTATAGTCAAATATTTTAAAGTTAAATTAATTTCATATGCAATGCCAACCCTACATTGCTAGTAATATGAGCGAGCGGCTGTCGGCACGGCATTGGCATCACGCCACGACCGATCGCATTTTTGAACGGTTTATATCTCATTTTACGGTACGACAGTTCTAGCGGCTCCACCTTCTCACAGAGGTCGTATTGGAAAACCAATTCCTACGGGTAGCCGCTCGTGTGCCACTAAGTCGATTGGATTTCAAACGATTTCTCCTTTTCCTGGAATAAATCAAATTTGCATAGTTTGGAGATTAACAGTTTGTGAATGTCATATAGCATATATGTGAGATATCAATTTGTTTTATCTAACTTTCCGATTTATATTCTCAAATATGCTCTCAAATTAAAAGTAGGTTCATCGATGAAAAAGAAAAGTAGGAAATGGTTTTGATTTAATAAGATAACGCATGAAACTAAGTGAAGGAATTTCATAACAAATTTACTCTAATTACATCTATAAGACTTGTGACTACACGACACACAAACTTGACGTTACGTGTTGAAGTTGTAATTGGTCACGTTTCTTACATAGCTTTTAAATCGAAAATATATATATCAGTACATGGTATTAAATAATTCTCTAAGTAATAGATAGTACAGGATCATTAATTATAATCTGACTGGTTGTTAAAACAAGGAAGGTTGGTTTTGCACTCTTTTGATAAGACAGATAAATAATCCCTTTTTTTTAATGCACTAAAGTTCTGCGTACTTGTCAGTAAATTACATTAAGTTTCATAGAATTGAGAAGCTCCAATTCCATTCAAAGAATACAGAAATGACAGTGAACATTTACATTTATTTCAGCAGATTTAGAGCAGCAAAAAAAATTGACATTTGTTTTTTTGTGTAGGTTAAAATTGCTGGGTGCCAGCGGGGAGGCACCTTTGTTAAGCGGTTGGCGGAGCACGCCGCACACGCCTCATGCGTCGGCGACGCCGGCGCCCCATCACTCACATAATCACCTCGCACCACCACACTGTAATGGCACTGACAGGTAATTACTCTGTCTCACTTTCATTCCCTCACATTTACTTTTATTTAGTATGCGGGGACTTTAAAATATGCATAAAACGGACACAAATAACATTCAGACTCAGAACAACAATTTGTGGATAACACAAAGTTTTGTCCTATGTAGGATTTGAACCAACAACATTTAGCGTATTAGGAAGCGGCATGGCGACCACTAAAACCTAGAAGCCATACGTGCAGTCAGATTTTATATTCATTATACCATTATTTGATTTTACCCATACCCATCTATACTCTATACTAATATATAAAGCTCAAGAGTTTGTTTGTTTGAACACGCTAATCTCCAAACGAGATTGCGTGAGTCGGCTAGTCTATACATCTATACAAATAAATAAAATTGGAGTGTCTGTTTGTAATATTAAAATAACCGCTTTTTACTAAATGCATATGTATGTATACACGGTGCATATACCAAAAATGTAGTTAAAAAAATTTTTGTCTGTCTGTCTGTCTGTTTGTTCCGGGTAATCTCTGGAACGGCTGGACGGATTTTGATGGGACTTTAACTGGCAGGTAGCTGATGATCCGGGGAGTAACTTAGGCTACTTTTTTTAGACTGACTTTGTCGCGCGGCGTTACTCGCGGTACAACAATAACCGCGCTTAACACCGCGGTGTTCAGCTAGTCTATACAAATAAATAAAATTGGAGTGTCTGTTTGTAATATTAAAATAACCGCTTTTTACTAAATGTAAATGTATGAATACACGGTACATATACCAAAAATGTAGTTAACAAATTTTTTGTCTGTCTGTCTGTCTGTCTGTTTGTTCCGGGTAATATCTGAAATATCACGTGAAAATAATTATTAATATGTTATTGAACGCAAAAGTTTAAAGACGATTAAACAGGTGAAAAGTTTTGACAATCAACCGAGATAGAGGAACTTTCTACACATAATTTTGTTAGGTTATTAATACCTGTTAATCGAGTCAGGCCACATTTTTTTTTTCTAAATAATTCTGTAAATAGTTTTTTTTTTAAATATTGGATTTGTCGCCTCATCTATATATATATATATATGTAAAAACGAATCGCCGAAATGTATGTACGCGCATAACTTCCGATCGGCTTCACAAAATTAAGTAATTCTTTTTTTATGTGTTCGTTATTGTAAGGACAATGTTTGTGTACAAGAAAAATTAAACGATAACGAGAAAAGTCAAATTTTTCATACTGATATGTAAATATGGCGGTACAAAGTTCGCCGGGTCAGATAGTAAATCATATTTGGTACTAAACAAAGTTCAAAAGAAAAGTGATCCCTTTTTGTTCATCGGCTAAACAAAGTTCAGTTGTTATTAATATTGTGACGTAGAAAATAATAATTTCCTTAACTTGAAACACACATAAGCTACTTCATTATAGTTTTACTATTTATGTTAAGCTACTTACTTAATAGTTTAGTAGTAATAAGCGCAACTCAGCGCTGAACTTGTTGTAAACTTAAAGATAAACTATCTATGTCTTGAAGGCTCAAGTACTAAGTTTAAATAGCCATTGTAAAATGTGATTATCCTCCAACATGAGTGGAATCACGAACGACTTAAGCAATACATATTCTACAAAATTATCTGTTACATTGTGTTGCTTATATTATTTTCCTCTTAGTCAGTAAATTATTGTTGTTTTCATTCTATTGATTTATATCAATGCTCAGTTTCAATATAATAAAGATGGCTGGCCACAGACAGGATAATATTTCTCGAGAGTTTACAAAGAAAAACAAAGAAAGTAAATTACACTTTGCAGTAAAGCTTCTTTATATTTTATTGTAGATCTGAAATCTGCTGAGGTTGTTTAAGAAATTTGAGAGATACGATCAAATTTATTCACAAACTAGCTAAACCCCGCGGTGCTACCCGCGGTTATTGTTGTACAGCGAGTAACGCCGCGGGACAAAGTTAGTCTAAAAAAAGTAGCCTAAGTTACTCCCCGGATCATCAGCTACCTGCCAGTGAAAGTCCCGTCAAAATCCATCCAGCCGTACCAGAGATTACCCGGAACAAACAGACAGACAGACAGACAAAAAAAATTTTAACTACATTTTTGGTATATGTATCGTGTATTGATTAAAAAGCTGTTATTTTAATATTACAAACAGACACTCCAATTTTATTTATTTGTATATATGTATAGATGTATCGATGTTCGTAAATTTAATATTTACATTAAATTAAATTGACAATAGGATTTCTTAGAAACCATGTGCACCATAATATAAATTAGTGATCACCCAATTTTTATTTTTACCTTTTTTAGCTTTCTGTACTCATCCTTCTTTTATATAATATATTTTTATATTTAATATTTTTTTGTAAAAAGGGATAAAAAGTTCCTGCTTCACGTACTAAAGTATATTTTTGTTTCATACTAATTAATATTTTCTTTAAAAGTGGCATATATCAAGTTTTGTGCGTTTTACATTGTTCCCTGATTAAATAATTGTAATAGAATACTATTAAGTCAGCTATCAGATGTTTATTATTATAAATACATATGTGTGCTATGCTTAAAAAAATAAACATTTACTTAATAACTAAAATAACGTAAAACTGTAGAATAGACGGTTTGATCCGAGCATTAAATTACTGTCTAGTTTAAAGGCGTAGGAATCTTTAACTGTTTATGTTATACTTTACATTATACTATATTTCTATTAGTAAACAGAGTAGATACAAAATATTAACATAGAATTAGTGCTTGCCTCGTTAATGAAAAAGTTAGTATTAACTAACTTCTTCATTCTTCTGAATGATGATGCCACGAGAGTTTAAAATTTAAAAATAAATTTAAGAATGTGCTGATCTTTTATTTCTAAGATTTATCTGTTATTAATTCAAATATATACTAATACATTAGTATTAGTATATATTTTTATTAGTTATTATTAATAAACAAGTGTTCAATAAATTGTGGTGACATTCGAACTATCGTAAACTTCCGTAACAGCTGAACGTTTAGCTATGTTCTCAAGTTTTGGGTCACCACTATACCAAATTTATTGTAGCATCAACATTCTACACAACCCTAAGGATACCTTAATTAATAACAGATAAAACTTAATGCAAAAAATAAAAGACACATTCTTAAATTTATTTTTTAATTTTAAACTCTCGTAGCATCATCATTCAGTAGAATGAAAAAGTTAGAAAAAATAGTACATGCCATTTATTCTAAAATCGAAAAAAGTCGCTAAAGGCCAGTGACAGAAAGTAAGACATATTTATTTAAATCTTTTTTCGTTTCAAAATTTTATCTTCATATGCAAAAGAATTTAGAGAAACGAAAACTTTGCTGCATGTCTTTTGTTTTGTTTCAAATGAATAAATGATTTTAATGTTTTTCTTGGTCATGAAGAAAGGAACGCTATAAGAAGTCCCAGAGGTCCAAAACATAGCCGTAATATAAGCAAAATCAATCATGCAACTACTGAGAGCTAAATAGTTTTTCTTTCATCTCAACCTAAGATTGCTACTACTTCGTTCCCGTAATTTCTGTGAATCCTTTTTCAATCTGGATATTAACAACTATTCAACTGGCAGAGCAAAAAAGCTTCCAAATCAATTATTGAAGAGTTTAATTTAAATCTTTATACTTCCAACAAATACAACATTGTCCTTTTGCATATTGGTTTTATACATTAAGTACCTAAGTGAATATAACTATAAATGGCTAATAGCTGAAATGAAAATAAAGTTTCTCCGCGATGGTAAAACGAGTTCAAGCGCTCTTAGAACTTTTATTATAAACTTGATAACACAAAATTTCATGTCATCAGTTTAAAATACCTAAATAGTGCAACGCAAACTCAGTGTGGGCTATTTATAAGTTTATAAGCCTCTAACTACTTTATTAACTCTAAAACTGATTAAACTCGAGAAATTTAAATTTTAAGCATATAATGCAATAATAGAATAATTAAAGTCTTATTTCACAAATCATTTGTAATCATGCTTTGAGATCTTACCTGTCAATTGCTTGCGAATCCTAATGACAATTTAAATTCCATTCTTTTTTTTATGTTTAAGCTGCCAAAATGACTGCTCTGCCTGATAGAAAGCATGAACAGAATCCAGGAGTGGTGGTCACCATTCTCTATGCAAATAGGGACAATACAGCATGGTGACCCACACTTTGTGCTGAGTTTGTTTGTTTGTGCTGAAATCAGCGTGATCTACTATCTATTCCTGTTCTTTTAAAAGAACAGGTACGGTATACATTGAAAAAGATATAAGCCATTTGGAATATATCGATTCTAAACATATTTAATGTTATAAAGCTTTTACCGCCATTGCAATACACCAGGCAAATTGATCGAAATTTTTAGTCTGAGGATCTCGAGACAACAAAACTGGTTGATCCGATCATTCTAGGGGTAAATTGAATATTCGAGTATGTACTGCTCAGGTGGTAGAGGCTATATTCAATTATTCCTTAGTCGAGTGGCATACTCTTGTGTAAGTAAGCAATCGGAGTTAAGTCTAAGCAATCGGGTAATGTAAACTGAGATGCTGATTATCTATCTGATACGGTTAGCAATAACAAGCTTTAACAAATTTGTGAATACGTTTTTTTAATTTAAGTTCATTTTAATTCCCTGCATGACAGAAGTAGTCATTAACAGTATGCTAAAAAGAGACCAAGTGGGTGTCGGGTCATATGTAGTCTGGGGTTCGATAGTCCCTAGACACATAGGACTAGGACTGTACTTGCGTTCAAATCCGAATAAAAAAAAAATCGTTGCCAATTTATGCGCACAGGAGGTTCTTTATTTAATTCATATGAGTCCTTATTACTATTTACCTATTATTGATGTGAAACATCCATAGGCGAGGGGTAAGCCTGATTTGTATTTGAATTTTGTATTTACTAAAAGGCATCCCGTGACAATTTACGTTTCTTTTTAATTATTCCATCAAAAGTAATAAAAACAATAAAATATAAATAACCCTACAAGTTTTCCAACAAATAAATTAATCTCTAGTAAACCCACTGTATCAAATCACCAGGCGTTGCGTTCCCGTTGAACCCTTGCTAGCCATACGGGCCCATAGATATAGCCAGCAAACAGTCCACTTGGTGACCAGATATCAAGAGGCGCTTTACCTCTTAAAAACAATTTGCTCACCGTTGTGGGTGTGACAGTGTGTCAGTTCCGTACACACCACACAATGATTCCGATTTACAATTCAAATACGTGCTATTTAAGAAAGTTCCGAACTAGGGGCTGGTGTGTATTTCCGATCCAACTCAACAAACTGACAACAAACACCTTGAGACCGTACGAGAGAGCCGGTATTATTTCCCGATTAACGTAACAAAACGGCTACTAGCATCTCGATAATTCCAACAATTCTATATTTCATCACACGCGGTTTTAGCAAACTTATCCTCGCGATATTGTTTATCTCCGTTTTATTTCCTAGTGAGTGACATTTCGCATTTTACAACTGTCAAGGCAATTATGACGAACCCTATAATTACCATTACCAACTACATATTGCTACTATGGGTATCGAATACCCACAGTGCAGAGATTACTTAAACTATATCTATCCCGGACTGTGAAACTGGGCATACTCCTATTAAGGTCCTGTTTTGTTAACCGTACAGTCGTTGATACCTGTGTGTACATTTGTACAAGTGTATACGATGTAAGCTGACTGCTTAGCATATGGAAGTGGGTTGTTTTGTGTAAATGACTCGCATGTTGATAGCGTATGTATTGAATCTGTAATGTTAGCATACGTTTCTAGTGGGTTGTCCATTTGTAGTTGTTTTGCATTAAGTTTTTATGCAGGGGTTTGTATCTATGTACTCATATTTATATTGTTTGTGACTATGGATAGATTTGGCCTTTGTTTTGATCTTGTAAGCTAAGTTAATTTACATCATATTTTAGAACTTAAAAGTTTTACCAGTAAATCGAAAATTTTGTGTAAGAAGTCAATGAAAATATATGTAATGGTAACAATAAATTCCGTTGTTTCATGTGAATCTCAGTTAAACGTACCTATCGACTTGTACCGAGGTTAGAACCTTGTAGCTCTGAAGCGTGCTACTCAGCGTTCTTCGCATTTATTGGTATTGCACTTGAATCACAAATCGCACGTAGAATGAATTTTCCGCTTAAAGATTTTCCTCTACCAATGCTGACCTCCGTTTAGTCTGAGAACGTTTCATGTTTTTCTTTTCAGTTATCTATAATTGAGAGCCTTTCTTCCGCAGTGGTTGTGAGTGCAAAAGATTACTACCCTTTATTAATGGAAAGTGGAAAAATAGGACATATTTGCAAGGGAGCCATAAGGAATAATAGCTTTTATAAATCTTTGTATAAGGAGTTTAAATCGTTTATAATTTCATACGTCGACAACTGTGTTGCTCAATATAATAAGAATCATATGAAGAATATAATAAGAAGTCATATGATAAGAAACGCTTGATTTGCTAGCCTAGGATTCCAAATAAGTATTTTTTGTCTGAAATGATACATTTTTGTTGACAGTGGTAGCAGAATGGGTCTCCGACGGCGGTCGACGTATGCCAGCGGTCGGTTACGCTCTGGGCCGCACTGGTCTTTTGTGTTCGACCCTGCTGGCCGCCTGTGTTACTACTGGTCAATGGTCGTCTCTCTAGCGTTCCTATACAATCTCTGGGTCATAGTTTATAGGTTCGCATTCCAGGAGATAAATGGTAAGTAGATTTAAGTTTTCAATTTAGTGTCTAAATAATTTTATTCATACTAAAATGTAAGATTAAATTAAAGTGATTGTAAATACTCAGTATTCATATTAATATACGAATTATAAAGTAGTCAAAATGTTTATAGTTTATCAGGGTTGCTGATATTCAGGTAAAACCGGTTGAACTAGTAGCCGACCTCAAATCTGGGGCATAATAAAAGCTAGGGAGATGATGATGAGTAATAATATAATTATTCACTGACACTCACGCATATTGAAGTTAAAAGCCCCTTTTCGTTACTATTAATGCCATATATTTTAATTATGAGTAGTAAAGAACCTTAAGTGGATAAAAATCCAATTTTGTTTGTGGAGTTTGTGCAAAGGAAGTCTCTATTTAGATAGCGGCCGAGATTAGCAACGGTCGGAGCCTGCACTAAGTTAGCGCACTTTGTGCATACTTCTGACAACTTATCCCGTTCAGAATTAAATAAGGTACCGAAATAGCTTTTCTGAGCTTAATGTGTTTTACCTAAGACAATGTAATATTTCTAAAGTTAACGTTGCATTAGCAAAGTTTCAAATTGTTTTGTTACAACTAGTTTCAGTGTTTTAACACGGTATTTTGTTGGTATATTTCAAGCTCTGACTGTGTTAATCTTTAAGTCTTCAATTAGGAGCAAAAGTTTGAATCGAAATAAAAGCAAAACTAAAAATACAATTTTCCTTTGTTACTGAACTTCAGTTGTATTATGAAAATAAGCTATTGTTATTGTATTGATTTTAGTCCTTACAAATTAATTAAAACACTTGAATTATAGGGTTATATTAATTTTCTAGATTAGCAAACATTTTGAAGTAAATTTCAACAAGTATAAAAAATCTGTTATACATTCTCTCAGATTGTTAATTATTTATTTGATTAGGTTTTAAGCCCTTATCTATGTAATTCTATTGACATTATTTTCTGTGAGGTTAAATAGTTGAACTAATAGTTTGATTTTGTTTCAGGCGAGACGCTAATAGTATGGTTCTGCTTGGATTACTTTTCGGATTTTCTTTACTTGGCGGACATACTGTTTCACTTCCGGACGGGGTACTTAGAAGATGGCGTGCTGCAGACGGACGCGGCCAAACTCCGTGCGCACTATATGAACTCCACAACATTCTACATCGACTGCCTCTGTCTATTGCCACTGGACTTTCTTTACCTGTCCATTGGCTTCAACTCCATTCTACGTTCGTTCCGCCTTGTAAAGATATACCGGTTTTGGGCGTTCATGGACCGTACAGAGAGACATACGAACTATCCGAACTTATTTAGATCGACCAGTTTAATTCATTATTTGTTAGTGATATTTCATTGGAACGGGTGCTTGTACCATATAATATATAAAAACAATGGATTCGGTAGTAAAAACTGGGTGTATCATGATACTGAAACGGCAGATGTGGTGAAGCAGTACTTACAAAGTTATTACTGGTGCACTTTGGCGCTCACAACTATAGGTAAGTGCCACTTTATTCATTACTTTCTATAGATTTTGTGATTTTTAAGAATAAAAATATATAACAATGTATTTGTATGTAACTATTTAATTGGTTATAACAAAAAAAAACAACAAACAGATTGTATTTTCCTTTTTGTTTTCGTGAAATAAATGTTATTATTATTATCAGTATATATAGGCATTTCAACTAAGATACCTTTAGGGCAAATCTAAACTAAAAGCTCCTGGTGATTAACTGGATACGAATGATGTAGGTACTTCCAATGATAAAGTAGTTTTTATAATTTTAAATTAGTACTCCATTTATCTAGTTTAGTCTTTTTGGACAGAAAAGAAGGTCAATACGCGAGTTCTTGTCACTCATTTGATTTGACTGTCATACTGACTGTAACTTATTCTAATTCCTTTGACACCCCTAATTTGACTGGACAAGCATGTTTATCGATTAGAAAGAAAGAAAATGTAGCTAAAGATGCCAGATGAACTCCTCTAAGCTTTACCGTAAATGTGATTAAAAATTGTTTTAACTGTAATTAATATTTAAAGTCATTATATAAGACAAAGTCTCTCAGCTGAGTAGAACTTAAAGCACACTCTATAATAAGAGCAACGCTTGAGTTTTGATGTGAACTTGAAACTAATTTCAGGTGATCAGAGTTCAACGGATACTAGAAACGCCTTATAAAATACCGGCCTTTTAAACTTAAATAAATAAAGTAAGACTTAAGTAATGTAGTTAGATCAGAAATTGGTATAATATTTCACTTTTTAATTTTTATTTGTTAAATTAATATTGTTCAATGAAATGTGTTCGTATAAGCCAGATTCCCCACAATGTGAATAAAGGCTTAATATTGAAACCCAATTGGTTTATTGCATAAAATAATTAAGTATCAAAAAACTATAATGACAGCAAGTATTTTTAAACTTTTACGTAAGAATTGTATTTCTCTTAAGAAAAAAATTCGAACTGTTGCTAAGCCAAGCTCAAAATAGTTACTGGAATAGGATAATTGCGAGTTTATCTTCATTAACAAATGTGGACACGAAATAGTATCGGAGATGAAGCGTCAAAACTTCATGGAAACACAAGAAATGTGCAAGCTTAGATCCTGTTTGTGTCTATCTTGAATGGGATACAAATTTTGTGATTTTTAAGCTTTCTTTTGTGAAATCTTCATTAAAGTCTTTATTAAAAAAGTGGAGCTTATAAGAGTTAATACTAGTAATAATACCCTGCGATATTTTGTAAACTAATTTTTGTTTTAATCTTTTCTTACATAGTGCTGTACTATGTAGTGTTCTTTGAAGCTCGGTAAGCTAATAGCATCTTTCATAAGATATAAATTATAACGTGCTCGTTTAATTTCATTTCCTTGAAGTCGAGAGCTTCGCTAACAAAATTTCAGACTACGGGTGGCATCTCGCTAATTGCATACATATGTACTTGATTTAGACACTAAGAAGATGAGTGCACTACAAATTTATAAGCTTAGCTCTTTAAAAATACCGATTATTAAGTGCATGACTTACAATTTCGGAATTACCACAAATGAGAACTTTACAATAAATATTATTCGATAATATAATAAAATTAAAAACAAATTAACAAAGCCCCCTACGCAAACACTTTATCGAGTCATCATACCCCAAAAATGTCTTACATGAATTTGGAAAAGAGCTGATACTCTCACACTGCTGAACCCATATTAACCAAACATAGCCAAGAACAATCGTAAAGAAATTAGCTTTGAAATAAAAAAAAAACTGTGTCGAAATCGGTCCATCCCTTTCAGATCTACTATTTCACAGACACACACACACAGACAGTCAATCAATCTTTCACCCGCCACACCCCTCTTTTTGCGTCGGGGGTTAAAAAGGACAGTGAATCTGTGTTTGATATGGCTTACTTGAACATACTTTAAAGCTTTAAATTACTCTTAGTGTTAAATTCTATTGTATTTTGGATTCATATATTCTCATTTATCGGACAATTTACCTACGTGGATTTACAGTACTATTTAAAAATCCATACGTTAAGCTATGTAATATGTACGCGGATAACGCCGCGAGGCAAAGCTAGTCAAGGATATAGTATAAGTTACTTCTTAGATCATCAGCTATCTGTCAGTGAAAGTCCCGTCAAAACAAACAGACAGACAGACAGACAAGCAGACAAAAATTGTACAATTGTTATTTTGGTATACCTATGTACCGTGTATACATACATATGCATTTAGTAAAAAGCGGTTTTTTCAATATTACAAATAGACACTCCATTTTTTTTATTTTCATTAATTCAATTTTATTTATTTGTATAAAAATAAATGCCAAATATAAAATAAATAAATAAATATTTTTCGGACATCTAACTTTTTTTTTGTAAATACATACATATTATAGATAGAAAACACCCAAACTCCGAAACAAATATTTGCAGATCATACAAACATTTGATCCGACCCGGGAATCGAACCCGAGACCTCAAGAACAGCAGTCGCGTATTACTCGTAAGTAATAAATAAGTTTAACGAATAAGATGTTTATATAATAATCAAATCGAATAAGATGTATTTCGTTAGTTGAATAAAGCTTTTCCAACATATCGAATTCGATGCTGAAGCAAGGTGAGAAAATATGATATAATAAATGTCACGAGTTCAATAGAAGAAAAGTACGTTCTAAAGCAAGACAGAAAAAGACATATTCGCATTACCTCAAATGAAGTTCCTTGAAACAGTTGAAGATAATTTTGCTGATAATGCAAGCAATCTGGTAAATAGTACCTTTATTTGCTCTCTACTCTTCAATTTTCAGCATTGTAAAATATAATGTAATGAAAATCATGAAATGATACGTCAGAAATTAACATTTTACTGTACTATCCGTGTTCCTAGTTGTTGCCAGTAATTCATATTATAATATTCTGAAATCTCTACACTACGCCAGTTATGTTGGTCTTGGTTCTCGGGAAATATGTTCTTTGATCCGTTTTCTATATGTATACGTATTCTCAACTTAAACATTCATGGTATTCAAATCACGGAGCAGATATGAATTTCGTATAACTGTTTAACAAATATGCAATATCCATAGCAAAACATATAGAATATATATGCCATATTATATGTAGGAATACTCAGCTATTGATATGAGATCAAACTGGCTGTATTAGAAACATACTTAAGATCATGAATAAAGCTTTATTAATTGCTATGACGTAGTAAGTGAAATAACCTAAAATAACGCATTCGTTCTGTCGTGTTTCGTTGATGAGTTTGAGACTAATGATAGAGAAGCATCTCAATAGACCGACAAAGTGTAGGTTACCATTTTGTATTGTTGCACTGTCTGCATTTGCTGTCAGTATGGTAGTCACTACTCTTGGATTCTGCTCATTCTTTTCATGCTAATTAGTAACTTTAGCAGGCACATTTATATACATATATAAAAAAAGTTAAAGCTAAAACCCAAACGACAAAAAGTATAAAACAAGTTTGAAAAACCGTAGTCACGCATTGTTAAAGTGTTATGGTACGTTTCTATGTAAAGTGTGACTACAACTTTTTAATTTTTATTTAAAATGTTTTAGTGCCGTTATAATATTAATTTCTTTGCAAAGTATATTTTAAATATCGTAGAAATATCACAATCATTAAATAAATAGGTCACGAGCAAATATTAATAAAATATATATATTTTTGAAATGTACAAGTAACGTACCAACGATACCAAACACGGCATATTTCTCTCAATTTTATTTTTAAATACAGTACTTTATGACCTTTAGAGGCGCCCTCTAGTGGTCATAAAGTACTGTATTTACATTATATACATTACATTAGATTTAGTGTTACGTCATATAACCTGTAAGCAGCGGACGATCAAGACGCTTCTAACGATATCTCATTTGTCCAATTCTAATAAGTAGTTGAGGTACTATGAGGGAACAGATTAACATATGTACATACATAAATACATACTTATATAGCCTGTCAAAATCATAATGCTCCTTTATTAACAATTATTTTTAGCGGAATTAACGCGATCACTTATTAAAAGGTATTACTTGGTATTACATACCTCTGATTTGCCTGATGTTTCGACCAGGTTGCACTGGCCGTGGTCACAGGCTGACCAAACTCAGTCAGCCTGTGACATGTGAATTCCCCTAAAAATAATTGTTAATATATCATAGAACGAGAAAGTTAAAAAAAAATAACCCTCCTTTAGCTTTCGCGTAGTCGGGTAAAAAATCTTTCAAAGTAGGCCAATAGGTAGCATGTTTGTAAAGGAAATCAGTGCGTCTGATTAAATATGGATTTATATGTTGAACAAGGCTTTCAAATATGACGCATTATTAAATAAATCAAAATACACCTGGATTAATGTAATCGCTCATGTGGTGATTTAGTTGCGGTACTCGAATATACAAACTCGTAAATTGGTTGCTTTCAATATATTTTCTCATTAGAATTTACCTCGACATTGCAATGGAAAATTATGTTTTTGCTTTTGAATATTATTGGCATTTGCATTCAATTTCGCTTTGAAATTTACGGTGTGTTTTTAAATTAGCTTTCAAATAAGCTAAGGCTTTAGCGGTTTTATGATGTGCGTTAGGTTTTTTATCCAAATTGATTAAATAACGTAGTAACTCTGTTGGTTTTGAAGTAAGTTTTTTTGAATGAACTCCGTTTTTATCATGTTCTAAACTTTGTGTTTGTAAACACGAAATATGTAAAAATTCATAAGGCAAAATTGATTATTATTAGTATTCGTTATTAGTATTCTAAAATATTTAAGGTCTCTCGTTCACATTTAACAAATAATAAATCGTTATTACATTTATACTAACAACGTATCACTAATTACAGCTTGTGAAAACGTTGAAACGTTTTTTATTAAGTTACTGTTTGTACAAATAGACGCTCTAAATACCTTTTAATTATATTATTAACAGTATAAACACGACAAATTGACTTATTCAATTACAAATGTCGTAAATTGAATACTAATGTAATTATTAATTTAATCGTAAGAGGAGCTGAGTTAGAGGGAATGCCCTATAACGCCTAAGTAGATAGCTCTCTTGATGAATTTTAAAATTTGAAATATTTTTCAGTCATCCGTCTTCTAGCCTTCCTTCCTCACACAACCTTTTATTAAAAAACTGATAAAAATGTTTCACTTAGATGTTCTTTTCTTATTTTAAGTGAGTTTTAAATTGTAACAATATTATAAAATTTCGTTTGCTGGCTTGCGAAATAGTTTCGAATGGTAAAATGCAAGTGCCTGTCACAATAGAATATTCTCCACCATGATAAGAATGTTCATGGCTCCCTGAACAGTTAAATAAATTGAACGAAAACAAACTAGCCAAATGAAGGATTCGATAACGCACGAGTAGCACCATGGCCAGTCTTAGTTTTTCTTTTCAGCTTCAAAATTATGTTGACAGGTTTCTAGTTTTTTAATATTTGAATTTCCTATTTGGACAATGTTAACCTAGTTACATGTCCATATGCTAACGGATTAAGAGTATGGATTATTACCAATCTTATTTTTTTTTAGCATCATAAGAGCCCACTAAGTGAACTGCGCAGAACAACGAACTTTATAGCAACCCGTCTGGACATCATGGTATGGTGGGCCAAAAATTCCTCTATCTATGTTTATGTCCAGAGGATAATAATAAACCTAGTTATTGTACGTATTTATAGTAATTGTGTGACACTTAACATGCAACTATGCTAGCTACTAAAAGTTATCACAAACATTTCAAAACTCTTAACATTCTAATTTTATTAATACATACTATCCAGTACGTGGTATATTATGCGTTAATTATGCTCTTTGTGCTGTTAAATTTACGTTCCTATGTTGGTATTCGTTGTCAAATACTCTTAACATTAAATTTTGCAGAATGAAACGCTCAAATTTTGTTTTTTATATATGGGTCAAACCAGCATACGTATCACCTGATGGTAAGCGATTACCGCCGTCCATAGACACCCGCAACACTAGAGGCGTCACAAGTGCGTTGCCGACCTTTGGGGGATGGGGAAAGGGATGTGGGGAGGAGTTGGGGTATGACACTCCGGTATCCTCACTCACTCGGTGAAACACAGCGCAAGTGCTATTTCACACCGGTTTTCTGTGAGGCCGTGGTATCACTCCGGTCGAGCCGGCCCATTCATGCCGAAGCGTGGCTCTCCCACCAATTGGTTTTATTAATACAGAAACTTGTCGCTTCTAAACTGATAACAGAAGTCATTAGTATTAAGTTACGAAATAAAGCAGGTCTCAATAGACGGTGCCTCGTCTTTTTAAATTCGATACAGTTTACATTTAACTCTGAACTGAATATTTCAATTTAAGCTACGTAACAGCGAGTCAACTACCATCGATGTCGGTTTACTCGTTAACTAGTATAGAAGGTAAAGAAAAGACATACCTACCTTAGATATATTTTTTGGAATTTAGAAGTTATTGCAGTATTCATTTAGACGGCAAAAATACATCAAACAGTACCTATGCATATGATATTTAAAGTTAAAAACGGCTTGATTAGTTTTGCACTATGTTGAAATAGCAAATTATTTAATGATTTTTTTTAATCTGAGCTGACAAAAGTTACCTCAAATGGAAAATGATTAATAACTGGAATAACCAGCTGTAAGTGAATTTCATGTTCAAATAATTACAGCATAAATTCAATACTAATTATTGCTGTTTTGTATCAAAAACTTAAATTCTTTATAACAAAATTTGCAGTTAGCACCTTATTTATGTTTTTATATAGTCATAATGTTTACTATCATAGTTTTATTATAATATATATATGAATATGATGCAAATTTATATAGATACTAGCCGACCCACGCAACCTCGTTTGCGCCTTATATTGCCCGCAGCGTCAAAATCCGCTCCGCTCCTATTAGTAGTAGCGTGATGATATATACCCTATAGCCTTCCTCGATAAATGGACTATCCAACACCGAAAGAATTTTTCAAATCGGACCTGCGGTTCCTGAGATTAGCGCGTTCAAACAAACAAACAAACAAACTCTTCAGCTTTATTATATTAGTACTAGCAGACCAACGCAACCTCGTTTGCGCCTTATATTTTTTTTTCTTTTTTTTTAGACAGGTAGATAAGTTGAACTAAGTTAAAAAGACATAAAGTAAAGTAAAACAAAAGAAATTATAAAAAAAATAACAAAAATAAAACCGACTTTAAGGGTCGACTCGATTTCTCTTGGATGCCATCATCACATCTTGGTGTCCTTATCATGGTACCACCGTTGGGATATCTCCTTTCCATTAAAAAGTAATCATCAAAATCGGTTCTTAAACGGCGAACTTATCCGCGGACAACAACCTGTTTTTGAAGTCGGTTAAAAATTATAAAATTAAAAAGTCATAATACAAGTTTAGTTTGGGACTAGAAAGCGTTGTATTTTAGTTTTCCGAGATATATTTATTTAATTTAATCATTCTTAGACAGACCAACTCTTAAATTACTGTAATTTACAGGACCAAAACCACTATCCTCCCTGTGAAGTTACAACTCTGTACTATAGTTTTTATTTCAGTTGTGACGATAACTTAATCGATCTTTAAATCTAGTCCCAAAATTAAGCTTTTTAAGATCTGACGCAGGGATGTACATCTACGATTTAGCATATGGTAAGTAGTACCTTACCTTTTGATAAAGTTATCTTATGCTCAATTGTGAAAATATTGTATTATTCATATATTTTGTTGTGTGTGTGGTCTATAAACCACTTTTTTGTTATATTATTACCATAATTAAACAGTAGCTCATAAATACAACGAATAAACAAATGTTAGCATTTCAAGTGCCTTTGAGGGTGATATAATAAAACTATAACAACAGAATGTACACAAAAATAGCTGTATTCAACGACGGCCTCCGCTTTCAATAAGCCGATATTATCTCGAGCTTGGCGATCACAACAAACCTGTCAGTTTAAAAGTAAATCTCATAAAATGAAATCGATAAAAAGTGAAGAGATAAAAATATTGTGTTCGGAGAGTTCCCTCGAGTCGAGCACTATCGACTTGGAGTGTCTGAGCTACTCGATAGCACGGGCGGCTCGTCTCGAGAGACAACTCGACCAAGTCCCAACTCACACGTAACATACTTTTTTTTAGTATATCGTTGGCGCCAAGAATGTACGAGATAACTGCGATTGAACTATAATTTTCCTGAAACTTTTGTAGCTATTCTCGTTACACAAGAATTATTTTTAATATGTTAACAATTATTTTTACGGGAATTAACGCGATCACTTATTAAAAGGTATTACATATCTCTGATTTGCCTGACTAATTCCCGTAAAAATAATTGTGAATATATCATGAAACGCGAAAGTTTAAAAGTTAGTATTTTTAATATTGTTAGCACAGTATCATCATTTGACATTATTTATCATATATCTCATAATTATTAAATACTAGCTGTGCCCGCTACTTTGTACACGTAAAATACGGATTTCAATTTTTCACCGTTTAAACCTTCCCTGAACTACGACAAACATTTCAAAATCAAAATCAGCTAAATCAACCTAGTCGTTTTCGAGACAAGCGAGACAAACGAACAGCAATTGATTTTTATATATAAGAAGATGTATTGATGCACAGACTTATAATCAAGCATTGAAAATAAACTTACTTAAGTCCTTTTCGTGTTATATTCAAACGCGATTTGCTAATGTATGTACACATGTATCTAGATAAAGATGACTTTTTCTTTGTCTGTAACTCCAATTTAATTGAGTCTTGATCTAAATAAGATTACTCTTTTCAACACGATGTATTGAGAGATTTGAGCTCTTGTCCACTTTATTTGTTTGAGATGGAAATAAACTAAAGAAGTGTGAACATAAAGAAGGGAATCAGTACGGGTCTTCTCTCTTGGTGTTGTTACTTTTTAATGATTTACATATTTAAACATTCCAAATTATTCTCTGTTTGAGAAATTTCTTTAATACACTAAATTCTCAAAAGACTAAATATTACTATACTATTAAATAGTAAGTGCCAGTGAAGATGAAACTCTGATACTGAAATGTTCGTTTTTTGAAGTGGAAACTTTTTTAGGTGTGTTAAGCACTTTTTGGATGAACAAAAATCATGGAAATCGCGTCATCATCACCTAACGCTTTTCATGAGCAATATGTATACTGTGTATATTATATATTGTGTATATATGTGTAATTTTTGGGTGAACAAAAAGCGTGAAACTCGCGTTATCGTCACCGCACGCATTCACGAGTAACTAAGTTATCACGAGACTATTTATAAACTACTAGCTGATCCACGCAACCTCATTTGCGTCTCCCGTTGCCCATAGCGTGATGATTTTTCTCCGTTTTTAAAACATTCTTCATGGGTGCGCCGCTTCTATTGGTCTTAGCGTGATGATATATATAGCCTATAGCCTTCATCGATTAATGTAGTATCCAACACTAAAATAATTTTTCAAATCAGACCAGCGGTTCCTGAGATCGCGTTCAAACAAACAAACAAACTCTTCATCTTTTAATAATAATAATACCAACACACTGTCAAAATCATACCCATAATAATTTCATCAACCGGACTCATTCCAAAATCATTGCACACATCACTCACAGAACTAGACTTAAATGAATATTCATACATTGATTTACAAAAGTCAGTAGTAATTGACACCTGCTCCATAGTACGACGATTCCACACATCCACCACTTAAACCCCTACAACACTACACAATGAACCAACCCACTTGGCGTAAGCCCATGCTAGGTTCACAGTTCATATTTACCGGATGTTTCAATGACAAATACAGCGCTATGTTATCTTAATAAACAAATAACGAGTATCTTATTATTTTTCATATTATGTTTGAACTAGCTTCATAAAGACGAACAAGAGATTTATTTGTTGTTTATTTATTTCAAATAGTTATATATTTATGAGAAAGACATTTCAATGCTATAAATTTAATGTTATTTGTGCGTTAAATAATTTTATGTATATGTTTATTTTTTTTTAATATTTGTTAAATTTTTGAGCTGTGTAACAATCTTTATGAAGTACTAGCCGATCCACGCAACCTCGTTTGCCCGTAGCGTGAAAATTTTCCCCCGTTTTTGTGTCATTCTTCATTGTTGCTCCGCTCCTGTAGATCTCAGCGTGATGATATAAAGCCTATAGCCTTTCTCAATAAATGGGCTATCTAACATAGAAAGAATTTTCCAAATCGGACCAGTACCAGTTCCTGAAATTAGCGCGTTCAAACAAACAAACTCTTCAACTTTAAAATATTAGTATAGATTTTTTTAAACTACATTGATAACACTATGGTTTTAGTATTTAATCACACAGATTAGAATATTTCCAACATGCTGAATATTAAATTTCTTCTGCATCAGCTACGATTACTTTTATAGCTTTCTCAACTATTTTTATAGAAAGGTGCAGCTCTGTTTTACATAATCGGGGTCGCTTTTCTTATCCGTAGGTAATACAATTTTTTCTTAATTTATATAATAGGCAGATATTAGTGATGCTCCTGAAGAATCAATTAAAAGAACCAGCGAAAGCTTTTTCTTGACTCCTGTTCATTTTTTTTAATAGTAGTTTCAATGGTTGAGTTTATTACACAGGTTTTATCACTTACAAACACTTGGTCATACAGAATCTCTTTATTAAAGAACCTTGTTTACTGAAAACAGATCCAATTAACCATCCCCGTATATCATGTTACGAACTCATAATGATTAGCGGATTTAATAACATAGTGAGAACTGGCGCAGTGTTCTGTTCCTCGCCGGCAGTAGGACGCGCGCCACTTTGCCGGAGGTTGACACTTTCCGCTCATAAATACTGAGATAATTGCAGGAAAGATAGCGCTTATTTATACTGTTTATATACCATAAATTGAGGTTTACCGAATAGGTGTTTTAAATTAGAATCCATTATATTATGTAAATTTTAATGTGCCATGAATGGTTATTTTGTTAATGCTCTTTTCTGTTATAGTCTGTTTATAAATGGATACTCTGCGAGCAGGTGAATTTTGGGAAAGGTGCGTAGTTA
Source organism: Spilosoma lubricipeda (assembly GCA_905220595.1). NCBI lineage: Eukaryota > Metazoa > Arthropoda > Insecta > Lepidoptera > Erebidae > Spilosoma > Spilosoma lubricipeda. The sequence goes on from HG992275.1 coordinate 10,824,406, forward strand.
AACAACCATGTTTAAATTTATACGCAACGAGTATGATGGCAACCACTATTGGATTCTATTCATGCTTTCAGGCAGAGTAAAGTCACTTTGAAAGACATATAATAAACATCCTGCCATGCCATACCATAAAAAATGCTTCTTAATCTATACTAATATATAAAGCTGAAGAGTTTGTTTGTTTGAACACGCTAATCTCAGGAACCGCAGGTCCGATTTGAAAAATTCTTTCAGTGTTAGATAGCCCATTTATCGAGGAAGGCTATAGGCTATATATCATCACGCTAAGACCTATAAGAGAGGAGCAACAATGAAAAATGTTTAAAAAACGGGGGAAAATTATCACGCGACGGGCAATAGGAGACGCAAACGAGGTCGCGTGGGTCTGCTAGTTTAAATATATATAATGTACAATGTTAAATATTAAATGACAAAAATGGCATGATTATGAGGAAATATTGTTTACATTGTAATTTATGTAGGATATAATTATATCCAGATAAACTTATTTTTTTTTAATCAATTTATGATAGTCGTTTAACGCTGATGAAATTTCATCGTTCTTTGTCCATGATTCACCATGCATAAGGAAGATTTTGTAAACTGTCTATTGGTTATTTAATAAGTAACTGATTATAGAAACTGATAAGTACGTATAAGGTCTTATATCTGTCATTATAAAAAAATGAACCGTTATTCCCCTTGGTCTCGACACGACTGAACCAGGGGCTGGACCAATTATGATTACTCTTTTTTATTATTATTATAGTGGAGTTAATTCTTTTGAAAGCTAGTTAAATTTAATTTAAATTAACTACCTGTATGAAGATACATTTTAATTTGTGAGTTCGTTATAACAAAATAAAAATGATAACTCTGTGGATCGTTTGTGTGTACAAGTGATGCAAAAGCTTGAAAAGTTAATAGATACAGTTAACTTAACAAGTTTATTTATGTGTTCCTATGAAGGACGACTGAAGGCTTTGCAAAGTAAATATGAAATAAAAATATGAAATGTTGGCAGTTAAAATAACATAGTTATTTTAGTTTTCACCCACATTTATCATTATATGGTCGTAGAGTTCCTAGTGTCACTTCGATAGATGTTTTATGAATTAAGTGGTGTTTAGTTTAAAGGGAACTTCCCACACCAAACACTTCTTACCTATTTTTAACCGACTTAAAAAAAGGAGGAGGTTTCTCAATTCGACCGTATATATATTTTTTCTTATGTGTGTTCGCGGATAACTTCGTCGTTTATGAACCGATTTTTATGATTCTTTTTTTAATGGAAAGGAGATGTCCCAAAGGTGGAACCATGATAAGGACATTAATATCTGATGATGACATCCAAGAGAAATCAAGTCGAATCTTGAAGTCGGTTTAATTTTGTTAAAATTGTACTTGTCACATCTATTGTTACTTTATTTATATCTTCAATTTTTGTAACTTAAAAAGAACGACTCACTTAATTTAATTTTTATAACTTTTGTTTTATACTGAACACCAAAAAGTTCCGATAACATTGCCGTGTTTTTTTCTTCTAAAAATGCTTCGAATGCAGTTTACGTCTCGTGTGTTAGCTTATATGCATAAAAATCATTTAAATGTAGAAAATAACTTACATATTTTATTACTGGCTGTATGCAAAAGCTAATGCTCCATATAATACATAATGCAAGAGAAGTACTGACCCACATATGCTTTACAAATTTATCACAATGTGTACAAGAATCTGAGAACGGTTTCGGAGTATTTTCTCGTAGAAACAGTACTGAGTTAAATATTTTTCCTAAGAGTAAATTGTATTTTTCGTTCTTTACGAATATGTGCCTGCTTTACATGAATACCTCCATAGATATTCTTCCGTCGCTATGGTGTATAAAGTAGGGGTATATTGAATAGCTTTACTTTGCTTTTTTTTCCATTTAGGTTTCTGCCAAGTGTTAAGGAGCATAGTGAACCTCCGCTTGGGGAATAAACTTGGGAAAGTTGCAAGTATATTAGATCGAATTGGACATTATATAAAATACTAGCTGAACCCCGCGGTGTTTCCCGCGGTTATTGTTGTACCGCGAGTAACGCCGCGGGACAAAGTTAGTCTAAAAAAGGTAGCCTAAGTTACTCCCCGGATCATCAGCTACCTGCCAGTGAAAGTCCCGTCAAAATCCAGCCGTTCCAGAGATTACCCGGACCAAACAGACAGACAGACAAAAAATTTTTTAAGTACATTTTTGGTATATGTATCGTGTATACATACATATGCATTAAGTAAAAAGCGGTTATTTTAATATTACAAACACACACACAAGACACTCCAATTTTATTTATTTGTATAGATAAGGAATCATTGAGCAGAAAGAATGTTGCTTAAATATCTTATTTTATTTATTTACTTTTATTCTCACCATCTAAGCTACAATACATTACTGATTTATAAAACTTTAAAATTGTAAATTTTCTTCGTAATTTTCTGTATATGAATATGTCAGAAAACTGTTCTAATAAGTAAATTGAAATGTTTAACGTGATTAAACAATTATTTTTTAATTGTTTATATTAGTGCGAAAAGTTAACGTGTTGTTGAAAATTTTGTGTTTCGCAATTTAATTATTGTCACTCCACTAGAAATTATTTTAATGCAGAACAAGCTATTAATAAATTTACGTTAGTAGTAGTTTAAACTCGTTAACGTGTATAATCTGACTTTTGGTAAACCTCCATCATCACATTAAATTAAATTTAATAAGTACACATATTAATGACTTTTTTTTTAGTTATGTAGTAGGCGGGCAAACGAGCAGACGTATCGCCTGATGGTAAGCGATTAACGCCGCCCATGGACACCTGCAACACCAGAGGCGTCACAAGTGCGTTGCCGACCTTTGGGGGGATGGGGGGAGGGAGATAGGTATTTTATAGCATATTTATTTTTTATATTTATATTATACAACTTATTTTATAGCATAAAAAATTGTTAGCAAAAACAATAACTGATCATTATGGGGTGGTCTTTCACATGCCAACTTAGGAAGTTGGTTAAGTAGTTATAAGTTCTCGGCACAGACAACTTTTCTTCGTAAACATTGTAAGAATTTCTTCACCAGTTATAATAAAAACATATACTTTTATACATCTACATGTACTTAAGTACGTTTTTATAATGTGCAAACATTTACTTCTTATGTTAGAAGTAATCTTAATAAGTTAACTTCGTTTCATTACACTCAGATTAAAGTTGGCCTCCCAAATGTTCTATTAATCAGTATCTCCAGATGCAGCGAATTTACGGTAAGTTAAATAATACGTGGTTTCGCACATTTAGGTATATTTGATAAAGTTACTAACGTTCCCTTGTTACTAACTTGTTATAGTCGGTTTACCTTTAGCAATATAATAAAGAGGTAAGATTACTTTGTATCCAACGGGTATTCTTTAAAACTACTGAACAATTTTGAAAATTATTTATATGAACACATAACAATACTTCTAATGAATAAAATATTTACAACTGCAGTAAACTATTTAAAAACCCTGAGTGTTATATTTCTTATTACAATAGTTTTCGGTCGTATACTGGAGCTTATTAAAATTTCATTTTCATTTCATTTTGACTGCGCTTTCGCTCACGCGTATGTCGGTAATCGCGATAAGAAGTAGCATAGATCCTCAGGAATCAAAGTATCTCCATGCCAAATATTATTGAAATCGATGCAGGGGTTTAGCCATGAAAGCGTGACAAATAGACAGACAGAGTTACTTTCGAACTTATAATAGTAGTGTGGATTATATCTAAAACTGCCCAATGACACACTTTAATCGCAGATTCACCGTGCCCGCGTATCAACATAACATTCTACAGTATCTTTCTGATTACAATGACGTATTAAGAGTTTTATAAATTATTCTTCGAATATTAGCGTTGGGTATCCGCACCATATTTTGGTAGAAAAGACTACATAATAAATTAAGTAGGTTTAAATATCTATTCTGCGAAGTATAAAATGGGAGCACCAGCGAACCCTTAATCACTTTATCAGATTTTTTCAGGCTTAGTTTTCTCTCAAATGTTGAAACTATCCCACGTTAATAAAAAAAGCAAAGATAAATTACCGATAAGATTATACCTACTTGAATTAATCGCTTAGATTAAAAGTCAGTGAGGCTATTAATATTTTAGTGATTTAAGAGCGCAAGTTATTGGAGCTAGTGCTGAGACGTAATTAAACAGCGGAGTTATGCGATTAAGCTTCCTAATACCTACATTTTATGTCTAAATTAAAATAGTACATAGATATTTATTATTAGAGTGATCAAATCGGAGTTATTGCAAGGGTTATTACCTACCTATTCGAAACGGTTATTGTTTTTTGTTTCAATACTATTTAATTCTTACACAAATTAGAAAGAGTACTTGATGCATACGAAGTTAGGAGCAGAAGCTAGATTTTAGCCACTTGCAGTTACAACATAAGGAGTTATATGGTTTATACATAGTATCTATTAGGTACACAGTTTTTTCTTTTTTTTATGTATGGGTTTGTCAAAGTGACCCTACTTTGCCTGATGGAAAGCATAAGCAGAACAACCTGTATTCTCCTCCTCCTCCTCCTCCCGATCGTGTTACTCTAAGAGCAACACGGTAAGGAGTACCTAGCCATACGCAGGCGTTCTGCTTTGTGCCTACGCGTTACATTGTTATGAAACAGAATGTATTTATATGTGCGTAAAATTCTGAATGTTTCGTTATAAATTGTTGGTAAGTACAGGCGATTATTTTTGTATTTGAGTCGGAAATGTATATATGTGAAGGTTTCCGTAAAAAAATACAGAATATTTTGTATCGAAAAAAAAGATATGGCTACCCCCCTCCGTTCGGTTGCCCGTGTTGCTTTAGCAAAACCTTAGACAAGCAAGCAAGTACTAGCACGACACATGACATTGATATTTTTAATCTGTTTATAACTATAAATGTGAATGTAAGTTTGCTTGATACTCTTTCACACGAAAACTACTTAACCGATTATCATGAAACTTTGTACACATATTCTTGGAGGTATTAGAAGTAACATAGGATACTTTTTATTAAATGCGAGCGAAGCTGTGAGTGAAAGCTAGTACTATATAAAAAAAGTAAGACGGATGCTACGTCGTAATTTCTGTAGTAGTACTGGACTGCGATATGTTGATGATGATGATGAAATACATATTAACAGATGTAACTACATTTAAAGAACATTGAACGTACAAATTTGTATAAAATGGTGGTTATCTGTAAACTTGACTGCCTCGTTGGTCTAGCGGTTGGCGTGAGCGTCTGTTGATCATGAGGTCTCGGGTTCGATTCCCGGGTCGAACCAAATATTTGTACGGTCTACAAATATTTGTTTCGGAGTTTGGGTGTTTTCTATGTATAATATGTATATATGTACAAAAAAAAGTATAAACGTATTTATATCAGTTGTCTAGCACCCATAACACAAGCTCTGCTTAGTTTGGGACTAGATGGCGTTGTGTGTTAGATGTCCGAAATATTTATTATTATTACTTCCATCTACCTTCAATGGGCCAAATATTGTATATTATTGTTACCATTTCAATGACAAGATGTTAGGTTTCATTCAAACAAATAAATATTGTAGAGAGCTAGTTATGACTTTTGACACGACAAAGTCAGTAGTATTCAACAGACGCATAATAGACCAACAAACTTCTGCCCAACTTTCGTCTAGAAAGTTATAACTTACACACTAAGTTACGGAGTTTCTAGAGAGTGTCGAGAATATAATCTTCGCGGTATCCTTCTTTGTCCCTAACAATGAACTAAGATGAATTCAATTTTTCTGTTTCAAAAATGATTTGTATATTATTGTATGTAGGCTTAGGTTTGTATATTTTTTACATTTTGTGGCTAATTGAGGAATCATGACTAGCACTTTCTGACTAGATACTTTTATCTATTAAAACACTGTCACAACTACCACAGTCCACTGCTGAATATAGACCACTCTAATTGCACGCCACTTGATTGGATCCTTGACTTCACGCATCCAGCGACAGGAGCTGACAATGACAGACTTTCGACAGAGCTTACGAATATGTGTTGTATTTCTTTCAAACGGAACCCTATTACTGTCACTCACATGATCACACGTCTGTCTGTCCATCGTCTGTCACACAGCTGTTATAGATAAATGGTTGGAACTACAGCTTTAAACATCTTGTTAACTCCTAATTTATATGATTTGTATTTATTATAGCCGTTTATGTATAATTATAAATGTAAAGTGTAAGAAATTATTCGTCCACTAAAAATATTTTCTCTATTACTTGAGAATATTTTCTGTTCGAACTGAAAGGTACCTGGTATTTGGTTTAGTGCTAAAGTTTTTGCAATATTACTGTCAAGGAATACCCAAAAAAAATCTTTTTCGGGTTTAAGAAAAACTAATAAAATATAATTTATTTACTTTATACATTGATGCTGTAAAGTATCTATAGATAGGTACCCTTCATTGTACATGCGCGTTCCAATGTATATTTATTTTGTAATAATGTATTATCAAAATTAACGCGAATATTAAAGTAATATAACGCATATTAATACCCGTAAAACATTACTAAATAAGTAGTAATCCTTAACGAGATATTGAACCTTAGTTTTGTGTTCTAATTTATTTTAACTTTAAATGTTTATTAGGAATATCAAATTAATGTTGTTCTTTATGAACAGCTGAGATCACTAATCCACCTTAAGTTATTTTTTAATTACGCTTCACGCGCTTTCAACACTTTTCGTAATACATTAATAAGATCAATGGAAAATACAGACTACAGAATTACATTGTACAAGAAATCTGCAGTAAACGAATCACTTTAAAAACAATTCTAAAATCAAGAAAGTAGACAATTCAGGCACATAAGTATCTTGAGAAAATCTAAATAATTATTATACAAAATTCTTGTCACGTTATTTCTCACGGATAACGCCGAAGCTAAACAATTTTTACGTTTTTCAAATGTGTGTTTAGCGTGCGTGTCTAAGTTAGGATAATTAACATCACGCTTAGACCAATAGGAGCCAGACATGATTGATAAAAGACGTAGATGAAGTTGCGTTGGTCAGATAGCAATATATATCGAACTATGCACTGTTTATGAAAATTTTATCTTCATTTAGTAAGATTCATTTAGTAAATGCTTAAAGAGTGTTTCTCAAAATAAAAATCCCACCAAAAACATTTTGGTGTAAAATGTTGCTTAACGACTGCATATGACTTACCCTATAAAAAAGATATCAGATCTCATGTAAAGTCAAGCTTCTGAATCTACACGCCCTAACTCTACTAACCCTATTTCACAAACTCTACATGTAAAAATGTATGTAATATATTTCATTTCTTTTTGTAAGTTGCGTAAGGCAGTATTTTTATTGTTTTATTTTTTGGGGTGTATTTCTTGTACATCTTCTTCCTTCTTTCGAAAAAGTACGTATTCCAAAAATAAAAACTAGTGAAAGTCTCATACAAATTTCCACCCCCAAATTTTGAAGGGCACAAGTAATAGGTTTTTTTTTTGTTGTTTGTATACTTAACTTAGTTTACATATCGAATTTCAGCTTTCTAGCACGTCAGGAAGAACCCTAACAGTTTTAATGATCATCAGTGTGTCAGTGACGAAATCGATGTTTTTAGGTATCAATAAAATCTAAAGTATCGGAGCTATATATTTAAAATTTCGTATGTTTACTTAGTCTATTATTGACATCATATACTGAGAGTTTGAACGATGTGGTATATGTGGGATCAAAGTTATGGGAGTTCAAAAAACGACAAAGCACTTCGAAAAAAAGTAGGTAGTGCCCTTGCGCTTCGCTTGGTTCGTCTTGGCGGGGGCATGAATTTACGTCACTTTAGCGAGTATTATCAACAAGGTTGGAAAAGAACAAGAGGTGTTTCAATGTGAAGCGCCATTTCATTTAATGGCCGCCATTTTCAGTTCCGCGCTCACGAACACTTAAAACATTAAGGCCAAGTACCATGCATTTATAGCCACCATCTCTAAGCTACAGCGAAGTTAGATATTGACATTTATTGCTTGTCTATGGATTTGATAAACTAACAAAATCAATATTTGAAACAAGGTATTTGGCTCTTCGGCTTTGAAACAAAATTTCCACTCTCTGAGAATTGATTCTAGTTGGTAGTTTTATACTTTTGTCTCCCCGTGGTTTCCCATTCAAAACAGATGTTGAAAGTTATGTCTGTTAGATATTTAATCGACATCCGATATATCTTTTTCAAAATTACTAAATTTTAGTCTTCTTGATTTAAGATTATAACTCATTATTCAAAAATATTTGCAATAAAATACACTTTTAGTAATCTTTTTTTTTGACAGTTACTTTAATACATTTTCGTACTTTTTCCTTTAACTCCATACTTAACATTATAAATTCGAAATTAACCGTTTGTTGGTCTGTGTGTCTGTCGGTTACAGTGAAAACGGCCACTGCACGGCACTGAACCAATTCGGATGAATTTCGGTATAGAGATAAAGACTTTGAATACAAAGATTGCTTTTTATGGAAAATACACACGCGCAGGCGGAGCCACAGGCAATATATAGTATAGAAATAACTTTTAATCATAAGAATTGTTTCTAAACAAACTTTTGTTAATTCGTTCGTTTTTAATTTTATAAACTTTACATTGAACAGGAAAACAATGGACTTTTTATGCTGGGGATTTCGAGTTATATAAAATTTTATACATTCACAAATACGTGTGCCTTTGTTTTGGCAAAGGGACAACCCTTGCCTAAAGCTATTTTTTGGGTTGCGGTAGTCAATGATCCGAGAAAAATGTAAACAAATTATGTACATAAGAGAAAAATGTGGAGTATAAATTGAGCATTTGGAGGGTGGGTCGACGATTAATCCATAATTTATGCTTTAGAATTTATGACGTAAGGTGCTTGATAATAAGATTGTGATAATTTTAATGCGTATATGTATAAGTATTATTTTAGCTTAACACTCATAAATAAAGAACAATTCAATAATTATAAACAAAGCCAAACAATGGCATCGCAGAATAATGGGAAAAGTTTTAAATCAGCCACTCCCGTGTACCAAATAAATGAGTAACTTGGTTTGCGCAGCAAAATTGGATTGTGCGTATTTGTGCCACAAACGTTGGTAGTAATTATGTTCATAAAATCGAAATACGTCTTCGATTCAAACCATTTAGATTCAACCCACTCATACACTTTAGTATTTCAATTCATTTTGCTGTTTAAAGTTGTGAGTTTAAAATGTTGAGTGTCAGACAGTTTTCTTATTCAGCAAAATGTTAAGGACTTGTTCAACTGACGAATGTATATTGTCTAAAATATATACTAATATTCTAATGCTGAAGAGTTTATTTGTTTGATCGAATCTTTAATCTCAAGAACTATTGGTCCAATTTAAAAAAAAAGTCCAGTGTTAGATAAACAATTTATCGAGAAAGGCTATTGTCTACATCATCACGCTACGACAATTAGGAGTAGAATATGAATGAAAAATGTTGCAAAAAATATTTCTTTTGAGTTTCCATTGCCTTCGCTGCGTAGATGTATGATAGTATTGTTCCCTTTTATAAGTTTAAAATAAAGTCCACTACAGCATATACCTATCTGTCTTTTGACTAAAGTTGACTTACTAACCTTTTCCAAGGTAAACAAATTAAAGATAGAAAAAAAGCAAGAAAATTATTTATTTTGACATACACAAGACAGTACATGGTTTAACAGTCGTTAGATAAAAGAAAACAAGCAATTATAATGCCCAGTGCGATGCCAGAAAAGCGTCTATCTCAGCATATTGCTGTAGCCAGAGAGACTACAGCGCTGGTATTACGATAGGACCCGCGCTCGGTGTCGTCGGCCCGTCCGTGTCTGTAGTAAATATTTGTGTAGTTCACGATGTATAACATCACGCTACGACTAATAAGAGAGACGAAGTTGCGCAGGTCAGCTAGTACACAGTATAGGCCATGGTCTAAGAAAACATAGTTATTTGTTATACGAGAGTGCAAAGTTGCTTTTTAACCGCGTGCTCAATTTTGATGACCGAGCAAGCGAAGGATTCTAATATTGAATCACGAGCGCAGCGAGTGATATAAAAATTAGAATCCTGAGCGTTAGCGAGGGAATCAAAAGAGCACAAGGTGAAAAATCTTTGCGCTCGAGTGCAACACGTAACTTTTCTTTCCACCTCAGCGAGGAAATGACTAAATGACGTGAAAAGAAAAGCAAAGGGAAAGCAAATCAAAAAAAGTATCCCAAGAAGGTGCCGACTATGAGTTCTTAACAAATTAAAAAAGATCGCATGCTAAATTCGGCACCATGGAGTTAAAAGTAAATAGGTTTAATGATGTTTTGAACTCACAACCTTAGTGGACGCGATGTTCTAAATTCAATTTTACTCTATTCTCTAGCGAATATAAACGACTTTTACACTCAGATATCGAAGAGCAAAAATACTCTTTCCGAGATGGTGGGATGAAAAATATATTGTTATACCATCGTATAGGCCTTGGTTGACAATACTTAAGAAAATAGCTATATATTTTTTTAAGAAATAAATTATACATTTACCGGTGATCAAAACTGAACGAAACCGTATCCATATTAATATTATAAATTCGAAAGTAACGCTTTCTGTATGTCTATTGCGCTTTCACACCTAAATAGACGCAACGATTTTTATGAAAGACATGGAGATACTTTGGTTCATGAGAAAGGGTATTTCCTTTCTCATGAATCAACGTATCTCCGCTTATCTTTACCGCGGTAATCGACATACACACAGGTTACTTATATCTGAAATATGTATATATTATATACTATTATCAGTCAAATATGATGTTCAAAATTTGTGTCAAATTAACTCACTTGGTGAATTTCAGTTATAAAACAAAATTAGCAACTTCAACTTTAAGCCACTGAGACTGTGCTAATTAATGTGGATATTCCAAAGGAGTACTGTTAACAAATTTTTTTTTATTATGAAACTAAAATCTTTACATTAAATTAATAGAGAAACCGAAATGTGATACTTAATAGTAAAATTGATAAATTTATTTCATAAGTTTGTAGAAATTTTTAAACTGATGAACTTTAAAAAAAATTACTAGGAATATCTCTTGTGTCGCGAGGGACTTCACAAACATGAAATGGACACAAAGAACACTCAGACTCAGAACAACAATCCGGGGATCACGGGTGTTGTCCTAGGTGGTGTTTGAACACACAACACTAAACGCAGTAACGACCTCTTAAACTACTAGGGAGTGACGTAGTTAGGAACTATATATTATTCTTCTTTTAAGAACCACCACTTACTAGAATAACATGTTACTGTTAATTTAAAAATTACAGTAATTACAGGATTGTCGCACAACTCGCACAACGTTAACGGTGGATAATGCATTTTTACGACCACAATAAAAAGGTGTTACAAAGTCTAAGATTGTCTTCCTTATTAGCTATCGCTTTGCAAGCTTGCCCAGTGTAATGCCCGCAATAAGCTCTAATGGCGTGTATTCATAGCAGCGTATTAAAATCCGTAACAGTGTAAAATATCCACTTACTTTTTTTACGACCCGCAACACCAGAGGCGTCACAAGTGCGTTGGCCTTTGGGGAATTAGGATGGGGGAGGGGTTGGGGTATGGGTTTCCGGTATCCTCACTCACTCGGTGAAACACAGCGCAAGCGCTATTGCACACCGGTTTTCTATAAGGCCGTGGTATCACTTCGGTCTAGCCGGTGTCATTCATGCGTGGTACTCCCACAAAAAAATACAAAGCAGTCATGAGCACTGCCGACAGAAGTGAAAACTCAAAAGTTGTAGAGGATTCAGTATTTGAAACAAAAACAATAATGTTTTTAATAAAAGTGACGGCCTTGTTGACTCGTCATAATGGCGCCCTGCGCCGCCGTAGCCGTGCAATAATGTTATGTTGATTTTTATTAGCATCACGATGCATAGAGCAATATCAATTTAGATTTTAGTAGCATACTTTAGTAATATTCAATGCTTTCTTGTCACCAACAAAAAAGTCGCTTGCGTTCATGTACTGATAATTTTTATTTTTTCAATCAAATAAGTAAGAAATACCCATTTTCCTATCATTAAACATACGTCTAAATAAAGTTAATACTCGTAGATAGATTTAATCATTTATGTATGTCATATATTCTCTAAAAGGCACTTATCAATTCCTGGCCTTTTGAAGTTCACTAATGAACATAAGCCTCTCTTAAGGACTTCTACGAAGTTCGGTCGAGATTGTTCAAATTTGAAGGTTGAGATACTGGTATTAGTAAATGTAGATATTGTATGGAACTGTAGAATGTAGGAATTGTAGGATTTAGTCGTTAGTGAGTTACTGTATTCGATGATAACGAAATTTTGGTGAGATAATTTTGGTTTCAATAAGCAGGGAAGGAAACAATCGCAGGTCGTTTATATCTTATTAGGTACCTCTATCACTTTTTCCGACTACCTACAAAAATTAATAAGTTACATTTTAAAAGTTTAATGTGATGTGTGACTAATGTATGGAAAAGTATCTTTAGAATGGAAAAGTTCGGTGAGTCCTTCAATAACAGTCGAAAAATCACCAATATTTTCAAGATGAATTGAAATGATTTCCAAGGTAGTAGAGCCACGCTAATTTCAGCACGAACGGGCCGGCTCGACCGGGGCGGTACTACCCTCGCACAGAATATCAACGTAAAATGACAGCGATCATGCTGTCGTGTTTCGTTGGTGAGTGCGAGACCGGAGGCCCAATGATGCAGAAGCATCACTAGCCCGCCATGGTGTGGGTCACCATACTGCATTGTTGCATTGTCTGCATTCGCAGTATGGTGACCAACACTCTTGGATTCTACTCATGCTTTCCACCAGGCAGAGTAGAGTCATTTTAGCAGGGTCAAACATAAAAAAAAAAAAAAAAAAAAAAAAAAAAAAAAAAAAAAAAAAAAAAAGGTGAACAAACTGTGTACATACCAGTGTATGCATATTTTTCACACATTATTACACTATAAGAATATTCAGTTTATCAAGTATTTTACATATGATGGCATTCAGGTCCCTTGTAACTGTCATGTCTAAAGGGCCATTCGCCTTTCTGGCCCCTCTATTTGCTAATACTATCTCAACGTTCATTCAAGAATGCTCGAGTGACTCATTATGAAATTTATTGCGATAAATATTCCGAATAAAAACGTGTTTACGCAATACGCAAATAATGAAGGTGCTTTAAAAAAATAATGATTAAACAGATTTTTGGAAAATGTTTTTGCCTGTTATTTTAGTACCTCATCAATCATGTCAGTTAGGGTGGGCCCAAAAATCTACGTATATCTTTAAGGAACACTGATGAGTTCTATTCTAGTATTAGTTTGTAACCGTACTCTGCTTTTCACTCCAAAATTCTAAGCCCATGTCCATAAGTGTAAATGCTCGGTCAACCTGAGCTAAAATTTATTATTCAGTGGACTTTAAAAGTTTGAGAGTTCGACGATTCGCTTCATGATCCCATCATCCAAAGTGGAACCAATTTGCATGAGTTACTTTTAAGTAAATTTGTCTAACCTTAGTGATAAAATTATCGTTGTAGCTAATAGCTTCTTACAATTGTACTTTCTTACACAAAAATGTACGGAAATTATTTATAGTTGATAAGACATACATTAATTATGCATTGAAAGCTATAGTTTCCATTTTGTATACATTTATTTCTCTAATTATACATTCCTTTTTGTGGTTTAGTGATTTATTACTATTAAATATATCAATGATAACGTAAGACAAGTTAGATACTGAAACTTATTTTTTTTCGGTCAAGCCGACTTGTTCGTGCTGAAATCAGCGTGGCTCTATTACCTTGAAAATCAATTTAACATTATGCCAATTATTTTTTCTTTTAAGTCTTTGTTTTTTTCGTTTATTTTTTTCTGAAAATGATCTTTATAAGGATGCGTAAAGTAGTTTCACATTTCAAAGTAATTTTGCTATAGATACAACGATTATGTAACACTAAGCTATAATATTCAGGGTTAATGATCTGAAAACATAACGCGATACTATTTGCCCGATACAAAATAATCTGAAAGTTGACTCCGAGTTTTAGTTAATTTAGAAACTTATTTATTAATGCCGTGTACAGTGAAACTTTCTGTAAATTTCGTTACTAATCAAATTTACTGTTACCTTTTCATGAATCATCACCTTTGGTTATGATTATTACGTAATTTAAAGTATTTTCGGTACTTATATAAAATAAAAATATTTTAAAAATATTTCTGTATGTGTCTATCTGTGTGTGCATATGAGTAATCTCTAGAAAGGCTGGACCTATTGTGTCGGGCATTTTACTGACAAATAGCTGATGATATAAGGAGTAACTTAGGCTACTTTTTTAAGACTGACCATGGGAGAGCCACACTTTGGCATGAATGGGCCGGTTATACCACGGTGATACCACGGCCTCACAGAAAACCTGTGTGAAACAGCGCTTGCGCTGTGTTTCACCGAGTGAGTGAAGATACCGGAGGCCCATAACTCCCTCGGGCCGTCACCTCGCCGGTGTTTGCGGCGGGGCGGTGTGTCGGAATCGAACCGACTAAAACCACACGGTGTGCCACTCTACGCCTGAGACGGGAGGGATCCGGGTACTGCTGTTATTAACACAACCGGACCCTAGACCGCTTGAACCACTAGGGCAACCATGCAGTCAAAATTATTTATCATTTGTGCAGGAATTGTGAATATAGATGATGAGAGAACATTTTAAAATACAATTATCATAAAAACTAAAACCCAACTACGACAAAAAACGACGCTTAAAAAGTATGAAACAAGTTTCAAAAGCCGTAGTCACGCGACGTTAAAGTGTTATGGACTATGGAACATTCCTAAGTTTCAAAAGCCGTAGTCCATGTAGTAACAACGCGTGACTACGGCTTTTGAAACTTGTTTCATACTTTTTAAGCGTCGTTTTTTGTCGTAGTTGGGTTTTAGTTTTTACTTTTTTTTATTTAAAATGTTTTGGTGCCTCTATAATACTTATTGTTGTGCAAAGTTTATTTTAAATAGGTACCATAGAAATATCACACTTATCGAATAAATACGGACAAAGTCACAAACAAATGCTAATAAAATATATATTTTTGAAATGTAGACGTAACGCCCTTTCTAATGATACACGGCATATTTATCTCAAATTTAGTTTTTAATACAGTACTTTATATCGGGTAGAGGGCGCCACATTCGATTCAGTGACACGTCATATAACTTCTAAGCAGCGGACAATCAAGACACTTCTAACGATACCTCATTTATTTTATTCTGACTAGTTTAGAAAGAATGAGGGAACAAATAAGCATACCATAGAAATATCACACTTATCGAATAAATACGGACAAAGTCACGAACAAATGCTAATAATATATGTATTTTTGAAATGTACAAATAACGCCCTTTCCAATGATATCAAACACGGCATATTTATCTCAAATTAATTTTTTTACACTGTACTTTATGTCGGCTAGAGGGCGCCACATTATATTCAGTGACACGTCATATAGCCTATAACCAGAAGACGATCATGACGCTTCTAAAGACACCTCAATTGTCCAAATCTTATGAGTAGTTAAGGATCTAGGAGGGAACAAATGTACATACATACATACATACATAGCCTGTCAAAATCATAACCCTCCTTTGGCTTTGCCGTAGTCGGGTAAAAATAAAAACAAATATTCCCATGAGCTTATTTTCATTTCTGTGGGCTTTTAATCTGCGGTTACAATTACGAAGATTATGTTGACACGAGCTACGAGCGGTATTTTGACCGAGGCTACAACCACATCGTTACAAAGCAAAACCGAACCCGTGAAATGTCGTACTGCTTTAATTCGTCTATTCTTACACTCCAGGGCTTATTTAGTTACCTTTGGCCCACATTACATAAACAGTACCAATCCAATACTTGTTATCACTTGTTTCTTTATTTGAATAATTCATTATGAATGTATGTTTCACAAAATTGTTGTGTGTAACAATACCGATAGAATAAGTAAATACGTATTTATTTTTTAACCTTAATAAGCCTTAAGTAACTCTAAATATTTGACTCATACAAATAGGCATCCGGATATTTGCATTTGTACAAAATTCATGATACCTATACAGAGTTATTCTTTCATTACAATTTTGCCAGTGTGAAAAGACAGATTTTGTAAGTTATTAGTGCGTGACTGACGAAGTCCAAAAAAATCTTTAGTCGATCTATGTCGAGTATATTCTAATTTATTAAATCTAAAGGTTTCTTGTGATTACTGCGTATTATAAAAAGGTCGTGGATTAAAACAACGAAGTATATCTATACTAATATATAAAGCTGAAGAGTTTGTTTGTTTGTTTGTTTGAACACGCTAATCTCAGGAACCGCTGGTCCGATTTAAAAAATTCTTTCAGTGTTGGATAGTCCATTTATCGAGGAAGGCTATAGGGCATATATCATCACGCTACTACTAATAGGAGAGGAGCAACAATGAAGAATGTTTCAAAAACGGGGGAAATTTTCACGCTTCGGGCGATATAAGGCGCAAACGAGGTTGCGTGGGTCGGCTAGTATATATATATATATATATATATATACCAGTACTCCTTCTCGTATTGACTTTGGATATGTTTGCAGGTGACTTGCCTCGGCCACGAAGCAAAGGCGAGTACGTGTTCGTCATAGCTCAACTGCTGTTTGGACTGTTACTGTTCGCTACGGTGCTCGGACACGTTGCCAACATTGTCACATCCGTCAGCACTGCCAGAAAAGAATTTCAAGGTTAGTGTTTCCATTTTTGGAATTACCCGACTGCGAAAGAAGGAGGGTTATGTTTTTCGGGAATATGTATGTATATATATATGTATGTATATTACTTTGGCACGTCCTGGAGCCTAAACGGCTTGCCATATGTTTATGTGAGTGGTGTCAATAGATTCGTCTTAGTCGTGAGAGTGGCACGGGGCACATAAAAAAAATGCGCCAATAGGTAATCTCAAAAAAAAAAGTTTCTAAATACATCGAGTGTGGTATCAAAATAAAGAATTTTTAACGGTGATTACGAAAATATATTAAACTTATATGTTTTAGTTAAAAAAACTGAATTTAATAAAGATGACAACTATTCACGCAGTCGGGTTTTTATTTTTAATAATATTATTTGTTTTTTTAAGTCAATAACTATGAAACTTGTGGCACCTTGGCCAAATAACATAAAACTAAGTGACAAGAAGAGTCTATCAGCTTCATCTCAAGCATAATGTTGTGACCATCAAGTTCGGTTTAAAATATTTATTCTCATTAAGAATTATAATACAATTCACTTAACATGAGAACATACCAATTACTAATACAAAAATATATTTCACTTGAGAGCATACATAAGGCGGTAAACAGTTAAGTTTTTAAGTCGTTCGGTCTTTATTTCAAGTATTTATTAAACATTAGAACATGTGGTATCAACCACGAGTTCATTGTTTTTTACACTCCTAAACATTGACTGACTGACATACCCAGAGATCAACGCACAGCCCAAACCGCTAAACCTAGAATCCTGAAATTGTGCATGTAGGTTCTTCATACAACGTAAGTAAGCACTAAGAAAGGAATTTCTGAAATTCCACCCCTAAGGGGGTAAATCAGGGGATAAAAGTCTGCGTGAGCGAAGCCGCGTGCAAAAGCTAGTATGTATATATAATTTTTAAAACATATTATTGTTTATATGTTTATTTTTATATTTATTATTATTATTTTTATTATTATTTTTATATTTTATATCCTATGTCCAGCAGTGGACTGCGATAGGCTGATGATGATGATGATGATGATGATTATTTTTTATAATTACAAACGTATTTTGGGCGTAAATATATGTAAACAATAGCTTCCACCCACGGCTTCACTCGCATTTAATAAAAAGTATCCTATGTTATTTCTAATACCTCCAACAATATGTGTGCAAAGTTTCATGTTGATCGGTTAAGTAGTTTTCCCGGGATAGCGTAATAATCAAATTTACTTTATTACTTTATAATACATATTAAATGCAAGCGAAGCCGTGGGCGAAAGGTAGTATTGAATAAGGACATAATCTGTAGTTATTATATTAATATTTTATCAAGCTACGAAGAATATTTCTGTCATAAGTTCTTGATTGATTAAGATGTTTATGAAGTTGTTAAATTTGTTATCGGTTAATTTTATTATATTTACAAGTCATTAGCTAATGATTCTTATTCATTTCAACAATATTGTGAAGCGGCAATTTTATATTTTGTGTTTGGAAAATTGACTGTGACATGTATTGATAAAAGGGAGCGGCTTATTAGACCGGCAATGTTAAGTATGTTTTTGCAAAAAAAAAACAGGTAATAATTTTCAAGAGTAGGTTTTCTAAATGAAGCAATTATATTTTCTATGTGCCAGTTGATTACGATTTATATTAAATAAAAAGTACTTAGTCTAAACTTGTAATACTGTTACCTGTTGTACAAGCAGTTCACTTCCAATGTCAACACAACACAGGCGATTTTACATCTAATAAGTATGTTATACTAGCTAAACCCCGTGGTGCTACTCGCGTTTTTTGTTGTACTGCAGCTAACGCCGCGGGATAAAGCTAGCAAACTTCACATATACCATCTACTAAATAGTCCGAACAAAGCCTAAGCATTTGGTTTGGATAGGTGAGCCCGTTCTTGAGTTATAAAATTACAACGGAAAGTGGCATTGACTTTTATATCTATACAAATAAATAAAATTGGAGTGTCTGTTTGTAATATTAAAATAACAGCTTTTTACTTAATGCATATGTATGTATGCACGATACATATAGCAAAAACGTAGTTAAAAAAATTTTTGTCTGTCTGTCTGTCTGTCTGTCTGTCTGTTTGTTCCGGGTAATCTCTGGAACGGCTGGACGGATTTTGACGGGACTTTCACTGGCAGGTAGCTGATGATCCGGGGAGTAACTTAGGCTACTTTTTTTAGACTAACTTTGTCCCGCGGCGTTACTCGCAGTACAACAATAACCGCGGGTAACACCGCGGGGTTCAGCTAGTATATTGATAAAAATAAAACAATTTAATGTATTCAAAAATATAATCAAATCTACACAGGTACCTACTGTTTCTTAAAGTATGAGGGCTACTGTTTCTTAATGTATGACATTTTTCGGTTTACTTTGATACATGTTACAGTCTGTTCCAACTATAATAACTTATTCTATCAGATTCAGATCATATGTACTGCATAAGAATAAGGAAAAGAAGATGTGGCCGTCGATGAAAGTAGTAATAAGATATCAACAAACAGGTGACTGTCAACCACCGACACAAATAGTCTCTCAGCTCAGGCGGTACGGTGGGGGTGCGGGGGTGCGCTATTTTAAAGTGAGGTCACACAGGTGTCGTAATAGCAACCTACATAAAATCATGCACAGCTTTCTATGTACCTAAAAATAGACTAGCTTTATTGCTAATTTGCAGAACAAGGTTATCTTTTGCACCGAGATTACTTGACGGACTATAATGTTTTCTTTTGTTTTCTAAACTAAAGCATTGTTAATAATTTCACTTATAAAATTAAACAATAATATTATTAAATTATTAGTTCAATTTCTTCAATTTCTGATTAGTTCTTTATCCGTATAAAATTGAATGCAAAATGTTAGATGTACAATCGACTTCATTGTGTTTACATCGCATGTAAATTGTTTGACAGCTTTTATGAACAATGAAACAAATGCCCATTCAAAATCAACAAAATGAATGTTATTAATTAATACTAATTTACACATCTCACACATGACAGTCTAATTTCAAAGAAGGCAGAGCTATCGGTAACCAGACTTGTACGTTTATCACACAGAACAAATGACAATAATTATCACACAATTATTTGGTCTTAGTGGAAATTGAACTACTACGTGTCCAAAGTTTAGTAGAGGCATTTGTACTAAAAACCCTTTTTTTGTGCGGAGGTCCCCCGGATACCAACGACTGGTGACAATGTCGGTCTCGAACTCTCGAAATTTCTGGAATCTCCTCCCTCCTTTTCCACCTTCTTTTGGGCCACCTACGCTTTGTAGATGGCCCCCTCCTGTACAGAAACCCTGGAGTTCCTTTTCTGCTCGAAATAAGCGCTTGCGTCACCACCTCGGCCTGCTTCTGCTAGGGTGACAGATGGCCTCACCTGTCACCTCAGGCTTGCGCTTATTGAGGCTGGAGATCATTCTGCAACCTCCGGCGCCCAGGTCGTTTGCGGTACCGGGCCCCGTCCCGGGTCTAGCGAACCGGAGAAGTTCTAAACCTCTCCCGGTCCCGCACCGCCATCTTCTTTGCAAGCACAACTTACTCGCAAAAAGAGACTGCGGAGTTCCACGTGCTTTTGCTCCGCAACATGGCCACGATCATGTTACTGAACAAAAGAACCTTCACCCCGATGGCCGCCACAAGATCACGCCTCGGCTCCCCCCACGCTAGACATTCTGCCAGCGTGTGGAGCGCAGTGTCCACGTTCGGGCCATTGCAGTAGTGGCACTGAAGCGTTTGCTCTTTGCGGATCAAATACAGGTGTTCTCCAAAGCATCCTTTTCTTATGATCCTAGGTCAGACGATATGAGAAGGCCCCGTGATGCCTCTCGAGCCAATCCTCCATAACGGGTCTTTTTTTTTATTTTTTTTATTTTCTTTATTGGCTCACCAACAATTGTTTACACTGAGTATATATAAAAAAAATACAGTTAAAAAGGTATCTTAGTCTAGTGTAACAATCACTTACAGATAAGCACCGCATGCACCTTTATCTTATTTAAACTTTCAAATAGCCAAATTAAACATAGGCTGCAACAACATTTCTCTTGCAGCTATAACAATTCCGCTCTTTAAGAATTAAAAAAGAAAGAAAAAGCGAACAACTTAAAAATTACAATTTAAATATAATAAAAAACGAACAACTTAAAAATTATAACTATATATAAATTTTCGGAACCTGCTAAACGAGTCAGAATGAATATCAACCATATCACTGCAGCCATTAATCAATTTACACAGTCGTGGAATAATGGAATGTGCTCCTAGGACAGTCCTGCGAAGAGGCGGATGCAAGGGCGTTATAGGTGCTCGAGGACATCTTGAAGGGGCTTGAAATTCAATTTTTTCCAATAATGAAGGACAGTCTATTTGAGATCTTATTAACTTAAACAAGAAAAGGGCGTCAATTACATTTCTTCGTTGCTCTAGTGACTTCACTTTAAAGTGAGTAAGTCTAGATTTGTATGACCTTATAGTTCTGCGCAAACCCACAGAAAATGTTAAGTGCCAGAGAAACCTCTTCTGAATTCTTTCAAGTCTTAACGTGTGTGTGGCATAATGCGGTCTCCAGACCGTGCTGCAGTATTCCAAAATACTGCGGACAAGGCTATTGTACAGCAGTATCTTGGTCCCGCAAGACCGGAACCCAACAACGTTTCTTAGAACAAAACCCAGCATTCTTGAAGATTTTTTTATTACCATTTCAATATGGGGGATGAATGTCAACTTACTGTCGAATAAGACGCCGAGGTCCCTGATTTCATCCACCTTTTGAATTATATTGCACCCTATGTAATATGTAGTTGGTAGTTGATTACGCCTTCTTGAAAATTTTACGTGGTAACACTTTTTGACATTTAGGCTCATATTGTTATTCGTGCACCATTTCACTACGGCTTCTAAGTCCCTCTGAAGTAGTAAAACATCTTCTTCAGCCCTAACAACTCGATAAAACTTAAGGTCATCTGCGTACATTAAAACTTGAGAGGAACAAAAGCAATTAGATAAATCATTAATGAAAACATTAAACAATATTGGGCCCATGTGAGAGCCTTGTGGGACTCCAGAAGTAATCTCATAGACATCCGACTTGAAGCCATTTACCGCGACGAAGAAGAAACGATTGTGAAGATATGATGACAGCCAATTAAGGAGAGCTCCAGTAATTCCATAGGCTTTTAGTTTGTCCAACAGAATACCGTGAGGAACACGGTCGAAGGCTTTGCTAAAGTCTGTATAAATTACGTCCACCTCCTCACCACGATCAATGACCTCAACCAGAGTTTCAGTAAAGTGAGAAAGATTTGTACATGTTGACCTAGATCCGAGAAAACCATGTTGTGAGTCACTTAAATAAGGCTTCAAATGGGACTGTAAATATGGGCATATTAAGGATTCAAAAATCTTGGCAAAAGTGGACAAAATGGAGATGGGTCTGTAATTGAAGACAAGGTCATTTTCAGCGCTCTTGTAAATAGGTATAACCTTTGCTCTTTTCCATATATCTGGAAATACACCGCTACTGAGGGATTTGTTGTAAATCAATGATAGGGGCAACACCAGTGAATTGGCACATTTAGAAATAAAAATGGGTGGTATCTCGTCAGGTCCAGCACCCTTTCGACAATCCAATGAATTTAATTTACAGAGTAAGGTCTTATGTTCTATCCTTGGCGCTGTCAAAGGTAGGCTTCCATTTATTAATTCTAGTAGAAAGTTCGAAATAGGTTCCGACTGTGCAGTTTTTGGAGCGCTATAAACTGAAGAGAAGTGCGAGGCAAACATTTCGCAGATTTCAGGTCCATCAGATGTTGTTGTCGTATTATCAGACATAGTTAGAGGGAACGAGCTCTTACCGCCCCGCTTATTCTTAATAAAAGCCCAAAAGCGTTTTGGATTCTTGTGAATTTCTGTTTCAATGTTAGAAATATATGTGTTATAGCGTTGTGTAGATAACACAGAACACCGCTTACTGATCAATTTCAGTTCTATTGCGTCCATAGGATTTTTGTATGTCTTGTATCTTTCTCTTAACTTTTCTTTTTCTCGAAGTGTTCGTATTAAATTTCTGTCAAACCACGGTGGGAATTTGCGTGATTGGGCTTTTTTGGGAGGTTGATGGGTTATTACAATATTGCTTAGTAGCTCATAAAATTTTTTAACCATTTCATTAACATCTTCCATTTCGTGAAACAATTGCTCCCAGTCTGTGCTATCGAGTATGTTCCGAATACAATCATAGTCTAGCTTGTGAAAATTTAATTTGACATTATTGGAATTATATGGAAGCCTTGAATCAGTGTCATATTTTAAAATAAACTCAATGGGGGGATGTAAGGAGTCTATTACGGTTAGTGCATTACAAACCGGCTGAACTTTACTGTCAGTTAAGTGAGTTAATACAAGATCTAATATCCGACCTGAGATATTAGTAACATGATTTAATTGCAGGAGCTTGTTGACATGCACAAAATCTGTGAGCAATTGACTCACGCCGGGCGGTGAGTATCCACTATCTGAATCGTTTACCAGGCTCCAGTTAATGCAACCCAAATTAAAATCACCAACTATACAAAAATCGAAAGAATGTTCTAATACACAGTTACAATTATCCAGAAAATATTCAAGGGTTGAACGCGTTACGGGAGGTGGTAAATAAACTGCGCACAGGGCTATTCGACGCTTAGGTCTTGTATTTGGTACATCTATAGTGACCCAGAGATCCTCGCATTGACTCTCCCATTTGGACACACGTTTTGAAATAATATTTTTTAATATTGCCAATAGTACCCCCCCGCCATCTTTTTTCTTATTGTCCCTATCCCGTCTGTAAACTATATATCTATTGTCAAATAACTCTGTACTCAATACCGACCCATTCAACCACGTTTCTGTTAAAATTATTATGTCATATGATTCGCATGATAGCTGACTGTAGAAATTATGTGTTTTAGTCCGTAACCCTCGTGTGTTCTGGTAATAAATTTTTAACTTATCGAATTTAAAAAGAAATAAATGCCATAACAAAGTCTTAAAAACGCTTAATAATTATGCTAACTTATTTAAACTGTCCATACTTTTAACCAAAATGTGTTCGTGTTCTTGAGATTTGCGCATGTAAACACGCCCCCCTCTAACCCAGACATACTGATAACCCATCTCCTTCGCTCTCAATCTCGCCGCGGTGTGCAGAGCTTTGTTAGTACTCGATAGATGCTCGCTGATATATACAGGGGTCTTAGGTCCAGAATAACCGACGTGTGTTGAATTTAACTTGTTATCTGGATTGGATTTATTGTAGGTTATTGTGGCGGCAAGCAACTGATCTCGTAAGCGGGAGGAAGTGAGCTGCACCACGATAGATCGTGGACGAGTGTTTTGAGGATTGAGTTTAGCCACCCTGGTGCAGTGCATGATATCCCGATCCCCCACTATGCACCCCACCACCTTAGCTATGTCGGTCACGACTTGGAGCAGGTTTTCCTGTTTTTTCTCAGGCAAGCATTGGATTTCAATGTTATTTGAACGTGTTTGTTGTTCCAGATGATTTAGTCGAAGACTGAGATCGCTTATTGTATTTTTCATAATCTGGTTATCCCTCTGCAACTCTTTCGTAGTTTCCTTATAGGCAGTATGTTCTTTTAGGAGGTCTTCATATTGGCTGTTCATAAAGATCATTGATTCATTCATTTTATCAATATTTACTTTGATAGGATTCAATTCCTTATTAATAGTGCTGTTAAGGTCCCTATAAAATACTGACAAATGTTCTTTTAGCTCTTCCTTCATTACGTCTCGGATTATTTCACGAACATCCCCTGCTGACAACGGTTGTTGTAAAGCCGCTTGTGGTGGGGAGTTAATAGCTTGTCTTTTATTACCTCTGGTGGTAGACACATTACGTAACGGTGTACTATCGTAAGAACACACTGCGCCGCTGTTCAAGCAATTATTACAGAACCAAGTTGTAGGTAAGACATAGCTATGATTCAGAGATAAACAAAGGAAGTGGTACGCCTTTGAACAATTTTTGCATTTAGCATACTTTTCGTCGCTTGACGGCCTGCTACAGCATTCGAACATCAACCTAGGTTTTTCAACATTCTTAGTTGTCATTATTATTGATATAATATTCTGGTGTGTAGTAAAAATCTCAAAGTTATCACTGTTTTTTCTATCTCGGCGGTTGCGCGGTAATAAGTGTCTAGCGTAGTCGTGAGAAAAAGGTCGTAAGTGCGCGGTATATTGCGTCGCTTACGCGTTCCAATGAAACACCGCACCCAGTTATTGTCGTCGCCGTCGGTACTTTTATATTTTCAACTTTTATACATCAATGGTTTTAGTTAAATTGTGTTTGAAATAATCACTGCACTGTCTAGTTCACTAGTTTAATTGTTCACCAAAAGCCTAATAAACACTTAACAGTTGTTCACAGAAGTTTTTGTTGTGTATTAACACGATAAAATAATTGACAATTAAAAAACAAATAATTAACATTCACGGCAATGTCTTATCGCCGCAATAACGGCGTGCCCATGTACTAAACACCTAACATTTTTTAATTAAATGTAAATGAAAACAATTAACACAGGTTTGTATAGCTACAGGTTAGCGGGAAAAACTGTGTTGCTAATATTTAAATAAAAGGTTTAATGTAATTTCAAGGCAAAAACTCATATCAAGGAAAGAAGTAGAAGGAAAAAAGTAGTTAGTTTAGAAATTGAATTTAAGTATGTGAGTTTCACTGAAATTAAACCCTAATATTATTTCATCGAATATTTGAAATTGAAATAAAAAAAAATGCTGGTGATCTATCCTAATTTGACAAAGATTATGTGCGAAAGATTAATTAGTTGTTAAAACTACTTTATGTCCAGTTTTTAGAAATTAGGATTGTGAAACGTAAGTTTAATTGATTATTGAGCCTAAAAAATGGCAAAGAAGTGGTTTACTTTACAAAACTATTTATTCCAAATATTCAATTTTCTTACCTATGTAGAAAATGAGTCTTTTTTGTCTCCAATACAACAAGTTTTAAGTCATCATTATCATTTTTCGAATTTAGGGTTCCGTTGCCAAATAGCAATAAACGGAAACCTTATGGATTCGTCATGTCTGTCTGTCTGTATGTCCGTTTATATGTCACAGTCACTTTTTTCGAAACTATAAGAATTGTAATGTTTAAACTTGGTAAGTAGATGTATTCTGTGAACTGCATTAAGATTTTCACACAAAAATAGAAAAAAAAAAACAAAAAATTTAGGAGGTTCCCCATACTTAGAACTGAAACCCAAAAATTGATTTTTCGTAAATCCCGTACCTATCTGTGGATAGGTCTTCAAAAATGATATTGAAGTTTCTAATATTTTTTTCAACTGTATAGTTTGCGCGAGATACACTTCCAAAGTGGTAAAACGTGTATCCCCCTGTAACTTAAAAATAAAAAAATTATAATGTACATTACCATACAAACTTCCATCGAAAATCGCTTTAAACGAGATCTAGTACAGATCAAGACAAGGGGACCACCCCTTGTCTTGTGATTATATATTAATAAACTACTATAAGTTGCGTATCTGATACTAGACAAACACAGCATAAGTAATCTGAAATATACGAATATAAATAGCATATAACAGCTACATCCTAAACCCATATGACTTTATGAAAAGAACAATGAAGTTGAAGGTAAGAAGTTTGTTGAGATTGTAACCATATATGCTTTTGAATTTACTTTCATACATATTACATTTAATATACATATAATTACTTAGCTACATAAAACCTAATTGTCAGATATAATTCAATATTAAGTCACGTGGAGGTATTGAAATTCGCATCAATTCCTTTCAATACGATTTTATCAATTTTGCGCAATTGAAAGTTAATTTGTGCCATTAGCTAATTTTCTTATTGGTATATAGCATTTGAAAAAACGTACATTTGGCTTCATAGTAACTGTTGCTATAGAGATCTACGCGATAATGTATCTCATAGGGTAAAGGTCGACCAAGGTCAAGGTTGTTTTAAAATAGCAACGTTTTTCGTCTTCGCGGTTTATCTACCGTTGAATTTGCGAGGAACCGAGCTAGAAAAATACAATCTTATGTTATATGGAAAAGTTTCAGGCAAACCGGATTACCATATTTGAAAGATTATGCAAAGCTAAAACGTTTCGATGTATGACATGTAAGAAAAAAAGCTTTTTTGAATTTCTATTTTAGTGATGCATTAGATTGTTAGCATAACATTTTATGTAGGAAAGCTCGAAAGCTTTAACCCTATTTTCGGTCAGTCCATGTGTCTCGATACTAACCGAAGTGACGCTACTGTCCCATTAGCGTCCTAAAGAGGTAGACGTGACGAAATATACCCTCTCGCTGTCACAGGTTACGTGCTCCAAAAACTCTATTAGTCTTTGACCTTCCGACGAATTCAAGTTCCGAGCCAACAAGTCGCATTTATGGATTATGTGTATTAATGTAGGAAAAGTCCCCACTCAAATATCCCAATCGTTTATATAAATATGAAATGTTTTTTTTCTTATTTTACACTGTCATGGCAATAAGTTGATGTACCTACTACATCAATTCGATTATATATCCATCATGTTTAATATAAAGAAGTTGAAGAGTGTCAACAGCTTTAATTAGCGCTGCATCTCGGTTGAGAAGACAATGGCGCCGGCACAGAGCACGCTGAATCCGTGACCTTCCTCGGCGGCGCTGCAGCGAAATAGGTCAGCGGCTTGAACGCTATAAATAGCTCGGTGAAAGTCGGGCACCGCGCCCCATCCCGGCGGGAGTGCGCGTCCCGCGCGCTGCCTCCCAACATCGATCCGTCGCTCCACAGCGCGCCCCATGCGCCCGTCCACCCCACGCGCCACCGAGCGCCGGAGCCTAACAATTTGACAATAAATTGATCTACTCGACGACTGTTAGTCGCCAGTAGCCAGCATCATGGTCATGCCAGCAGTGCTCGATGCTAAACGTGTAGAGTATAGGTACCGAACTTGGTATGAGTGAAACAGTCACACAAACATTAATTTGGTAAACTAATATTTTCATAATATACTGTAGAATTTTAAAATATTATTGCTATTAATACATCACGTTAATTAATATAATTGTAGATCCGTAAAATACATGTTGAGATACTTTATTAACAACTTAAAACTTACGAAGGACGACACTGTTTAAAATGATGAACTAAGTGATAATCCTTATTATCAACACGATTAACAGGTATCTTCTTTTTTGTCATTCAGTCAAAGTGTTTGAAATGATTAAATATTACTTTAAGGTAAATTCTTTCTTACTAAAGAATTTTCAGATCTTTAGGGTTTAATTTAGGTGTTTGCAGATTAAATAAAAAATATTTTTTTGGACATTAATGTTCTGAAATGTACCGTAGTTTTCGAGTGTTTGTCTAATAAATGTTATCTAAAAATATTGCATTCAACTGAAAAAAAAATTGTGAGAGACAGATTAAACAATAGCTTTGGCATACCTACTGATAAATAGTTAAGGAAATCTAGGCAGATCCACTGAGAGAGTATTTAGGTATTTTTTTTATAAAGTGCAGCAATCCGTACTAGGAGTACGAGTATATCGTACATGAAACCGACACAAAAACACTCAGACTCGGAACAACAGCTTGTGAATCACACAAATATGTATCCTTTCATGTGTAGTTTAGTTCAAATTGTTTGAAAATGTAAGGTTACTTTCCGTTACATTAAAATTAATGGGGACAGAAAACGCTCGAAATTAACAGCTGCTCCGATGCCCTTAAATATAACTTGATCTCAGCGACAATTGTCACTAGTATCATTATAGAACTTAAAACTTCATTTTCATTTATTTTAACGCAAGACCAGGTATTTGGACGCTCATTATGAATACAATACTTCAATGTAACAATTGGTACAAAGAGGCGGACTTCCTACGGCTATACTTGAACCAAACAAAATGTGACCCTTTTATCCACTGCGCCATTTAATCGTTAGCATATTACCTTCTTACATTTAAAAATCAATCAATTTTTAACTTGCAAAAGTGTTTATATAACCCAATTGCAGAATAAATGATTTCTTTTCATTTCATTTCAATTGCTGTTCGTTTGTCTCGCTAAAACTCGAGAACGGCTGGGTCGATTTAACTGGATTTGGTTTTTAAATATTTGTAATAAAAAAAGACTTGAATATCCAAATGTCACGTGTACAAAGTAGCGGGCACAGCTAGTAATTAGATAGAATTAGTAATTGTTTCTGACTAAATCAATTTAAAATTGCATTATTTACTTTACTGACTATTGCTGCAACTGTTTCAAAATAAACGTTTGTAGTACATTCTAAAGTGAGAACTATCTTGCGTTTTTTAGGGCTTTCAATCATGCTTCATGCATTTAATTATTTGCTTTTTACATTACATTCTATCCATTACTTTGGTGTGATCAACCGCTTAATGTGGTCAGTGTGGTCACTAATAAAGGTAAGTAAAGTAGAACGATTATAGTAATTTTCTGAAAACGGCATTCCGCACTTTTCAAAATCAACCCATTTCCTGTATAGGTCATATACGAGTACTTTCGACCCGACCCTTTTGTAAAGAGTGGACAATCTACCTGCGTTTTATCTATTTTCGATCAAAGTTTAATGAAAACATTCTCGTCAATCTTCATTTGATGTTTTCGGACCAGTAGCACCCGAGAATGCGTCGAAGGCATTGCTTGATGAAAATTCAGAAACGGTTCAATAGAAGCTATTTTTCACGTTTCGATCCTCAATGGTTACATGGGCGTCAACGTAATCTATTCTTCGGTTTAAGTTCATTAGTACCTCAGAAAATGAAGTTGATCGACTTTGCCTATAAATATTTTTATGTAACTAATAATCAAATCACACTAGTTACACTAGTCACACTAGTATATAAAGGTGATAGTTTGTGAGTGTGTATATTTGTAGCTTCTTCACGAAAGACTACTGAACGTATTTGGATGAAACTTTACAGTTATTTAGCATATACATCAGAATAACACATAGGCTACTATTTGCCACGATAATCAACATACACGTGGGCGAAGTCGCGGACAACAACTAGTAATATTATAAAAAAAGAAATATAAACATACAGTCACATCTTTTTCCTAGAGGGGTAGGTAGAGACATTTGATCTCCAGTTACTACGGTCCTGACACACCTCTTTTGCTTCGTCAACATTCAATCGCTGCATGTATCCTCTCTAAATGGTTAAACCATCGAAACATGCCCTTTTCAATCCTTGACTCTATATCTTGTTCGAATCCACAACGTTTCTTATAATTACATATACAATAATATACATATAAATATGGAATCACATACATACATTAAATTGAGAGATGAGTAGACAAATAATTATTATGATGACTTTTCTTTCTTTACTTTCTAATATCTAAGGAAAGGGCCAGACATTTGCAGCTTCAATGGTGAAGGATGATTCTTTAATTTCAAAATAAGAAATTTTGAAACACTTACTATTTTAGCTTTAATAATCAAAAACGGATTTAATTAAATTCGGTGTTGTTTTTATTTTGATTTTCTTACCTGTAACTTACTACTTTTATTGCTTTCTTCTAGTCCCAAATTTTTCATTTCAATGATTTCAATACTTGTCGTTGCTTTTCTGTGTTTATGATAATTGAAAGTATTTTGAAATCATTCTGATATTTAAAAAAAATTGTTGCTCTAAAGCTTTGTTTAAAAGCCACACATTGGTGACCGACGCCAACATTTTACTTGAGTTATACCATTCAATGAGTATTAGGTATAATTTAATATCTTCTTGATGCTGTGGTGGGTACTGTGTCCTTGGTATGTATATTTCATTTGCAGTCGAACCTTAAACATTAACCCTACTGTTATTGATGTACTGGTTTCATAATTACCAAGGGTATGTAGACTAGTCGGTACTGCTAGAATGTACAAATAATTCATGAAGTGTTTTCGAAATTCAATATGAAGATGGGTTGTTAGACGAAGCAGGCCATGTCAACAATCGGATGCAGTTGCTTCGGTTCTAAGCGTCTAGTTTATATTCAAATTGTTGGACGTGTCTTGTCCTCAGTTTGTGTACGTAGTTAATACTGACTTTCAATCAAGGGTCGTATTGATGTTGAACGCTGGACTCGTATGTTTCTTTGAGTATTATATATTACTTGCTGATTCGGTAAACGTTGTTTTATCATAAAAAAAATAACTTAGGGGTGGGTCATTCATCCATCCTTATTTTCATTCAGGTATAAAAAATAGATGTTGGCCAATTCTCAGACCTGCCCGATATGCACACAAAATTTCATAAAAATCGGTTGGTTTAACTATGCAAAACTTAGCTGCTCCGTGCTCAGAACGGAAACATTTTATGGTGTTGTAAATTACAGGGGTTGATTCTTATGACAAAGTAATTGTTAAAAGCCAAAGATCAAGAACATTGAATTACCATTGAATAAGTAAGTTGCTACTGCACTATTTTAACTAAGAAATTGAAAAAAGTTGAGAAAAGCTCGAGTCCTAGCTAGTATAAGCTAATCTACTGTTGACCCAATATTTGTTACTGAGGTATTTTAAAATGTGTTTTATAAATACTGGAAGATAAATATAGAAACTAATTTAACGTCAGTTAAAATAAACACAAAGCAGTCATGAGGACTGGCGACAGAAGTGAAAACTCTAAACTTTAAACAAACACTTATTTAAGCTCACCTGAAATGAACCTCTTTACTCTAAATAATATGCGCGATAATAAGAAGTAAAAAAAATTGCTTATTGTGATGTTATAAAAATATAGGTCAATGCTATACAGTATAAATACATTATCAGTTATGTCATATTAGACAGTCGAGCCATCAGCTGTCACCATGCACACTCGCGCAAGCAGTCAGGAAGTCAGGTCATTTGCCCTGACGCGAGTTTAACACTTTTTACCCATCCCAAAATAAATTTTGCTAAAGTGCACAAGGCCGATAAAGACGTTTTCACTTCAATAAAACAAGTTACGGCAAGGTACAAGTACATTATACCAATGAATTTTAAAACCAGATGGATCCAGTACAAATTTAAATTATTCTCAAAAGGCTTTTAAATATATTCAACTGAAAATATTCGTTACTGAACACAGATTTGTCCCTTCACCCTCATTACAAATTTACGTGTACATAATCATACCATAATTTATTCTCTTTTTTACCTGACATTATTTGGATTCGAAACATTCATTTTTATGATTTTCATTCTGATATAATTTGCAAATATAATCCAATTCTGTTTGTTTAAATATTTTTCATTCAATCTACAATTTATTTTATGCTCGATGCTAAGTAACCAAATAGGTTAACATATTGCAAAGTTAAGCATTCTAGTCAGGTCAGTATATGGATGGGTAACCTTTCTTAACACACTGAGATCCCTGCTCCTTGCCTCGGAGATCACATTTGTTACCACAGTCTTTCTACAGAATTTCAATATCACCTAGCAATTACTTAGGTTGTGGAGTTTTTAGTAGTAGGAAAAAAATTTGGGGATTCAGGGAAGATGTGTCCTAAAAATTACACAACAACGATACATGTACTCCCTTATTCTGTGCCTCACTTGAAATTTGTTCTTAGTCGTTGTGTTTTGTTTATTAACTATCTCTCTAAAAAAAATGTTACTCTTGTTTTACAAAATCTGCTGTTTCTTTTTCATTTATCTCTTTGCTCACTTGTCCAATTCATAAAAATGTTCTCTGTCGACGTTTCCTATTCATATTCTGAATTATTTCCTAAGTCACGTTTGAAGACAAGTAAATACCAATACTTTAACTTTTTCGTACGAATATTTAGTTTTAAGAAGAATATTTTGTAAATTAATAATACCTATTGAACGTCAGAACTCGGAACATTTCTGTCCAAAAATGACGCATTTTTAACATCACAAACACATAAACCTCGGCAGTAAATTAATAACGCTTCACTAAATACACGAGGCTTAAATTTCCTTCGGTTTTCAAAAAGTGCCTTCTAAGTAAGAAAACATTTTTTGAGAACCGAGGGAACTTCTAACTGAATGGACCGTGGTGTGGCGTCGGTACCGGGAACGTGGCATATCTGCAAGCGACGACGCGAGTGGCTGACAGTGACCAACCGGCTGTTACCGTCGACCGCACTTCACCGCCCCGGACCGTGCTTGAGTAAAATTAAATTACTCAAAACATAACACCGCACTCACTGCTAAAGGGTTACACAAAGAGTTAAAACAAGAAGTGTAGATAATCAGTATTCACAAGTATTTTATTTTTAACTTTACAGAATATTTTCTTTTAAATTTGGACAGTTTCTTAAATTTTTTTAGAAAGCAGCTATGTGGTGTATCTATAGTGCGCAACGAAGTTTAACTATTCGAATTAAAATCCGCTCTACATAATCTATACAAATAAATAAAATTGGAGTGTCTGTTTGTAATATTAAAGTAACAGCTTTTTAATCAGTGCATATGTATGTATACATGATACATATACCAAAAATGTGGTTAAAAATTTTTTGTCTGTCTGTCTGTCTGTCTGTTTGTTCCGGGTAATCTCTGGAACGGCTGGACCGATTTTGACGGGACTTTCACTGGCAGGTAGCTGATGATCCGGGGAGTAACTTAGGCAAATTTTTTTTAGACTAGCTTTGTCCCGCGGCGTTACTCGCGGTACAACAATAACCTCGGGTAAAACCGCGGGGTTCAGCTAGTCTATATATATATCTCTATAATATATATCTTCAGTACATTAAATGTCTGGCACATGCTACGTGAGTTCCGAGTCGAAAAATATCCGTTAGTTTTTCAATTTTAGACACACGTTTTAGGTGACGATATATTCAAAAGTTCTGCAGAAGCTCACATATTTGAGAAACGTTAAAACTACAAATGTATTCACAACTGTTGATGTAGCCAGTGAAACTCTGTATTACGAAATACTGTATTTTCTATGTTTTAATAATTGTGATAAAGTTTATGCAGTATAGTTACATACGGAAATCTAGTATAATTAATAAGTTTTACAAGAGTTCTATCAATTATTCTTCTTTAAGGCAAACTGAATTTTATGAAATATACGACACACAGTCAATACATACCTACAATAAATTAATTCCAAACGTAATCATGTAGATACAATACGAGTAAATTATCTCTCAGTACATAAAAGGTTTGTGAAAACATTTATATATTCATCAACGTATTTATATGTTTTGATATTGCTCCGTCCACTAGGACACCTGCTTAGATCCCTTGATGGATTCATTTAGATTTTTGTCCACCTGGATCCCGTATCCCTTAGGGAAATTCCTGTATACACAACGACTACTAGGATGTCTAGGATCCACTCGTATTATTTAGGGGATTTTATCACTAATATCCATTTCTTAGAATAAACCAATACGCAGAATATTTACTTCGGATAACTTTTAATCATAAAATTTTGTTACAAGTTAAATTAAAAAATTTAAGTAGGTAATCCTAGTGGAAAGAGCCTTTGATATATACATGAACAATGAATATTTAAATGTTAATTTGAATTCATGTTGATTTTATATTTATATTGTCTGAATAAGTATGATTTAGGGCACTACAAAATTTATTTTCATTTATCATAATTGCCGCATTCAACTGTAAACACCAAGATGTCTATCTGATAACTGTCATCGGGCAGTTGTTTGTCTAAGTTTTAACACAAAACTTTAGAAAGTTTATTCCTTACTGCTACACCTACATTTGAATAATCAAGCTAATTTTGATCCTTCTACATATTAAATAACTACAAATAACACAAATATAAAAATGTGCATAATATTGATACAAAGGAAAAGCGACTGCTACAATTTTTGCGAAATGACTTGTAATAAATTAGGATACGAGAGTCATGCCAAAACTTATAAAAAGTCTTTGTTTGTTTTCGGCTACAAAACTAGCAATAAAGCACTACTGAGTTAAAGATCTGGGCAATTTCAAGAACAGTTTTTATGTGTAAGTTGTAACCTTAGTGTGCATACATTGTATATTATTTATTTCTATTAGTAAATAAAGTTCATGCGAACGTTTACAGGATAACAATAATACCAATAAGCTAAAAAAGGTATTTCTCAAATGAGCTTTGTTTATAACTGTTCTAATTTTACTATTTAACGCTGTGAAAGAGAGGGTCAAAATCAGTAGCGTAATGAGTCGAGTTCGATTTCACAATAACAAGTATAACAATAGTCAATCGCTACATGACCATTGAATAAATTCATTATGAATGTAAACCATGCTGAGCGGACTGAGCTTAATATGAAAATCTGAAGTGCTCAGTTTTCCAATAAGCGGCGATTAGTGCTAACTTTCAGAACATCTAAAAGCACTAGTGAAGATGAGTCATTAATAAGGCTCTTTGTTCTTGCACACCTTTATGCCTAGCTCTGGTTCTCTAAATTGAATTTAAAAACTGTTTAAATTTATTTGGTTTGGTTGATGTCAGGTGCTGCTTCCAAATTTCATATTACGTATACTCGTGTGCAGTGTAGTATGTTTCGTGATCAATTATGCTATTGTACATGTGCACAGAAAAAAAACTGTATGTGCCGTGTCAGTGTAATTTAGTTTTTGCTCGGGCTCATTATACCGCGTGTGATTTAAATTTGTACAAACACTATAAACTAAAAAAATATACAATCACGGACGTTAACAACCGACGTATCTATGATCAATCCTACTAATTAATATTATAAACCTGAAAGTTTGTAAGTATGGATGGATGTTTGTTCCTCTTTCACGCAAAAACTATTGAATAGATTATGATGAAACTTGACAGTAATATAGGTACATACAGAATAATACATAGACTACTATTTGCCTCGGTAACCGACATACACGCGGGTGGAGCCGCGGGCAACAACTAGTGAATTCATAAATCTTTATGAAGTTTGTTAATAGCACGATTGGCTAGAATGACTAGATAGAGTCCAACCTTCATTGCAATAGGAAGGGGTAGTTGTTAGGACAGTCTTAAGAGATTTTTAGTTTCGAATTAACTTAAGATAGTTGTAGTTAGTGACACCGATCGCTAAGTCCGTCGTCATACTTTTATACACTCATGTTCCACATAAGTTACAAAGGTCTTTAAAATATTGATATTGTTACGAAGAACATCCTAGAAAGAAAGTCGACAATCGGTTACACTGTGAAAGTTCTAGTCGGTTTCTAATAATAGCACATTGCACAGAATAATGAACCTTACTTGAATATACATAACGAGTAATTATGTGGTTTTATGAGTGTTTTTAATAAATACCCTTGTGAGTAAGTAGACTTATTTAAAAATTTGTCGAACCAAACTTACAGAGAACAATCGATGTCAAAATGTATTCACTTATGTAAAAGTTTCAACAAAGAGAAAATTATTTTACTTAACAGCCAGCCCTTGGGGATGTCACATACTTGTACAACAAAATATCGTCTACAATCGCTAGTGATCGATCGATATCCACTACAATTGTAATCTCATTAGGTACACGTCATGTTACGGTTATTGTACTCTTACAGCGGTTTTCAATAATCTAACTCCGGTTTTAACTAGTGATTATTAGTAGTAGTAGCATTAGCACTTACTTATTAAACGTGTTAAAGATGTTAAATACTCGTACCTAAGTTTAGTAAAATTCAAGTGTTCCGCGCCTCCAGCCTGTTAGCTAGAGAAATGGTTTTGGTAAACTTGAGATGCCAATTATTTCTCTGTAACTTTGAGTTAACGCTTGACCAATTACTAACTTTAAAGTAATCCTAACCTTAGCCGAAGTAAATTGTAGGTTAGACAAATTGCTCTTTATATTAAACAGACATTTTTCCTGTTAAGTTGTTAAGTTACAAAATACTATTTTGCTAAATTAGGAAGGTATTTACTCACGGCGATGACTCAGTCTGGATAACGAGCAACGAGACTGTGTTACAGTGTATACTAAGCAAAGTTAAAACATTTTCTTAAATAAAAAGACCGTATTCAGTTTTGTATCTTAAATAAAATAAATCAAAGAAAATAAATATCATGTTTTTTTTTTTTTATTCCTTTAGTGTTAATGTATTTTAAAAACATCTAAAGAAGTATAGTAAGTAAGTATAATCGTATTGAAATCTGAAATCGTTACATTTGGCATCATTTGGATTATCTATCACGTCCTAGAGTTAAACTGATGATATTTTTGTTAAAATTTATTAATATTTGTACATTATTCTTATTGTCAAGTATTATGTCCATGTTTTATTATACAATGCAGTCTTACTTTGTACTTTTCATTCTATCATTTTATAGTTTGCATTCGCCATGCCATTTGTTCACTGTCAGCAAAATCGAAATGCTTTTTTATGTAAACTGTATTAAATGGTGTATATTTAAGTTTAATATATACTAACATTTTGTTACATTTTTAATGTCTTTTAAAATTAATAAATAGTGTTATTATTTGGTAAAAGCCTCTTTTATAACGTTAATAAATTAAAATACCAAGAATTTCTTGACGAATTGCACCGAGATCCTGTTAATAAAAATCAAGGAAATAATTTCCAAGTGACGAAATAATGTTATTTTTCTCTTGTTGCAGCTAAACTAGATGGCGTTAAAACCTATATGCGAATGAGACGGGTGCCAACGCATCTGCAAGTGAAGGTGATCAAGTGGTTTGACTACCTGTGGCTCACACAGAAATGCTCCGACGAGGAGAAAGCAGTTTCCTGTCTGCCTGATAAGTTAAAAGCGGAGATCGCTATTAACGTTCATCTTGATACTTTAAAAAGGTAAGCAGATTTTACTTTTTTGTTCATTTTAATTAATTTACTGATCAATCTTTAATGATTATTAAAGTAGAAAACCCACTCTCTTTAATCCTTTTAAACTAACAGTGGCATTTACTAATTTATTCAAAACTAGCTGAGCCCCGCGGTATTACCGGTACAATAATAACCGCGGTTAACGCCGCGGGGCAAAGTAACAAAAAACCTATGTAGAAAGTATCCTATGTTCGTATCCTGGTTCTAAGCTACCTCCCACCATTTTTAACCAAATCAGTTCAGTCGTTCTTGAGTTAAAGATAGTGTAACTAACACGACTTTTTTGTTTGTTTGTTGTTTGATGAGTTGCTTTGCCTGCGGCTCCGCTCGAGTTTATATCGGTTATCGCGGTTAAAAGTAGCCTCAAAGAAATAATAATAATAAATATTTCGGACATCTAAACACACAACGCCATCTAGTCCCAAGATAAGCAGACCTTGTGTTATGGGGTACTAGACAACTGATACAAATACATATATACTTTGTTTTTTTTTTTTTTGTAAATACATACATATTATAGATAGAACACACCCAAACTTTGAAACAAATATTTGTAGATCATACAAACATTTGGTCCGACCCGGGAATCGAACCCGAGACCTCATGATCAGCAGTCGCTCACGCCAACCGCGAGACCAACGAGGCAGTATTTCCATGCCGTAGCCATAGCCGTGAAAGCATTACAGACAGATAAACAGATAGAGTTACATTCAAATTTATAATATT
Source organism: Spilosoma lubricipeda (assembly GCA_905220595.1). NCBI lineage: Eukaryota > Metazoa > Arthropoda > Insecta > Lepidoptera > Erebidae > Spilosoma > Spilosoma lubricipeda. Next base: position 10,862,921 of record HG992275.1, read on the forward strand.
AATATGAATTTACAGCTATTGTACTCGGGGTTGTATAATCGCAAGTTCAAGTAATTCTGTCTCAATGTTATAATAATATAATGTCATTAATTCGCTCATCAAATGTTTGGTTGCGTGATTGGTAATCAAATACTCACATCGTCAATAACATCTCGACCAAACGTAGTGATAGTTGATACATTTCATGTCTAATAATAGCCGTCCAATATAATAATACCAATAAAATATTGGGCGTCTTTTCGATATTGACATACCAATATAAACATACATACCAATATGCATAACTATGAGATAAGGTTTAGTCCCACTATGTTATTTATTTTAACTATATAGGTATTATTGTATCAATTAAATTAAACGTTCTTAGTAATCGTTACCTTGAAAGGACGACTGCTGAAATTCCAAGCTGGTCTAAATATTTGATTAATTGTAAGGTTATCATACTTGTGTCGGTATTATATACCCGGTAGGCCGAGTACAAACTAACATTTTGACTGTACTTTAATACAAATAATTGTAGAACAAAAACCGATGTGAGTTTTTGTTCGAAGAAGTGGCAAATCATTTTTCCTTCCTACGCATGTGAATTATCGTATTTAAACAGAAAGTATTATGATTCATATACAGATACATTTAAACATTAAAATTAATACGTTGAGAAGCAATCAGACTCTTGGTTATATGTTACTGGTAAAGTTCAAACAGATTTCTGTTTGGTCGGAGTTACAGCTAATTAGTAGGTAAATAATTTTTTGATGGCATGGTATGGCAACAATCACTTACTACCGCTTATGGACATCTACACTTTAATTAGTATCCGACGAATTCACTTACTCAGTACATAGTAATAACAAGTAAAATTTTTACAAAAATAAAACCGACTTCAAGGTTTGACTCGATTTCTCTTGGATGCCATCATCAGATCTTAGTGTCCTTATCATGGTAGCACCGTTGGGATATCTCCTTTCCATTAAAATATATACGGTCGAATTGAGAAACCTCCTACTTTTTCTGAAGTCGGTTGAAAAATAATCATCAGAATTGGTTCATAAACGACGAAGACAACCGCGAACACAAAAAAAAAAATAAACGGTCGAATTGAGAAACCTCCTTTTTTTGTAGTCGGTTAAAAAACTGCTAACAGCAGTTTTCTAGCCGTGGTATTATTGGAGCCGAAGTTGCCTTACTTCGACTACAATCATAGAGGTAGAGCCTACTACGACGTTAAGGAAAATCAAATGAAGTCCAAAAATGATAATACCAAATCTAAAGATAAATATTAAACTCTTTGAAACCCTTCTTCTCATAAATATTAAAGTTATCTCTGCAGCCCACTCCCTTGATTCGATCTCTTGGTGGCTTATTACGGCACCCGTGTGAGTTAAGTGAGTTTATAAAATACATATGTACATAAACATAACAGGAAAGATAACCTTATATTCCGCCTTTACTTTCGCTTGATTTGTTAGAATACGAACGATACCGAACCGAATTGAATTTTCGTAACAATATTTATGTTTGATGTTTACCTACCACCCTAAAATATGAAGATGTGAGGTTTGTTCACGTGATTTCGTTTAAAGAGTTGGAATTATGAAACAAATCTTATGTTGCATGATAAATGCATGCTTGAAAATTTTTGGAATTGTAAAACCTCGCGATGGGTGTACTTGACCTCTCGTTATGTAATGGGTTTGCTTGACTTTCTCTAAACATCATTAAACTTTCTTTAGCTTTTCTCTAGATTTTGCCATTACGTCTAATTTATCAATATACGTTTTACAACTATAAACTATAATCACATTATCAATTGTACTTACGCATATTGTACTTACTTACACACTTTTTTTTCCCCGTGCGTAAATCCCCTTGGAAGTGTCCAAGGGGATTTACGCCGGGGTACCAGGTGCACCCTAGAAAAGAAAACCCTGGAACCCCAACGTACCTCGGGCCACCTACAGTTTGAGGATGGCCCCCTCCCGTGTGGAATCCCTGATGTTTCCGTTGGAGTCCCAAAAATGTGGGGCGCACGCGCTCCACAGCGCTTGCGGCCTGCCATCCGAGCCTGCTTATGCTAGGGTGACAGATGGCCTCCTCTGCCACCTTCAGCCTTGCGCTTCATCATTTTGTGATCTCCGGCGCCTGAGGTGTCTGCGATAACTGGCCCGTTCCTGGGCCTGAACTCTTATTTTTTTTTTTTGTGTTTAGCCCTGCCAAAATGACTCTGCTCTGCCTGATGGAAAGCATAAGCAGACTCCAAGAGTGGTGGTCACCATACTGCGAGTGCAGACAATGCAACAATGCAGCATGGTGACCCACACCATGGCGGGCTAGTTATGCTTCTGCATCATTGGGCCTCCGGTCTCGCACTCACCAACGAAACACGATCATACTGTCATTTTACGTTGATTTTCTGTGCGAGGGTAGTAATCTCCCGTTCCTACTCTGCCGTCTCCTCGCCAAGCATAACTTGCTTGCAGAAAGAAACTACAAAGTTTCACGCGCTCTTGCTCCGCAACATGGTCGCAGTTATGTTACCGAGCGAGAGAACCCCTGTTGGCTGCCACTACTTACTTACACACTAACTTACACTTTTAAATTATATAAACTTTGGAGTTGCAAATATGATAAGTAGCATACTTTTTAAATAGTTATTGCAACTTTTATTACTAAGAAAAGTTTACCCCATTTTTGTTTGCAAACTCTTTCACTGATGACAGTTTTTACTTAGCACCAGGTGGTCAGCAATATATCAAAATTTTGTAACAAATTTAAGGATTGTTCTCCATTTTGTAACCTTTCAAATGGACACTATTAACTGCAGCTCAATAGCCGGTTATCGTACTAAAAGTTGTGACTATGTAAAGGCTTTATGTTATTTTGTATTACAAAATTATTTACAGAAATTCCTATTAATACTGCGAATTATAGTTTTCTATAGGTCATGTCATTAGTCTGCTGCCTTTTAAACCGCTTCTATTCCCGGTTAAATTAACATATTTAGTAAAGCACACAAACGTTGTTAGAATGTTATTACAGTTCTAAATTGTTGAAGCCGCCTTTCAGTACCAAACCGTTGCGTTGAATACAACGTCATCGGTAGAAAAAGAGGTCATTAGTATTCACCCGCCGTATGCGACGCATGAATGTTTTTCTAAATAGAATCATGTGTCTAAATGCTGAGTCACATAGCTTGTTCCCGAAAGGGTCTCAGGTGTTTACGAAATCATAAGCTGCTTACTTTAGGAAAAGTAATCCGGGCAATTCTGTGTGCCCATGATATAATGGGTACACAGAATTGCCAGTGAAATTATAAGCACATATAATGTAGCAATGTTTGCTATAGGAAAAGATTTCATTAAAAACAAATAACAGGAAAGCATCTTCTACCTATTCCTGAAATAAATACCTAATAAATAAATAATTAGATCATTTTACACACAACGCCATCTAGCTTCAAAATAAGCAGAGCTTGTTGATAACAAGATTTTTTTTTTTTGTTAATACTCATGAAACACACAAACACAGAATTGTTTTAGTAGTTTCTCCTTGTAATATTTTTAGATATAGATTTGTTTGCCATTATATGCCAGGTACTGTTTTTCTTACCTTACTTTGCTTTAAAAAAAACATCAAGTAGACAAAGAATTTCTAATTGGTATTATGATTTTTTTTAAACGGTTTTTCATGAGCGATTTACATTTAAAGTTGAATTTGTGTGGAAATAGGGATCTTCGTGGGCTTAAAACTTTCTAATTACTTTTTATTTTGCTTTCAAATAGTACATTTATAACGACTAGAAGAGTCAATTAAACGCTGAAGTTTCGTTGTACCTTCTTAAACTGTAAAATTGTATGATTCTTTTTTAATAAATTGTTAAACCAACGTCTATTCTTAAATAAAAGCAAATAGAAAGAAAGTAAGAAACACATTTATTCTGACATATTGTTATTCTGAAAATACTCAATACTGTCCAATATTTGATATAGACATAAGACATACATACATATTATATCAAGATGAGTCAAGAAATGTAGACTTATGTAGACACGAAGAAATAAGAATATCATTGTGAGAATAAGGGTTTCTGTCATTATCAATGTATAAAAAATTAAAGTAGAAAATGAAATACGTTAAAGAAGATAATTTATAGATAATAGTTATATTTATAGTTATAAGGATAGTAAATAAAATAGAGGGAAAATGTACTTTGCAACATTGACGTACAGATAAAATTAATTGATTTATCAACAAATCAAAAGAGAATATACATTATCATATTTATGGAAATTAAAAACAAATCGAATTCAATCATTATGAAGAGGAAATTAATGGGAGGGGCTGAATTATTTACGTTAAAATTGCACTCATACCATAGTCAATTTAGTTAGAGGAACAAATCACGAATAATAAAGTTTCCTTATAAATTATTTTCCACTCAATGGAATACAGTTAACTATCACACGAAGACGGTAGTAACCGCAAATATCACAAACAATTCAATTGATTTTGCAAGTGGCAGCTACAAAGGGTTCTCAGAACTCAGCTTCAAGGATAATCAATTTGTCACTGGATCTAAGGAATTAGTTAAGTAAACCTTTAATTTAATTTGCGTTTAGTTTATCTCTGGGTTTATTTACTCTGTAACTTACAACAGAAATACTATAAGTTACTTATAGAATTTACTGGTACAATAACTTTCAATTTTTATTACCTTGTCTAGCTGACCCTCGCAACGTCATTTCGTCTCCCATTGCAGGTAACGTGATGTAATAATAGCGTGAACATATTTGTTTACCTTTAAAAAGATTTTAGTAAGCCAACCTTAAAAAGATGGTCATATGCAATCCAGGTCTTTATTTAGAACTTTTAAAGGGGATCATCAACAACATCTTTCACACATTATTTTTGCAAAGCTTAAATCATTTAAAAATAAGGAAAAGGGCGAAATAAGATGAGCCTAGTAACCCTGTTACGCTCATCTTATTTCGCCCTTTTCTTTGATTTCTTGATTCCTTTGCTATTTGCTATGCCTCGTTGCCCAACTAGGCATAGCAAGTGAAAACTGAAGGTGTTCTTTACACCGCCTTTTCACCCAACATCACCTCACACGGTATCTAGCTTTAAACCTCTTTCACCGAACTGTGTGGTGTTGTAGTAGGAGCTAGAAGATAATGCAAATACCAAAAGGAAAGTTATCATAACTCGTTTAATAATGATAATATTAATAATATGATATACCATATATACGAATGTCTGATACCAGGGAGTGAAAACTGTATGTATATTTCTAAAATCTAAATACGATTACAAATTTTAAACAAATTATATCTAAATCTAGGAAAATCCGTAACAACGAACGGTAAAAATTATAATATTAATAAATTTCTTTTCCCGAATTTGTCACTTATAAATTCAACGCATAAACCAAGTCAGATAAATTTCTTTACAATATTTATAGAAATGCTAAGTGAAAATATACAATTCATTCTACGCGTACGTAGCTATTTCTCCTCCATTAATGCAGTGTGGCAGTTCAAGCTTAATATCCCGTGTTGTATAATTAAAAAGAGAAACAGTCGCTTTTTACGTTCATGAATTATGCATAAGTATTCATTTATACGATCCGTAAATTTTTGTCGCCAAATGACTCTTCCGAGCTTTCTGTTTTAGAGCTGGATTCTGTTTGCGTACGGTTTAGAGTGCTTGCACTTTACTGTTAATATGTTACCTGTATTTAAAGTTGTAGAATTACACAAACATAAATTTTTAATTGGCAAATAAAGTTGGATCGATAAACGAAAATAACTTTGCAATATAAAATGTATACAATAAATTGCTGAGGGGTTTTATATGCTTATACACCTTTGTTATGATTTATTTATCTTTTTGATTTTGGCCAAGAACGTTAGAGACCATTGTTTTCTTAAAACCCCGTAATAACTATGTATGACTTATACTTAAAGAATACTTCCCAAACACGATTTTTAAAATATATAATCTAGTTTTTATAAAATTCATGTTCGACTAATAGAACTTAACTATTTTGCTTTAAACATATAATATAATATTGGCGAAAATAGAACAAAATAAATAAAATTGCAATATTTGGTTACGTTTTATTTATTTCATACTAGCCAGCTACTTCGTACAGGTGATATGTGGATTTTAAAGTTATTTTTAATTTTTCACTGTTTAAACCTTCCCTGGACTACGAAAAACGCTTTGTTTTTTTTTTAATTTGGTAGAGCCAAGCTTCGGCATGAATGACGGCATCGAACCGTCGAACGAACATCGAACGGCAATTCGGCTCGACCGAAGTGATACGGCCTCACAGGAAACCAGTGTAAAACAATGCTTGCGCTGTGTTTCATTGAGTGAGTAAGGATACTGAAGGCCTATACCCTTACCTCTCCCCATCCCCCTGCCCATCCCCAAAAGGCCGGCAACGCACTTGTGATGTCCCTGGTGTTGCAGGCATCCATGGGTGGCGATAATCACTTACCATCAGGTGATACATCTGCTCGTTTGGCCTCTATTCCATAAAAAAAAGGAAAAAAAACATAATAATTTTAAAACCAAAATTAGCTAAATCGGCCTAGTCGTTCTCGAGGTTTAGCGAGACAAATGAACAGCAATTAATTTTGATACATAGGAAAATTATTTAGTATGACTTTTTGAAGTTTAAGTGGTTGTTATGTAATATCTATCCTATACATTATTTTAACTTTGCCATATACGTCGTTGCTAAGTTTTTGTTCACATTAGTGCAGCATTTCAATTTTGTCTGGTCAACACTTGTCAATTGTCTACTATTTTTCCGCACTGTACCTAATCATTAAGAAATGATTGCTTTTCATAAAATTCGTTGGTGATTCGGATGTTTAATTGATCTTTTTAGTGAGCGACATATTCATAAAAATTATAGATAAGGTCTCTTTTTAGAGACCTTAGCACTTAAATTAAACTTTCAGATCTTTTTAGATCTGAAAGTTTAATTTAAGTGCAAAACGGAACACGTAGCACTCTAATCTAGACTGAATCCTAAACATTTATATTAGTATAGCACAAAACAAATATGTTATAATTTATACCTATAAAATCCTAATATTTTTATAAAACTATCTTTGTTTTCACAGGGTGGAAATATTCCAAAACACAGAGGCAGGTTTTTTGTGTGAATTGGTTCTACGACTTCGTCCGGTGCTGTTCTCGCCAGGCGACTATATTTGCAGAAAAGGTAAACTCACATTAATTTTACACTTCCTTTTCTATAAACATGTTTTCTTAGAAATAATAAAATAAATAAAGAAATTGCTAGATTTAAAATTAAATGTGTTCTGTAGGTGAAGTCGGGAAGGAAATGTACATAGTAAACAGAGGAAAACTGCAGGTGGTAGGTGACAACGGAAAGACAGTGCTGGCTACACTCAAGGCGGGTTCTTATTTTGGCGAAATTTCCATTCTGAACATGGGCACGGCAGGTAAACAACTTGGTAAATATCGCCACGGCCCGAGACGCCACGCCATTATTACACTATTTGTTACAACTTGGAAAGTTTCGAAAAGCAAACCTTTCGAGGAGACGCTGCAATCAGGCCGAGGGAGCGGCCGCGACGCTACCAACAGGTTTTGGGACATCACTTGTACATGACTGTTACCGCTATCGGATGCACTTTTCAACGTTTACGACCTTCTGTCATTTAAGTCACCGCGCTCTGTTAAGCAACCGACTAGCGCTAACCAGCCTGTGCGATTTGTCATAGGGAATGCTTTCAAATTCAAATTTATAACGCATTTTAGATTATGATTTAATTTATTTTATATTCTTTCAAAGAAATTTCCTTTTCATATTGATACTTCAAAAGAAGAGATATTGTTATGTGGTAAGCTTAACTACTTTTATTTGTTTCAAATTGGACTTCCGTGGCTTCATATTAGTCCTCTTCAAGGATTTGTAGCTCTTGTGTCATGTGGTTTTTTTGCATCTTTAGTTATATCTCCTTTGGTTGTATTGAAGGCAGTGTCCCCGATCGCTTTGCATCCTCCCTGATTACCTCATTATACTTGGCGTGACCTCTTGGTGCATGATCCCCCATATTTTTAAGTATCACTTGCGTACCCAAGATCTTAAACCATATTACTATTGTTTCCAAAAAATATTTGTTTAACTTCGGTATCCTCTGCAATTTTTTAAACTTGTAGAACTGCTTAGTTCTTTTAAGGACTTCGTATATTTACTAATTTTATTAATATCTAGTGCTCGTACCAGTTTTTGTATAAATGCTTTGTCTTGGTAATTGAGCACAATAAGAATGCTATAGAGATGGCTTCTTATTATTGTTTTACATTCATTGTTTCCATCAAATTTTCTAACGCAATGTGGCTCCCAATACATTTTCCCACTCTGCGTGTCGTCTGAATTTCAAGGTAGCTTTTAATCTTTTTGTAAATCAGCTTACTTCTTAGTTCTTGAACTGTAACACCACTAAATTCTTGTTTTACCCTGTTGGTATACTGGTCCTGGTCTAGTATTTCTTATGACCTGTTCTGTGTGTGTGTGATGTATTGTCTGGAATGAGGGTCAGAACAGCTCATAAGGGGACCGGGCACCGGTTGGCATGGAGTGTGTGGATGACACGTCGACAGGCAACCGCCGGACAGCATCGGTTCGATCCGTCGGCTACTCGGACCTGTTCGTGCTGAGCAAGAAGGACATGTGGGACGTGCTGAAGGAGTATCCTGCGGCCAGAGTGCGCCTCGAAGCTATAGCCGTCAAGAGACTCGAAAAATATAAGAAAGCACCGCTCGAGAAAGGTATTGCATTGTTTAAAAATAACATAAGTTACGATAACAAAGGCAATAATCAAAAGTATCCAAAGTACTGATAGATAAGTAGACGACAAATGGATTAAAAAAATTCATGAAATAATGAAATAAGAAAGTTTTCTTCGAAAATTTTCTTTACCTGTCTTTACCTTCTAACAAATAATAATGAAATAAATATACTGACTTGAAAATGTCCCACCTCCTTAGGTATAGTGTGACAAAAGTACAATTTATTTTCCAAAAAAAAACGAAGCCATTTAGTCTTGTTGGTGCTAACACATATTTTATTTTCCTAGCGTTACCGATAATAGTATTACTGTGTGGTATTAAATCAGCAATATCATCTAGAGATAATTCATAGTATCTGAAAGTAGGTTTGCATTTTACATTAGGCAAAAGTTAAATAGAACCAGAATTTTCTTAGTTTATTTGTTCGATTTGTTTACATAACTTTGCTTGTCACATTATTCATTCTAGAACTTTATGATTATATCTCGTTGTCACAAAAAACTGTTGTTGCCTATTAACAAGTGAGATATTCAAGGTAGTAGAGCCACGCTGATTTCAGCACGAACGGGCCGGCTCGACCGGGGCGGTACTACCCTCGCACAGAAAATCAACGTAAAATGACAGCGATCATGCTGTCGTGTTTCGTTGGTGAGTGCGAGACCGGAGGCCCAATGATGCGAAAGCATCACTAGCCCGCCATGGTGTGGGTCACCATGCTGCATTGTTGCATTGTCTGCGTTCGCAGTATGGTGACCATCACTCTTGGATTCTGCTTATGCTTTCCATCAGGCAGAGTAGAGTCAACATGGCAGGGTCAAACATAAAAAAAAAAAAAAGAGATTAGCCAAACATACACCTCTTCCTCCCCAGACAGGGTAGAGGGAGTTCTATAGCCTTATAACACATATGTTTCTCTTCAATCGCCGGTGTCCATAAATGGTTAAGAATATCGAGTATCACCTTCCCTATTCATCCTGTGGTTGTAATAAGAGACGACTAAGGGAACTACGCCGCACAAAATCAGAGCAAAGAGAAGAAACACTTGACACAAGCCCTATGGCAATCCAGAGACCAGCGTAGTCTAGTATGTCCAAACCTCTTGTTTAAGGGGAGGCCTATCTATGCCCTATACGTGATGACATGTGTTTGTTTGCATTGTGCAAAAAAATTATTTTAGTGGCAATGGGCCGTTGTCAGTCGACGCCCGGCCTCGTCGAGACAAGTGGGCGTGTGCCTATAGAAGAGATGCAGTTACAACCAGCGCCTATATCGGTGCTGCCTCCAGTGCACCCCTCACATCCGCCTTCCTACCGGGACCAGCTTTACAGGTATTCTATTTTCATTTTTTAAATTTTGTGAAATTGAGAAGTAAAATATTTTTTTATAATTATAACAGTTCATTGGTTGCTTTACGTCTTTGTTTTTTTCATAAACAGACTAGTTTATAGTGTATGTGGTATTATCAGATATTAGTAGTAATTAGCTTAATTGTATTTATTTCCCATAATTGTGATTTTGTTAATAAGTATAACATGAAAGCCGGTCTAAAATTTAGGTCAATGTAAACCACATTAGATAATGATATTTTTTTGTTGTCGATTTAACTATTTTTATTATACTAACGTATCTACATACACCAATACAACCTTATAATTAACTTTTAATCAAGTAATTTAACCTGCATGTTGGTCTCGCGGTTGGCGTGTGCGTCTGCCGATCATGAGGTCTCGGGTTCGATTCCCGGGTCGGACTAAATGTTTGTATGATCTACAAATATTTGTTTCGGAGTCTGGGTGTTTTCTATTTATAATATGCATGTATTTACAAAAAAAGTGTATATGTATTTGTATCAGTTGTCTAGTACCCATAGCACAAGTTCTGCTTAGTTTGGGACTAGATGGCGTTGTGTGTTAGATGTCCGAATTATTTATATTTATTTATTTATTATGTATCAGAACTACGAATAATGAGAGGTTATTGTCCGTAGCATCAGACTAATCACAGCTGACACAAAATTAATAATAGGTTATTTGACAGTTCATCAGTAAGCCCCCTCCGAGTAGCATCGCCAGTGGCTTCGCTCGCGTCTAGTGCGCGTAGCAGTGGAGCGGGTGGCGGCAGTGCTTCTGCAATGGCTCCGCGTGTGTTACTAGACTCGCACGATGCACTTGAGTGCGAAATCAAACGCCTGCGTGAGCGCCTTTATACCGTAGAGACAGAAAATGCCGCCATGTCCGCCAAGCTGAGCCAGCAGCAATGGGAGGTTGACCAAAGGTATGAAACATTGTGTCTTCTTCTGTCATTTCTACGTTCAAACATAAACACCTATTAGTGATAATTTTTTCTCATTTTGCACCTAACACAAGTCTCAACGTGTACACAGGCTACAAGAGATTGAAATGCAAATTTGCGGCGGAAGCTCACTGAGCTCGCAGGAGGAGAACGAGCGCAACCGCGAGAGCATCATTTAACAGCGCGCCTCGGAAGAGCGCGCGCGACTGGTTCCGCTAGCCGCGCTGCGCCTCTCCGCGGTCTACTGATGCCTGGTGCCGCTGCGATTACTCCCATCTGTCCTTATCGCCTCGTACTCTTGTGATTTTTGTGAACGTACGACTTAGTGTTTTTACGAGTAACTATATTATTATGGAATATTTAAATACGAATTAACTTTATCAAATTTATATATACGTAGTATATACGACTCGCTAATATTTGACGAGTGCCGTGGAGTGAGATTTTGCCGAGACAATATTATCTTAAATATCGTTTAGGTACATCGAGGTGTTTCGAGTGTGTGAAGTGCGTGAGGCTGGGCGCATCGTGTGCGCCCACGCCGTTTGTACCCGTTTCTTTGTGTCGGCCACGCTCAGTGCCATAAGCTGTGTGCAGGGCGGCCACCACCTTTGTTATTATTATAGCGACTGCCCCATTCTGCTCTGTGTCACGTCTATGTGCTACAATGTGCCACGGAGCCTACTGAGTTTTCTGTATTGATTGATATTCAACGTCTCTGTTTATCTGTTTCTGCAGATAGTATTTATCTACTGCTACTAATAGCGAAATGTTTTCACTCTAAAATTTTAAAGTTTCTGTACAAAGTTATCGTGTATCGTAAATAAATAAATGATACTGTGTGCCAAATTGAGGCCAAACGAATGTGCTAAGGATAAGGTTTTTGCGTTATTCATAAATAGAAAAATGTAATGGATATTTACTTATCCATTAAATTTGAGCTTTAATTATTATAAATCCCGGAAGACTAAAAACCACTAAAGTTACCCATTTAAGTTTTATTTACGTCGAGCAAAATGTTGTATGTACCAGTTTAGAGTTAGTTCAATCATAAAATTTGGTAATATATGCATATTCGCGAAATAATATTAAAACTGTTGCATTCTGATGCAATTTTGTCAGTTTTAAAAACGTAAATCGACCATAGTACGTTGTAATTTGTTATATAAAATGGTTTTATTACGTATAAATTAAGAAATGTAGTATTTAACTGGTGATTAAGTCAGTTTTTGGTAACATAAGATCACTACTGCCAAATAAGATGTAAGTAGATACAAAATTTTAATGTAAAGATATTGACAATCGATTAGAAATGTTTTCTACTTGTATTCAGTCTATTCAGTTAAAATTTGGGTTTATGTAATATATTATACCATTTATGAATAAAACTATTGTGTACAAAAGCATCTTGCGAGCGAAAAGATATACAAACCACGTGGGTAGTAATGTATTGATACCAAAGCAGCTGTGAGTATAACATTGAACCAGCACGCCACACTTGAGACATAGACGATAGCTCCATCTCTTTTCGCCCGCTGTATGCAGACAAGAAAAGTTTTGATTTTAGAATAAGCTCCGTATAATTTGAATATTTATTTATCTTTAGTGTTATTGAAATACAAGCGTAAAATAAAAGAGAATAAAACAGTACCAAAATGTGGACACAAACTAATGTCTAAATCTGCAGTAAGTAAATTGTAAATACTTATTCTAATATCTATGATACGTGTTTATAAGCTGTTTTATTTGATAAGAATTTGTTTTGGGAGTGAAAATTACACGTGATGTGTATCAAGGGCTAGAAGCATGATGTTGTTGTAAGGGTTTATTGTTTCTTATCATTGTAAACATCAGGTACTGTGTACCCTTTCATATGGAATGATAGTACATACAGTATTAAAGAGTAATAAGAAAAGAACTAATGTAACGAATTTATATGATTTGTTCGGGTTTACACTTAATAAAAAAATGTCAAGTCTACAAAAAGGGCAACTGAGTTAATACTCCGTGTACATGGGTTTGGAGGTACGGAGGCAGGGTGAAGTGCCGCTTGTCTGACCATATTATTCAATTCACGCATCGTACTTATTAGTTACATTTTATTTCCTGAACGCCCCAAGATAAATAGATAGGCGATAAAAATTTTAACTGTAAATAAAATATTTATTTATTGTTATTATATTCCATAAATTTTTCTTCTTACATATTTCTCGATTATAAAATGGTAAGAGAGATGCATTATGCAATTAAATAATTATATTTAACGAAAAACGCAAATGCTTTTATCATGTTTACTTGTAGGTTTGAGTATTCAAATGTAAAACAGTGCGGAGAGAGACATGGCTCACTCGCTACAACAACACTATAATTCCTTTTGTAATCATTATTATAAGTCATAATTATTTACTTTGGAACAAAGCAGATACCAAATACTATTACAGTCTATTACAGTGCTCTTAATACACCTAAGAATGGAAGTCGGGACGCGGTTCAGTAGTTTCTGCAATAACCAGGCTTTGGCGTCTTAAATTGGAAATTTAATTATGTATCGCACATGATTCATTTTATTGTTAATAAAAAGATTATGATAATACGATGCAAATGGTTTTATTTCATTTCTTGCCATAAAAATGTTTTCAGACAAATAGGCCAAAATGCCTAGAGTACTCTTCTTTGTAACCACAAATCCCTGTATGGACTGAGAGCAGCGAAGTTTGGGTTGGAAGCGAGCGGGAAGCATGGGTTGAAAATAATATCATTCATGAGACGCACCTTCTTGTAATTTCTATCACACATTATAATTGTGCAAAAACAAATTATTTTACATTATGAGTACAGTTATTTCTGATACCACCTGTTCTGGACCCACATGCCATACAGACCACTTTCATTATATTCACACGTAACGTAACCGTCAAAATTTTACTTATTTTCATGTTTATATTTTCAGGCATTTAAAAAAGTTTAATACATAACTTTGAACATGCTTCATTAATTTTAAATAAATTACTTTAGGGAAATTAAGACTCCTTACGTAGTTCTATTCAAAAGTTAATAAATATCATATACACTATATGCACAGTACCACTTTTTTAAAAAGGTATTTCTATATTCGTTTTGGAACGAAGTTCATTATGGGGCGTTGCGGAGGGGTACCCCAGCCGGCAAAAACCGTCCGTAACGTAAGATTGACTGCCTCGATGCCGCAATGGTAGCGTATGCAAATACTGCCCTTGAGATCTCGGGTTCGAATCCCGGGTTGGATCAAATGTTTGTATGATCTGCAAATATTTGTTTTTTCGGAGTTTGGATGTTTTCTATGTATAATATATACGTATTAACCAAAAAAATGTATATATGTATTTATATCAGTTGTCTAGTGCCCATCTCACAAGCGCTGCATAGCTCGGGACTGGATGGCGTTGTGTGTTAGATGTCCAAAATATTTATTTATTTATTTGGTGAACGAAAAATTGTGTATAGCGCCATCTGTTAGTTGTCTGTAACCAGCACGGAGTAACTCTAGACGGAACTTGTTTCAGTAGAGGTAACTAGGAGGCAGCACAAGTGACCAGTTTAGTTGTTTTTATTTTTATTTTTATTGATAAAAAAATCACACTAACAAATGTATACCTGAATAGATATTTTCTTTATACCTTGAATATAATAGAAATTGAAATTATTATCTTTTTGATAAGGAACTTTGTTCCTATATGGTGACCCATGGCACCACACGACTTTTATTTTTTAAAAGTACAATGAGAAATATATGTATACATGAAAGGTTTACCAGAACTACAGAGTTTCAGATACACAGATATTTGGAAACCCTTCTTTCGCAAATAGAAAAGAGGATTACTCACAGTATCACCCATTCAATGATTTATTGCTTTGAATCCTCTGAGGTTTTCTTTCTACTAGTAGTACTACTCTACCAGAGAGAGTAAATTGTTTCATCGAAATTAATATTCCCTCCTTGCATACAGGTTTACGCTGTTTCTAAATATAAGTGATATAAAAAGGAATGCACATGACGTATGTACGTATGTATAGCTAGATGTCTGTTCAATAGAGAGAAACACTCTCGAGAGCCTTTCTGCTTTGTAAGATTGGTGAGATTCCAAATAGGTTTTAATATTTTATTTCATTCTGACGCGCAAAGTGCTAGCTTACTGGCATTTCGGAGTGTCTACTAATGCGTATTTTTTTAATTTCACATGTAATATAATTAGGAATAACTGCAGTTTTTGACTATAGCAGTGTTAATTGTAACAAAGTTTAAGTATTTAACGCAAAAAAAAAGGTTTTTTTACTCATTGTTAAAGAACAAGTAGCGTGTTCTATAACTAAAAAGGGTGTTTTGAATCTAATCTTTTCAACACTTCTTTTTTATACACTTCTGGAAGGAACTCAGTCACATTTTGAATAACAACGGTGATATATAATGGAGTTCAACAGCATAGATGCTTTTGTTTATAAGAACAGTCTATAATCTTTACTTCATTACTAATAATTATTAATGCGATAGTAACTCTGTCTGTCTATCGCGTTTTCACTACTGAACTACTGAACCGATTTAAATGAAATTTTGATATTCAGATAGACTAGATAGAAAATAAGGTTGTAAGGGGTAGAAAAGGCAAGAAAAGTTGTTAAAATGCTTCCCAAAGTCACTTTTACACGAGGACGAATTCGCGAGCATAGCTAGTTTATTATCATTCTGAAGTAACAGAAACAAGTAATGAACGCATGAGATCCCATTCATTCTGCAGTAAAACAATAAAGTCTTAATACTCGATTTAATGACAAGACGACCCGCTTTAACCTTCCACGCGGACAAACAACAGAAAGCATTGCAGTGGTATTAATTGCTGAATTCCTAGCGTCTCAAATTTAATAGGTAATTTCGTAGCTCGTATAGGAATATATGTCACTAGAAGCTTTCTTAATCCCGTCTGACTGCTTGCAATATCGTTCGTCTGCATTTCTCTCTCTGTTGCGTTAAAATCTAAACCACAGACCTTGCATTGTGCTGACGCCTTACGCTATATATATTACTAGCTGTACCCCGCGGTTTTACCCGCGGCTATTGTTGTACCGCGAGTAAGGCCGCGGGACAAAGTTAGTCTAAAAAAGTAGCCTAAGTTACTCCCCGGATCATCAGCTACCTGCCAGTGAAAATCCCGTCAAAATCCGTCCAGCCGTCCCAGAGATTACCCGGAACAAACAGACAGACAGACAGACAGACAGACAGACAGACAGACCGACAGACAGACAGACAGACAAAAAAATTTTTAACTACATTTTTGGTATATGTATCGTGTATACATACATATGCATTGATCAAAAAGCTGTTATTTTAATATTACTCAGACACTCCAATTTTATTTATTTGTATAGATGAGATTTTTAAACCAAGCGCTTTTTTTATATTACAATTAAAAAAACTGTTTTCTATTAAATTGGTCGCTAGGAATTATATCTAAGGCGAGTAATTTGAAAAGATAACAGTTTTTTTGCCAATAATTATGCAGAGACAGTTATTAGATGTTTTGTATCTACAAGTATGACATGAGTCGGTACTGGACAATACAAGAGCTGACCAACAATTCCTGACACTAACATTTGACATTTAAGCAACTAAGAGATGTTATGATGAGTGTTACTTTGTTTGTTAGCATTATTTTTAGTTGAACTAAATGTAAAAACTTAAGCTCGTATTTACGTTCAACTTTTTTCTTCGGTATTTTTATGATAGCAAAAAGCAAGCGGATCACCTGACGGTAATCGACTGGTTACTGATGCCCACACGTTACTCTACCGCTTAAGAACCACATACTTAAATCATAATCTATACTAATATATAAAGCTGAAGAGTTTGTTTGTTTGTTTGTTTGTTTGTTTGTTTGTTTGTTTGTTTGTTTGTTTGAACACGCTAATCTCAGGAACCGCTGGTCCGATTTGAAAAATTCTTTCAGTGTTAGATAGCTCATTTATCGAGGAAGGCTATAGGGTATATATCATCACGCTACTACTAATAGGAGCGGAGCAACAATGAAGAATGTTTCAATAACGGGGGAAATTTTCACGCTACGGGCAATATAAGGCGCAAACGAGGTTGCGTGGGTCATTACTAAAATGAAACCTGTTACGTCCCCATTTACATTTTTTTTTAAATTTACTCTATGTCTCTATTGATCTATACAAATAAATAAAATTGGCGTGTCTGTTTGTAATATTAAAATAAAAGCTTTTTAATTAATGCATATGTATATATACACGAAACATACCAAAAACATAGGTTTATTTTTTTTTTCTGTCTGTCTGTCTGTTTGTTCCGGGTAATCTCTGAAACGGCTGGACCGATTTTGACGGGGCTTTCACTGGCAGGTAGCTGATGATCCAGGGAGTAACTTAAGCTACTTTTTTTAGACTAACTTAGTCCCGCGGCGTAACTCGCGGTACAACAATAACCGCGGGTAACACCGCGGGGTTCAGCTAGTATGTATAATTATATATATAAATGAATAATATATATAAATGAAGCACCGAAATGTATGTACGCGCATAACTTCCGATCGGCTGCACCAAATTAAATAATTCTTTTTTTTATGTGTTTGGTATTGTTAGGACAAGGTTTGGGTACAATAAAAATTAAAAGATGAAGGGAAGGGTTACTTTTTTTGTCCGCGACTGTACACTGCCTGTGGGAAGCTGAGACAGATATGTAAAAATGGTGGTACGATGATCACCAGATCAGCTAGCTAAAATATGAATAGAACAATTTTCATTTAAAACCTACTTATTGTGAATACATTTTTCACATTACGGACATTTTATTCAAAATACTTTTTACAGATATCCGATTAAAGTATTCTCTACCGACACATGAATATTTATTCGTGCTATGTGATTTAATTTCGTCATCACAACCAATGTGAATAAGTGGATTGCTTTCATACATATTTCAATAATAATCCTTTTATAATTAACTTTGTAACGAAGGAAATTTCTATAAATTTCGGTTTACTGATAGAAAGGAAGTACGTATACACATTTAATAGGTACCGGTATAAATGTTACAACGCGACGATATTATTACAGTAGGTATTAATTTTTTGAGCTGTCATTTTAAGTTTAGGTTGTAATCAATCTATACAAATAAATAAAATCGGAGTGTCTGTTTGTAATATAAAAATAACCACTTTTTGATAAAAGCATATGTGTGTATACACGATACATGTATGAATAAAACATTTTTTACAATTTTTGTCTAAATGTCCTGTCGGTCTGTCTGCCAGTTTGTTTCAGGTAATCTCTGGAACGGCAGGACCGATTTTGACTTTTTTTTAGACTAGCTTTGTCCTGTGGTGTTTCCCGCGGTACGACAATAACCGCGGGTAACACTGCGGGGTTTAGCTAGTATTAAATATGATCTTAAAAGCATAGTCATAACTGAGCTCAAACTACTTCAATCCTGCTAAAGAGTGATTTTAAGTAAATAATGTTAATTTCTTTTGAAATTACTAACTTAATACTTGAAAGCGGTGTAATCACCGTACTCGTAGTTTTATTTCACTTGCCGCTATTGAAAATCCATTAAAATTTTAATTCCCCCACGCTCTAGGGAGAAAGAGCGAAAACGTCGTCATAAAACAGATTCCTCAAACAAAATTAATCGATTCTACACTTAGTTTGGTTCGAACTAATGCTTCTACTGTTTGTTATTTGAAGTATATGTTATAACTGAGTTTGTGTGACACGTTCTCGATTCCATTCTTTTTATTTTAAAAATATAGCGATTCGCATATGATTCAAGTATGTGGTGTGTAATAGATAACTAATAGATTAGGTTTAAGGATCGTTATTGAATAAATTACTGATTAAGCGTTGATTCCACTACATCGATGTATATATGCCTACATCACGGCAAATTCAATAACAATATGCCAATTATAAAGTTTAGACATATTTTTGTATTATATAAGTACCATGTGCTCGCGGCTTTTTCGTCCCTCGCCTCGGGAACATTCTTTTTTACTTGATGAAATTCCATTCATCAAGAAAACGCTTTGGATCCATTTATACCCCACTGCATTACCTGCATAATATAAATAATGATGAAAATGGTATAACGATGAGATAAACAGTGCTGATAATTCTAGGCGGTTTGAAAGGTTTCTGACTTCAACGTGAAAATAACAGCACTCGTTATAAAAAACCTCAGATCAAATAAAAAAAAGTTTATAACGCACGGTCTTGTGTTTGTTGAAACAAAAAAAAGTAGCATAATTCCAATTAAACACGTGTTAACGCACTAACTGACGAAAAGTAGCGTAGTTTTTTAGCATGTGTGTGCGTTAACCGTGTGTTTATTTGGAACTACGCTACTTTGCTTCAAGCAGAACAAGACCGTGCGTTATCATCCTTTTTTATAAGATCCGAGTAAAAAACTAATAAATGTAGTTGTGTATCTTTGCATATGCATTGTGAATCACTTGGAGAAGTGTGTAGAGTTTAAAGAGCAATCGAGAACAAGAAAATATGTCTTGTATCATCGTAAGGTAAGAAAATTTTCAAATCCACCCACGTACGAATAAGTAAAATTTAAGTGGAGTGACTTAGTTATTTATGATGTTAATATAATTGTGGAAGTTCAGTGAAGGTTTACACGGTGAGAAACATAAATAATAAGTAACGAAAAATACTAAAAATAACAATTTAATTTACCTATATGTTCCTAGCTAGAAACATTTGATGTCTTTTTAGAAATAAAAAAAGTATACTTTTTTATCAAATATTTATAAGTGTGTTCTGAAATTTGTATCCACAATTTACACAAATATAATATATGTAGGTGGTACAAAGTTCACAAGGTCTCTAATATATTAAATTTAAAAAAAAATCGGACATCTATCACAGAACGCCATCTAGTCCCAAGCTAAGCGGAGCTTGTGTTATGGGTACTAGACAACTGATACAAATACAAATATACTTTTTTTTTTGTAAATACATACATATTATACATAGAAAACACCCAAACTCCGAAACAAATATTTGTAGGACATACAAACATTTGATCCGACCCAGGAATCGAACTTCATGATCAATCGCACACGCCAACCGCGAGACCAACGAGGCAGTTATGTAATATATATGAGAGAGGCATTATATATATATATATATATAATAGATATTTTTAATAAAACATACTATTTGGAACTCACTTTTTTCATATTTCTGCACCGTATGTACTGTCATGCTTACATAAAAGCTGGTAAACAGTCTTTCTTGTTTCTGTTTGCTGTACTAAATTACAGTAATACGTTTCTGCATCAAGTAAAATATAAGCCTAAAATAAATTAGAATATCGAATATAATTTATCATATTTATTAAAAGACTTCTCAAAACTAAAATATTCTTTTATTTTTACCTCCATTTATCGCGAATGTATGGATCTGCCTTGCAGGCAGCAATTGTTATTATGAAAGCAGACAAAAAGACGGCAATGCAATAACGAAATATCGTTATACAAAGAGGTAAAACTAAACGAACATTTTAATTTTGAGAAGTCTTTTAAAAAGTCTTTCAGAAATCTGCTATGACTGAAATGAAAATTTTATATTCATTGACAAAATACTCCCGTTATCTTGCACACAAACCTTGTCAATAACAAACACATAAACTAAAGAATTATTTAATAAAGTACGGCCGATTGAAAGTTACATTTCAGCGATTAATTTATATATATTTATATATCTACTTTAAGGCGTCCTGCCTCTTTTTTTAAATAGTAGACTAATCTTTACCAAGGTGTTGGTATAAGGGAATCTAAATCTTCATGTTAGCATAGTTACGTGAAATTTGTGTCCCCGGATCCTAATGCCTACATGTGACTTTTCTTAATTTTAGTAATCGCAAGTGATTTTATTACGTATTGAACTCATTTAGCTTAGGGGATAAAGTCTGAATCTATCTAATGAAATGCCTTCACTATATCTTTAGACCAGGTTTTACTCGAAGAATATGTTTGTGTAAACAATATATGCAAAATAATTTGCATAAGAAAATGCAACTGATGAAGTTACATTTTGAGCGGTGGAGCGTGCTAGAAAATAGCGCTTAGAATGTTCCATATAGCACCTTAAACCATCCAATGTGCATACATATATATTTAAATATATTTATATACGAAACGGTTCTCATAGCTGGGATTTCTTGCTTTCACTTTGTAATCAACGCAATTTAAAAGATTTTGTTTATTTAAAGTTACTTTAAATATATTAATAATTACTATTCACAGTATTGTTACCCGATTACGGCAAAGCAAAAGAAGGGAAATGATTTTGACAGGCTATGTATGTATGTATGTATGTTCATTTATTCCCTCATAGCTCCTTAACTACTCATTAGAACTAGACAAATGAGGTGTCGTTAGAAACGTCATGATCGTCTGCTAGTTATAGGCTATGTGACGTGACACTGAATCTAATGTGGCGCCCTCTGGCCGACATAAAGTACTGTATAGAAATAAATTTTAGACAAATATGTCGTGTTTGGTATCATTGGAAAGGACGTTACTTTTACATTTCAAAAATACATATATTATCAGCATTTCCTCGTAACTTTGTCTGTATGTATTCGATAAGTGTGCTATTTCTATGGTATGTTTGTTTGTTCCCTCCTTTCTAAACTACTACTACAGAATAAGACAAATGAGGTATCGTTAGAAGCATCTTGATTGTCCGCTGGTTATAGGCTATATGACGTGTCACTACGTCTATTGTGGCGCCCTCTAGCCGACGTAAAGTACTGTATTAAAAAATAAATTTGAGAGTAAAAGGCCGTATTTGGTATAATACGAAAGGGCGTTACTTGTACATTTCAAAAATATATGTATTATTAGCATTTGCTCGTTACTTTCTTCGTATTTATTCGATAATTGTGATATTTCTATGGTACCTATTTAAAATATACTTTGCAAAGAAATTAATATTATAGAGGCACCAAAATATTTTAAATAAACAAAAAGTAAATACTGAAACCCAACTACGACAAAAAACGACGCTGACAAAGCATGAAACAAGTATCTAAAGCCGTAGTCACGCGTTGTTAAAGTGTTATGGACTACAGTTTTTGAAACTTATTAATGTACCATAGTCCATAGCACTTTAACCATACATATATCCGCCAAGACGAGCCAAGCGAAGTGCAAGGGCACTACCTACCTTTTTTGAAGTGTTTAGTCGCTTTTCTGAACCAATATAACTTTGGTTTCCGATGTACCCGATAATCCAAATTCTCAGGATATTATTCTTATCAATAATATACTTATTAAACATACAAAGTTTCAATTGCATTGCTCTGATATTTTTGATTTTATTGATATCTAAAATACACCGACACTGACACACTGATGATCATCAAAACTATTAGGATACCGACTTCCTAAAGAGCTAGAAATCTGAAATTTTCTATGTAAACTAAGTATAGTATACAAACAAAAAAAAATCAAAGTAGCAAAACGGCGAAGCCATATATATTTACCGAGATGTAGAGTTTGTGAAGTTAGGGTTGGTAGAGTTAGGGCGTGTAGATTCAGAAGCTTCACATTAGATCTGATATCTTTTTCAAAGGGTAAGCCATATGCAGTCGTCTTGGCAACATTTTACATGAAAGTGTTTTTAGTAGGAAGTATATTACTATAAATTATTGACGAAATTTATAATAACAAAGTTGTTTTTATTTCCACCAAACTCCTGCTGGTCCAATAATATGTATTCTTGTACAAAGTTTTCCTTACAACAACAATGAGGAATAAGTTATGTAACTATTTGTTCAATAAAAAGTAAAGCCGGTATAAATAATGACAATATAAATAGTTTACAAAGCTAGCGAACCAAAATAGGGCATGTGGTATGTCGTGTACAAGGGACATGGGAAAATGGTCAAAAACAGATGAAGAGAGACGAAAATGAGTACTTAGAGTTCCTTCTGTTTTATTATTATGCAAGGAAATATTATTTTCTAATGCTACACTGTTATAATAATAATTATTATTTAATTAGCATATAAATATTACTGGTGCTAGTAGCACTCGATATGACACAATCAGAAAATACTTCTTTATGTATTTAGGGTTTTTACAGTCGTTACCATCGCATTGTTTCTGAAACTAGAGAAAGTTTTCGAATCATTGTTCACTCATTGTTTATCAAAATTTACGTATAATACTTTGGGCCTACACGCACTTATAACGTACACTCATTTTAATTACTTTCAATTTTAATATTTCAAAAATATTCAATTGGAGAACGTGTTCGAACTTTTTTTCAGGTTCAAATTTTTTAGGTTTTTGAATATTGCTTCTGATTTTTTAGTGTTTGGACTTTGAAACTATTACTACATGTATACCTACTAAAGTGAATAGTGGACGCCATCCATCGCCATCGTTAATGCGTATCCTGTAAATATTATCATCATTATATAGTCTACTAGCTGACCCACGCAACCTCGTTTGCGCCTTATATTGCCCGTAGCGTGAAAATTTCCCCCGTTTTTGAAACATTCTTAATTGTTGCTCCGCTCCTATTAGTAGTAGCGTGATGATATATACCTTATAGCCTTCCTCGATAAATGGACTATCCAACACCGAAAGAATTTTTCAAATCGGACCAGCGGTTCCGGAGATTAGCGTGTTCAAACAAACAAACAAACAAACAAACAAACAAACAAACAAACAAACTCTTTAGTTTTATATATTAGTATAGATTTAAAACAAATTATACTGCGCTTTCTTAGATACTTACACAAATCTATAAACGTAATTTACCTAAATAGACGTCAAACCACACTATCGCATATTACGTTTGGAGACCTAGTAATTACTTCAAATTTATACCAGAATAATATTATTTTAATAGAAGTTACGTGGCAAGAGAATGATAAAGCTTTATTGATAAAGTAGTTTAGTCAATTTTATTACCTCTGTACTTTTATACTATAATCATTCGCCTGACTGAAAAAAATGCATCAATAAAGATGTAGATGATAGATCTGTAACTCTATCTTTATATCTGTATCTTTATAACAAATTTATTTAACTCTTATATAATATAATGTGTGTACAAGTGTTTTACTTTAACTAAGACAATGCAAATTGTGTTAAATTTATTAACTACTAATTGCTTCTCACTAAAATAGGTATAGTCATAGCACTATGATGGGTGTAAATCTATGTCATATTAATTTTAATGCGAATCGTAGCAAAAAGTTTGGTATCAAAGGGGAGAAATGATAGAGGTGCCTCTGTAAGGGGCTCATTAGTTTAGTAGAATGTGGGCTGGCGGGCGGGTGGTGAACAAATCGTCAACATTAACATCGCGGTCAACCGCTGGCTTACTGGCACGTGGGTAATGGACTGGCTTCGTATCAAATTGCCCGGAATGTAGGGGGATAGTACACACCCACACGATAGTAACTAGATGATGGTTTGCTACAATATAACAATGAATTTAAGAGTATTATATAGTTATTATACTATAGACTTCTAAGTCTGGCCTACGTTTCTAGCTTACATTTGTATTATTTTGCAAACACACAAGTGCACACCAACTGATGAAATTGATGCAGAGCCAAAAAGAAATATTCGTAATTATTACTAATATCAACACAACACACTCTTATGAAAATATAAATTAATGTAAAAGCCGTAAATATTCGGACTCTAAGAAATCAATAAATAGGTTGATAAATAAATAACAAAAAAAATATTTCGGACATCTAACACAACGCCAACTAGTCTCAAACTAAGCAGAGCTTATGCTATGGGTACTAAGCAACTGATATAATTGATACATATAAATGTACTTTTTTATAAACTTTTTATATCCGAAATATATATTTGCAGATAATATAAATATTCCATCCGCCCGTAAATTGTAACGGAGACCTCAAGCACAGCAGAACACAAGTCAATTAATTCCAGAACCAAATCTAAGTATAGCACTCTATATAAAAACAGAGTTAATAAATAATCAAAGATACCAATGATTTAATAACTGTAAAAATATCACAATAAAATGAACAATGAATATTTATGGCTATATAAGTAATAGTGCGTGGATAATTTATGAGCTAGTCGTAGGCCTAACGATATAATTTAGACCGACCTCCCTGACTGTTGATAAATGGAACTACAGAGAGAAATTCGTTTTTCGACACATTTATTTTGTTAGACACTGCCCTCCCACCGATGACTTCAGTGACTTGGTTTTTATAATGAAACTAGGCCAACCGAAGGCCTTTAGCGTCTTTTCATTGTTGGTTTTTCTGAGACTTTTTGTGTCAATTATTTCACAGAACGTAATTTTGAAATTCAAACTTGATCAAATCTTAAACATGAAAGCTATATATTTGAGTTATATTTTAAATCGAATAATCTTCTCATCAAAGGCATCTCAATTTAATCAAATAACGTTGTAGATAACATTTTCAGGATTCAATGATTCAAAATTAGAATTTAGAAAATGTTATTATAGTTTAAAGAGAGAGAGAGGTCTATTTCCAGCAGTGAACTGCAATAGGCTGATGATGATGATGTCTCTTAGTGATAAGGATCAAAACATACGCACCTATTTCAAAATTTCAAAAATTATTTCTAAAAATACTTGTACTGTCTGCGATAATGTGTATGCATTTATAAATACTAATGACAATAATAATTTTATTATAAGAAACTAAAAAAACTTTATATCAAGAAATAGCAGTCGAAATTTAAATACTATTTCAGAAGTAAGGTACTGCTTAAACAGTCTGTCATCAAGAGAACCCAATTACAGGTAAAATCTTAATCACCTTTTTTTTTAAAATTAGTATTCATGACTGCTAACAAAACCTAGTTAACATCTTTGTGTAAAAGAGTTTCTTGATAAATAAGTTACAATCTGCACTCCCTTTTGACGCAGTTTCAACGTTTATTTGAGTGAGTTTTCAACACTGAATGCTTCATTTTTCCTCTGACCATTGAATAGTCAGTAATTCACGGACAACCATTTCCATTTTCGCGTGGCAAAGTTATTGATGATTTTTATGAACAGAACTGTTTTTTTTAGTGCAAAAACTTGAATCATCGCCTCTAACATAATCTATAATAATATATAAAGCTGAAGAGTTTGTTTGTTTGAACGCACTAAACTCAGATTTGAAAAATTCTTTCAGTGTTAGATATTTCATTTATCGAGGAAGGCTATATATCATCACGCTAAGCCCAATAGTAGCGGAGCACCAACGAAAAATGTTTCAAAAACGGGGGAAAATTATCACGCTACGGGCAATAGGAGACGCAAACGAGGTTGCGTGGGTCTGCTAGTATTCAGATAATATGCCATGTGTATTCTATTCCATTTCTTATAGTAATACGTTTTCACTGCATGTGGCCTAGTGGTTTGAACCAGCTAGCTAGCTAGCGGTGTGGTGACCCCGCTTCCTACTTCCCCAAGTGTTGTTGGTTCAAATACGGCACGGGACAGCACTTTGTGAGATCAGCCGATTGTTGTTCCGAGTCTGGGTGTTCTTTGTGTTTGTTTCTTTTTTTTATGAAATAGGAGGCAAACGAGCTGACGTATCACCTGATGGTAAGCGATTACCGCCGCCCATGGACGCTCGCAACACCAGAGGCGACACAAGTGCGTTGCCGGGCTTTGCGGGATGGGAGGAGGGGTTGGGGTATGGACCTCCGGTATCCTCACTCACTCGGTGAAACATAGTGCAAGCGCTATTTCACACTGGTTTTCTGTGAGGCCGTGGCCGAGGCCGAAGCGTGGCTCTGACTGTCTTAAAAATGGTTTTAAATTATACTTTACTCTATTAAATAAGGCTATTGGGCCATTTTTTTCGGCTACTAACTAACGTTACTATTACGAATAGTAACGTTTTCAGCAGTCCATGTATTTTTGTATGTTTCAAAGTAGCGCGAAATATGTTCAAGGCATCAAATGTGTTTTTTAAATACTGTTTTAGTTATTACAAAATAAACATATTTTTCGTCACTTGTTCTTCAGAAACATTTTAACTCCTCTCTATTACGTTAAAAATTCGTATTCAGTTAAAAAAGAAATACGGTCTTAGCCCTATAAAGTAATTAACTCGTTAGCAATAAGTAGCTTTTAATCTAAATGTTTTATATACTTAAACCTGTTAAAACTAAAAAAAAAATACATTTATAGTCTTAGAAATGTTCAGTATAAAAATTTTAACATAAACAATACATATTAGTAATAATAATTTGTTTATTTTCTCCCAAATCCATTTTAGTTATGCAATATAAATTTGATTATTGGAAGGCTGGTTTCCAAAGTAGGTGAGAATCTGTAATAAGGATAACCAGGCTTCCATTACACAGCTAAAACGTAGTTTAAGACAATTAAACACTGTAAATTCATGTAAGAGTTAAGCAACAAAATAGGGAAAAAGAAAAGGGGGAAAAATACATATAATTTAGTGTATGTGTGTTTGCGTGCGTATATATATATATATATATATACTTTATATAAACATAAATATTAGTTACAAGTATCATAGTTTGAACATTAAATAAGTTAAGTCAAGACCGCCCGCGTCACGAATGCGCTCGAATTATGTCGAGCGTTTATTTTTAATTACGTTCTTAAAAGTTTTGACACAGCACTACGGGCCGCCTCTTGTACAGCTCATTTATTAAAAGTTTATATAATTATAATCATTTATAGTTTCATGAATAATTTTTTGTTAAGGTATATCAAGAATACGTTTGTTAAGTATTTTAAAACAAATGTTTCTGAAATTCTTGATTTTATAAGAAATTTTAACGAAATCTAAGTTATTAAACTTATACATAAAGTTATACATAACAAAAAGATAAGATGAGTTAGAAAATAAGTAAATGTATATATATACTATTATCTAGCTAATG
The DNA here is from genome assembly GCA_905220595.1 of Spilosoma lubricipeda. NCBI lineage: Eukaryota > Metazoa > Arthropoda > Insecta > Lepidoptera > Erebidae > Spilosoma > Spilosoma lubricipeda. Next base: position 10,891,003 of record HG992275.1, read on the forward strand.
TAGACAAAGCTAGAAAATGGTACACGGTCGATGAACTGTGCTACAAAAGCTCTAACTTTTTAAGTTTTGCTGTTAATTAGTAAGTGATGTTCTAACTAAGATTCTCAGTTTTCGTCAATGCCAACACGAGATCCTTCAAGCTTATTTTTATTCATCACTTTGTTCTTTCATGTAATCTAGTTCTTTCCATATATATAAATGAGTACAATAACCCTGCTTTAACAGAATAAAAAGGCCTCACTCTTCACCTTCAGATTAATAAGCCTGTAAAGAAAATACGGCTGAAATGCGAGCGCAAAATTAATAAATAAAGAAACCACTTCAATTCCGCTCTCTTCAAATATAAACAAAGGAACGCGTTTCAACGTGTAAATAATAAAGTATTTAGCTGCATATAAAAAAAGTGGGTTTCGTATTAAAGAGCCGAATGCCAGTTTCGTGTCGCGTTCAATTTTTATCTGCTAGTTACAAGTGCAGCTGCTAAATTGGTATCGATCTGCGGTTTCCTTTGTCTCTTGCTCTACTATTCACTTCATTATAAATGAGGTTGAAATTGTATTTTGTAGTGAAGGCGTTCATTTCTTTCAATTGGCTTATTTACTATGATTTATTAAAGTGAACTGTGTGTGGTTTTGATTTGATTGAATTTTTCATACAATTAAGGTAGCGACGAATATAGGTGTCGAACAATGTTAAGCTATTTATTTGTAACTTGAATGTGAGAGTGATATGAGCTCTTTCATCAGATGAATTTTCTTATTCATCCCTTTTAGAGAGTGTATTAGACTCTTCATGTGTTGTGGGGATTATGGGTTACAAGCATATTACAATAAACTTAAAGTTTTGGTGTAAAATTTAGATAACGAAACAAGATTAAATAATAAATAGAGCATATCGACAGAAAAAAATCTCACAGAAATAGGGATTTTACGAGGTGATAGATTAGTTCCAGTTACACCAAATGGCAGTCCTTTTTTGGGAGACTACTTTTGACTTACACAAAAGTGTAGACAGAGAAGTAATACGTTAATATTTCTCATATCTTATACAACCCTCGATCATATTGATCGATAGCGTTTATATCAAGGTTATATATTATTGTGACAAATTGCGTCGGGCGATATTTAAACGAGTGCGCACTTGTGTACATTAATCGAAATTTCCGTGATTCTCAGGCTTATTAGTGTCAAAGGGAACCGCGGAGACAATAAATGGATACCATTTATAACTGTTGCGCCACAATCAACCATGTTAAGCACAATTTCTTTAACTTCCATGAAATATAACGTACAATTTTGTGTTTGAATCCGCAATGCGTTTTTCTTTAAATGATATGAGTACTCTCCAAACAGAATTATCATCATCGACTCATACAGCGTTGAGTGTGAGAGAGATCTCGAGATGTTGTGTGATTGACAGATAAATTGTTTGCAATTATTTATAAACTCCACAATACGATTTGTAGTCCTTTTGATCACTGATGATAACTATAGCTGATTTAAATCTACCTTTGATAAATTTATGCAGGTAATAAAATATGTGTATTATCTGTTTGCTAACAATATAACAACTCGTCAAGAAATAAAGAAAAGCTAATAAAGGAAGAAAATAAATCTTTTACTAAATTTATTTCGCACTCATATACATTTACGATTCACCAGATACATATCGGGATATAACCTACGAACATGTTCGTATTTCCGCTCTTAACAATCATAAAACAGTTTCTGGAAAGTGATGTGTTAGTTCTATTCAGCACATTATCTTAAGTTCGCAAGGAACCTTCAGTCTCTTGTCTCATCGTTTTCCAATAACTATAAAAGTAAGTGCTTGAAAACGATAAATACTACCCGAAAAGCTTGTGTTTTCAATTTTTTTAAGCTTTGAATCTACATAATAATACAAAACGGAGTAGGTACACTTTTAACAAATTTAGGTATGTATACACTATAATATTGGGCCTGTGAGCTGGTGTAAATTATACCCATGTAAACAAAAAAGAAACTTAGCCGTGATTATTTAGGACGTTATATTTACACGGTATATAACTACTAACTGTATTATTTTCATCTGATTTAATGATTTTATATATTAGGCAAACGTAGTGGGGTTCCTTCTGAAAATATTTCAATAATGTCGCCCCACGCTTATTGCATTCAAATTATTATTTACTTTTTATTTCGATTGCAATTAAAGCGTGTTTTTTAGTTGGTTTTTAAACTATAATTTTTGCAAGTCTCAGTTTTTTTGAGACCACACTTCTTTTTTGGTATTTAAATATTTTATCCCATTTGGTAGTATTTCCCCAGAATATGATTACTTATCAGAGTCTAGAAGCAACATTACTATGATAAGCCACGAGTAAAGTGTTAACATTTATGTGCTGACCTTTTTCGCCAGCATGTATAAACTGTATGGTGACTGTGACACCATTTGGCAAAAAAAAACAAAATTCATTAATTGGTGTGATTTTTGGTACATTTTACATGAGATCTTAATATTAAATCAATTAGTTCCTCGAAAAATCTACCTTGAAGGTGTACACTCTTTCTCATAATTTTGTAATTTATTATAAACAAGAGCAATCAACATAATTAAAATTAGATTAAGGATTATAACAAAAAATAAGATAATGATGCAATGGTAAAAATAAATAAATGTCAATGTCAAATAACTAACTATAATTAAAATAATAATAATAAAACGCCAAAATTAATAAATATCAATGTCAAATATCTTACAATTTATCATTAAGGAATTCGTCAATGGTATAATAACATTTCTCCAATAATAGATGTCTTAATTTATTTTTGAATTGAATAATATTTAAGTCCTTAATTCCATTTGGTAATTTATTATATATTTTTGGGGCCATACAAAGTATGCTTTTGTGCATGAAAGCGGAAAAACAAACTCAATACGGGTTTACCACTTCAAATTTTCATCTATTAACAAGATTTTTTTAATAAAACACTTTTACTTTCATCAAAATAACTTATAATATTGCCATAAAAAGAAACCGATCAGGACAATTTTAATAAAATAGTGGAATCAAAACACAAATGGGTTATATTTGAAGAATATATGTGTAAACAATAAATACATAATTCATTTGCAAACATGTATTACGATAGGATGCAAACAAAGTCCTGATCGTTATTGTGTTTATTTATCTGATCGGTGCACACCTGCCCCAGATAAGAACGACACGATATTATTTGCATGTTTTATACCTATTAGAGCAAAATTACAAAAAAACATCTTTCTTACATTACAGATCTTTTATAGTTCTGTTTTTTTTCTATTTTATCAATTTGTTGTTGTAAAGGTAGAAAAATAACCGAGGTTAACAACACGGGGCTCAGCTAGTCTTATATACAGTTGTCAATGCTAAATTATAGTCTTTAGCTAAAATAAAAAACGTCATACCCAATTTTAAAGTCATTACTTTCCGTAAAGAAGCACTAAAATTGAGATTAAAGTTAGAAAGTTTTGATGTAATCTCTTTCAAGTTTTACGAAAATTCAAATTTTTGAAGTAATTAATTAATAAAATAAGTCACAAAAGCACTTTTAATCGTGATTTCGATAGTAAATAAGTATCACTTATTACATAATATGGAAACCTATGTACATAACCTAAATTAAAAAGAACAATAACAATATTTACATACAAGCGTCAAAAAACTCCACATCTTCGCCCACTGATAGCGTTCCCAAAAGACTGGCAGCATTAACACGTTGAATGGCAATGCTGATTCTCTGTGCTAGAAAAAGCCCGGCCTTAAAGTGTAAAAAAATAAATAGACCTTATTTATATTGTAACTCATCAAGGCCTATCAAGACCCTAAAAGGTGGTCCGACGACCTGGTGAAGGTGGCAGGAAATCTTTGGACGCGGTCATAGGCCTATGTCCTGTAGTGGATTTTTTAGGCTAAGATGATAATATTGTAAAAGAGGAAAGTTTGTGAGAATAGACATTTTCATTACTTTGAATCTCTACTTTCACAATTACTACACTGTTGAGCGTATCAAATTTTAAGGCTCTTAATTTAAAAGTCACTTAACTACTGTGTCTATTTTATAAGCTGTTTATTTTTTAACACGTAACAGTAGAACAGTCCGTACCCTCAGGTTTCTAAACTTTACCGTCTTGTTATTTCGGGGGCATAAGAAAAACTTGATACTAAGATTACCTCAATACTGACTGATTTAATTATTTAAGCCTAATAGTACTTATTGCTGGTTGCTGCAAACAAATGTATCCCTCCACACCGTATTCGGTGATGGCGACTCCCTCCTGTTCACCCTGGGTTCTTCCTTTGATGGGCTCTGATGTGGCTAGTAAAACCAAACCTAGTATAGTAATGACTTTTGTTTCGGATATCTAAAACACAGCACCATCTAGTTTCAAACTAAGCAAAGCTTGTATTTTAAAAGCTATATTGACTCATATTATTTCTTGATTTGGAAATCCATTCTTACATTATTAGTAGAAAACACCTAAGCTCCGAAACCAAATATTTTCAGATCATACAAACATTGGATCCGACCCGGGAATCAAACCACTAAAATGATGATTCGCCTGAATATTAAATCACAACTTCAAATTCTTTAACAAAAACATACAAACACCACACTGCAGTGGAAACTGAAAAGACGCAAATTTTAATCTATTTATTTTAAATACAGTCGTTGGCACCAGAAAATTCACTGCAGTATGAGGCTACAATTTGTTATTTTTATTTATTTTTTGCGATAAGTTTATTACGTTATTTCAGGTCTTCATAAAAATACAAATCGAAAACCATCAATCAATAAAATGACAACTTTACAAGCATTGATGAAATATCACGTATTCATTCATTCGTCTAGTATTATAATTCTCGATTATGGTAGCTAATAGAGCGTGGTAAGGTGGTACTAATGTACCACGCAATATGTAGGACAGTGTGGCTGTTAAATTATATAAATATTGTCTATGCAACAATGAAAAAATCAGCTAGTTAATAATATTTTTGATGACTACGTTATGGATATATGTATAGACTTCCAGTAGATAATTTGTCATTCCTTTGATCAAACCATACATTTTGTAGGACGAAAACTTTTTTGATTAATGTTAATAATTTTCTTACAAGCTACTTACGAAAAATTTGCTAAATCATAATGAATAATTAAAATAAATCCTGGATCTATTAATTTATCTGTTTCTTTTGTTTTTATTTGACTTTAAAAGAAACTAGTTCTCGATTCAATAGTGTTTGTCATGTATCTTATTGTGTTTTGTGTGACATTTCGTTTATTTTTTTTAACTAAATTGCTGGTTCTCAAGGGCGACGGGCCACTTAAATTTAAAGAATATTTAACCTCTAAGGGTGGGTTTGAAGATTATAGCTTGTTATATTTTTTCATGATTTAGGAATTGAAAATGGTGATACCGTCATCGTCGTCATCAACATAAGCCTCTCCTTAGAAATGATAGTATCATTTATTAACAATACGTATTGCAGTGTTCATATGGGGATGTTTTCGATTTGTTTGATTCATAAAAAATGATTATTGTATCATTGTTTTACTCGTAACTAAAGAACTACAATGTTTTAAAACGTTTTAAGAATAAATTAGTAAACTGAATGATAACAAATTCATAGTTTGTTTCATAATGATACAATATTAAGAAGTATTGTCCAATTTCATTATGTGTCGTCGGGACCTCACCTGTTCCCTGTAACAGTATAGTTACATTTATTACTACCTAATACGATGCAGTTATATAATACAAGAGACGCTCATAACCCACTTGCACTCGGTGATTAGAAACAATCACCGAGGGTAAGCGACGACGGCGCGGTCAGTACCCGGATGGGTGACCGCGCATAATACAATGAGCGTTTCCGCAACTCGGAGGTTACGTTAACAGTTGGTCCCGGTTGTTATCATAAGATAACAGTCGAGAAGCTTAGTTGGAGGCCTTTGGATGACTTAAAACATCGAACGGCAAGATACGTAGCCACAACGTTGTCTTGCCAGTCCCCAACCCGCACTCGGCCAGCGTGGCCTTAACCCTCTTCTGAAAGGAGACCCGAGTCCAGCAATGGTTTATACTATTTATGGTTTGCTGATGATGAAGATAATTATAATACTAACTTTCGCTCGCAGCTTTGCTTTCATTTAATAAAAAGTATAAAAAGTATGTTACTTCTAATAGCCCCAAGAACATGTGTACAAAGTTTCGTGATCATCGGTTAAGTAGTTTACCCGTGAAAGCGTAATGAACAAACTATTATTCACATTTATATAGAGAATAGGTGTAGGCGATTTCACAGAGCAAGCTTCAAGAAGATATCGTTTGAATCCGGATGGATGATTTATCGTCTGCGGTTGTACTAACACTGTTTCTGGCTCTTGATTAATTACACTTTCCGTGAGAAAACTATCCCACTGTCTCTGTCAATTCATTTGTTCAGAGCTTATCGAACTGATATTAATCATTGGATACCGCAGCCTTGCACAATTTACGACTACAGGTTTAAAAGTATGTCCTGTATAAATATTATTTTTTGTGTCACTATTAGCGTTTCATCCTATACTAACAATTATTTTTACGGGACGTTTCGACCAAGTTGCACTGGCCGTGGTCACAGGCTGACTGATCCTGACTGAACCTGGTCGAAACGTCAGGCCATTAAAAGGTATGTAATACCTTTTAATAAGTGATCGCGTTAATTCCCGTAAAAATAATTGTTAATATATCATGGAACGCGAAAATTTAAAACGTTTCATCCTTGTCCATAATAATATTATAAATTCAATTACGCTTTCACTGCTAAACCACTGTACCGATTTAAGTGAAATTGGTCATGAAGATACTTCGAATCTTGAAAAAGGACATAGACTACTCTTTACTGATAACTGACATACGCCACGGGTGGACCCACTGGGAAAAGCTAGTGCGTCTAAAATACTTAGACCGTTTATGTTAATAAATTTCGAGGAATTAATTAAAAATTCTTCATAACTTATATTGTGCAAGAATAACATTAAGAATGTGCTGTTTTCACTAATTGAAGTAAAGTATTCATAGTATGTTACGATAGAACTTGAACTATAAACTATTCTTGTAATAAACCTTCGGCACTCTCCGGATGCATAGCCGACCTCAATTATCTGTTTAGTATTACGGATAATGAAAGGATAACAAAAGAGATATTAAAAATAACGATGTGAATCTTAATTCATAATCAACTATTCGTTCTATTTGTGGTATGTTTTGGTTGTTTTTATAGGATGGAGTGGCTAGCAGTCGGATTTGTAATTTGCTTTTTTATTACCTTTTTATTCTAGTAATTTTATTTTATAGTACAAACTATAAGATGGCTGAAAGAAAGGTGATTTTGCTTAATAGGTCACCCATTTTATTGATTTTAAGTATATTAATAATAAGCGATCATTGCAATCACAGAATTTGTTTAATATCGTTGTGATATTATTACTACTAAGAAGAAAAACTTACTATTAATAACTGTATTTTAATTATTATCCTAATTATTTTAAAAAACTTGATATTTCACATTCTGCGCTTAAACTTTGTGCTTAAACTTTTTAAGCAAGTGAATCTGTATCTGTGTCTAAATCAGTATACCTTTTAATAATAATAAAGAAGACACACCTGCCTCCACCGGGAAAAAGTCGTAGTTAGCCCTTGAGTTTCCCATTGCGAGGTGAGTGTTTCATGTATTATTCAAATTGTTCAATGATCGCGGGTTCGGTCGGAGCTAAGCCGCTCGTTACCCGCGCTGAGCTCTACGCATTCAACTAATGGCACCATTTGCCGAGATTGTCTGCGAGTTCCTAAGCCGCTAACTGATCTGCTGATTGGTATTGAGTTATTCAGACAAATTTTAACTTCATTAGCTTATCATTTGAACTCTTGTCAAACTTTTGTTAAAACATAGTTTTTTCTCTTTTTCTCATTATTCAGAAATACTAGTACAACTGTATATCATCTCAACATAATATAATTATGTAGGAACAGTACGTTATAAATAATTTCTTGATCAAGCAAAACATCCAGAAGCAGGTTAAAAGCTAACTATGACATAAACAGCTTGAGAAAGTATTATTACTTAAATAGTTTCATTGATCCTAATCTATTTATTATCTGAATTTAAACTGGTGAAATTGCGTAGGCCCTGTCATGAATATCTGTGCCACATATTTGTGTCTCAAACACTACGTAGTTAATGGGCTCATCAGCATGAACTTTTACAATTTACGGATGCCATTTCCAAAGGCCAAATTTAATGGCGGTCGGTACGAACATTAGTTACTTGAAAGCCGCTGCGTGATAAATTTCTAAGTAAGTTAATGTTCTTTTCACATTTGACTATTGTGCCGATAACCACGCAAAGTTAGGTTGCGTTGGAGATCTGAAATGTGTTCATTTTAATCCCTCGGGAAATCGACTGGCACAGGAACCTTTCCATATTAACAAAACTTTAATCTAACTCTCACATCCCTTAGGGAATACAGTCTTGTTGCGAGGCAAAATTTTTGCGGCCCGTAAATATTCTTTAAGTCCGTCTCATGGCACACGTCCAACACTGGTATGTGCTTCTTAAATCACATTTTATTTCCGCAGTGGCAACTTCATTAAGCACAAGGCCAATATTCGTACCATGTACAAATCGGGAACACATATGTTTGTTTGGCTTTTCTATTAGAAAAACAAACAATCTGTGCTCCCAGATAACTCTTCCAAAATATGTACAATGCATCTTGTCTAACAACGTAGATCGCTTCAGTTGCAGACACAATGAGGGAGCATATTTCAGACACTATCGGTAACGATCACTGTGTACCAAAGTATCGTATCACTTGTTTTGCATTCTGTATTTTTTGTCCATGAACAAAAAACAGCGACAGCAGAGCGCTAGTTACGGTAGAACGGGCTTGTGACGAATTGCGCGCCAACTGTCGTATTGTGCACTAGATCCCCGTCGCGGCAGAGCGCCAGCCTGACACCGCTCGTTGTCTAGACGTCACTCGGACATGCCTTGTTCGTTCTCAAATGTGAATGCACTGTGTTTTACAAAGATATGCACTTGTTGTGAATGAGTTGAATACCCTCTTTGAAATATTTGACCGTAGTGCAAAAGCTATGTTTGCTTTTGTCGTAGTTACCATAATGTGTGAACTATGATTTGCCCTTTGAGTTATTAAAACCATATTTTAGCAGAAAATAAAGATTAAGAATTATTCTTGTAAACTTACAAGCGTAAAATCAATTTATTACAATTTGTTTTGGTTCAAAACTATCTTGCACCTATTGCATGAAGATCGGTCATAAAAATATGGTGAATATTGTGGCATCTCCAGCGTTAAATCTTTTGATGACTTGTTACAATAAACACCTATATAAACAATAACTCGTATAGTTAATGAAAACAATTGATAAATAAAGTCATCGATATCGTACCGCTAGAAATATAATATCATAGCTGTGTGAGCTTCGTACACAATTTTTATATAGTTTATTTCGTACTTTATTTAAGAAATGGCTTGTTTACTTAGAGTGTTGTTGTCCACCCGGACTCTGGAGGGCGGTGGCGGTAAAACGGTTTTCGTGGTGGTGCCCCGCGCGGTCGGTCATTACGTGTGTTAGGCATCGACGGATTTAATAGAGACCAAAACGACAAGAGATCCGCTTCACCGCCTACCGCGGCGGTGCGCGGTGCCGTGTGTTAATCACCTTCGAGACAACACCAAGTTGCACTGGTTGAAATTTTGCTGCAAGTTCAGTACTGTAATATTTGCAACAAATTTTGGCAACAATGCGTCGTAACGTACATCCCACGGCAATTGGAAGAATGCCACCATCATTTTTACGCAAAGCACATAAGTTGGAGCAATATAAGATGTCGATTATGCCTTCGTCCACATTGCCGGAGAGCATAAGGTTCACCAAAGCCGTCAACTAGTTTAAGAGAGCATCGCCAGCCTCTCCAACGCTTGAACAAACTCTTATCTCTTGGTATTTATTATTAATTACTATAAATGTATTTTAATAGCCACGGCAATTCTTGCCATGCTGAAATTCAGGTTTCACATCAAAAATTATAATACACATATTAATAATGTTATTTATAAGGTTCTTTTTAAAAGTGTTTGTCATAAAAGAAAGTGTGAAGGAACAAAAAATTGCATAACAGGGGTTTTACTTTAAATCGTGGTATTATTTCAGTGGTTCCTCGTCATATGGTTCGATGCAAGGCACATGTATTTTTATAGAAAACAGTTGGTTAATCTCTACTAATATTATGAATCCGAAAACTTCTCTGTCTGTCTGTTACACTTTCACAGTAAACCACCGTACAGATTTCAGTGAAATTTGTCATGAAGATAATTTGATTTTTGAGGAAGAACATAGGTTGCTCTTTACCGCGGTGACTGATGTTTACCTACTCGAGTGGACCCACGGGCAGAAGCTAATAAATCATAAAATTACTTCAGAAGAAATGTTAAAACCTAGAACACGATTTAAAAAATATAAAAGTTGGAAACTTACATTTCTCTAAACGAACTAGCTAGCGATTCCAAGATTTTTTTTTAGGATAAATGAAGTTCGTTTTATAATGAGCACTTGTTATAATTGTTTAATTACAACCATCTGGTATGACGCTAGTAACATCTCAAAACGGGTTTTCTGGGAATTTTCCATGGAAAGACTCTTAAAATAATTGGTTCGAGAAACCGAATCAGTGTTTTTCCATACCTCTATTTTATAGATAAATTTTAAAATATAGCATATATAGTCTTATAACGAAGAGTTGAGCATATCACTACATTCTCTTTCTACACAGAGCTTTCACCAAGCTTTGTTTTTGTATTATTCTTCAAAGTCATTCAATCCCTTTAGTCGTGTCCCTCGAGGGCATAAGGTATTTGTTCACGGAAGTCAAAAGGAATAACAACTACTTTGGTCTCGTCAAAGTTGGGCAAAATGTGTTAATACGGATTTGTCTTCAAGTTGAACTGAATATAGTAAAACTTTAATCATAAATATCATTAAAGATGCAATAATCACGAATACAGCCGCAAACTTAATTTCAATGAGTGTGATTCAAATTGGCAATGATTACCTCATCATGTTCAAACCACGATAGTGATTGCGGTACATCTACAGTGATATAGATCATATATGGATCATTGGGTAAACGCCCGTGATTCTAATATTCTTCTTATATATAAAAATCAATTACTGTTCGTTTGTCTCGCTAAAAGTCGAGGACGGCTGGGCCGATTTAGCTGATCTTGGTTTTGAAATGTTTGCCGTAGTCCAGGGAAGGTTTAAACAGTGAAAAAATACATTCCTACCTTATGTGTAGGTTAGGTACCCCGAAAATATAATATATATTTTATTTTAACAATTTGTCAACGAGGTAGATATACATAGTTTCATTTTTCTAGCACTAACCGTTTGGAAGTTTAGGATGTGTCCGAGAACCGTGTCTGTCCGTTCGTCCGTTAGATGGACGAACGGACAGACACGACAAAACTATAAGGGTTTTGCTACGTGAACTACGGAACCCTAAAAGGGAAAGCAGTGACAAAAAATAAGTATGGTTATGAGTGTTACAAGGCATACATGATTAAAATAAATTATAACTTGCACGAAATAAACATAACAACAGTATTCTCACAACATTTGTAAAACAAAAAAAAACCTTTAAAATCAAAACCAGTCTAATTACTAACCCTTGTCACATTCACGAAACAAAGTAACATGTCATTCCTTTAGTTGCTCTTAAGCGCTGTTACAAAGTCATTTTCTATGAAACTATTTGCATTTAATCCAAGTGTTAAAGGTTTTACTTATGTAATCAGTTATCCAGAATTTCCAGAAACGTATACAAATAGAAAGATGTGTCTATGAAAAAAAGTATTGCATAATGTTCATGAAAATAAATTTTACATAAGAATTTGTAAAAACTTAGTGTTGCGTCATATATTTTTATCATACTCTCCATAGAATGTTCTTCTGTTTTGACAATAAAAGAACTGCTTTTATTTGCCATTTAATTTTATTAACACTTTATTCAACCCCTTTCGCAGTACAAATCTGATGTCCTCACTCAAACCAATCTGTAAGGGTTTACAAAAAAATATCGGCAAAGTGCGTATCGAGCCACGCCCAATGTAGGGTTCCGTAGTTAGCGATCTTAATAATGGGAACTAATATGTAACTGAAATAGAAATAATACTGTAGTGTTTTGTTATTTCATATAAAGAGCATTTCACATTAACGATTTCGACAGCCTATAACATCCAATTAAGTTGATCTACATATTTATACTCGTAAACTTATAGAGATTACGTAGTTGTGTTAATTTGCCTTTCAAATTGGTTATATAAATGCTACTATCGTGATTTTTTTAAGCCTCTAATTACGAATGTATTACACTTAATTCCAACAATTAGTTAGCGCTATCAGTATAATTATTAACTACTGTAACTGTTCAACGTAATAATTATGGATATAAAAATAATGCCTTCACTTTATACACACCTACTAGAGGTATCCTGAAATAATATTTTTCATCTGAAATTACAGATATCGAACACTGATCTAGTCTTTAAAATATATTGCACGTACAGACGGACAGTTTCATTTCACCATTTTTGCTATAGAACCCTAAAACTCTAACTCTAACGAATGTCTTTATGGAAAACAAAACACTAGGCAAAGTGTATCTGCCAAGAAAAGAGTTTTCCCAAAAAAATATTTTATTTAATTTATAGATACATTATACATTTTTTGAGATAATTATCTGCTTTGCATAATACTTCGAAAATTTATCCCCTCCCTTCTGTAAGATTCTTTATCCTTTAAGTGTATACTTTCAGTGTAATGGGACTAATGTGCGAAAATGGATTCGGAAGTTAGATTATAACGGGTATCTAACGTATTTTGTGAAACAAAATAGCATATTTAAGCGCTAAATCTGATTTTTAAGTAATATTATTTTCTTGCTTCTTTCACGATTGCCTATTTTTAAGAGAAAACATTGAGCATCAGTTTGATTTTCCTTATCTATAAATATATATCAATGAATCACGGAAATATACTGCTGCAACAATTTTTTTTTATGTGTTCGTTGTTGTTAGGGCACGGTTTGTGTACAAGAAAAAATAAAATATAACGGGAAAAGATTTTTTTTCTGTAACTGTACACTGCCTGTGGGGAGCTGAGTATTGATGTTGGTTGACTCATGTATTCTTATAAACGTACTCTTATAAAGTTTTACCCAAAAATTTCTTTCCTATCTTTTATGAAAATAACGGTTGTGGAATCATTATACCACAGCCTTAAAGGAAACTGCTAATAAGTAACTCATTGGTTTCATTTCAACAAGTGATTGATGTATTCGAAGGCCCACGGAGTATCCTTGTTTTTCGTTAATTTCTTAACATTAGGTGACATTTGCTTTTTTGCACAATAATACTATTATATTTTTCGGACTAAAAACTTGTTTGTTGTATACTCCTATATTAAATAGTAAATATAGTATGTAATAAATAGTAGTGGTCACCCCCAGTGGTCGAAATTTCACCATTAATTATTTTTATTTTTTAGTTTTCTATATTCCTGCATAGATATTTTAACTGTGCCATTTTCATACTACTCTTTTCGCATAATATTGGTAAAAAGGGGTTCAAAGTTTTTGCTTCAAGTATTATTATATTATTAAGTGTTGTCATCGACACAATAGGAAGATCTAAATAAAAATGCATCAGTCAGTATGACTACATAAAACAACAAACTCACATTTTAGTTTAAAATTGTAGTCGGAATTTGTTTTTTTACACTGGAGGCTCCTGCTCAGGAGTGGAATGAATGTATGTAATTTACGAATCCTTCAAATCCGCTATGATTGAGTTTGTTTCGGATTACAGTGCCTTATTGATGGATCTCCTTTGTTTTATTGAAACTCCTAAAACATTTTTGGTGCGTTTTCATGGTTCAATGTAATTGATTGTGTAACACAGGTGTCATAATGATGCCATAATGTCTACTCTCACCAAACAAAATGGAACAAATGCACGCCGGTATTATGAAATTATAAAATAAGTAAACCTTAAACACATATTTTCATACATTTCACCCAGATACAAAACAAGTGAACATCATGCAATTATTTGTGCTGCGTGGCAATAGAACCTTTGACCTCCGATTGAACTGTCAGGGTCCCTAATAACTAGACCAAAAAGATTCTCAAACACCTTTGTGGTTTTATTATTCGTAAAGAAAAGGAATATTATATGGAAAAAATAAATAAAGTAAAACGTGGACGATGTACATCTTTTTGTATTTTAACCGATACAGCTTGACAAGTTATCGGCGACACAAAGCCGAGGTGAACCTCGCCGCCGGTAGAGCAGTGCTGCCATTCAGTGCACCAATGCACTTTATCACACGAGATGTTCAGGAGCTGTGATGTATCGCATTTTGTTGCCACTTCTATAAGATTTTGTTGTCTAAAGCAAAAGTTATTTTAGAGAAAATTCTGAATGATAATTCACTATTTCTGAATTTTTCCTAACAAAAATTAAATATTGGTTTCAACGTATTTAAGCTTTAAGTACATTGAATTATTTTAAAGGGTGTCGCATTACTGTCATTTTACCAATCAACACGTTGCAAACGATTATTTTAATTTCTCACCACTTAATTTGATTAAATAAATAAATAAATATTTCGGACATCTATCACACAACGCCGTCTAGTCCCAAACTAAGGAGAGCGTGTATTATGGGTACTAGACAACTGATGTAATACTTATATACTTTTTTTGTAAATACATACATAATATACATAGAAAACACCCAAACTCCGAAACAAATATTTGCAGATCATACAAACATTTGTTCCGACCCGGGAATCGAACCCGAGACCTCAAGAACAGCAGTCGCGTACGCTACCACTGCGCCACTGAGGCAGTTAAATGTCTAACTAACCGTCAGTTAATGATGTACCGATACAGATACATTCGAAATTTAAAAAAAAAGAATTATAAACATCTGCTACAATATAGTAATAAATTATGTACAAGTATAAAGCTATATACATTGAATTCTTTTTAGGAGTGTCGCATCACTGTGATCTTACCATTTCAAAGTTGTTAAAAGAAACTATAAAGAACTGCAATTGAAACTTATACTACCTCATAAATATGTAACTAAATGTACATACGCCTTAAAGTTTTCTAGGAAAACGGAGAATGGAATATATGTACGAATGTATCCAAATAATACATACAAAGTCTTGCGCTTCAGACTGTTATAAGGAAAACATCTCATTTTTTTCTACGATATTTGTTATTTATTACTACAGTGTATGTTAGTTTATTCATTATAAATTTATTATAATAATATCATATTTTTACTTCGACTGGCTATAATATGCACCATCAAGTCTTGCAATCCTTTGTTGATTAAAGAAAAAGAGAAAGTTGTCACTGCGAATGTTACGGAATGACTCGACTTCACCATACATCATATAATATTTTTGATTATGTGATATTTGATTTCCTGAACTTTCAGGCTAAAAACACATTTATAATTTTAGAAGATGCCAGTTATCTTAACGACTCAGAATTTCCAAACGTATCGACACACAGTCGATAAGAATGGGAAAAACAAGAAAACTAATCACAGGGATTCAAACTCTAAAGGCAATACACATTAAATCATTTTTCTTTGACTTTTTCGTAACATTCAATAAAATAGAACAGTATACGGATAGATACTTGGACACTACAAGTACCAACATCACACAGTCTGTATGTAGGTGTGGAGTCTATGTTATAAATATAATTAAATAATAAATATGCCGGACATTTAATATACATCGCCATCTAGTCCCAAGCTAAGCAGAGCTTATGTTATGGGTACTAGACAGCTAAAATAAATACATATATTTTTTTTTTGTAAAAACCTACATATTACACATAGAAAACATCTAAACTCTGAAAAAAATATTTTCAGGTGATACAAACATTTGGTCCGACCCGGGAATCGAATCCGAAACCTCAAGCACAGCAGTTGCATACACTACCACTGCGCCACCGAGGCAGTCTGATGCAGTTATGTTTAGACTTTACCCTAAATTTACCATTTGGCTAAAAGATAGTCATTGAAATTAGGAAATTATAAACATACAAACGTTTTAATTTCTTATTTAATAACCTATTTAATGTACTTGTACTATAAAATGTAATTGTACTATAAGAAATAGAAAGACTATGTAGAAAAAAATAAACACGACGTCTACTCTACAATCCTATAATATGATCACACGTTTGTATGCCACATATGTTGTGCTAATGATACAGTTAAATCAGCATAGCACATGTAAATAAAATCATTATTCGTACCGGGATTATTGACGAGTAATGACAAATACCGAATGAATAATCGAGTCAATAAATTTAACACACCCTTGTTCTGAAGTACTATCATAAATACACATTTGATGGGATTCATTACGGAAAAATACATACCAAATACTTCTCATTGGCTTCATTAGCTTGATCAATTATAACTCCGCGTACTCAATTACGTGCTCATTACACAATATTTGTTCAGGATGGTATTCAAATTCTCCAGCTCCAGGTTAATATCGACCGCCACTAGACCTAAAGGCAAGTCATTTGTAAATACATATTCATACTACCTACAAAATTAAGTTGCTTCCATGGTAAGTAGTAGAACAATGGTACTACTGTTCAACAGAATATGTTAAAACCACTTTAATGATTAGATTTTGCGATCAGTTGAGTGCAGCAGATAGCAGGCAGTGTAATAACATAACTTTCAGTCATTAACTCTGTATGTGTAGTATGATTATGGCTGAAAGCACTGTGTTTTGAAAAATTAAAATAATAATAAATAAATAAATATTTCGGACATCTAAACACACAACGCCATCTAGTCCCAAGATAAGCAGAGCTTGTGTTATGGGGTACTAGATAACTGATACAAATACATATATACTTTTTTTTTGAAAATACATACATATTATACATAAACTCCGAAACAAATATTTGTAGATCATACAAACATTTGGTTCGACCTGGGAATCGAACCCGAGACCTCATGATCAGCAGTCGCACACGCCAACCGCTAGACCAACGAGGCAGTCTGTCAAAATAAAAGTAAAATTTTAACAAAAATAAAACCGACTTCAAGTTTCGACTCGATTTCTCCTGAATGCCATCATCAGATCTTAGTGTCCTTATCATGGTACCACCATTAGAATTTCTGCTTTCCATTAAAAAAAAATCATCAAAATCGGTTCATAAACGATGAAGCTTTCCGCGAACACACGTAAAAAAATATATAGATACGGTCGAATTGAAAACCTCCGGTTAAAAAGTACTGCCTTAGTTACTGCCAAGTTGTAGGTTAGACTTTCCACCAAATATCCCATCTGCATCTATTTCACTATGTTATACTAAAAAAACTACCATTTGTAACTAGAGTGCAGGTTTCCCTATAGCAAGTTTTCGCATCTGTAGTAAGCCTTCTAGTGAACTCCATACAAATAAATAACATTGGATTGTTTGTTTGTAATATTAAAATAACCGCTTTTTAATAAATGCATGTGTATGAATACATGGTACATATACTAAAATATTTTTTTTTACAATTTTTGTCTTTCTGTCTGTTTGTTCCGGGTAATCTCCTAAACATCTAAACTGATTTTGATGGGACTTTATTTGGCAGATAGCTGATGATCTAAGGAGTAACCTTGGCTTAGTTTTTTAGACTAATATTTAATAATTGAATAAATAAATATTTAATATACCCTGAAATACAAGAACAAATAGAAACTCACCGTCAAAAAATAGATAATGGTATTTAGTCATTTTCTAATTAAAGCTTATTAATTCTTATTGTCTTGTTGCAGATCTACGTCCGTACTTTATAAGTTTTATTACATTTAGGTGCAGATTTAATTATAGAATTAAATTAATATACTAGAAAATAATAATTAAAAAAAACCATTACAATTTTAACATACAAGTGTCAAAAAACCCGTAATTCATCAACGAACAACCTTTAATGAAAGGACTTCAATCTTTTTGTCAAAACTTTTGTATTATGAACGACTACTTGTGATAACTTACGTAAGCAGACGTTATGGAAATGAAGTTTCATCACGACTTTAAATTTGCACATCATTCGCAAACTTATAATTATTTTAACAAACTTTTCTCACTTTTGTACTTAAACGACCATTCTGGATGGATTTGGAATGTAAATTATATTAAAATGAAAACAAAACTTGAGAATAGTAAACATTTATTATACTACATTAAGGCAAAGGACTCTCCGTTTTATGTAGTTTGTTATTAAAACTCCAGTTATTAAAAGCTTTATCAGAATTATAAATGGAACAATCAAGTGTTTTTCACAAAGAAAATTCTGTCACAATATAAAGTATTTATCCTCTGACAAAAATATACTTGTCTCAATAATGATGGAAAAGGAAAACATTTTAAGCTGGATGCAAACGTAACTTTATTACTAAGCCTCCCTTGTCCCTTCCTTCGTCTATTTTATCGAGTGGTTCTCGGTCAATACTGCTGACTTAATCGTCTGGAAAATTTACTCTTAAGCCCTTTTTTCTAATACGATGTTGCATAGAGTGCGTAAAGTGGAGCTCATGCATTGCGCACTCAATATCATATTGCATTATCTATCTTTACTTATTACATTGGAAGATTTAATACGACTCTATTCGCTTTAATGGAGATTTTCTAAACCTAATACCTACTTGGGAGCTATAAGACGTTCCTAAAGAAATTGTATACTCTATATCATTTAGTACATAGAATTAAAGCACTAAATCAATTCTCTTTTGCATGATTTTGAATTAAGGTCTTTTTAAGGAGGGAAACACATACACTAAAAAAATACAACAGTCTATTCACATTTTTTTAAATGTGAGAGGCTTTAGAGGCTTTTTAGCCTCTCTGTATGTTATAGATGGGCAGGTGCTTTGTAAACATACCCAGCCACATTAATTCCACTCGTTTCCGTTTCACTCCTATAAACTCACCTACATATCAAAATGTACATACAATCAATACCCCGGTCTGAAACAGCTCCCCATAAAATATTGTGACACGACGTTGTATGTAGGTATTGGTACCAAACACCTCTCGACTACCTCATCAATTCCTGTCGGGGGACACTAGGGGATGTTAGAGGCGTCAGACTCCATCTATTTGCTCCTAATGTTGTATTCATTAACACGGAACATTAGCAAAATTGCGTGTTTTCGAACAAGATATAATTAAACCATACGCTTGCAAAAGTTTTTAGGAAAGAATGTTAAAATAGTATTATATGCCGACTCTACTGATGCGCTTGAGAATAGTGAATAATAATAAATAAGAAAGATTTAATATATATTCAAATTATTGAATGATTACTTTTTTTAACTTTATTATTTTTCGTATGTATTCGTAATACTACTTATTAATTGGAGTCCTCGCATGAAGATAATAATCGATATATTTTTATTAACACCATGAATACCAAGCAAAATGATTTAAAAGACTGTGCGTGAACATTAATATTTAACAAACAACAAAAATAATTTCAACAAAGCAATAGGATCAAATACGTTGTATTAATGAACCAGTAAAGAATTATACGCGAGTCTTCTGTAAAATGTTTACAAATGTAATAATTTTATTTACATAAATATATTCATATGTGAATATAGATTCTGAAAGTAATACGACAGCATATATCGTGAAAATATGAAGGTACATGATACTAGTATGATAACAATGAAGACATTATTTCATCTTATCATTATTAATGTTTTTTTTACCGTTAATAATGTAAATATATTTTTTTAAATATTTAAGATAAAACTACCGTTCATATCTGTCAATTTATAGTACGAGGACTGGCAGCATTCAAAATCATTTTGTGACATTTAAAGCCGTGGTACCGCTTTATATGGAGCTTAACGTTTCCTGTATAAATATTTCAAATAAACTGTTATTCAATACACTTTATTTCAGTACCTGGATTCTTTACAATTGAGCAATATTTTAAGAAACAAAATGACCGTATTTATGCTGAAAGCTCTAAAGAAGCGTAGCGATTAGTCAACAGAATACAACGTGGGCATTATCGACTACAGTGATGGTTTGGTAGGGTGTTAGCTATGAAGGAGTGACTGAGCTATATTTTTGTGAAAAATGTATCAAAACAAGTGTATCAAGATACCAATCTTGAGAAGGTAGTTAAGCCTTTACAACAACACCATGTTCAATAACCAAGAATGGTCCTCTCAGCAAGACTCGGCACCGGGTCATAAAGCTCGATCCACGCAATCCTGTTTAGACACGAACGTTTTGAACTTCATCAGAGCTGAAAACTGGCCATCATCTAGCCCTGATCTTAATTCACTGGATTATGATTTATGGTCAGTTTTAGACAATAAGGCTTGCTCTAAACGCCATGATAATTCGAAGTCCCTGAAACAATGCCACCTACGAGTGGCAGTGAATTATTTTCCCATAGAAAGAGTGCGTGCTGCTATTGATAACTGGCCTCAAAGTTTAAAGGACTGTATTGCAGCCAATGGAGACCATCTTGAATAAGCTTTATATATATCTAATGGTTTTGTATTAATATATTGAACTAACACAGTGTAATAGTAATAAATGTTACGTACAATAAAAAAAAGTTTTTTATGTAACAAGATTTATAGCAAGGTTAAGTATATAAATATACAAGAATTGCTCGTTTAAGGGTATTACATTACTATTATTAGGGTAGGTTGCTACTGCTACAGATTGATGATGGTTTTGACATGTTATTTTTTAAATCGATGGACTGAATCTCTTTGATATTGTGATTTCGATATTTCGATAATCGGTATAGATAAATTTAGCTATGTGAAACTTTATTCACCTTATTGACTGTGAAATTTACATAAATAAAAATTAATTGCCAAGTGTAGACTTTAGTTGCAAGACTCGAAAACTGCTCGACCAATTCGGTTATTTGTTAAATATTTTCGTTAAGGCACAAGGAAGGTTGTTACAGAGAGAAAACACGTAAAAATTACGAGGAAAATAGAAAAAACAGTATTTCTTTTCACATAAAAACCTTACAGTAAATTAAAAAACTGTCTAAAATGTTAATAGAACTAAGTGTCAGGACAGCCAGTTTAAAATAATTTTGAGATGAGTATCTTAAACGCGTTAGTACGACGTTGTAGAGTATTGCTAAAAACAGGCGCTCTCATGTGAATTTCACTTACTAAATGGGAGCTCTCGGTTGATAGTGAAATAGTTAATTTTTCAGACACCCAACGCCGAGCCAACGCCAAAAAGCGTGCACTTCAAAACTCTCTCTAAACGACCTCCACTTAAACTGCATTGAAAAACAGGAGACCAAAATACACAACATTCTATTCACTTCTTTTTTTGTCATAGTAACTTTTTGTACTGTATCTATGTGACAAAAATTAACTCGATTAACTAGGCTTTCAACTTCAAAATAGATGTGAAAGTTTTGGTGCACTGTCGGATAGTAGACACACGGCTTTACAATGACAATTCGGGGTGACAACACAGCTATCAGTGAAATGTTATGGGTCAACCCTTTATGTGTGCTTCCGCCTTTTATCCCTGTTAATGACGGTTCGACCTTTATTCCCCCTAATCGGCGTGAAAATTGAAGAAGTTTCCGGACCATCGATGTTGTTTGTTATGGTGCACAGTAGTATTGACTTCGATAAAAAAATAAATGTAACTCATAATTCACTTCTAATATTTTTCTTTTTTAAATGACAACTCCCGCTTAATATACATCCTGTCTCGAGGAAAACGGACGCACAGTAAAAAAAGAGTCTAAAAAAAAAATTGTGGATTACACTGTGTTGTCCCGTGTGGGATTTGAACCCACAACTCGCTCAACTCACAAGCGTGGCGACCGTTTAAACCACTAGGCCAATCCGGCAATCAAATATGGAGTAATATACATTTTAGGACATAGGTATAATTTACCCTCATTTTTTTCGACTTTAAATTTTTTCCTTGTTTGAAATTCAGAAATGCATAGTCTTAAATTAATACGGAAAAATAATCTATTACAGGTGTTACAGGTTACAGGACTTGAAGTCATGAAATGATATATTTTGTCAATGCTACAGTACTTAGTCATGTACAGTATGAAACAAGGCACATTCTAGCTCTTTAGATAACAACATAAGTTTTAATGCAGATTACTAGCCATCGACGCTAGCCAAAACTAATGAGTTTAGTTTCATAATTACATGAACAAGTTTATATTATCTTTATGTTGTGTAGTGCCTTGTTTACCCAGTTCAGTTTGTACTCAGCTGATAAAGATATATTAAAAAAAAATGTTTACCTCAATTATACGTTTGATAATATTCAGAAATTACCAAACATTTGCTAAAGAATAAACAATAAATAGGTAAACATTAATATTGTACAAAATTGCTTACATGCGAGATTGTAAGGGCGAGCGAGGTCAAGTATAAATTGATTAAAGCTAAGCACATGTAGAGGGTAAATGCTTTTCCAAATACGTTTCCACGTTTTTCTATATCACCTGTTTAGTAAATTTTTAACTAAGGAAATTGAGAGACCCTGTACGGATTAACAATGTACTATCGAAAAAACCTTAACGCTAGGTTCAGATGTAGGTTTTTTAAATATTCACACACAAATTTTCACTATAAGACGACAATTTTTTCAACAAAAAACGATATTTGAAAACAGTTTTCAAATTGCAAGCACCGTCACCTTCAAATTCTACAATACATTGGAACAAAATTTACGATTGAATTCTGTCTTCCGAACTACAGGCTATGCATAGCTTGAGAATCAGTACTAGATCCTATTTACAGATAATCAAACCGTCAAGTATTTTATTGCATTGTATGATCTAAATGTTATGTCTTAGCTGTGAAATAAACATATTATTATATTTTTATAAACCATTTTAAATATATGTGTTAAGACAGTTTTGTGGTTTTTAAAGAGCGTGAACGAAAAATTTTGTATAGCGCCATCTGTAGGTAAGTTGTATGTATTATTATATTTTATGATAAGGAACTTCGTCCCTACCTGATGTCCCACGACACCACACGACTTCTGTATTATATTTTGATATGTCCTCTGTATATTTAAAAAAAGTAAATGATTATTGATTTTGATTATTTTAGGTTTTTAGGATAAGAAAAACGAAATCTAGAATTTAGGTTCAAGAATGTAAGGATTGGGTTGTAGTTGATCATCTGTCTACTTTTTATTTTAGAAATACGCAGAAGTATTAAAATAAAATTAACCTAGAATATTTGCATTTACGGTCTCTTGACCGTAAATGCAAATCCTACTAATATTATAAATGCGAAAGTTTGTAAATATGGATGGATGGATGTTTGTTATTCTTTCACGCAAAAACTACTGAACGGATTTGGATGGAACTTTACAATAATATAGTTTATACATCAGAATAACACATAGGCTACTGTTTGCCGAGATAACCGACTAATACGCGGTCGGAGCCACGGGCAACAAATAGTAATTCATGTTTCTCTTTCAGCTCACAAGTTAACTGTCTGCCAATTCGTCTACGTTAAAAACTAGGCGCTCTATCTTTTATACTCTATTTTAAATAATCTATCTTCGTTAACATATTTAAATTCGTATTTCAAATTATTGAAATAGGAATTTGAAATCATGACTGAAACCTATGCTCGTCTTACTTTCAACCTTCTTCTTAATTGTTGTTTCTCTCATACATCTTGGTTTGTTGGTTCATTGATTTTAGTGCATGATAGGTTTATATTTTATGTAGGTAGGTATTAAGTCCGCCAATGCACCATTTGTAAACATTTACAATTGGTGAATTGATGTGTATGTATATATAAAAGCTTCACCGCAAAAAAGAATGGCGATTTAGTCCGAAGTGATAACATGTTTAACACTTTGCAGGTAAATTAAAACGAATAAAATTTCTATCGACATAGGGTCATAAAATTTGCTCAAGTAAGTTCTCATAGCAGAGTAATAGAAATGATTGAAACTAGTTTTGCCTTAGGAAAACTAACGGTGAAAAATTCAGTAAGCGTATCATACTCTCACACATCTAGTTTTAAATAAAACTTGAAGTAAGGACAGACTTATTTTATAACATAATTAAAATCACAAATCACGGCAGCGCCTTTATGTAACAAATTAATTATATTTTGAATGCCCAAACATAACTTAATAACATTATTATTTACTCATAAAAGTAACAGAGCTTTAGGCACATATGTTCAATTAAGACTAATAAACGACTTTTTATACTTTAAACGCCTGTCAGTTTCAGCTTTTTAACACTACGATATAACAATTTGCTTTCGGTTCGGAGCTATGCGACAATTTTCGCAACGAAACGTCATTTATCAACGTCACGCCGCACCCTACCTTCCCGCAACGATATTAAGCAATAATTAATTTGACAAGTGATTTTAGATGAAATGATTCAAAAACTCAATGTATGGTTTCTATCGTTATCGTGATATCTTAGGAATCCTTAACTTGCTTTGTTTGACTGCCTCGTTGGTCTAGCGGTTGGCGTGTGCGACTGCTGATCATGAGGTCTCGGGTTCGATTCCCGGGTCGAAACAAATGTTTGTGTGATCTACAAATATTTGTTTCGGAGTTTGGGTGTTTTCTATGTATAGCATGTATATATTTACAAAAAAAAAGTATATATGTATTCGTATCAATTGTCTAGTACCCATAACACAAGCTCTGCTTAGCTTGGGACTAGATGACATTGTGTGTTAGATGTCCGAAATATTTAATATTTATTTTTTATTTATTTCTGAATTCTCACTATCTCCTCTCCTGTTTGCTGTAGACTGTTGTTGTATTAAGAAATTAAAAACGTTTCGCAAATCATATTAATAGGACTATAGTTTTGTACCTATAAAGAAGGGACTGTTCTTCTATCTAAGATTATTATTTTTAAGAATAACTTATTGTTAGAGAACACGCTTGGAAATATAGTACATGAGTCGGTAAAGATGAATGGTCATGACAGCTTAGTGACTGAAAAAAAGTTATCATAAGTGTGCATTCATTAAAAAAACCTGTATAACTAGATGTAAATCGATCTTCGATGGTTCCAAAACCATTATATCTTATGAACTTGAGCTCCTTAGAGTTACAAGTACAAGGTCCAAGATTGCTGGACTTATTGCGTTCACTCACCCTTTAATCCATTTAACTCTACTGCTCTATAATATGCGTTCTTCTAAGCCAAAATTCTTCTCTCCTTGCTTAAGGCATAAGTATACAACTTCAAATCCCAAATATCCTTTCCGTCAAAGGAGCTAATTTTAGTTAGCAGACAGTCTTCTACAGTTATACCTCTGTTGAGCTTGTGGGAATACAGACGTGAATGTGTGTATGTAAGTTAAAGTTATAATGTAACGTCAATCAAACTTAACGACACTATAACTATTTGGCGGATTAAATGATTGAAACGCCAGAGGTATGTCAACCTGTTTTGACGAAATGTACATAAATTGTTTACATTGCTTTGGTACACGAGTGTATTATTATCTATTAGCGTTTAGATTAATGTATTCAAATTGATTTGGTAAACAATCATATATGATAACAGTATTGAGATAAACCATAATCATAGCAAAAACAAACTAAGGCGTCTTGTAGAAACTTTTACTGTAACAGCTTTCTGTGTAATGGTACAAATTTGTTCTGTTGAAAGTACTTTCAGAAATACTGCAGGTGCAATTTAAAACTCAAATAACTAAATGGGCACATTCACAAATATTAAAACAGTAATTACATTTAAATGCGTATTGATTACTTTTTAGGGTTCCGTAGCCAATGGCAAAAGACGGAACTCTTACGGATTCGTCGTGTATGTCTGTCAGCCACTTTTTTTCGAAACTATAAGAACTATATTGTTGAAACTTGGTAAGTAGATGTATTCCGTGTGCCGCATTAAGATTTCCCATACTTAGATGAAAAGAAAAAAGATATTGAGGTGTGTATATGTGACGTACATTACCACAGAACAAAAGAATAATAGTTAGAAATGGTGTCAAGCAGCAAGTGCAAGGTACACTGTGTCGCCTGAACGCACACATTAACGATCAATAATATTATACACACATAAAGAACAATATCCTAATTCGTCCAAATGATGCTACGAATATAAGTTCTAAAAGCCACTTACAATGTTACTAAATACAACCTTATACCTTTCAACTAAGGTTGGGTTTCACTTGCATATTTGTGTTCGTGGGAGGTTTCGTCGAAAACCTTAGGGATTGACATTTGACATTTGTCGAATATAATATAATTATATTACATTAATTTTTAAATTAATATTTATTTGACTGATACTCAGATATCCTTTCATTCTACTTTATAATTATTTTGTTGCAAAACATTGCAACTCCCTTATGTACCTAAAATAAATTATATACTTTGTGTATTTAGGTATATTTCAGAAACTTTAAATGAAGCGGCTAAGTGCGAGTCCGACTCGTCCATGAAGGGTTCCAGAGCAAGTAACATAATATAATTTTTATTTTATTTTTATACTAGCAGACCCACGCAACCTCGTTTACGTCTCCTATTGCCCGTTGCGTAATTATTCCCCCCCCCCACAAGACCTATCCATAGATACACGTATGGGTTTAAAGTTTTTTTTTTTTTTTAATTTCATATTCGTTTGAGTCTAAGTATGGGAACCACAATATTTTTTTTTTCTATATAAAAATCATAATGTGGTTCACAGAATACATCTTCTTACCAAGTTTCAACATTTTAGTTCTTATAGTTTCGGAGAAAAGTGGCTGTGACATACGGACGGATGGACAGACAGACCGACATGATGAATATAAAGGGTTCCGTCTTTTGCCTTTGGCACGGAACCCTAAAAAACGAATATGCATTTTACTGCGGTAGAACAATACTTGATTTCACAAAATGTTGTGCCGAGTCTTAGTGTACTTTACCGTATACTGTTATTTAATCAAAAGTACTTACACACTATCTTTTGTACAATCAAATCTGTTTATTGGTCTGGTGGCTATAAATTTTGGTATATGACATATTTATAAACTTTTTATTAAGTAAAACATTTAATTTCAAATATACCTCCAAAATAAGTTTAATAAAAATTTTGCGATTAAACAACATTGTTTTAAAACCATAGTACAATATAAATCGGATACTAAACGTAAAATCACTGTAAAAATCAATATCATCGATAACGATATCGATTAAATTTGTCTACGTCTCTATGGCAAAGAATTGTAATAATTACTTTTACTAAATATTATCATTCCAAATGTTTTAAAACATTCCCGCAAACAATGTAGTTCATTGCTTGCTCTCTTGGCAACTATGCACATCATACTTTAATTTAATACGTAATGTATAATTATTTTAATAGACTAGATTATAACGGTATGTATGTGTATTACATAATACTTTTTAGATTTTTGTTAATATCGCTTAAAAACAGAAGTTTTGAGACTCATTGATGATACGGTATGTTTCTTTTGAGTAAATTGTAGTCCTTGCTTCGTTTTCAGCGCGTAATAATCGGACAGTTCGGCATAGCAATAGTTTTTTACGCAGCTACGTTCCCGACGAAAGTAATACGTGTATTAAAGCGTCCAGTTGATGCCAGCAGAGACATTAGTGACATCGGTGCTTAACTGCGGCGCGCCTGACCCGCTTACATCGCATTTCTACCTTTAATTCTCCTCTTCTGTGTACATTACCATGCAAACTTCCACTGAAAATTGGTTTGGATCTAGTAAGTGTTTTTTTTAATACGTCATAAATCGTCAACCGCAATTTTCCTTTCATTCAATCAAAACATTTCTAAAAAATAAAAAAAATAAAAAATTATGTTACTTGCACTTGGCCGCTTTTAAATATAATATAAAATATATATAAGTAAATTGAGTATCACATTATTCCTAAAACTGTGAAGCTATTCACAAAGTTACTCGGATATCTACTATATATATACTATAATAGAAAATAAATTTCAAGATGATTGTGCATTTAACAGTATTTTACAAGAGAATTTTATGTTACGACAAATATACATATGTAAACACAACTTTAACCTACACAATCTTATTGAAGTTTTGTTAATAATCAATTTAATTATTTTCATAATATATACTTCTTAAAGTTAGTGCCATTCAAATTTTACTTAGATATACATATTTGCGAATTTGCAGTATACTCAATTAGAATAACTACTTTAAAATTCAGTTGCAAAATTTGACTCACACCAATATACCGCAAGTACAGATTAAAATAAAATTTTGTAAAAAGATTTTTGACTTCACGCAAACCAAAATCTTTAATAAAAACCTTTATGAAAATGATGGAGGGAAAGGCAAATACATGTTTAAGATCATAATTCCGTAATCTGACGGACTGGTCTACAAATTTAATGTTCTATGCAATATATTTTAATGTGATAAAATTATCCTAGTTTGGTTCAAGCTGAAAGTTTAGTTAGACCTAAAACGTACGTAGTTTACATGCTTATCAATATAAAATCAACTAAAGCCATAAAGAGTCACTCTCAAACTTTTTAATTAATTGAGAGTCTGTTTTCTGTTAGTTTTGAAATCTGTATTGAGAAAAAAGTGTAAAGGAGAGAAATCAGAGTACAAAAATATTCGAAATGGAATATAACATATTACTTTAAATTGCCTTAAATAACTTAAAACTTGACTTTGTGAAATTGCTCGGTTAAATATTAAAAACCTGTTAGTTAATATAAAAAAAAATAAGGGATAAATACCCAGTTAATCTATCACTTTAATAAATTATTTAATTATAATATATTCGAACTACTACTTAGTCTATACAACTAAATAAAGAGTTTCTGTTTGTAATATTAAAATAACCGCTTTTTACTAAATGCATATGTATGTATACACGGTACATATTACGAAACTGTAGTTAAAAAAAAATTTGTCTGTCTGTCTGTCTGTCTGTTTGTTCCGGGTAATCTCTGGAACGGCTGGACGGATTTTGACGGGACTTTCACTGGCAGGTAGCTGATGATCCAGGGAGTAACTTAGGCTACTTTTTTTAGACTAACTTTCCCCCGCGTGTTACTCGCGGTACAACAATAACCGCGGGTAACACCGCGGGGTTCAGCTAGTACTAGATAAATTTTATTAAATATTTATAATATTTTACAAAACCAGTTACAAAGGATGCATGGGTGCAGTATAAACTTTGACTTTTCAACGTACAGAAGGTCTGGTTGAGATACACTGTTTTGTTAATTGTCAGGTTTTTGGTATTCTGTCAAGGTGACAGTTCAACTATTGTACCATTCAAATTCATCATTTAAAATAGTAAAAACTATAAACAATTAACTCCAAATATGCTCGTAGTACCCAATACAAATCTGCCTTTTGTCGAGCCATAGTCTTGAAATGCCATTTTTAATTTACATCTGAAGTCCACAAAAAGTAAAAGGTTTCCATTGTCAGTGAAATTATTCTCCACGTTTAAAATTCTTCATTTAAAACTGTGACTGCAAATAAGTTATTAGCTTGAGAATACAATTGCCAGCTATTTAAGGATTTCTGAAGTAGTCTCATTAATTCAAGAGTCCGCAGTCCGGATAGTGGTACGACCATTTCTCCCTAAATCCGTTATAATACGCGGCTTTGTGATTTTTTCGCTCCGTTCGCTCAATGCCAGTACTGCGCTAGCCATCGTTCCCAGGCACTGGTAGCTTGTCGTCACCAATCTAAAACTAATTACCACCTTCAGTGCAAGAAATTCAACAAGTACGTAGCCTAGTAGCCATTAAGGAATCAGCTTTCAACAGAAGTAAATTGGTGCTTACTTTTGTGATTATTAAATTTAGAACAAAGGATTTATATTTGCATAAATGGTGTTTGAATAAGACTTTACATTTTGTTTGTTTATTGTATAATAAGTTATTCTTAAACTTTGGAGATATTCCCAACGACATTTTACTTCAGATAACTTGCAACAAAGACAGTATTTGACGAATATTGGCATCATAGGCTAACTATGGAAGCTACCTAACTTATGAAAATTGCGGCTTAATAAAGTGATGCACATAAGAACACTTTCTCATTTATGTTGCAAAATAGTATAGGACCTTGTAAACATTTTTGATCCGTCTCGCTTCTTTTTGTCGTTCTATTAGCAATAGTTTTTAGCGGCGTTTATATCGCTACACAATAGCATAGGATAATTACATAATTAAAATAACGCACTATTATTGAATTGCGACTAATTCAGTTTATGAAATGACATCACATCAGGGTAATAAACTTGAGCATTTCCAATAATTCTTTGAACAAAAAATTTTGCAAAAAAATCTTATTTAAAGAAGAAGAAGAACTGAAGAATTTCTCATGTATTTATAAATTGTCGTTACATTTTTTTTTAAATTTGCCCTTGCACCATGCCTGATCAGTCCAGAACACAGAACACTTTTACTCAGAGAGATCCCACTCGTAGTGTTCACTCGTGGTCGCTCGTAATACAATACCTATTTCACACTTTTTTTCGTAGTGCTTATTGAACTTTGTGATTAGTGACGTGCCCAAAATATTGTGTCGCGTACCACTAATGGCACGCATGCCACTTGGTTCCCCTTCCCTGCACTAAACCAATGAGGCAGTTAGTAAAATATAACCAATCGATATGATTTTTTTTTATCGATAGTCATTCGAAAAGTTACAGAACTCTCCCAAACTTTCATACTATGTGAAATGAGCTTTATTCCATTATAACTGTCACTGTCCTGTACATCTCCTTTGTTTTTAAAGATGGGTACAAGCGAACTTAAACACCATCGGGCCTAACAGCTTTTCCATTTTTCAAACTTTGTACTGCCATTCTAACTTCGTGTATACTAATCTCATTTACTAATCCCGTATTCACATGCACCTTATTCAACATTCCAGTCCATTCATTTTCCTCATTCATCAGCATTTCGAAGTAAGTCTTTCATCTAAACCTTATATCCTCATTTCATCTTTTATGCATCTTACATGCCTCAAATCTTTCGCACTTTCTTCCCTACTTTTTGCAATGCGGAAGAGATCTTTTTTCCCTCTAGGATCTTGCAGATGTGTGTGCAGTTTCGTTTGAGCTTTAGCTCTGGCCATTGCAAACGCTTTCTTTACCTTCATTTTACACTCGTTATATTCTACTATTCTAAGTTCTTTCATTATTTCACCTCCTTTTGCATTTTGCCAAAATTTAAAAGCATTCTTCTTTACTTTCAAAGCTTTTTGTATTTCTTCATTCCACCACCACGTGTCTCTATCAATCACACCCTTCCCTTTCGTTTCTCCAAACACTTCTTTTGCTGACTTTCTTATACAGTTTTCAATTGTACTCCAATATTCATTCACTGTTTTATTTTGCATTTCACCCATTTCTATCAATCTACGTACTACTTTTCCCTGAATAATCTAGCATGCAGATTAAACTGAGCATTTACCACTTGATTTTGGGAGGGGCCCGGTTCACTCTACCTTTACTTACAACGTTTACCCTAACTTCCATTAGTAGTAGTCTTTTCTGGATCTTTGTTGCGCTACTCGCCTGGCACCACCTTGCAGTTTTTTTACATAAGTCAACTTACCTCTCCTGGTAAGAAGATAGTCAATCTGTGTTGTGTGGTTACCACTTTTATAAGTGATAAGATGTTCATCCCTTTTTTGGAATCAGGTTCTAACAATTGCGAGGTCGAACGTTAAGGCAAACTGAAGAATCACCAACCACCATGTACTCCTTCATAATCCTCATTTCCTAATCCAAAATAACAATTTAAATCTCCTATCAAAATTTCCTCACAATCAGAAATACCTATCATTTTCAGTAAGAAATTATAAACATTTATAATCTTAAAACTCGGAAACTTACTTTATGATTGAATGGTTATGTGTAAAGCAACAATTTTCTATAAATATTTAAAACGAGAAAAAATAAAACATTCTCAGAAGTGATTGTCGAATTTGATGCGAAATTGGAGACTATAATTTCGATTGAGCACCAAAGCGTAAATTTCTCTGTTACTGTGTCATGACAAAGGTTTTATGTAATTTGGTGCTGAAGAAGAAAAATGTTAATTCATCTGTAACGAAAATTCAAGGCGTCGTAAACACAATCGTGAAATTTATCGATCTCCAAACAGTTTACTCGTCTCTACTTAATAAAATACTTCCTTGTTATTCATATACTTTTTTCTCTTTTTCTGAGCTGTTCTTATGTTTTAAACAAAATTTTGTTTTAAAAATCTAAAAACACGCTTACAAAAGTCTGTTACAGACAAATAAACAAACATACGTCAACAAAAAACCAAAACGTGTTAATGAGTCCGCTCGGTGAAACCATTACAAAGTACGGATAAATAACACTGTTAATTATGACAGTGTAGAGATGATAAGACATGTAGTTTTAAATTGACAGGTTTTCAGGTTGAATTTTTTTATATTACTATTTTGGAACGAAAGTTCCTTATGGGGCGTTGCGGAGAGGTAACCTAGCCGGTAAAAAGCTTTCGTAACGTTAAATAAAAAAAACTTAAGATTTAAAAAAATAGTTATAGTGCTACCTGTAATTTGAATTATATTATTTTTATTTTTATATATTATTTTTGTAAATATTTTCTACATTTCAAAAAACTCTAGAAATATAAATACGGTACCATCTACCGGATAATCTAGAAATAGGAATACGGCGCCACCTAACAGATATCTGTGCAACTTAGATGCCAAACCACCATCTATTAGGATTTTATAGAACTAGCCGATAAATACTCACGAAAGTCATATAACAAACAAATATTGAGATCAAGAATTGAGACTTTAGATTTATTATATGTATAAATAGATCACGGAACAATATTTAAAGTACTTGCTTTCTAGCAAAAAAAATAATGCATGTAATCGAACTACGTGATATTGAATTACAACTAAGTACATATTTTGACGTTCATTCCCTTTCTCCAGGAAACGGAATTTTGGGATAAAAAGTACCTACCTCGTAGTATGAACTCAAATTGTGCCAAGTTTCATTTGAATCCATTCAGTAGTTTCGGCGTGATATAGACAGACAGCTAGACAAAAATGAATAAAATTACAGTTTGGGCTTCAGTATCGCTTAAAGAGGGCCCTGAAAAAAAAACTAAATATCTTTAATGTACAGAATTGGACCTGTCTCATTTTCATTACAACCAACAACCACAAGCGTAAGCCTTTAAAAATGTTGTATAGCGCCATCTGTAACTTGCATATATTTCTATATTTTATGATAAGGAACTTTGTTCCTTTCTGGTGTCTCACGCCACCACACGACTTTTTATTTATTTATTTATAAACTTTATGCACTAAATTTGTACATCGGCGGACTTAATGCCCAGGGCATTCTCTTCCAGTCAACCTTCGGGTGGTGTAGAAATGTTGTGAGGTAGGTGCACAGGTTTCATATTACTCGTAAACACAATACATGGAAATTACAAATATAAACATACATATATATGTACAGACAAATATACATACATACACTTACATACATATACTTACATACATATATATCACATCTATACACCATGAATACCGAAATAAGAGGTGTGCTATGGATGAGATAGTTCTGCCAGTTCATTTAGAAGGAGTTCGTGTACTTTCTTTTTGAATGTAAAACGGGTTGTGGATTTCCTGATTTCGAGCGGGAGCGCATTCCAGAGCAGTACCGCTTGAACAAAGAACGAGCTGTTCATGAAGTCGGAGTTGTGGGAGGGACAAGAGAGAAGCAGATTATTAACTGAGCGAAGATTTCTATCGTGGTCAGAGCATAGGTACCGAAGGTACGGAGTAAGGTAAGTAGGTGAAAATTGTGAATTAAGAAATGAAAATAGTGAAGTCAGCGCACGTTGATTGCGCCGCAGGCGAATAGGCAACCATTTTAACTGGGTACGCAAAGCAGACACATGGTCATACTTCCGAAGATTAAAAACAAATCGAATGCAGTTATTGAGAAGACGGTCTAGTTTATTAAGGAGGTCTGCATTCAGTTCGAAGTATAATAATTTAATTTTTTTTGGTCGTGACCACTTTTAATGTGAACAAAAATCAAAAAGTGAGATCGATTTTATATTCATCGTACAACTCGTAAAAAATATATTTTTATATTATGATTGTACGTATATATATAATTTTATTATTATTCCTTCAATATTTTGTTTTCATATTGAAGTATTTTGCACCCTGTACTGTACACAAACTTTGTTAGCTAATGGAATACAACAGAAGTATTTTATTATTTATAACGTTTTACTTTACTATCCTTGTTTGCTGTTGTAGGTGAATTAAATAGTAATGTGAAACTAGCCAGAGGGGCATAGGGTAGGAGAAAAGAGTATTGTAACAATGTTACGTAATTATATATCAAATAATTTTATTCGAGTTTTCATGCAGTGCATACAGCCATTTTTTATTTAAACTGAACTTAGGTAATGTGTAAATTTGTCTTTCAACTACTTTTGAAATACGTACTAAACAGCGCTAAGAATTCTATAAAGAACCAGCTGATAATATTGTAGGAGACAATTCGATGATGGTCAACTGTAATATGGAAAAAATCTATATTGTGATAGTATGTGGCAGTGTATGTAATTGAAACAATTTTGGCATTGTGGTTTGGTACCGAGCAGATAGAGAAGCATGTTCACCTTCTTCTTCGTCTGGCCTTTTCCCGTTTCTAATCGGGGTCGGCTCTCCTTATCCTTCTCCTCCAGAGATATCTGTTCTGGGTCGTCACAGGGTCCACTTTCTCTTCTCCGAGGTCCTTGCTGATGGTCGACATCCATGTAGCTCGGGGTCTGCCACGGCGTCTTGGTCCCGACTCCAGTTGCAGCACTTTCTTGGTCATGTGTTCGTCAGGACGACGCATGACGTGACCGTACCACCTCAAGCGCCTCTCTTTGAGTTTCTCCGGTATTGGTCTCACTTTAAAGCTGCCTCTGATATATACATTCGGCATTTTATCTAGAAGTGTGACGCCTTTATCTAGAAGCATGTTCACCCGTGATCTATAATACAGTATACAAGTTCTGAATACTAGGGGTCCAGATCCAGATAGAGATGTTGATGAAAATTAAATAGACTAATATGCAGGCTTCTATGGTATTCAATATATCATACTATCTTGCAAACTGTAATTACTTATAATCATCATCAACAAAACACTGTAAAATAGGTCTTAAGCCAATAAAGCGAATTAAAAACTCAGAGTTAAGTTAATTGAAAGTTGCAATCGCCTTAATATAACTGAATGTTTGAACTGAAACCACATACTAAGAAATAATTTAAACTAATAATGTTCTAAAAGAAGTCAAGCTTTGTAGTAAACACTTTCAACTTGTAAGTGTCCACTCGTATTTTGTTTAGGTAAAGCAACGTCCACGTTCGTAGCAATTTCACCGCAGACTATAAATTAATACTGAGAACAGTCTGACCGAAGTCCGTGCGGTTCTTTTTACAAAGTAAAAAAATATTTATTAATGTATTTTTAGTGTTTTTTTCACTGTAGAAGACGGGCTATTAGTATAATAAAATTTCCTTAATTTATCTCTAGTTACGCTGTACTTTTAATAAGTGGCGATAGTTGAAAAGCCGTACTTGTGTTTTAGTACACTCTTAAGCATTTAGTTGGAATGATTAGCAAGAATAGTAGTAATTTTACCCACAATACTAATATGTTGAAGTACCTACTCAAAGATATAGAGATGCAAATTTATTGTAGAAACGTGATAGGTACACGATACGATAGGTATCGTTGTAACGTTTAGGTACAAGACTAGGAGGTAAAACATAATAATTTACAACCTAGGTTCATAGCTATGGCGAAATTATAGCTTATGTAAATGTTGACACACTTAAGTAATATAATATTTGCATTCAAGCTGCGTCGACTTTGATGTTTGTACTTACCATTAGCATCTTACCAACGAATCGACTTTGCTGCCATAGAAAAGTATTTTCATAAAGATAAAAATGTATAAAGAGGCCTGACAGTTGTGTCACATTATCGTGATCAATGCTGGTAGTGCCAGGTTTTGTCCGATTTGGACTCAACGCACGGACTCGAACGTAAGGCAGTCCTCCAGCTATGCTAAGCTTTACTGGACAGACTCCCGTTTGGGCCCGCAGTGGTGGCATCGTTCCGCAGCCTTCTGTCCTATTTGATTCAGATCTCACTTACTCACCGAAGCAGTCGTGCCTGGTTTGAGTATCTGCGTCTGCCGAATCTCCCGAGCCAGTTAATACGCGTTCCGCCGTATCATCGTCAACTTACAGTTTGGTGCGACCTCTTCAGTATTCCGACCGACAGAATGAATTTGTCGTATCCATCTCGGCCAGAATGTCAAAGGACGGAATGATTAATCAAATCAAATAGTTATGACTTCTAATTGAGCTACTTATTTTTTTTTACATTTGTTCCCTACATCAAAAGAATATTAATTTACTCAGTTTGTCTAAATTTGTTTTAAAGTTGCCTTCTTACCTAAAGTAGTAGTACCTACTGAGATAAGAGTGTATATTTGTGCATGGTAAAGAAGTTTCAAGTAAATGTCCTTTACTATTCTAGAGACATATTGTTGTCCACTCCGATGTTTGTACGTGATTAGGTTGGTAAAAACCCTTGTATGACGTTCAGAAACACTTCCGTTGCTTTTAGATGTATTTGTACTTGTATTTATATTTAAAGCCATGGGTACATCTAGGTGGATATGGTAGTCAATTAGCTGTAGTATTCTTTTTTTTGTTTAAATGACATGGCCAGTTTCTGCCTACTTACACAGTGTCATGTAAATTAATGTTAGCCTAATTATAAATAAATAAAAATAGAAATAAAAATTACTAAATTATTTACATTTTCGTACAACTTCATAAAAAAATATTTAAACTTAAATAGTTGTTTTTCATTTCTGGCGTATCGAGATAACGCGCC
This sequence comes from Spilosoma lubricipeda, assembly GCA_905220595.1. Taxonomy (NCBI): domain Eukaryota; kingdom Metazoa; phylum Arthropoda; class Insecta; order Lepidoptera; family Erebidae; genus Spilosoma; species Spilosoma lubricipeda. The sequence continues at coordinate 10,928,153 of HG992275.1, forward strand.
ATTTTGGATAAACGTTTATTTTCCTGTAAAGATAAAATATTAATGTCCCATCAGAGTAATATTAAAAATTATTCTGACTATTAAATTATTATTCGTTATCGTAATATCGATTGAGTAAACAAATAAATATGAATATAATTATTATTAAATATTTCACAGCATTCGAGTGTAACGTAGGGCGAGTAATTGTTTTTAAGAATGGTGACGTCAGCCTCGCCGACGTCACTGCTTATCTCATTAGTGGCACTCATGATTTAAAGCAATCGAAATCGCAAGTAATTCATTATTACACACGTTGGTAGGTAAGGTTTATTTGCACAACCAAAGACAATTTAGAATTTTAAAATAGTTTATGGCATTAATGAAGCTGCAGTTAAAATCATAGATTAAAATCACAACAAGGTGAATTAAGAGAAAACACCAAAATCCGCTGCCCGTATGTGTGGATCAATACCTTCCAGTTTCCAAAATGCGTAGAGCCTTATGAGAAGAATACTGGCAAAGAAACTCATAGCCACTCTTTTTAAGTTACGTCTTAACTTATTAGTTAGTTACAAACGTTTAACACAATTACAACAAATAAGAAGCCTATGTACTTAACTTAGGTATTTACAGCTTGTCCTTTCTCGTACAATGCTCGCACTAAAGTGATAACTGATCTCTTAATTTTTAACCCACTTCAAAAAAAGGGGGAGGTTTCTCAATTCGTCCGTATATATATATTTTTATTTTTTTTATCTTTCTCAACAACACGAAACTAACCGACATCAAATGTTACTGGCGATAGTCATGGTGCCCGAATAACGGGCGTCGCTTGTTTTCGTATTACTTTACAAAAACCATAAGATGTGTGACGCCCTATTTTAATGGTATGACAAATCCTTAATTAAATAATTAGAATTACTGCGATCAACCTCACATTATCATAATTTAAATGCAATAGATGCGAGCCTAACTTGTTAGGCTCGTCATTCACAATTATTATTTGAAATCAATTATTAAATCCTATTTATTTTTACAATTTTTTTTTCTTGTATAAACAACAAAACGAACCGAAATTACAGTTTCAACATTCGCCGTTTTTTTCGTTTGACACTTTTGAACTCATTGCCTTGTTTCTTATTTAAACATTTAAACAAATAAATAAAATTGGAGTGTCTGTTTGTAATATTAAAATAACCACTTTTTACTAAATGCATATGTTTGTATACACGGTACATACACCAAAAATGTAGTTAAAAATTGTTTTGTCTGTCTGTCTGTCTGTCTGTTTGTTCCGGGTAATCTCTGGAACGGCTGGACGGATTTTGACGGGATTTTCACTGGCAGGTAGCTGATGATCCAGGGAGTAACTTAGGCTATTTTTTTTAGACTAACTTTGTCCCGCGGCGTTACTCGCGGTACAATAATAACCGCAGGTAACACCGCGGGGTTCAGCTAGTTTGTAAATATATTCTATACTAATATATAAAGCTGAAGAGTTTGTTTGTTTGTTTGTTTGTTTGTTTGTTTGTTTGTTTGTTTGTTTGTTTGTTTGAACACGCTAATCTCAGGAACCGCTGGTATGATTTGAAAAATTCTTTCGGTGTTGGATAGTCCATTTATCGAGGAAGGCTATAGGGTATATATCATCACGCTACTACTAATAGGAGCGGAGCAACAATGAAGAATGTTTCAAAAACGGGGGAAATTTTCACGCTACGGGCAATATAAGGCGCAAACGAGGTTGCGTGGGTCGGCTAGTAATTGATAAAATTTTCTCCATATCGACTGCTATTCTACACGGACTGATTCCATTGTCCAACGATAATCTAGTGCTTATCAATACAGACTTGATTGTGCGTACGTTTTGTACATTGAGAACTGTCTACAATGAAGTGTAATAATTGCGGTATAGCAAGTATAGCAAGTATGGCTAAGAAAACATGTTGTGTGTTCGTTGGTCATGCCTTTCCATAAAAAAATCTCTTGTATTATCTAAACAACGCAGCGAATGATTTGTAGAAGCAACTATTATTTTAATTTAACCTTTAACTGGTGACAAGCTGTGTCACAATCGGAGCGGTGTCAGTGAAACATCATTTCACCAACTTCCCGGCGCTTACTACAAACATTGCAATAGCAAATTCTTTACTAAAATACGTTTAATTAGTTTTATTTTATCATTTAATATATTATCAAACTGTTGTTGTTATATATGTAACTTTGTTTAAGCACTCAAATAAGCTACCGGGAGGTTCATTACCAAGTCATGTTTTTGTTAATTTTTAAGGAATTTGCAGTTACTGAAGTGTGATACTTTTACAGTTGATTTTAGAGCATACTTAATTCAAAACAAAGCAAAATTCGTTAATGTACGTGAATTTTTTGATGCTAGGCAGAGTGCCATACATACATTAAAAATTTTTAAAATGTAATTAGTACAAATATATTTTATTGATAACAATTTCAAGACAAACTGTAGCGTGTCAAGCCAAGTTCAAGCTAACAGAACTGGCAATCAGCACCGTGTATAATATTACACGAACCAAATTCAGCTCATTAATTAAAACTTGCGAGATAAATATACGTCCTCTAAATTTTATAAACACACTTCAAATGGCTAATGATATTTACGTCCAAAAATCGTCATTTTTATTACTGACTCACCTATAGATCAAAATTCTAACCCAGTTCTAGATAACCTAGAAAGTCCAAATTTGCCAGCCAGATAGGTAGTTGGGTGAATACACATAATGAAATCAAAAACTAGTAAAAATAATAATGTTATTAGAATTTTTCAATTAATTGATTTTATTAGGAACACTTAGTTATAGTGCCTGTAATGTAAGATCCGACAATCAAAATTGATCACAGCCTATCTTTATGTGGATTTTATGGTCTTCAGGTAAATATATAATGAGTAGAATACTACCCTTAATTTACGAGTTTTAGTACTTATAAGTATGTAGGTACTAATAACTAAGATGTTACTCGATTTCATATTTATTACGTTACCAACTGGGATTTAGTGTTAATTATTATTTCATTTTTATTATAATATTGAAATAATTATTAATACAAATATATAGTTTTATTTAATTACGAATAAGTACCTACTAAAAATATCTGTACAAAAAGAAATGATATCCCTTATAAGCCATATTCATAAAAGAGCCTTATGTTCGATTTCTAGTTTCTACCAGAATGCCAAATTTTCGAAAGAATTAAACAAGAACTTACACTTTTAGTATTTCAAAACTAGGCAAGTCAGACTTTATGCTTCAACATATTATCATAAGTTTTAAGAAGAAACTCGATATTTAAATAAATAATAAATAAATATTTCGGACATCTAACACACAACGCCATCTAGTCCCAAGCTAATCAGAGCTTGTGTTATGGGTACTAGACAACTGATATAAATACATATATACTTTTTTTTTTGTAAATACATACATATTATACATAGAAAACACCCAAACTCCGAAACAAATATTTGTAGATCATACAAACATTTGGTTCGACCCGGGAATCGAACCCGAGACCTCATGATCAGCAGTATCACACGCCAACCGCAAGACCAACGAAGCAGTCATATTTAAGTTGTTATAAAATATTGCATATTGTTATAAATAAATTTCAGGGCTGATCATTGAGCTTGGTACCCATTTGGATCTCACTACTTTTGCCGTTCAAGTGCAAGGCATATATCATAACATTGAACTTAACTCTCATTTAACATTTATGTTTTTCAATGGGATTATATTTACTGAAAGTTATAAATAAGTTTATTAATTATTTAATTGTACCAAGTAACTATTTAAAAGAAACTGAAAGTAATTAAAATTTACTTTCATAAACCAAAATACTATACAAGAGTCAAAAATTGTATCCGCATCATCGTCTACTGGTAATATTTCCAAAAGACTGGCAGCATTACGTTTGATAATAATGCCAATTCTTTGTGCTAGAAAAAAGCCGGCCTCCTCGGTCGAGGGTTGGTCAGTTACTTATCCAGTTGTTTAAACATAGCATGAGCACTCTTAACTCATGATATCCCAACCGCTTAAAATTTTTATTTACTTTGTTAAAAAGAGAACTCATGCATTAGAAATCAACTCAGTCTCACAAGGATCTTTACAAACATACATGAATCAGATACAAAGAATACCCAGAAAAAAGAGGAGTTAGCTATTGTAGAAAGAGAATTGTCGCCAAACACTCGCTAAGGCTAAGGAGCTGGTCAGCCAAGTCATAGGTGACTCAATAAATATATGATACATATAGTCACATAGGACGTTGGCATCTCATTAATTTTTCCGATTTCAATAAAGTTTTTTTCTTTTCTAACCAACGTATATGTAAATACCCTAAGGAAGTCACGTAATACAAGTAACAAAATAGAAATCTAAATGTTGACATCATATTTTCTTGAGAAATGAGATCTTTCGTAAAACAAGTGTCGGACAACGTTGACACGACAATTATTTATTGTTCATTTTGTATACAAAGTGTACGGAGTCTCGTACATAAACATAGACTATTTACTTTCAGGTATCATTCATTTAACCCACCTTAAGTTTGAAATTGTATCTTTTCATTTACTTTATTTTATGTTTTTTCCAACAAAAAAAAAACTTGATGTATAATCAAGCAAATATTATGAAATTTTTAGAAATTTATGCTGTCGAGATTTTGTTATTATTAAATTATGCCATCATATTTTTTTTAAGATTTGCTTGTTTTTCAAAAGACAAGACATTTGATGGTTGCAAGCACGAAGAAAATATATACATATATCTTCGTGCTTGCAAGTGTATATGACAATCAAGTATTGTCACTTCTTTTGTTTAAAATGTTAAAAGTATTTCGCAATTATTTATGTAAATTATATATTATACTGCCTTTCTTTACATTCATCTAGACACGCGGCAGCGTGTCTAGTCAAGTTCAAGCTAAAAAAGCGTGAAAAAGCATCTCACTAGGCCGCCATAGTGTGGGTCACCTTGCAGCATTGTCCTTATTTGGATAGAGAATGGTAAACACCACTCCTGGATCCTGCTCATGCTTTCCATCAGACAAAGCAGATAAAAAAAAGAACTGGCAAACAGCACCGTGTCTGATATTACACGAAACATTTGGAGCCACTTTTGACAGCCTCATAAGTCGTAACTCAAAAACTATATCACATAGACATTTCGAATTTGGCTCACATATTTAGACTTGCGAGATACATATGTACTCTAAATTTCATTAACACACCTCACATTTTTATCACTGACACACCTATAGATCGAAATTCTAACCCAGTTCCAGATGACCTAGAAAGGTTAAAATTTTGCAAGTTGGATGATGGGAATGGGACATGGGAATAAATCAGAAACTAGTAAATTTATCATTTTATTAGAATTTTTCAATTAATTTATTTTATTAGGAACGCTTACCTATAGTGCCTATAATAGTGCCTGTAATGTAATTAATTAATTATTAATTAATGTTAATTTATCAGTTTTAGTCAATGATATCTTTTTGTACTTATAACTAAGACTATAGTTGACTTTCGTATTAATAACGTAACGTTATTAACTGGGATTTAGTATTAATTACTATTTCAAGATATAGCGGCCATCATTAGTGTTAGATCATTACTTTATAAATATGAATAATAGGTATTTCGGACCACGGCGTATTTGCACACAAGGCCTTAGCCTTGACAGCGTTCTTCTCGACATAGTCTTCTCGATATTCAGTAAAGGGCAGGATTACGTTGGACTCTCCAGAATTCAAACCTATGATGGAGTACATCTTATCAATTTAGATCCAAGATTTAGATGCGCCGCATCTATCTCTCATTTCATCTATCTTTTGTTGTGAAGTTGTCACGGTAAACTATAGTCCGTAAACCGACTTTACAGAGAACCATTTTTTTCATTTGTTAAAATACAGCATAAATCTGAGGGTAGGTTATTAATAAATCGAGGGACAATATAGACGGTAGTCCGCTCGATTAGCTCGCTGTGGGTAAAGCCGGTTCTCGGAAACTGACCGAGCGCGTACAGAACAATAATTTACCTTAAGGAATCGTTAAAGAATTGCTCTTTTAATAATGCGTAGTCTACCTGACAGTGAATTGGCAAAACTTTACAGTATTTAAACAGACCATTTTCACTGTCACAATTTTTTGAGTCTAGTTTTTAGAATTTTAACTTGAAGTTTACAAATATTATCAAGGTAAGTTTTATAAGTACGCCTGTAATTACTCAAGGCATACTGTATACGAGACTCGGCCAGTGCGTAATAAAGCATAACTTTAACCTTGAACGGGATGCGACTTTTTGTTATAGTTATATTCGCAAGAAATTGTCGCAGTTTATCGCTTACTTGTTCAATGTGATAGCCCCAGTTAAACTTGTTTTATAAGATCAGCCCAAGATATGTCTGTTTTTTCAAGCATCTACAGATGGACAATTACTGGTTTTAACACTGGCATCATACAAACAGTCGTGGTTATGTGCTATTAAGTTCTGCGCTGGAAACTGCAACTAAAACTTGCTTTTCTTACTTAGTCTGGCAGATGTATAGTTATAAAACAAAATGCTTAAAGTTAATGTAATCCGCGAAATATACATACAAAAGATAATTAAATTAAACCTTACCTTTTGTATTTATTTATATAGTGTACTAACAGTACACATACTACACTACACTCTTAACAATATTACACAAAACATATTACCTGGTAAACATGCCCATTACAGGTACATAAAATCGAATGTTATACCATACTAGCTGAACCCCGCGGTGTTTCCCGCGGTTATTGTTGTACCACGCGTAACGCCGCTGGACAAAGCTAGTCTAAAAAAAAGTAGCCTAAGTTACACCCTGGATCATCAGCTACCTGTCAGTGAAAGTCCCTTCAAAATCCGTCCAGCCGTTCCAGAGGTTATCCGGAGCAAACAGACATATAGACAGACAGTCAAAAAAAATTTTAACTACATTTTTGTTATATGTACCGTGTATACATATATATGCATTTAGTAAAAATCGGTTATTTTAATATTACAAACAGACACTCCAATTTTATTTATTTATATATATGAAATAACGTGCAGACTTGATTTACCCCCTTTAGGGGTGGAATTTCCAAAATTCCTTTCTTAGTGCTCACTTACGTTATATAAAGAACCTACATGCAAAATCTCAGGATTCTAGGTTCAGCGGTTTGGGCTGTGCATTGATTTCCGGGTATGTCAGTCAGTCACTCACCTTTCTCTTTTATATATATACATAGATACCTAAAAATACAATAATACAAGGAAAATACAAACTAGAAGAAAACTGAACTAAACTAATTACTTAATCTTTTCAATTACTCAACGGATTTTTATGCAGTTTTTGTAATAGATAGAGTGATTCAAAAGAAAGGTTAATATGTCTTAGACATGCATATTCCAATAAAGGAAATCTGTGAATATGAAGACTTCCGAGCGAAGCGGGCTGGTTCGCTAGTTAATCATAAAGAATCCAATGACATGAATGAATCTATTTCTTCATTATCAACAACACATAATGTTACACTACTGGCCTCGGGTCTCCTCGCAAGAGAGGATTAAGGCCATACGTCCCCACGCTGGCGAGTGCGGTTTGGGGATTGGCAAGACAACGTTCTGGCTTCGTAATCTTGCCTTTTCGTTTATTGGATGTTTTTAAGCCGCCCAAAGCTAAGCTTCACGAATGTAATGCTATGATAACAACCGGGACCGACTGCTTAGCGTGACCCCGAATCACGGAGACGCTCATTATATCTTGCCACCAATGGTCACCGTACTTCCAGGTACTGACCGCGTTGTCGTTGCTTACCCTCGGTAATTGTTTGAAATCACCGAGTGCAACTGGGCTATGCGACTCACATTTCGCTTTCTTCACATTTGCATTTAATCAACTAAAACTAGTGATGGTGTAAATCAAGCTCGTTTTAAGTAGGTCTAAAATAATATTCTTGTGAGGATGCCGCTACCAAGTTAATCTTATAACTTATGGATAACAACGAGAAAGCTATAAATTGCAATTGTCAAATACGTTTCAGACTTGTAAAAAATATTTTTACACTACTTTGCGTTAGAAGTGGTTTAATATAATTGTTCTTTTTTAAATCAGTATGAAAATAAGATTAAAAATTATATTAAGAATTGGGTGTCTTTTTATATTGTATTCAAAGGATTTAATTTGTGGCGACCTCCACATACAGCGGCAACAAAATCATATAACAGCGTCATCTACCGAAGATGCACTGAACTACGGAGTAACATACAATACGAAGAAATTACCAATCCTGCATCGCGCAATAGAAGTTCTCGCGCCGATTAACATATATACAACATCCCAACATTAACCGTTGGGCAGTGGCCCGCCAGGCATGATCACCTCGCCTGGTCGGAGGATCCTTCCTTTGTGTTGGCGGGACATGACACACCTGTCCCCCCCAGTGGTGACCCCGACGTGATTGGAAGCAGCCTTCGAAGGAGCAGATTCAGCAGCAGCATTACCACGCCACCATCTCGTTCACTCCCACAGCAAGTCTCAGCCAGCCAGCAACCTCGGCCTCAACAGGGATACACCACACGCATGAAGCGACCGCTCCAGCCTGGTTACCCCTACGGCCTCATCAGCGTCTAGGCACAGCACACTGCAGCTACGGTTCTTGTAAGCAGAGCATATCTCTCCCGTCTATGCAGCAGCCAGCCACTACGCAGCAACCGCCCCGACTCACTGGGGACCTCACCGCAGCACCGCGCACCGCACGCCATCCCGACTCACTGGGATCAGCGGACTACAGTCCCGACTCACTGGGACTAGCGGCACTCAGTTCCGACTCACTGGAACTTGCGGCACTCAGTTCCGACTCACTGGAACTACACCTGGCACTGGCAAGCTCCGCAACAGAGCACAGACAGCTGACTCAGCACATATCGACCTCCGGTCTTGGAGGGGAGTGATGTGGCGACCTCCACATACAGCGGCAACAAAATCATATAACAGCGTCATCTACCGAAGATGCACTGAACTACGGAGTAACATACAATACGAAGAAATTACCAATCCTGCATCGCGCAATAGAAGTTCTCGCGCCGATTAACATATATACAACATCCCAACATTAACCGTTGGGCAGTGGCCCGCCAGGCATGATCACCTCGCCTGGTCGGAGGATCCTTCCTTTGTGTTGGCGGGACATGACACACCTGTCCCCCACAAATTTTATTTATCTGTAGATAATTTTAAGGATTTTACCTTCTATCCACGTTGCTCTCCCGCGACTCCGTTCGCGTTTATCTAGGTTATCACGACAAAAAAATTAACCGAGATTCATCCAAATCGGTTCAGCGCAGGCAGAGTTACTTTCGTATTTATAATATCACGAGTACGGAAAAGATGTGTAACTTATGTTATGAAAATTTTTTGTATGATTTTAAATGATTTTATGAAGACTATTTGGTGGAACATGAAAGAGAAAACACTCAGATTGTGATAACATTAATATTTATTTTGACTTTTCTTCAATAGAACATGTAGAACTTGGAACACTGCCAATTTGACAAACCCTTCTCTACCTTTTTAAGTATTTACAAGACAAGCAGTGCGTGTGTAATAAAATCTTAACTTCTTCACAAGTTCAGGGCATTTTTATTGGTAGGTTTTTTTTAATAAGTAACAACAAAAGTACCCGTCTGACTTGTATGTAGTAAGTTTGCCTCTCTCGAAAAAAACTATCAAAATCCTAAATATAAAAATCTATTGCTGTTCGTTTGTCTTGGTAAAGTCAAGAACGGCTGGGTTCATTTAGCTGAAATGTTTGTCGTAGTCCGGGGAAGGCTTAAGCAGTGAAACATTAAAAAAGTAACTTATAAATGCAAATGTCACGTGTCCGAATAGCGGGCACAGCTAGTTAACAATATGATTTTATTTCAAGACAAGGCTGGCTTTGACGATTTGAAAATATTGTTGTATGTAACTGTCGAATCTACTGTCAAATAGTAAATAATAAAAAACTTATGTTGATATTGTATTATTATATATACAAATAAATAAAATTGGAGTGTCTGTTTGTAATATTAAAATAACAGTTTTTTACTAAATGCATATGCATGTATACACCGCACATACACCTAAAATGTAGTTAAAGAAAACTTTTGTCTGTCTGTCTATCCGTCTGTCTTTCTGTCTGTTTGTTCCGGGTAATCTCTGGAACGGCTGTACCGATTTTGACGGGACTTTCACTGGCAGATAATTGATTATCCAGGGAGTAACTTAGGCTACTTTATAAGACTAACTTTATCCCGTGGCGTTACTCGCGGTACAACAACCGCGGTTAACACCGCGGGTTTCAGCTAGTCTATACAAATAAATAAAATTGGAGTGTCTGTTTGTAATATTAAAATAACCGATTTTTACTGAATGCATATGTATGTATACACGCTACATATACCAAAAATGTAGTTAAAAAAAATTTTGTCTGTCTGTTTGTTCCGGGTAATCTCTGGAACGGCTGGACGGATTTTGACGGGACTTTCACTGGCAGGTAGCTGATGATGCAGGGAGTAACTTAGTCTACCTTTTTAGACTAACTTTATCCCGCGGCGTTACTCGCGGTACAACAATAACCGCGGGTAACACTGCGGGGTTCAGCTAGTACTAATAATAAAAATAATAATCTTGTAACCGTGAGAGAATGAGCGTACCTATATGTATTATGTGCCAGGCTCGATCGGAGTGACGTCCCTAAGAAAACCTTTAATTGTACCTGTAAGTTTAAAAGTACCTGTCAAAAAAACACGTTATATTAGTTTTTTTGATTACTGTTCTTAATAAATCAGTGCTGAAAAAATATATCGCTAGAAAAGCTCAATTCAGATACCATTCAATTCCTATCCTATTCGCGTGATAAAGAAATTTTAAATGGTACAGTATATATTTTTTAATGAGAAGATAAATAAGTACTTACGCAAGACATCAAATATTAGGAAAAAAATTAACTGAAAATGTCTTTTTTTACTTTGATAATTGAGAATAAAAGTAAAAGACTGCTGTATTAAAAAGTGTATTCTAGTTCTTTAAATACATAACAATTCATTTCATTCGCTTAATGCCCATCTTTACTATCCATACTAATATTATAAATAGGAAAGCAACTCTGTCTGTCTGTATATCTGACTGACTGTCTGTTAAGCTTCCACGGCAAAACAGCTGCACCCATTTCAATGAAATTTGGCAAGGAGATACTTTGATTCTTGAGGCAGAATATAGGTTACTAATTACCTCGATACTAATAATACATAAGCGGGCGGAGTCGTAGATAAAAGCTAGTAAAATTATAAAACAGCAAAGTTTGTGAGTTTGTAGGGGATAATCTCTAGATCTACTGAACTGATTTGGAAAATTCTTTTATCAATAGAAAGCCACATTATTTCTGAGTATCCATTATGTATTAACCCGAAAAAATATTACCACGATATCCAACATACACGTGGGCGGAGCAGCGTGTACTGTTAACTCAAAAATGTTCTCTAATTTAATTTCAAACTTAAGGGCGCGTTTACGATTCGTACAAAATTATGCTTTTTTTCGGTGCAATTTGTAACTAAACTAAACAAATTGAATATAACAAAGTACTAACACTTATAGATTAGTTCTTCATCTTCAAATCCGAGGGACAACTTTTTTGGAAATTGTATTTTTTTATATTGTAAAAACGATCTTCCGTAACCATTTTCCACAGTATTTACGATATCGGGTTGAGTTTTGGTACATTTTTGTTCTACAATCAACCTATTTTAGAATTTCTAAAAATAATGTAAGAAGGCATATATAATCAATTATAAATCCGAGGAAAAAAATAGTATAAAAGTGTCACAGAAAGTCGCAGAAAAAATAACAACCGGAGCTTATATTTTCTCATATTTTGCTATTACGGATGAATCGTAGTCGATTGCAATAAGGGTTATTTTATTTTTTTGAACCTCTTTTGATTTATCGCGTAAAAATTTCGTAATCTCAGTCTGCGCTCAGCCGCCGTCATGAGTGGACACTGTGTCGCCTGTTTGCATTAGCTCTTGTTGAAAAGATCGCTCTTCGAATTCAATATATTCGATAAACCAGAATAGGTTGATACTTGACAACGTTAGATTATTTTTAACCGACTTCAAAAAAAGGAGGAGGTTTCTTCTATTTACAGATTTTTATAACAATATTTTAGTTTGCTAAAACTAAGTAGTATTGTGCGAGTTCGGGCTCGATTGATGAGACATTACCTCCTACTTAGGTGGAGTGACCTGAAGGTGTACTACGGTGACTGCTTTTCTAACTTCTAGACGAGTTGACATAGTCTAATCGAGTTTGGGCTCATTTTGTTAGTTATGATGAGACCTTACCTCCGGACTACATGGAGTGACTTGAAGGTGTACTTCGGTGACTGCTAGTGGAACTCCTAGACGAGTTGACATAGTGTTACCGAGTCTGGGCTCATTTTGTTAGTTATGATGAGACCTTACCTCCGGCTTAGGTGGAGTGATCTGAAGGTGTACTTCGGTAACTGCTTTTGGAACTCCTAGACGAGTTGACACAGTCTTACCGAGTTTGGGCTCATTTTGTTAGTTATGATGAGACCTTACCTCCGGACTACATGGAGTGACTTGAAGGTGTACTTCGGTGACTGCTTGTGGAACTCCTAGACGAGTTGACATAGTCTTACCGAGTTTGGGCTCATTTTGTTAGTTATGATGAGACCTTACCTCCGGACTACATGGAGTGACCTGAAGGTGTACTTCGGTGACTGCTAGTGGAACTCCTAGACGAGTTGACATAGTCTTACCGATTTTGAGCTTATTTTGTTAGTTATGATGAGACCTTACCTCCGGCTTAGGTGGAGTGACCTGAAGGTGTACTTCGGTGACTGCTAGTGGAACTCCTAGACGAGTTGACATAGTCTTACCGATTTTGAGCTTATTTTGTTAGTTATGATGAGACCTTACCTCCGGCTTAGGTGGAGTGACCTGAAGGTGTACTTCGGCGACTGCTTTTGGATCTCATAGACGAGTTGACATAGTCTTACCGAGTTTGGGATCGTTTTGTTAGTTATGATGAGACCTTACCTCCGGACTACATGGAGTGACTTGAAGGTGTACTTCGGTGACTGCTTGTGGAACTCCTAGACGAGTTGACATAGTCTTACCGAGTTTGGGCTCATTTTGTTAGTTATGATGAGACCTTACCTCCGGACTACATGGAGTGACCTGAAGGTGTACTTCGGTGACTGCTAGTGGAACTCCTAGACGAGTTGACATAGTCTTACCGATTTTGAGCTTATTTTGTTAGTTACGATGAGACCTTACCTCCGGCTTAGGTGGAGTGACCTGAAGGTGTACTTCGGCGACTGCTTTTGGATCTCATAGACGAGTTGACATAGTCTTACCGAGTTTGGGATCGTTTTGTTAGTTATGATGAGACCTTACCTCCGGACTACATGGAGTGACTTGAAGGTGTACTTCGGTGACTGCTTGTGGAACTCCTAGACGAGTTGACATAGTCTTACCGAGTTTGGGCTCATTTTGTTAGTTATGATGAGACCTTACCTCCGGACTACATGGAGTGACCTGAAGGTGTACTTCGGTGACTGCTAGTGGAACTCCTAGACGAGTTGACATAGTCTTACCGATTTTGAGCTTATTTTGTTAGTTATGATGAGACCTTACCTCCGGCTTAGGTGGAGTGACCTGAAGGTGTACTTCGGCGACTGCTTTTGGATCTCATAGACGAGTTGACATAGTCTTACCGAGTTTGGGATCGTTTTGTTAGTTATGATGAGACCTTACCTCCGGACTACATGGAGTGACTTGAAGGTGTACTTCGGTGACTGCTTGTGGAACTCCTAGACGAGTTGACATAGTCTTACCGAGTTTGGGCTCATTTTGTTAGTTATGATGAGACCTTACCTCCGGACTACATGGAGTGACCTGAAGGTGTACTTCGGTGACTGCTAGTGGAACTCCTAGACGAGTTGACATAGTCTTACCGATTTTGAGCTTATTTTGTTAGTTATGATGAGACCTTACCTCCGGACTACATGGAGTGACTTGAAGGTGTACTTCGGTGACTGCTAGTGGAACTCCTAGACGAGTTGACATAGTGTTACCGAGTCTGGGCTCATTTTGTTAGTTATGATGAGACCTTACCTCCGGCTTAGGTGGAGTGATCTGAAGGTGTACTTCAGTTCCATTAGCAGTTACCGAAGTACACCTTCAGGTCACTCCATCTAGTCTGGAGGTAATGTCTCATCAGAACTAACAAAACGATCCCAAACTCGGTAAGACTATGTCAACTCGTCTATGAGATCCAAAAGCAGTCACCGAAGTACACCTTCAGGTCACTCCACCTAAGCCGGAGGTAAGGTCTCATCATAACTAACAAAATAAGCTCAAAATCGGTAAGACTATGTCAACTCGTCTAGGAGTTCCACTAGCAGTCACCGAAGTACACCTTCAGGTCACTCCATGTAGTCCGGAGGTAAGGTCTAGTCATAACTAACAAAACGAGCCCAAACTCGGTAAGACTATGTCAACTCGTCTATGAGATCCAAAAGCAGTCACCGAAGTACACCTTCAGGTCACTCCACCTAAGCCGGAGGTAAGGTCTCATCATAACTAACAAAATAAGCTCAAAATCGGTAAGACTATGTCAACTCGTCTAGGAGTTCCACTAGCAGTCACCGAAGTACACCTTCAGGTCACTCCATCTAAGCCGGAGGTAAGGTCTCATCATAACTAACAAAATAAGCTCAAAATCGGTAAGACTATGTCAACTCGTCTAGGAGTTCCACTAGCAGTCACCGAAGTACACCTTCAGGTCACTCCATGTAGTCCGGAGGTAAGGTCTAGTCATAACTAACAAAACGAGCCCAAACTCGGTGAGACTGTCAACTCGTCTAGGAGTTCCATAAGCAGTCACCGAAGTACACCTTCAGGTCACTCCAGCAAGTCCGGAGGTAAGTACCTATTACATAGAAATGAGAAAATATAAAAAACTTTCAAAATATCAATTTAGGCAAGTTGACATTTATACCTGCCGCTATCCGATTTGCACTTGTTTGTGTAACTTGTGTCAACGTAGTAATTCGATTCTGTACCTATCAATTTTGCAAACGCGTCCTTAAATAAATAAAATACCTGGTTAATATAATATTATTAGAATTGTAATGGAATTGCTTTAACTGTTATTTTAATGAAATTATTCTTGCCTGTTTAAGCAACTGTTATAATATTCAGGCATAATATAAGGGTGCGGTGCTCACCCTTAATAATAGCATGAGATTCGGCTACTTGGATCCGTACGTGGTTTTCTAACTTAATACTAATTTCAAAAATAGTACGTACATGGAAAGGTAGAACACTTTCAGTAGAGTTTCTGAAATCAAATGTGATTAAATCCTGCCAAATTCTACTAATATTATAAATGTGTCAGTTTGAGAGGATGTGTGAATGTTTGTTACTCTTTCGCGCAAAAACTACTGAACAGTATAGATGAAACTTTACAGTAATATAGCTTATATATCAGAATAACACATAGGCTACCATTAACCTCGATAACCAAAATACACGCGGGCAGAGCCGCAGGCAAAAGCTAATTTTAAAGTAAATTAAGAACATTTAGCATGAGATGTTATATATGGTTCAAAAATAATAAAAGTTACTATTTGTGACACATTTCAGTTATACATCTGAAAATCAATTGATAAAAATTGACAGAATGATAATTATAACAACATTACGCACGTGACTCAAAAGAAAGTATGATAAAACTTAGACAGTCTGATTACAATAGTACAAACTCTGTCTGCAGCATAAACATACTATATATGTATTTTCAAACACATACATACTATAGCCAGTAATATTTGAAAACAAAAGATATGTTACGTACGTATTTATTTGCGCCGAAATCAGTGCCGTGCCGGCCGCGGCCGTGCTGTCTAAAACTGCATGCATTGACAAATTTCACTGATAAATAGTACGAAAGATACACAGCGGCAGGTAAGAGAAAAAGATAGCTATATTTCATTACCACATCACAAATGTATTCTTTAATTTCATTACGTACTGTAATTGAGAGAGACGTCAAATGGAACGTTAACGAGTCTTCACTTTTCGGGCGCTGATAACATATCTGCTTTTTTATATAATTTCATTGTCTATAGATAAATTATACTCCGACACAGAATGAACAAATAGAATAGATTAGCGACCCGGCCGGCTTCGCACGGAACTCTTTAAAATTCTAGAACTACCTCTATTATCATCATCAACATAAGCCCATTGCAATTCACTTCTGAAGATAGACCTCTTCCAAGGAATCATAATAAGTTCCTCTACTATTATATGCATGTACTATAAATTATATATAAGCCTTCCTTTTGAATCACTCTATTCCCGAGAATTGCATTAAAATCCGTTGAATAGTTAAAAAGATCTAAGCGAGCAGACAGCGTAAGTGACTTCATTTTATACTATATGAAGATACTCATCTATACAAATAAATAAAATTGGAGTGACTGTTTGTAATATTAAAATAAGCGCTTTTGAATAAATGCATTTATATGTATACACGATACATGTACCAAAATAACATATTTTTACAATTTTTGTCTGTCTATCTTTGTATTTGTTCCGAGTAATCTCTGGAACGGCTGAACCGATTTTAACGGGACTTTCACTGTCAGATGGCTTGTAATCTAAAGAGTAACTTATGCTACTTATTTTAGACTAATGTTGTCCCACGGCATTACCCGCGGTACGACAATAACCGTTGTTAACACCGCGGGGTTCAGCTAGTTACAAAATAAAAATCTATGCCCGGACGGAAATCGAACCCACGATCGTCTTAACATTCTTTGTTGACGAAATGATTTATCACAATAATTGTGAAATAAGGAAGGTAGGGCCTTCGGTATAGAGTTACTTAACACTGATTTCTTTAGGTCGTAGTATCGTTATAATTAACATAACCCATTTAATAAAAATATAATATATGTTGAAGCTGTGAACATGTGATCCGCTCACGGTATCGGTACGGTAGAATGTCCTAGGATTAAAGTCGTACCGTTTAAAAAATCTGATTTGACACTTCATTTCACAAGATCGATTGAACAAATAATAATATATATTTTAACCATAGACCTTCATGTCTTTACTAAAGTTAGGTAACCAAGTTCTAAAGTTTGTTAGTGCCAATCTAATAACTAAAACATGTCAATAAAATTGTAGGTAGCTGTCCCGTTTTTATGAGGTTTTTAGGGCAGGTGCAGTAAAAAGACCCACCGAAATAATGAATTAATCACGTAAAAAGTGGTTTAGGAATGAAGTACGAAAACTTTTAAAGTATTAAGCAGCGAGTGGAAAACATTCGGAATGCTGCTTTTCATGATCAAAATGTTTTATTTGTAATCACGCAAAGTACTTTTCCTTAACTAGTTTTGTTATCTTCTGTAAATATTTCAAAGCAACTAGAGGTAAAATATTCACCTCTAAAGGCAATAAACAAATAAGGAACTATATTCTAATTAAAATTACTTAAACTTAATCCACTATCTTAAGTCACTTTAATCCTGACCGGTTTCCTTCTATGGCATAATCAAAAGTTACTGGTTCATTGAAATTTTTTACTATAAAATACTGTATATACTAATATTATTTACTTTTAAAACCTCACAACTGTAGCCACATGGAAATGGAAACGGGGAAATTGTCTTTTGAAATCTACCAACACTGCTTGTTTAAATGGAAATAATACAAAAAATTATACAAAGCTAAAGTTAATATATATTTAATTACAAAAGTGCAGTGCAGTTTAAACCGTCTATTATAAAATCAAATAGATTTAAATTCAAGTAGCGCTTTTCAGGCACTCTCAAAACGTTACATAATTAATTCTAGTTGCACGGTTCCAAAATGTCTTATGGAGAAGAACCGGCAAGAAACTCCATAAGTTACTCTTTAGTAAAAAGTAGATTTTTATTTTCGTTATTTATGTATGCAACAACAATGTCAAATACCAAAATTAGAATTTTTCTTTTACATTTATAAAAGAAAGAGCCTGGAATCATTCAATTGAAGAAAGAAGCATTAAAAGAAATCTGCTCATTAAGTAATATTTTAACTGTTGATACATGTACAAAGCATGCAGCACTAAAAGTAAAATAAACACTAAAAATTAAAAAATAACAATATTCACTCAAATTAAAAATTGTACTCTAAATGAATATGTAGTCTCAATCAAGTCCTACTTTTTGTATAAGTCCTAATTTTGCTGAAAATAAGTTTAGGTGATGATCCTAAATCATCAAAATAGATGAGTGTCAGTACTTTCTTTAATTTTAAATTCCACAACTTTAGAGAAAATCCTTAATTGTTCAAACAAATAGCACGGACACATTATCCTACAGTCAGCCATAGAATTAGTAATGTTCTCAATAAAAACAGTACTCGTTACATAAGCATCTTAAAGCATTTAATCCATTATATTGTGAAACTGTTGAGAGAAAGAAACATTGTTACGGTAATATCATTAAGGTCGGAACACGGGCCATGTAATCGCGTATTGATTAGCTTACTGCGGCAGCGGTAATGGACTGACACAAGTTTTAATTCAGTTTTGCTCCATCCGCACCGCACGTCGCATACAAAACCGCTTTTCATTACAATGCAGTGCACCAACAAGGAAACTGAATTCATTAGGGCTCCTATATCTCTTTATTATAGATTAGCTTACCCACGCAACCTCATCTGCGTCTCCTATTACACGTAGCGTGATCTCATACAGAGTGAACAATTTTTTTTATCATAAGAAAGCATTGTAATGAACCAACCTCAAAAGATATACATAAGCAGTCACATTTCGAACAGTTTCTTAGAACTTTTAAAGGGGAAATTATTTCGTATATTCTTTTTATGAAACTTTAATTATTCACGTAACGCATGCAATGAAAGTTCTCAACAGGAATCATTTTCCCCGTTTTTCAAAATTTTTCATTGATACTCAACACCTTTTGGTCATACGTATGAGCGTGATGATATGCATTGCCTACATTCTTCCGCAACAACTGGGATATAAAAACATTGGACAAAAACATTGCAAGCGTGTAATGGAACTCTCCTGAAAAGGTGCGCGACGTCTGTCGGTAACGCCTTTCAGTGTTATCAGTTCTATTCAGGCATAAAACGAAAATTTATGTGTTCCACAGTTTGTTCCAAATTCAGTTTTTCAGATATAAAATTATACAGAAGGAAGAAGTGATATTTATTGTACCTACAGTTGGTTACTTCGAGTCTGTGATATTAGAAATATATAAGAATAGTAATGAGTGATAAGTAAACTGATCCAAATCATGAGAGCAATTTATGCACAAAATGTTATTTTCAGTACTTATCTCTATGTATTAATATTATAATGAGGTTAAGTTTATAAGGTTTAGGGGTATTCTCTGGACCGGATCTAGATCTCTATTTAACCGATTTCAAAAATTCTAATACCAATAGAAAACTACATTATTTGTGTTATAGGATATGAAAATTAATAAATTATTATAAAACCGCAAAAGACGACATACACGCGAGCGAAGCCTCGGTCAAAAACTAGCTTGTCGATAAAAATGATATTCTCTCACAAAAAATGACTCGATGTCTATTATATGCAAGAGGGGTCTTTATGAATATGTTCTTTGAGACCTAAGTAATAATGACATCATAATACTAGTCATCAGTTGACCCTCAATGACTCACTTGAGAATAATAGTCATCTCTCAATGGTTTATGCTATAAAAATAATTGTAAGTATGTGTCAGTATTGCACTTGTTCAATGATGATATATATTTTTTTAATGTGAAATAAAATCTCCTTACGGTTAAAACCTTATGCAACGGACTATCTGTCACAATGAAAAAAAAAGAACGAATTAGTCTCTCTTCATCACTTTGTAAGACAACAGTAATTAAACTTCATACGAGTTTAAAAGAATATCGCCCACTAGAAATAACAAGCAATTCATGATTGAGGAATTTAAGGTAAAATATTTATTTTACAGCATTAAATCTGACTGATGGAGGCCATTGATAAAAGTCTCTAACTTTTTTATCTACAGTCCCACTCAGTGCAAATTCCCCACAATTTCTTGTTCTTGCGAACTGATAATACTTGAAAAAAAAGGCATTTCTATATATTAGTAGGGTAGTAATTTTTGTTTACCTACGAAATCCAATTTTAACGTATTTTATACATATATACTTCAAGTTTTTTATTGCACTTGGGCGAGTCCGTTAGCGTTGTAAAAACCAGCGTTCGAGTGAGACAAGCGAAAAATTTCTTTGTGATTGTCATTTGTTATTGGAAATGGAAACGTACTCATTGATTTAAAAATATAACTTTTGGTAGGCAAATTTTATGGAAACATTTGATTTGTTTATGTTAGTTAAATTGATGATTTGAATTCTGTAGTGCTAGATAAGTCGATCAATATTAATTTTAAAATTTTTAAGAAATCTGTCAGTAATATCTTTATAAAACTGTATTTAGGTTTATTGTTAAGTACCTACTGGTGATATTTACTTTTGTTTCACAAAATAAATAAAATTTCATGAAAATTATCTTTCAAAAACTAATAAATAAATTTAAGCTTCTTAGGTACGTACTTCTGAAATATTTTTAGAGTTTATTTAGATAGACCCACTAAAAAACTTATATTTCTATTACAACCTACTATTTATTTTTAGAATAAAGTTTTCGTGGGGGAGATTGAATATCCATTCTCATTTGTCAGATTCTTCATTACATTTTAACGTAATACGTGCATTTTAAACGTAACACACCGCCCAAAAAAAATTAAGCCACGTTCCATATCTGAGGAACCCCAGGTAAGATTTTATCCTTACTACTTAGAGATCATTTGATCTCACTCTTCGTTTCGCTAACTATTCCTGTGTGTACCTTTTCTCAGGTATATGTTAAATTACGATGAAATCAATCTAATATGAAATACTTACATATGTATCTAAAGTTGTAAATTCTGCTTGTGAGAACTATTTTTGGGTACATATGGTCTGTCTTGACCGGAGTGATATCACAATCTCATAAAGAAATAGTGTTTCGATACTTTTCACCGAGTGCAAATAGGATTTATTTATTCATTAATCTGAGCTGACCTCCAAACCCTTCCTCTATATGACTTTGTGTTAGACTCGAAGGGCGGCAACGAATTTGTGATTTTAAAGCCACAGATCTCAATTAGTGGCGGTAGTTAAGTACTATCGGGTTAGAACCTTTATTGCAATGTTTACAAATATTTAAAAAATGGTAGACCATTTTTAAAAGATTTGCAAACATTGCAAGTATAATTTATAAAAATACTGTAATTTATAGCGATACATGTATAATTATATTTATGATGGAAGTATAATAGACCTTTTTTCCTACAGTCCAGTTACTGAATTTTTTAACACGTTTAGGTTATACTCATTACAGTAGATTTAAAAAAAACTATCATTGTTATTCGCATAATTTTTTAATCCTAAATTTATATAAGTAACTTTTACAACAAAACTAAATTAGAAATATTTTTTTCCGACGAGGATAAGTCTAGGACTACATTCATTATTTCATTTCACCGATACGCTACATATTTAAATCTTTTAAATTGTAAAAGTTATATTTGACATCTTACAATAGGGAATGCAACTAGGCACCTAGTGACTTGATAAAATTTGCTTAGGAAATTGTTGTTACTTCATGAACATGCACAACATTCAATTATAAATCAAAAAACTTTGGCAAAGAGAAAATATAGCAGTAGAAAAAACTACATCCATATGTATTCACCGGCAGCAAACGAATTTCATTTTTCATTCACCGTAAAATTTTCTTGAAATATTTCACCTGCGCCCAGTAAAATGCCAGTAAACGTGAAAATTCAATTCATGTTTTCACGTGCCTAAGTTAGATTGTGTTTGTCGAGTCTTGGTGTACGTTTATATCAATAAACTTTTGCTATCACACATTCATTCATGTCTTTTTATCAAAGTATTTAGATGCACTCCTCAGAGGTACGACACGATAACATTAACATAAGTACGTGATCGAATGATCAAGTAGCTAAGTTATAGCTATAACATTCCTTTTATCAGTAAAATATGATTTATCACAACAGTAATATTGAAATTGATTTAATTGTTGAAAGATTCTTAGTTTTATACTATTTATTAATAACTTTAATTACTGTATTTTTTATTATCTTAGGATGAATAAAAAAGATACTCAAACAACAAAAAAAAAATGTTTACAAAATGTTGCAATGATAGTTCATTGATGCGTAAATTTACCTTTTTTTACAAAATGAAAAGATTTTCCGTATCTTCGGATGGAACAATTTTATGGAAACATCGCGCGTCGGCACCTGTGGCCTGTAGGCCATATGTCGTCGAGTCCTCTGTTCAGTGATTCAAATTTATTCAAGAGTTAGGATGCCTCGGGCTTCCCCTTCGCTTGACGATTCTCAACATCCGTGCAGAAGCGCACGCGTCTCTTTAATTTGAAATAACGTCATATGTCTATACAGCCTTGAGAGGAAATGAAAACTGGGGTTATGAATAACTTTCTTTTTGCTTTAATAAAAGAAGACTTATCGAATTTTAACTTTGAAATTCGGATTTCGCATATTTGTTATCAGTGAAGGTGGCTTTCAGTCAAATTACTAGATAGGTATGGTTGACTGGTTTATTTGTAATGTAAGTTTATCTAATTAAATCAAAGAATTTTAAACTTTATACTTGACGTAAATTCCTTCCATTTCATAAGCTGGCAAGGCAACCGAATATTGCAAAATAATTTAAAATCGACAAATTCTCTTTAGCATAAAGGGTCCCACCCGACAAAACCCGCATCAAATTAAACCTTGTGCGACCTTTGAATCCAATTTAACTCTTTTACAGATAGCTGTACGCTCTTTCGGAGGATGTAGTATTAAATAATTTAAGCCCACATAAATTAGGAAAACATTCTGATTTTCCGTTACACAACAAATGCTTATAAAGTTTTACAAATACTTTCTGTATTATTTAAGTAATTTACAAAACTTCCTTTAATTGTGACCCAATAAATTGTTCTTGAGGGCTAGTTACCAGATTTTTCTTCATTCTTCCTGTAGATAATTTATTATGAGAGGTATTTTTGGTCAAATAAACATAGAGTATTCCGTAAAATAAATAAAATAGTTCGTAACCAACGCAACCATTTCGAATACCAATAGCTTTAGCTTCGAACAATGAAAATTTTTAGTAATGATCCTTGTTGGCAAACAAGCGGATAGGTCGCCTGCTGGTAAGTCCGTCGGTCATCGCCACCTCAAATGTCACAAGAGCGTTACCGTCCTGTGAGCTGCATTTGTCCCAGGTTTTCTATGCATACAAATAAAATTAGAGTGTCTATTTGTTCCCGATAATCTCTGTAACGGCTGGACTGATTTTGACGGGACTTTCACTGGCTGATAGGATGTAATAAAAAGTAACTTAGGCTACTTTTCTTAGACTAGCTTTGCACCGCATTTGTAAATGTTGAAGAATAACCGCGCGGAAAGACTGCGGGGTACAGCTAGTTATTTATATAATGGTAGATTGTTCAAATTCATATTATTTTAGAGAGAAGGAAAACTTGAAACAACTCGTCTGGGCAGCGTGGCATAAAAGACCTAAGTATCCTTTCTAGTAGGCCAATGTACAGCAGTAGCCTGCTATAGACGGCTGACGACATACAATAAAAACATACAACTTCACAAAAGTCAAAGCGACCTGTTCTGCTGATCTTAGAATGACTTTTATAACATAACGCAACCTCGATTGCGTCTTCTATTGCCCGTAGCGTGATAATTTTCCCCCGTTTTCGAAACATTTTTCATTGGTGCTCCGCTCCTGTTGGTCTTAGCGTGATGATACATAGCCTATAGCCTTCCTCGATAAATGGGCTATCTAACACTGAAAGAATTTTTTAAATCTGACGAGCGGTTCCTGAGATTAGTGTGTTCAAACAAACAAACAAACTCTTCAGCTTTATATATTAGTATAGATATTAATAATGTTTCTACTTAAATAAAAATATTATTAGATTTCTCTCACCAAAACCACCTACATTAATCTTTACACTCCAATTCACCCAAGCGTGACTCCAGAAGATTCCATGGTATAAGACCGCCAATTGTACACTTTATGTTTGTTTATTTCTGTATATTTGTTTGCTTTTCTACGCTTGCCTTATACCAAACCGACAAAAACAAAAAAACACTTTGTTTCAACCACATATATGACTGACTAAATATTTATGGAATATTTATGTCTGATTTGAACAGATTTAGTCTAAGATACACTAAACAGTTTTTGAGTTGTACGTATTACTCAAAAACAATACGATACAATTTTTTTGTTATAAATTAATGTAATCTGCGTAGGATCAGAATTTGCTGACGCAAACCATAGCATTCAAAAGTACGTTGTGCACAGGGAAGACGAAGTTTGATCAGTATGCTAATCTAAACAAATAAATAAAATCGGAGTGTCTGTAATATTAAAATAACCTCATTTTACTAAATTCATATGTTGTATCTACGAGTATACACGGTTATACCAAAATATAATTCTTTACCGTTTTTGTCTTGACTAATCTCTGGAACGGCTAGACCGATTTTGACGGGATTTTCACTGATAGGTAGCTGATAATATAAGGAGTAACTTAGGCTACTTTTTTAGACTAGTTTTGCTCCGCGGCGCTTTCCGCGGTTACGACAACACACGCGGCTAGCACCGCGGGGCTCGGCTAGTTTTATTCTAAACTCGCAGTTCATAATTGCCGTGCGTATCATAAAGAAAGATGCACTAATGAAATAAGGAACGTATAAGGAATATTTATTGCAAATGGTTTTTATTATGGTTCTGTAGTTCACGTCTCGGAACCCTTATTGTTTCGTCCAAATTACTAAAATAAAATCAGGATTTTTCTTCGGGTACCTACGCTACACGTAAAGTGGGGATGATATTTTTCTCGCCATAGTGTTTGATGTCAGTAGATAGATCTATTAAAAATATTAATAGTTGCTAAGATGACTTTTTATCTAGGTAAGCGTTTTGTGAAATATTTAACTTGAAAGTGCATTGTTTTGTTAAAATAGGGCTCCCCTCCCGTCTCTAAAAGCTAAACAGCTGGTTCAAAAAATCTGAAAAAAATCATGATGTCCATGTCCAGTCCATGTGATGAACTTTGAAAGAAAACTATAACGGCTTAGATAACTTTGTTAGTTCAAGAGCTATGTAACCAAATGTTTTTATGTATATATGTAACCCAACATGTAAAATATGTTTACTTTACAAAACTTCGTATAAAAATAACGATAGAATAAGCAAATGTGCATATTAATAAATACCAACCCTGCGTTTAAAATCCACGTACCATTATGGATGACTACGGAACCATGTTTTCTGCGTGGCCAGACATGCACTTGGCTGGTTTTTATGTAGAGCTTTCTACCTACACTATCAATATAAATCGACTGTTGAACGCAGAAAAGGTAAAGACTGGTACCTAATAAGTTGATAAATATTGTTATACATTCAAATTTATTAGATTTAGACGGTTTGCAGTAAATTTCGAAGCAGTAATAAATTAACTTAGGCGAAGTTCTTAAAATTGAATAAAATACAAGATTATATTCTCATCATATTGTTAATTTTGAGCAATATTTTGTTATGAAAGATGAATTCTAATTTATTGAAGTTTTAATGGTTAATATTATAGCATTTATTTATAAAATACTTTTGGTGGCATTTGCGTTTCTTTGATTAACATAAATTCAGCACAGTGATGATTAGTACCATAGTAAGGAATTAATAACATAAAACAGAAACCGGACAACTGTGAGTATATTTGTCCTCTGATACTGGATGGAAATCGATTCCTAAAATGTTTTTGCCAGATTTTAGTAAAACAATGTTCACCTCGACGTTCTAAATAGTTCTCTTTTTTAACCGACTTAAATAAAACGAGGAGGATTCTCAATTCGACGGCATATATATGTATATATTTAGATACGCTATTATAGTATATAAATATAATGGAAACGCTGTTTCAGTTTGGTTTCTAGTTTGGAGATAGTAAGTGATGAATACGGAAAACACTTACTTACACAAGCTTTTCTATGTTTGTATGATCTACAAATCTTTGTTTCGGAGTTTGGGTGTGTTCTATCTATAATATGTATGTATTTACAAAAAAAAGTATATATGTATTTGTATCAGTTGTCTAGTACTCCATAACACAAGCTCTGCTTATCTTGGGACTAGATGGCGTTGTGTGTTTAGATGTCCGAAATATTTATTATTATTATTTAGCTTCACCTGTCCCGATGTTTGTCTGTAATCAAATCTTACAAGTTAAATTTAACCCACTTCCCGAATTCCGATTGAGCTGAAATTTGAAATATACTTTTAGTTCTAATGACAATGAAATTGTTTATATAAATATATATCATCAACAAGTAATAAAAGCTTGTTTAAAAAAAACTTTTTAAATCAATTACTTATTAAATCGTCATAATTGACCTAGAATTATTTTGTCACCCTTGAGGTAAGGTTTAATGATCCTTTCACAAATATACATGTCATGAATATGTCATTAAAGTCAAATTATTTTAAACATTATATAGTAAACATACGCGCAATCATAGTTTTGCACATAAGTTACGGCAATAAGAAAGGTAATTGCAAACTCTTTGCGATTTACCACACTGTGACATAATTCCTAACTATTACTGAATTCCTTTTGAAAAACCTTAATCGCACTGAGTGCAAGACACCATATGGCCGTTATGGCCGTCAACCATGTCCAAAGACATAAATGGGCACGTTATCGTCACACTCGGAATACCAGCGCACGGCGGTGTAGGGGCAGCCTTGTCGTGCGGGGTAGGGGGGCGTCACTCCCGCGCAACCTGCTGCCTCCGTCACTCCTCGCGGCTAGTGCCTCGCCCGCGCATGTTTGCCGTTCATACGCGTTTACACAACACGTAGTGCGAACACTTGTGCGCTTGAAACCTTAAAAACAAACCAAATATTAGTGATAAACAAGTGAAGTGACAGAAACGTCTTGTGATGTGCTCCTAGATATTGCCTAATAAGGTGAATAGTGTTAAAAAGACTTTGTTTTGTACGTAAATCTTGTTTTATGATCCACAAGGGCATTTGTAAGTTAGCAGTTCAACTAAGTTTAGCAATATCATCTCATTGATTAAACTACAATAGAACCTTTAAACCAGTGGTGTTTACAAAAGTCTTTTAAACAATAATCTGTGTCGTAGTATTTTAGTCAGGTGGTAGTAGTATCTGTGAATGACTAGGCCGTTGTTACCAGCTGACCGGTTTGTTGCTTGCATAATATAAGTTAAATAGAGTAGTATGTCATCGAAGCTTACGCATTCTTTACTTTACATAAGTGAGGTTAGAGAGATGGATTGTAAAGTGGCGATTTAATGACATCACCTGTAACTTGTTCACACTCCACCCACCCGCGCACATGTCGTGAGGTCATGATACATAAATCAATGTTTAACGACAATTATGCTACGTGACAATGAGATTAAGTGAAATACAAGTACATAACTATATATTATGTGTTCTCTACAATATGTTAAGTAAGCAGAAAAGCTCCCGAATATTATTAATTGCCCATTTTTTTTGCAAAGCAGGTTAAATAATAAATCGTGTATGTAGGACTCGTATATATATCATGTCCATTTAGAGTTGTCATTTATATGAAAGTGTAGTCATGGTATTTATCAGCTGTCTGATAAATACCATGACTAATAAAACTAAAAAAAAACGTTAAATAATATAATGCTAATATTAATTGCTGCTTAAAGGTATTTTAGTTTGTTTATTATTATTACGGACATCTAACAAACAACGCCATCTAGTCCCAAGCAAAGCAGAGCTTGTGTTATGGGTACGAGACAACTGATATAAGTATATATACTTTTTTTGTAAATATTCATACATATTATACATAGAAAACACCCAAATTCCGAAACAAATATTTGCACATCATACAAACATTTGATTCAACCCGGGAATCGAACCCGAGACCTCGAGCACAGCAGTCGCAAACGCTACCGCGCCACCGAGGCAAATATTTATACATCTTTTCCGTTCATATATTTATATACCTACCTGGAGATGATTATTCCTGTAATTATAAAGTACCTACCTCCTTAACAAATGTGTTCAATGTTAATTAATAAGTAATAAAATTATTAATTTATTTATATTTATCAGCTGCATATATCAAAACTAAGCATATGACATGATAACTTTATCGCCAATTGAATATTCGAACACTAAATCGAATTTCTGACACGCGACCTATTCGAAGATTGTTTGCATGATATAAAAAAATCATTAATATTTTGCTGTGAAAAGTGTAAAAGAATCATGTAAAACATTAATACAGTATTAGATTTATATGTTTAGATTTAGAACACAGATGTAATATAGTCCAACTTTATAATAATTCTTTACAATTACTCCATGTTAATTTAGGTGTCACATGTTCATTAGTAGAAACTGTGCGAGATACTGGTCTGGATCTGCACTAGGGAGACCTACCTGTAAGACAGATTTACCAGCCTCTCCAACTCTTCAATTACAAACTTACGAGACAAAGAGATGTGATACGTTCTCTTAAATTATTTATATTATACTATACATACGTATGTGTATAAAAAAATATAAGTATTTAAACATACTATAAGTTTCTTGCATTGAACGAGAATAAAACCTGGGATGCTTGAACTTACTAGCGTGTTTAAATACTGTGCAGTGAAGAGTATATCGTCATATATTTGTTTACGAAATATAAGTCAGCCGTCGGAAGTTACTTAGAAGGCTTATAGATGTTTACACACTAACATCACTTCCTTTTGGAACATATCTGAGAAGCTACAAATAGTTTTATTCCACTTCAATCTTCCTAATATCGTTTATTCATTATTAGCTATCTTTTATTTATTTTTGTAATTTTCTTTTATTGTGAGTGCTGTGTATTATCAGCTATTCTTCTAAGTCCAAAAACCAACATTTTCATCAATAAACGAAAATATCAATTTAGATAAACTAATGTTGATTTCAAAGAGGTAAGTAAGGCTTATACGTTTGTAAAGTTGTAGGAGCTAATATTCGTATATACTGATCTAATTTTGAATTTTTTTTACCAGTAGAAAGCCACATAATATGTAAGTATCATAGACTACATATTAATCCGATAAATGATTACCACGATATCCAATATACTCGCGGGTGGAAGACGCTGATAAAAGTTAGAACTATATTCAAATAATTCAAAGACGATTTGTACCTATGTGTGTGTTAACAAATATTTTTACGGGAATTAACGCGATTACTTATTGAAAGGTATCACATACCTCTGATTTGCCTGACGTTTCGACCAGGTTGCACTGGCCGTGGTCACAGGCTGACTCAATGTGTGTGTGTGTGTGTGTACGAAAACTAACGTTTCTAGAAAGATCTAGAAAAATGTTAGTAACTTGTTAAACTGTAAAAATACATACGTTAACTTTTGCTCTTCTGTTTAAGTCTCACGATGTGTTGAAGGTTAGCTATCCAACCGATCTTTTGATAGATGGAAAATAATTAAACTACAAAATTCTTTTAAAATAATGTATAGGCACGTTTATTTTTCGTTTATATCCTTACAACTTTTTATTTGCTTCAAAAAGGTAGCAGAAACCAGTAAACATGAATATTTAACTCATAAAATATTTAAGTAAAACCAGTTAAAGTATTCATAACGTTATTAAGTTACTTTAAAATTTACCTAATTTATTTTCAAGCATGTAGTCTTATAATTTTTTTGAGTTTAATCAATTCAATAATAAAAAGAATTCAGAAAATATATATAATCATAATCAACAGGCAAAGCTATTGTATGATGTCCATTAACACCAAAGAGACTGTGTGATCATGGATTCAGAAAACAGAGAGTCCCCATCCCTACTGATCCCGTAACCTGGGCGCCATTAGTGAGTGTAAGTGATTGTGAAAGTGAGTAAACTATTAAATATAGTAGAGGTAACCCCTCCCCACATCCTTTCCCCATCCCCCAAAGGTCGGCAACGCACTTGTGACGCGTCTGGTGTCCAAAGGCGGCGGCGGTAATGGCTTACCATTAGGTGATACGTCTGCTCGTTTACCACCCTATACCATAAAAAAAAACATGTTTGACCAGCGTAGTATAGAAAGCTAAGCATTTCTGAGTAGAGGCCTATGTCCAGCTAGGGACTAATAATGACTGTTTTTGAACTTGTTTATAATGATGAACCGCGTGTATAGAATAGTTTGTATGTAGAATATGTGATATTTGTACGCGCGTATGCGCGTTATTTGTTTTTGTTTAAGCATGATTCTTTCCGTAATTGATTAAAATTGAATTATCTTCTGTTCTGTTCTGAAAGTTCCTTTTGGGGCGTTGCGGAGACGTGACCTAGCCGGCAAAAAGCGTCCGTAATGTTAAATAAGAAAGGCGTATATTTAAAAAAAATATATCGCCATCAGTAAGTTGCATATATTATTATATTTTATGTCCCACAATTTTTTAACTGATTTTACCAATTGTTGTATTTTTTTTGTTTTTTACTTCATCGTTATAATTTTATTTAGAACTAGCTGACCCGTTCAACTTCGTTTGCGTCTCTCCATAAGAAATATTTTTTCCCATTTTCCCAACATTTTCGGTCGATACCCGGCTCCTATTGGTCGTAGAGTCATGTTACATAGCCTAAAACCTTCCTCGTTAAATGAAATCCAACAAAAGAAGAATTAGCAAAATCGGTTCAGCCGTTCACGCGTGATGTCGTGACCAAGGCATATAGGGATTCATTTTTATATATATAGATATGCCTAATTAAGAATAATTTTCACTAGAAACGCAAAGTACATTTGTCCTTAGTTAGTCTGCAGAATCCCATAAATTAATTTTATTATGAATGAATTGTATTAGTTTACTATAATGTTACTTATTTCTTGGACATATTATAATTACTACAACCAAAACGATTTTCGGTCTGTCTTTTAAGAACACGATAAAACTCTAATTGCTCGAATCATGAATATGTTAAAATACTTTAGTTTACCCTTGTCTGTGAGTGAATATACCAGAGAAGTATTTTATCTTTTTTTAATATGGACAATGTATACGTAGATAGGTGTTTCTACGTGGATGGCTTGCAGTTCGCACATTATCGGAGGCAGTCGAGCACGAAGTAGAACGTTAGCCAGCCGCTTGTTAAAAATAAAATATACAATTTTAGCACCCCTCGCTTTTCTTCTTTTTGTACACACCTTCGTTCACGATTCAAGAAATATAGCTAGTTAAAGAAGTTTCTTTAAAATCAATTCTTATAAATATTGGACAATAAATCGAACGAACGATGGATATAATCTATAAGGCTGATACCTAATGGTGTACTGCGACTGTGAGGCTTTAAACACACAATCGTAAAACATTTAAACATAATATTAAGTCAACAGTATTTACCCCACCATTAAGTATTTACATAGAAATTACTCCACATTAACTTTAGTAAAAACACAAATGTATACATACTACGTTAATATTATATAGGTATGTTAATATTATATCTACGCCTGCGACTTTGTCGTGGCTTGTAGATTAATAGGACCTCGTTAATATAAAGTAGGCGTATACTTCAGTAGATAATAGAGTTTTAAAAATGTATTACTGCAATCTACGGTAGCTACAGTACTGGGAAATGCCAGTGACTTATATGCTTGATAACATCTACGTTTGTGATTCTTTTCCATCCGCTTTTCTAGTACACTGATGTACCTAAGATCAATTATTGCATCTAAGTTGCGATAGGTTTTACTTCGCATTTGTTAAAAAATACCTAGGTATAACTATCCATGAAGGTGGAATCAATATACAATTATACTGTATTTATATCATAAGTAATGCCGTAAATATAATGTACCTATTGTCGAATTTTCAAACGTTAAGTATTTAGGAATACCTAACCTACCTAATAACCTAGCCTAATGGCTTACTACAACTTACTGCTGAACAAAGAACACTGTAAGTAAGTAAACAAAAAAGAAAAGTAACAAATAACAATTAATACAAATTAGAAATCAGGTATACAAACAAAAATAAACAAAAAAGGAAGTGCTGCAAATATACCGAGTGTTAGTGCTTAGGTAATGCGCAGTCTAATGTGCGAGAATGTGTTGCTGTTGTGTCTATGTGTGCGTGTATGACTGTGGATGTATGTGAGTGTAAGAGTGCCTGTTCATACATACCTATGGAACCAGGAAGAGGAGGACGGGAAATCTCTGTCGTCGTGACAGTAACGCCACAGAGTCGTCTTTAGAAGCGGGTATAGTGTTAGACATAATTCTTGTAGGTGTGTGTGTTACCTTAAATTTGTAAAAGTTTTTATTGTTTTATTACCAAATATTTTGGCACATTGGGTAACAGGCTGACAGCCAGCCTGTGACCACGGCCAGTGCAACCTGGTCGAAACGTCAGGCAAATCAGAGGTATGTGATACCTTTTAAATAAGTGATCGCGTTAATTCCCGTAAAAATATTTGTTAATATCATGGAACGCGAAAGTTTAAAAGTTAGTGTTTTATTACCATTCCTTTCTAAGGTAAATTCGATCTTATATAGAACAGCAGTTAGGATTACCTAGAAATACAACTCGATTGCTTCCTCCAAGCTCACGTTCATTGTGCAATACAACAACAAGGAATTGGCGATAACTTCAGTGCCATAAAACAATAAAAATTTACAAAACTTTGATATATAATCTATACTAATATATAAAGCTGAAGAGTTTGTTTGTTTGTTTGTTTGAACACACTAATCTCAGGAACCGCTGCTCAGGTTTAAAAAATTCTTTCAGTGTTAGATAGCCCATTTATCGAGGAAGGCTATAGGCTATATACCATCACGCTAAGACCTACAGGAGCGGAGCAACAATGAAGAATGTTACAAAAACGGGGTAAAATTATCACGCTACGGGCAATAGTAGACGCAAACGAGGTTGCGTGGGTCGGCTAGTGGGGAATAATGAGTAAAAATTGTTGCAAAATGATGAATTGTGTAGCGCTCTTATTTTAACTGATTTTGTCGCTCCTGAATTCGGTTTATGTAATCTGTAAGGAACTCAAAATTTTGAATGAAATAATTTGATTCAATTTTGAAAACATTGAAATTGTACTTCGGTAAATTGTAAGTAGCAATACGTACCGTGGGAGAGCCACACTGTGGCATGAATGGGCCGGCTCGTCCGGAGTGCTTAACATAAAACCAGTGTGAAATAGCACTTACGCTGTTTCACCGAGTGAGTGCGGATACCGGAGGCCCATACCCCCTCCCCCCACATCCCTTTCCCCATCCCCCAAAGGTCGGCAACGTACTTGTGACGCGTCTGGTGTTGCGGGTGTCCATGGGTGACGATAATCGCTTACCATCAGGTGATACATCTGCTCGTTTGCCCCCTATAACATAAAAAAACCGTAAGATTTTTCTACGTTTTTTTGTAGGCGAACCGTTCATTCTAAGGAGAGGCCTATTTCCAGCAGTGGACGTCTTTCGGCGGAGATGAGATGATTTCCTAGAAAACATGTCCAGTAGACTAATAAGTTTATTCAGCCCTCCGCAGGTTAACGTATGCGACTGCCGCTCAAGAAGTCTCTGGTTCGAACCACAGGTCGGGCCAAAAAGTGTTATTGGGTTTTTCTGAATATAGAAATACTTAATAGCAGCTCGGATAAGTTGGGGTCTGTACCTCCATGCCTCGGAGAGCACGTAAAGCTGTTGATCCTGCGCTTCATGCTTCCCCTATCGTATCGGTTAATTGTGTCATCGGAGTGTGAGAGAGAGAGAATGGAGAGTGCACCTGTGTTTGCTCACACAATTGTGCACTATAATATCTCCTGCGTAGTTGGCTGGTCTCCATTGAGACTGGCCGCCGTGGCCGTAATCGGAAAATAGCATATAATCTTAAGTAACAGTTACTCGATCAAAATAGTACATAATAACGATAGATATCATAAATGAATTGCTTAGATTGCCAGACAATTTGATAAACTCACACGGTCACGCTTCGGTGGTTTTAATACCTACAGTATAATAAACGCTTCAATCTACTATAAAATATAATCTACAACGAATGTTCACTGAACTTCATAAATTCTTTATGACGTCAAATATTTGAAGTATTCTGTTTTTAATCTCTATAAATCTTCAATGAAACGACTTAAAAAATATTCCGTACATTTTCTTTTTTATTTATGACCTGCCACAATGACTCTACTCTACCTGATGGAAAGCATAAGCAGAGTCCAATAGTGGAGGTCACCATACTCATTGCTCGTACAGACAATGCAACAATGCAGCATAGTGACCCACACTATGGTGGGTACGGAGCTAAAAACTATTTTGATGTAAACGTTTGATCATTATTTCCTTCTATTAGTTCCTTGCGGAGAAACCAAGTGTGATTAGGTGTGAATAAATATTTGAAACTGGCCGACCTATGCAACCTCGTTTACGTCTTCTATTGCTCGTCATCATCAATAAAAGTAAAACAAGGATATTTCATCATAGGAATTGTAAAAAAAAAACCAAGCATCATAGCGGATACACGATACCACGTGTTTCTGTAACTCTTATCACTGGAATCTATCCATCCAGATATGTAGGTATATAAAATATCTTATATTCTTCTGTGTTTAAAATTAGAATTTCGACTTCTATTTGTTGAGAATAATTAGGTTTTCTAACTGATGCCAATCAAACTTATTCTCATCGTAAAACGTAACAGACGAAAAGGTAGAATAAATTTCATTTAAACAATCTTAAACAAATTGTTATACATGATTTTTTGGTCTAAATAATAATTAAATCAAATCAAAATCAATATCCATCTTTGTATCCTAAAAACGACGATGATACTGACGGACTTTTTTCTACAGTGATGTAAAATTTCAGTCTGGACTCGTCTAGTCTCACTAGAATCTATTCAGTATCGAACGAAGGTCTATCTTGAAACTCTCAATGAATCTAATTAAAAGTAAATTCTAGAAGTTTGAATAAGTAAGACATCGCTACATCTTTAGCTTCTAACACAAGAACGCAGATAAACGCGAACCCCGTACCTACCGTAAGAACAGAAACCATATTACTAAGAGCTTACAGCTTACTTAACAGCTACGCAAGATAATTTGAAGATCAAAACTTTTTTTTAAATACGCTATGGAAGCTGATACTTACGGCACAGATAATCAGCTAGCCCCGAAGAGTGCTGAAACCTCATTTTTCGTTTCACATATCTTAGTAGTAAGCTTAAGAACGATTGGACCGATTCCAAAAAAATTTGCATTGCCATGAATTTACTTAAAATATATGTTTTTTTTTTTTGTTATTTTCTAGGGTGACCAAGCATTTAGTCGCAAAAGTATTAGGGCTTTGTTGATAACTCCATGCGCAGTAGTACGTGAAACTTAATGATAGTCTATTTAAAGAGCATTATTAGTTTCGCTATTATAATTTAATCAAATGATAAGTGAAATAGTGAAGTCAGATTTTGATAATTACAAATAATTATCAAAATCATCAGATATTTTATTCAGTAATTTGAACACATATAATTTGGAATTTAATTTGTCACCAACCAATTATGAATTATAATACTTACTTGCATAAAATATATTGCTATCATACGACTCAATTATGAGAAACATAATGCATAACTGGATATCCGAGAATAGGCAGGAAAATGTGTATTTCATACACCTACCTATTTTGAATACTAGACTATTCCTAAATTGCATAACTGAAAAACCTATAACTAATTAACACATATAATTGCACTTATATTATAATGTAAGTTTTGAAATAATATGTTATTACTTTAGAGTAGGTAGATATAAAAATCTCGGTAAGAATTTCTATTAAAAGATAAAATAAATGCGCGTTTTCTGTTGCGTGTTTGAAGCATGCGCATGAGTAAGTTTAAGACGCTTGGCGACAATGATGGAGCGAAACGGTCTTAGAATACTTCATTTCCTACCACTACCATAGCTTAATGAATGCACTCATAACAGTTAAACTACTTATTATTGTTCAACAGTGTATCAACTTTAGATACCTACTAACTATGTATTTACGTAAATGCATGTTTTATATTATTTAGATTATCCTGTTTTCTAATTGCTTCTAACAGTATAAAGAATCTACACGACTTTCGATCAAGGATAGAATTCATAAGAATATAGTTCTAGGAATAAAGAAATTTGTCAAACATATTGGTAATACATTCACACACAAGAGAGAATCTTTGTCCTCGGTGGCGCAGTAGTAGCGTACGCGACTGCTGTTCTTGAGGTCTCGGGTTCGATTCCCGGGTCGGATCAAATGTTTGTATGATCTGCAAATATTTGTTTCGGAGTTTGGGTGTTTTCTATCTATAATATGTATGTATTTACAAAAAAAAAAGTATATAAGTATTTATATCAGTTGTCTCGTACCCATAATACAAGCTCTGCTTAGTTTGGGACTAGATGGCGTTGTGTGTTAGATGTCCGAAAATATTTATTTATTTATCTATTTATTTGGCTTCAGCCATAAACTATGTTCCTTCTCATCCTACTAATCCTACTAATATTATAAATGCGAAAGTTTGTAAGGATGGATGGATGTTTGGATGTTTGTTACTCTTTCACGCAAAAACTACTGAACCTATTTGGTTGAAACTTTACAGTAATATAGCTTATACATCAGAATAACACATAGGCTACTATTTGCCGCGGTAGCCAGTATAAACGCGGGGGGAGCCGCGGGCAACAACTAGTTTTCTATAAATCATGCTGAATGTGATTAACAATGAATTGCGAAAGTTTGCATTCATCTCTGTAAGAGATAGAATATTATGATTGTCGATATGAGAACAGTAACTCTTCTTAAGACTTTCACAAATAATTGTCTTAGTCTTCATTAATTAACATAAAAGTCCTAGTCTAGTCCTAGTCCTTCATCATTCACAACAAGAAAAACACGTAGCTACCTAAAAAATGTTTTTTTTTTTGTTGTGTTTCTTGTTTAATACTTGGCGAAAGATTCAGTAAGTTATTGAAGGAACTAGGATTACAGACATACTGACAATATTGGTAAATACTTGAAAATCGAACCGAATTTTTCAATCAACTTTCACTTTCAACTACTATGAATTAAATACTAATTAAATTTAATTTGTTCAGTTATTAATGTTATTATACTTACTATTATAAAAAAGTAAAAACCACATGTACTAAATAAAGCATAGGCATGCTTTGCTGGCAACAGAAAAACTTAAACGAAAACATAAACATAAATGTTGATGATTTCCTTTATTTTATCTGTTAACTGCAAGGACATGGATAAGCCAGATAGACGGCGGACAATGTTATACCACTCTGTAATTACCACATTTCCATATAAATGTACAGTGAGCCCTATTGTACAAATTATTTTACGGAAAAGAATACTCTACTACCACTCTACCACCCTAGTAAATTTATACATTCATTTAGTGTTTAATCTTTATTTATGAAAGCACACTCGCTGAATCTTTTATTACTCTTTTTTAAAATAGAAGAATTAATATTAAGGTTATTCTTCGGCCTTGTAGATAGATTGTTAATTCCGGCATCTGCAAACTATTCACGGTTAACAGTTGTTACCATGTTTTCAATGGTAATATATACAAATATATCATAGGATTGTGCCCCAAAGTCAACATTCGAGCCCCTAAGTTTTAAGAGACACCTAAGCAGTTAGGTATCTCCTAAAGGTTACCTAACTCTCTCTCTCTCTAATGCATTTCTTTAATAATTATTACTATCTGCTATAGTGCTATACTATTCTCTTAAATACAATTCGTATTCAAGAAGATGATTTAGCTAGTAGGCTTATCAACTGCAGTTTTGAAAGTGTTAAGCACGCGTCCCCCATCATAGTTATATCAAATGGTTAGAGGTATGAAAACAATATAATTTTTATAAATCTCTTTATTTACTCTCACAAAACTTCTTAAGGTAAATTACAAAATACTACATATACAAGTCATATTGCATCCTTCACGTTTTCTATAATACTTGCCTTAATGCTGAATACAATAAGAGCACTCATGGTTAGTGTATCACGACATGTGATCAATCCACGTCATGTCAAGTAGGTGAGAGTGAATAAAAATAACATAACAATATGCGAAGAACAGAGATGAAGCTAGGGCAATTACTTATTGACGAATATGTATACGTTGTTACGATTGTGATTTATTATAATGTGTTGGTGTTTAAACAATAAAAAGTGATGGTTTGAACACATCACATTCTTTCCCATGTGTCTCACTTAGTAAGGTTTGCTTTTAAAATATCAAAGCTGCAATGACCTATGTAATTAGTTAAGCAATATAAAAATTGAATGACCACTTCCAAATATTGCGGAAACATTCTAAATGTCACATAACACAGATGAGTTAAACTAAGTTGTAAATATGAGTCTGCGTTATACAATTGAAGTTCTCGCGTCGATTAGTATTTAATCTATGATTTACTAGTTGTTGCCAGCGGCTCCGGCCGCGTATTTGTTGGATATCGCGGCAAATAGTAGCCTGTGTTTTATTCTGATGTATAAGCTATATTACCGTAAAGTTTCATC
Source organism: Spilosoma lubricipeda (assembly GCA_905220595.1). Classification (NCBI taxonomy): domain Eukaryota; kingdom Metazoa; phylum Arthropoda; class Insecta; order Lepidoptera; family Erebidae; genus Spilosoma; species Spilosoma lubricipeda. The sequence goes on from HG992275.1 coordinate 10,967,005, forward strand.
CAAATCCGTTCAGTAGTTTTTGCGTGAAAGAGTAACAAACATCCATCCATACTTACAAACTTTCGCGTTTATAATATAAGTATAGATATAACTTCGCGACCTTCCGATGGACCATCGACTAAACCGAGGATCTTCCCTCTGTACTAAATAACAACCGTTCCTAAAACTTAATTTTGTTAACATCTACATAATATCTTGTGTACTTTATCCTTAGCCTCTTTGAAGGAAAACCTAGTCGTTTTATTTGACTAAGTGAGAAAATTATAAGTACACAAGGTTTTATACACAGAACAGAAATCTACTTATAAAATATACACTGTTAGAGATGCCTTTGTTTGTGCATTCCATGCAATCGAACGTAATATTGTTTAGTATTCCACAGCGTACATAGTTAAGTACGCATATAATATGTACTTGTCGCCAGCATCTAAATGTAAATATTACTGTTAATTTAACATTTCTGAAGTGCAATGTGCAAATACTTTCTCAATGACAAAACGATTAAGGAAACGCAGATTTTTCTTCTCTATGTACTGACTAGTTCTTAAAAAAACATTTAATGCATCTTTCATTTTGCAAGCAGATTTTTGACACATAGTTTATAGTTGCAATTTATAATCACTTAAACATGACGGTTTGTCACGTAAACAGAAAGATTTGAAAATTAAAGATAAAGGTTTATTTACGCCGCGCCGTACTTGGTACTTCGAAGTTATCTCTCAACACGTATCACACACCATAATGCCAGTTAGCAACCCTAATTTTCTAAACTGCTTGAATATTTAAGACAATGTTATATATACACAATAATAATATATCAATAATTACTTTTTCAATTAATATTTTAGATATTAAGTTTTAATTTTTTTTTTTCCAACCCTTGAATTCGTCCTTTAGATATTATAGTTTTTCAATTATCTACATTTAACACAGTACACGTATTATTATAATCGGATCGCTATACTGCTTGCCATAAAGTGATTTAAATGATGGCTCTGTGGGTGGCTCAGCCTCATCGACACCCAATATCAGTCAGCCCACTGCTAATACAACATGTACCTAATGTGTAATGGACTACATAGTGTAACTAAGAATAATTAGTTCCGTAAACAACATTCTTTGCTGGTATTTGTCCCTTTTTGTTTGTTGTTTAATTCGCTGCTTGAATAAATTGTGCGTGTGATCACTGAATTACTTTTTTTTCTGTTTAATAAGTGATAATTAACGTGTAACCATGTTTTTTAATAACTATTTATTAAACGTATAGGATTTACTTTTAGTTTATTTTACTAGTAAAAACACTATTATTTTGACATAAAGCTCAGCTTAGTCCGTCAAATGGCGGCTTACTAAAGGTGACCACTAAATCGGCATAATGACTCTACTTCCATAAATATAATACATAATACATTCTGAACCAGATATCACATAAAGAGGGAACTGGAAAGGAATATTGACATGTAATGATTCTTTTAACTCACAAAGGGCATTTATTAATTTACATACTTGTGATTGTGACAATAATACTCAATTAGCGAGGTCAATATGTATACCGTTGCTCCATCTATACTATAAATGTATTGCAATTATTATGCATATACTATTAACTTTTAATTAAACCAACTTTAGTACGTCTATATTAGCCTCATAATAATTAATTGTAAAAAGTCGTGTGGTGTCATGGGACACCAGATAAGAACGAAGTCCCTTATCATAAAATCTATACAAATAAATAAAATTGGAGTGTCTGTTTGTAATATTAAAATAACCGCTTTTTACTTAATGCATGTGTATGTATACACGATACATATACCAAAAATGTAGTTAAAATTTTTTTTGTCTGTCTGTCTGTCTGTCTGTCTGTCTGTCTGTCTGTTTGTTCCGGGTAATCTCTGGAACGGCTGGACGGATTTTGACGGGACTTTCACTGGCAGGTAGCTGATGATCCGGGGAGTAACTTAGGCTACTTTTTTTAGACTAACTTTGTCCCGCGGCGTTACTCGCGGTACAACAATAACCGCGGGTAACACTGCGGGGTTCAGCTAGTATAATAATAAATACAAGTGACAGATGGCACTATAAAAATTTTTTTCGTTCACTAAATAATTTAAACTAAATGGAAAAGGGTGAAGAAAAAGTTAATTATTATTTAGTTTTAGTATGTTTTTGTAAAATACATAGAAAACATCCAAACTCTGAAAAAAACAATATTTGCAGATCATACAAACATTTGATCCGACCCGGGATTCGAACTCGAGACCTCAAGCAGCATTGCGACACCGAGGCAAATTCCAAATCGATTTATAAATGACAAAATTATGAGGTTTCAAATAATTATTCAGTACTTTTTCCTGATAAATATATGTAATGTATTTCTAACAAATTGGTGAATACTAATCAATTACTTTTGTACTTTTATGCATATGCAAACAACAAAAGATGTAGGGCTGACCGGTAACCTTTAGTTTTCATAGCCATAGTAGTTATGTACCATTAGAATTACTTAGAACGTCACTATCATTTTAAAACCTAAAAGTGACATAAGTAGCAGTTAGGAATCCCGTAGAAATACCTAGATGTTGGATGCTAATCAACATCACGAATTCATGATTCTCTTACTTCAAATCCCGAACAATATATTTGCATTACTGCCCCCTTTAGCAATGCCTACCTACATAAAAACGATTTCTTTTCTATCTAATAAGAGGAAAAACTTATTAATGGAGATCCTGTGTAATGAAATGGATGGGATTCTTTATTATTTATATACTATGAATATTTTAATAAATATTTTCTTTCAAACAAAAACGAAACTAGCTATTGGCGTACAAATTATGGAACTATATAAACAGTTATTTATAAAACAATAACTAGTTTACAATGTTCATGTTTTTTTTATATGCTAGTTCAGATGAATCTGCATACTGCATTAATGTTCTTTAGTTCCATACAATCGATTTATTGAAAATAATCTAGTGTTATCAGATCATTTTCATGTTTGTCAACTCAATCAGCTGTGTTGGGCGTACGTTTGCTGAAATGTTACGCCCGACACTGCAATAAATTTGGTCACGTTCGTTTAATTCAAACAGCAATTTCATTACGTAAATAGTAGTGGGTTTAATATATTATTAAAAGAATATACTCTTATTCGTGAACATAAAACATGTACATATAAATGCCTATGCCTATGGTTGCCTGCAAGTGTTTGCCTTCGGGCGATAAGGGTTACTTTTGTAAGTAATCTGGTGTACAATAAAGCGATTATTTTTACATAAAATGTTGAGGTCGACTAGACGTTTTGTCAGTTCTTGTTTTATACTGGTTGCAAAAGTCTGAAATAAACTCTCTGTGTCTATTTTTATTTCAATTCAAATACAGTTCTAAAATAACCAAAAGGAGAGTGAATAAAGTTAGGATAGGTATGTGCCATTTTTGTTTTTATCAAACAAATGACTTATGAACAAAAGAGTAACACTTTTTATAAACTTCAAAATTAAGTTATAAACAAAGAAAAAAATGTAAGTCATAATATTACACGTAAAATTAAATGTATATCAAATATGAGTGTTTTCAAAACTTTTAAACTTTTACACTTTCAAAACCTCAATAGAATAGCGTAATTAAGGTATTACTTTTGCCTTTGGATTGACATTTGGACAAGGTTGCATGATCACGGACTGCCAACATTACTATATACTTCTCTAGATATAACTACCTTAAAAGATGTTCTTTTACTCTATTTATTCATTTTAAAATTCATGAATAGTGTCCGGAGGTTAGCAAACCTCCTCTTCTCTGAAGGTTTCAGAGCGGGAATAAGGATAAAAACCGAGAGAAATCTCGAGTAAGAAAAAACTTAACAACTTAAATAATATAGCAGTCCACTGCTGGACATAGGCCTCTCCAAATGCACGCCACTTGGTTCGATCCTCGGTATCTCGCTTTAATAATGTATTAATAATCAACTCTAACTCTTCTCTAGAAATCTGATTACCCTACAGATTATTGTCGTACCGCGGGTGACACCGCGGGGCGAAGCTAGTCTAAAAAAGGAGCCTAAGTCAGTCCTTGTGTAATCAGCTACCTATCAGTGAAAGTCCGGTTAAAATCGGTCCAGCCGTTCCAGAGATTAGCCGAACAGACAGACAGGCAGACAAAAATTTAAAAGAATACATTTTTGTTAAATGTATTGTGAAACATGCATTTGCATTTAGTAAAAAGCGGTTATTTTAATATTACAAACAGATATTCCAAATTTTATTTATTTGTATAGATGAATAAAATGTTTTACACTTACTGACTGTGGTCATATATGTATACTATCATTACTATATTTAATTAATGGTGGTGTATACTAATTACAGCAGTAGTCAATTTTCAACAACAACAATGATATTCTGGTACATGTAACGTATTCTATCTGACTTGATTCTGATTGAGAACCCAATCAAACATAAATAAATATTTTAACAAAAAAGTAATACCTATAAAAACCTACGATTAAGAAAGTAGATGTTTTTATGCATAATAATATTTCAATTATCGAAATCAGAACCGCTCTGTTTAATATAATGAAACTCTTACAAATCCTTGCTTCCTTTATTTTTCAGATGCTCATATCTATCCAACATCTAGAACTAACTTATATTTTTAAATTAATCTCGTCGATAGTTTTTAGAGTATGAGGAATATTGAAGTGGACCTTATATGGACCTCTTTTCTACATACCTCATAACATCACGAATAAATAGATTTTATTAGTATCTATACTAATATTATAAAGTTGAAGAGTTTGTTTGTTTGAACGCGCTAATCTCAGGAACTGCTAGTCTGATTTATAGGTAATAGATATCGATATCGATAGAAAAATTCTTTCAGTGTTAAATAGCTCATTTATCGAGGAAGATTATAGGCCATATATCATCACGCTAAGACCAATAGGAGCGGAGCATCAATATGGAATGTTTCAAAATCGGGGGAAAATTATCACGCTACGGGCAATAGGAGACGCTAACGGGGTGCGTGGGTCTGCTAATAATTAACCGAAAATGGCTTTTCAGTGGGCAAAGTATTCCTATTATTACGGAGTGAAGGCTACCAAACTGACCTAGTCCTAGATAGCCACTTTACAACTCTCAAGTATGCATTATTGCATGTGTATATAAAACTACGTAGACTATACTGGTTAGGTTGGGTTAAAATGTTGTCCTTTTTACAAGCTTTTACTTAACTTCACCTGTCCCGATGTTTATCTGTAATCAAATCTTACAAGTTGAATTTGACCCACTTCCCGATTGCCGATTGAGCTGCTGAAATACACCTTTAGTACTAATGACAATGCAATTATATATAATGATTTTTTTATTAACTACTAATAAAAGTTTGTTTATAAAAAAAATATATAAAAATAATCACTTGTTTCAATGCGTCTACTTACAAACAACATGTAACATTAACAATTATTTTAACGGGAATTAACGCGATCACTTATTAAAAGGTATTAAATGTAACATGTATTAATTTTTTCTTTAAATAAGTTGTAAGATAAATGCCTAATATTTGTAAGATTTGTTGTAAGTTGTAAGATGTTCCATGTAAAAAGGTTTTTAATAATTAAGTATTTCCCATTAATTATAATTATAATGAAAGTTTATAAATGCCACTTACCGTAATTTGGCTTTGATTGACATTTAAAAAGTTACAAGCTTAAGAAACAATTTGTTATAATCTTAAATTTTATAATTTTTTACTGTGTTTGAAAAATTTTATTTTGGTTGTGTGCTGTGTTTTACAAAGAAGAATATTATTATTATTTATTATTATTATTATAAAACATTTATCTCTATACTAAAAACTTTAAAGTTCTGCGGAAATGCTTTCAAAAACTAAATTAACTAATTATGATGACTTGAAATTGTATGCTAGTACCAAACGTTCAATTTATTCAGGTCCAAGATATGACATAAAACATTTAAAGTAGACGAATTATTGTCGAAATTCGATCACCAGGCGGTCTCTGGTACCAACAATGATTAAGTCTTTGTTACAGTAAAAGCAATCACAACGTGTTCTTGTTACCAAATCATAAACTTAATATGAATACACCCTTAATAGTGCACGATGAAACAAGATCAAAGTGTTCCATTGTAAATCACGCTGAGCCTCGTTAGAATTGATCAATCACAATACACAAAATGTATATTATGATTCAGTAGAGCCCAACAAAGGCGAACAATGATTATATTGGAGGTTGTATAAAGACGTGGGTTGTATTGCGTTTAAATTGAACCGCTAATGCCTACTTAATTAAGATGTTCTAATGAAACGTACACTATACAGCTGTATAGAAGCTAGTCACAGCTGATAGAGCACTACTTCTATTTTAAATGGAGTGTCATCATGTCTTCTCATTAAAATACAAAACTTGAACATCATAAACACATTGTGAATTCTAAATCTGGATTCCTTAACATTTTAAAGTTTATGTGCTTATTCGATATTAATATTACATGTTAGCGTTATTATTAATAATTAATTACACCGAGAATGAACACGATTGATGAGTAAAATATTTGTGTTGAATCGTCTGATATTTCGAATAGTAAGTGACGAATTTTAGTATTATAGAAAAAAACGAAAAATATGTTAGTAGCTTTTATACTGTATTTTTCTGGTTTTCGTGTATTCAATATAAACAATATACAAGTATTTATCTATTCACCCTTAGAGAATGACTTTTAAAAAAAATATAACGATTACCTAACGTTTGTATTAATATAAAGACGTTAGTATTTTTGAAAAGTTTGTAGCGATCCGCTATTACTGGATAAAAAAATAATAATATAATAAATAATAAATAAATATTTTCGGACATCTTACACACAACGCCATCTAGTCCCAAACTAAGCAGAGCTTGTATTATGGGCACTAGACAACTGATATAAATACTTATATACTTTTTTTTGTAAATACATACATATTATAGATAGAAAACACCCAAACTCCGAAACAAATATTTGCAGATCATACAAACATTTGATCCGACCCGGGAATCGAACCCGAGACCTCTAGAACAGCAGTCGCGTACGCTACCACTGCGCCACCGAGGCCGAGCAAAATAAAAAATGACAACTGTTATAATGCATTTTACATTTTTTTTATCATATTATGAAAGTACTCATTGGAATGATAGTTTAAGTTTGCATAATATGCAAATTCCCTTCCTTGTATTGTCTGGTATTTAAGCACATACATACTGTGTACTTGTACTACCACCAGTTCCAATACTTCCGATCAGTAGCTTATTTCCTATTTATGTATAACAGTTATAAGTACATATACCTTGCTTAGATTCTAAAATTAAGAACTATTTTGCTAAATAAAATAATAAAAAAAAAGAAATTAAACGTAGATATGTTTAATTCGTATTACATCCTATTTAAAAAAGTTATTTATTTTGATCAAAAATAAATAATTACAAACCTCGATAAAATCTAACATTTTTTATCTGTCAAACTTGAAAAGACTTGATCTGAATTATATGTCAGTTGGCGCCTCGGAATAGCATGACTTTCTTTCAAAACAATTGTGCACCGATTTAAACGATTTTTTTTTTGAAGTTTTACAGTAAATCCTATTTTCATTTGATACTCTTGGGACGATTTCAACAAAGGTTTTTGAAACGAAGGAAATGACATAAAATGTTTCTTTATTATAATTATTTCAGACCCGTCTTCATGTGAAACTTTTTTTTTACGAATCAATATTTATTGGACGGAGTTATCTGATATATTTATATTCCTAGTTGTATATGAGAATTGCTAAGTAGATATTTGATTACTCAAGAAATAACTACTGCGGTAGTACAAAAGTTATTTGTCACAAGGTTTGGTAGTTCCTCCTGCGATGGCAAAACAATTGTTTGTTCAGCGTTACGCAATCATTACAAAACATCTCTCTTAGCCATGACACCTACCACTGACTTCGAATCTATACACATCGTGTAGACACTTCCCAACTCCCACATTCTACGAATTAACCGAACTTTTTGTTGACATAGAAATTCTAGCAATAAAATTATATAGGTATATTTAATTAAATATGCATTTTCTCAAAAACTGATAAAAAAAATATAGAAATGTTGACGATAATAATATATAATTAGGTCTCACTCAGATTTCAGAATATTTTTTTGAATGTTGCTTGATATCTAATCGAATGACTTCTTGGTACTTTGCACATGCATAGTTATATAATCACGAGTAATTATAATTGCGATACTGTTGTTATCTATACTAATATTATAAACGCAAATGTTTGTAAGTATGGATGGATGGATAGATCGATAGATGTTTATTATTATTTCACGCAAAAACTACTGAACGGATTTGGATGAAACTTTACAGTAATATAGCTTATACATCAGAATAACACATAGGTCACTGACACATGTCAGTTATCGCGGCAAATAGTAGATTTGCCGCGATAACTGACATATACGCGGGCGGAGCCGCGAGCAACAAATAGTTAGCTATGTCATAATAAAGTACCTCGATTGCTATTTTTCTTGTATAATTTTCTAAAAAAGCCCCTAGCTAGATCGATTTATCGTACCCAAAACCCCCTGTACTAAATTTATGTATACTAATTTTCATGAAAATCGTTGGAGTCGTTTTCGAGATTCAGATTATATTTACATTTATACAAGAATTGCTCATTAAAAGGTATTAGATAAGATACGGAACATACCTAGTCAAGTCCAAAATAGGATAATACAGTCAGCAGATCGAAAATCTTCTAATTTAATTATGATATTTTTTAAGTATGGATGGCTGGTTGGATGGGTGGATGGATGGATGGATGGTTGGATGGATGGATGGATGAATGTTTGTTACTCTTTCACGCAAAAAATACTAAATGGATTTGGATGAAAATTTACAATAATATAGCATAGCATATTCTGATAGAATAACATATACATATACTATTTGCCGCGATAATCAACATACACGCGGGCGGAGCCGCGGTCAACCATTAGTACTTTAAATAAAACCATTTTTTTACACGAACATAATAAACAAGAGTTCGTGATTTTTATCATACCTACGTCTAATGAAAATAATTATTCGAAAAACCAACCAATTTCACAACTATTTGCACATGCAATATTATTTGCACACGAGGACTTTGTGATGTAAATATTCGCTGCATCAATCAGAATTGAAATCGAATCGAAATGCTGTAGAAATACTGTCGACATTTTATTCGACAAAATCAAAATATTTACTACTAGCGATCCGACCCGGTTTCGCACGGAGGCTTTTAATTTCCACTACTATTATATGCATATCAGTTACTATTTATTATTTATATAGTAATCACTCCATCTATTGCTAAAGACTGCATTAAAATTGCAAAAAAGCCGTTGAGTACTTTAAAAGATTTAACCAAAAACACAGCGGAAGCGACTTCCTATTACACCATGTGAAAATGTAGATAAACTACACTTCTTCAAGCTTCAAAAAGGACTTAATAATCTTAGTAGCAGGTATTATTTCTGCTAGTAGGAAGTTATTTTTACTAATGTGAAGATGTTAAGTAAATGTTCACGAAGATGCTGTTAGCACTGTTGTTACTGTAAATCCATTTCTATTTAAAATTTAATTTAAGGAAACCTAGCATAGCATTATCTTGCTGAACTTCAAATGTAGATAGCATGTAAAGAATTCGCATCAAAGTTAAACTTTCCTTTGTTAAGAGCCAAGAGAAATTGTTTCGTTTCTTTCAAAATGTTTATAAAGAGGTATTGTTTTTTGACTTTATGTAGGCATAGCCTAAGTAGACGATTAAAGCTGTCGATCCGTCACTCACACCTTGTCATAACCCCCAAGGTGTCCACGGCCTTTCATTGGCCGTATTAAAACATGGTCTATTGTGTCACCGGCCAGCCACTGGCCGGTCAATGGCCGCGAGTCGGGAATTATTAATAATTATTAATTTTATTACCATTATTAAATGGAATTATTAGTGACACTCAAGCTATGCTTATGTCAAAGTGACGTGACACCTGAGGGAATAAGCTGAAATAAAATTGACTTGAATTTGAATTGAACTAAATATAGGAGATCGTTTTTTGTTTTTTCGGAAGACGTTCTCCATTTTATCTCATCCACATTTTTTATAATTAATATCATTAATTTCATCACGACGAAGACTTATTGACTTGAAGACTATAAACATTTGACATTGGCAGAAATAGCTGATCCGAGAGATCCGGCTGGTTGCCATTTCATCAAAGAAGAAGAACTAAATATATGATTTATAGTTTATTTTAATATTAGAAATAGACACTCCAATTTTATTAATTTGTTTAGATTGCATCATTCTTCTTTTAACTACAGATATAAATAGACTTCGCTCAGGACACTATTCGTCTAGGAAGTTTGGACATCTTATGAAGAAAGTAGATACACCGAACTGTGAGGTATGTGGACTGACAGGCTCTTGATGACGTCCAATACTTGCTGACGGAGTGTGTCAAGTATCAAAGACAAAGGCAGGCGTTGGTGCGTTGTCTGTATTGACTGTTATAGCCTTTGATGAACGTATTCTATAAGCGATCCCTATTCCTGTTAAGTCATGCTAGTATTCCGAAAAAAAATCTATTGTCACAGAACCTTGGGTGACAGTGACCAGACAAATTAACTGCTAACTATTAAAATATGTTAACATTAATATGCACATAACTATACCTGAATTACTTTAGGGATACAAACCCCTATTCCACATTTGGTGAAATTCGCTTTGAATCTTCGTGTGACACACAACGCCTATCTAATTAATGTTTGCCGCGGCACAAACCTCCCACGGGTCTTTAAAATCATTTCATTCCATTTTGTAAAAAAAATAACAGCACAAGATTTAAAAAAGATGAATAAGATTGTTTAGCAAACGTTAGGTTATTGTTGATTTTGTAGATGATAAGCTAGATATGTGAGACTTAATTACATACAGTTAAGACAAGTTCAAAGACCAGCTAGAAATAAAATGAATTTCAAGGATCATGGTACGACTGTGAACGAATATCCGTTGTATGAAAAGTTTAGTCATCATTGTCACTTAGTTATTTTACGGGTAACGTTTAATTGTAACATGGTGTCTTTTCTATGATTGTTACTTTTTCTGTCTTAAAATATTGTAGTTTTATCCAAACTTCGTTTCTAAGTAAATAAGATCAACTTACACATTCATTTCATTAAATGATAGGCAAGTCAGTTTATATTCAAACGTTATGATCATCAAAACGATTGGTTCTATAAGGCCTACTATAAACATAATAATATGGAATTTTAACTTGTGAATTTTACTAAAAGATTTACTCAAAATTGCTACTCTTACTTGACATAATAAGTTTTAGAAAGAGCATTTAATTCCAATGTACAAAAAAATATAGAATCACAAAAACTAATATCAATCAAAAGTTAATTGTCCATAACACTAACGGAAACCGCCCTGAGATTTCTTTTACATACTCCAGACCACAATAGAGCAAGGCACTCTGCATGATTTGATGTTGCTTCTTGATGCCTATTTAAGAACGGTATAGTTTTTGTCAAGAATCTTGTGAACTTCTTCTTCGTGATTAAATAACTCATTTATTTAGTCAATTAGGACAAACCACTTCACTATAACCCTATGCGAGAGTTTCCACCCGATGTAAACATATTAAGAACTGTCTAATTCATTTAATCTGTACTGCGAAACAGATTAAATGAATTAGACAGTTCTTAATATGTTTTCATCGAGTGGTACTGCGAAATCAAACAAAACAGCGTTATTGTGAGTTCGTTGTAGAGCCGTTGGGAAATTGGGATTAATTAGGACGTGGCACAAGCGACAGTCAAGTTATATGTCTCAGTTAATTGTACGACTTTTAACGTTATTCTTTGCGAATAACTGCAACGTCTCGCGATGTACGAGCAAACTCCTCATTAATACAGCCACCGCAAAGACTGAACTGAGGATGCCCAGAAGTTCATGCACAATTTTTTTAAAGTCTAAATTAGCCTTTAACTGATTGCAAAAGCAGTATTTATGTTGATGCTAAATGTTATACTTTTGTTAGTTTGTTTAGCCAACGAAGTAATCACGAGTTAAACCGCTACTCATAAAAAGAGTTAAAAAAACCTGTGTTATAGTTAAAAGCAACACAAGCTATGTATGTATGTATGTACCAATAAATGGTACGTGTATGAATAAAATTATAGTTTTACTTAGTTCTACGGGTTACGGGTTGTACAATAAAGACTTTGGCACATTTCGATGGCTAACATTTGTTATAGAATCTAGTTTGCAGTTCTTGCCAAAGCATATAAAGTGATTGCAGTGTACACTTTCTTTAAGATAAGATCATAATGTTGCTTCTTTTAACGAAACCCTAAAAAGAACATAACAGAATGACTTGAAATAAAAAATAAAATCAAAATCCCTACAAATAATAAGCTTAGAATAAAATGAAACCTAAAACTCACTTGTAAAGCTATTAAAATATGCAATATATAAAAAAATACTGCAGAGCAACATAATTTTACCATTGCATTTTAGCAAAGCCAATAATATATTTTATTACACAAAGGATCATTGTGTATTGCAAAAACGACTGTTGACGTATGTTCTTTACATCATGAATCAACCAATCGCTTTCCACTGCTGAACGAAGGTCTCCCCGAAGGAGAGCCAATTATTCCGATCTTGGGCAGTCCGAATGCATCCGTTGTCAGCATACAAACATACATACTATGATAGGTTCATATATAAAAGGCACATGGTCGAAACTAAGAAGTAATTAATTTAGAGGCATAAGTTTATGAATGCAATGAACACCTTATTTCTATAAACATGTGATCGTATTGGTGAAGGTGAGAAATGAGCACAATATCCCATAATAATGTTGTGAGATATACGGTCCTCGAATGTGATGTGGCTGAACACCGCAGCATTATGTGGTTTAGACCTAACATTTTACTGTTCCGTAGCCAAGTGAAATATGCCTAACCCGTGTCATATAACTACCTAACTCTATGAGACAGTTCGAATTTTGTTCAAATCTCTGTAATATTCTCAAATGTAAACGCAAGCTGATAAACCCGGCTTTGTTTTGATATAAAATTACAATAATTAAATTCATTATCACTGTGAAACGGTCTGGTGACGCCCAAAAACACCCTTTGTTTTACGTAATGTTTGTATGCGGTTTATACACTCACAATATTAAAAGTATGACATAATCACAATTATGGTGAAACTACGTAGGTAAGAATGATCAATTACAAGCTTACATTCCATTAAGTTTTCAAACTGTTTAAAACACAAATTAAAAAAAAACACAATAAATATTGTTCTTTTAGAAATATTGTTCTTTTGTTTTTTACCCGACTACGGCAAAGCCAAAGGAGGGTTATGATTTTGACAGGCTATGTATGTATGTATGTTCATTTGTTCCCACCTAGCTCCTTAACTACTCATTAGAACTGAACAAATGAGGTGTCGTTAGAAGCGTCATGATAGGCTATATGACGTGTCACTGAATCTAATATGGCGCCCTCTAGCCGACATAAAGTACTGTATTAAAATAATAATTTTAGATAAATATGCTGTGTTTGGTATCATTGGAAAGGGAGTTATTTGTACATTTCAAAAATATATTTATTATTAGCATTTTCTCGTTACTTTGTCCGTATTTATTTGATAATTGTGATATTTCTATGGTACCTATTTAAAATATACTTTGCAAAGAAATTAATATTATAGAGGCACCAAAACATTTTAAATAAAAAAAAAGGAAAAACTAAAAGCCAACTACGACAAAAAACGACGCTGAAAAAGCATGAAACAAGTTTCAAAAGCCGTGGTCACGCGTTGTTAAAGTGTTATGGACTATGATACATTACTAAGTTTCAAAAGCCGTAGTCCAAGGTAGTAGAGCCACGCTGATTTCAGCACGAACGGGCCGGCTCGATCGGGGCGGTACTACCCTCGCACAGAAAATCAACGTAAAATGACAGCGATCATGCTGTCGTGTTTCGTTGGTGAGTGCGAGACCGGAGGCCCAATGATGCGAAAGCATCACTAGCCCGCCATGGTGTGGGTCACCATGCTGCATTGTTGCATTGTCTGCGTTCGCAGTATGGTGACCATCACTCTTGGATTCTGCTTATGCTTTCCATCAGGCAGAGTAGAGTCATTATGGCAGGGTCAAACATAAAAAAAAAAAAAAAAAAAAAAAAAAAAAGTCCATGGCCATGGTAGGGCATGGAGTGACCACGGCTTTTGAAACTTGTTTCATGCTTTTTCAGCGTCGTTTTTTGTCGTAGTTGGGTTTTAGTTTTTCCTTTTTGAAAAATGGGGTGAATAATAACATCACGTTTCTTCTTTAAAACGGTAACCGATGTTAAGACAATTCTCTCAATATTTTTAACCCTATGTTTTACATGCTCCTTTCTGTAGAGGTAATCATATTGTTTCATAAATAAACTACTTAACCCTCAGCAGCAGCAATCAAGTAATGACTTGTTATAACCTAACATATTTTTTATCCGAAATAAATTAAGACACTTGCACACATCGCAACTAACTGAATTAGTTAGTGATGCCTATTTTGTACTACAATATTGTAAAGATCTTTCTCAGTACTTACATAACTTAAAGTTTGAGTATTTGTTCGACTGATAAGATTGAATGCATATGCGAATATGAGCCAATATTTGCGAATAATATTGGTTCAAATTCGCATATGCATTAAATCTTTATTCAATGCGATAATTGAGGAGAAAAGCTGTTAATATATGTTTCTAAATATGTGGCCGATTGTATTACAAACATTGAACTACGCCTTAATCGATGATAGAATTTGCATGAAATTTGGCAAGGCTGCATTAAAATGGTAATCAATATCGGTACAATCGGAGCTATGAACTAAATCTTAACTTAAACGTACATTCTAGAAAATGATATTTTTTGTGGATTCTAACATTTTTAAGCTATTGTATAACTATTATCGCGGGCTTTGAGACCTTTGAGCACGGGACCGAATCAAGAAATTTCGTCACACAAAAACCTGATACCAGAAGTTCGCACGGAGACGCTGCTCCGAACGATGTATCAACGAATCTGTTTGTCGTTGACTTCACTTCACTTCCTGCGTGACAGAGACCCTACTTCAAACGTTGCGTTCGCTACATTTCGGCGCAACATTTGGCGCTACATTTGGCGAAAATTACATCACAATCATTACACCTGAATAATTAAATAATACAAAAAAACTAATATGATCAAAGTATTTGTAGATAAATAATCTAAAAACTTATATGCAAACAAACGTGACAAAATCTGTCCCACTCACGTTTATCACGTTTATCCAGTAAACATTCACAAAAAGACGACGACACCCAGTTGAGTTTTGAACTCGAGGCACCTTCGTCATAAATCATTCACCTACACCTTCCAGCCAATTACTAAATATTAAAATTGTTGTTCTTATGCTACTTGATAACGGTCCGGTAATTCCAATCATACATTTGTTTGTAGTCAGTACAGTACAGTTGTCAGAGCATTTGAAAAATTGTTTAGTATTTTTCATTCACAATATATATACATACTGCATAAGTAAAAAATTAATAAATATATATAATTGCATAAGTTGGTAAAATATGCTATGCAATAGCTTTACCGCGGCAGTCCCCGAGTGCCGCACATCTTTTTTTCATTTTTGGTTTAAAATGTAACTGCTTTTATATACGTAGATGGGATATGTATTATATAGTTTTTGGGATGTATTGTAGTATATATGTATGTATATCAAATTATAGTTATGATATATGTATGTATTCTTGTAGTATTGTGTAGATATTATAGATATTATGATTCCCGGTTCTCTTCTATTTGTTGTCAGTTTATTGTGGATCTATCTAAGTGTTATAACAAAAGTGTAGTGCACCTTCTCACTCATTTCCGCACCACCATACGGTAGACTGGTAGAGAATGCCTTTGATGTTAATTCCGTCACTGAACATTTTGTGCATAAAGTTAATAAATAAATAAATATATGTAAAATATAATTTATTTGCTGATAAGGTACATAATAACGATCTCCATAATATAAACAAAAAAGAAGATTAATACTGTTGTATGGGCCCATGATTACGTCATAAGTAAATGAGTAGCAAACCGTCGTGTCTTTGAGTTTTCCTTGTATTATTTTGATGGTTCCGTTGAATCAAGTTCTTAAATATTCATAAGTCAATTATCTTTTCAGATGACAACGATGTGTGGTGCCAAAGAAAATGGAGTGAAATTATATAGAATACGGGATTATTTTATAACTAGTGTGTAATTGAAGAAAATGGAGGGACCGCGTGTGACGCACCAAGGCGTGCGAGCGCACTCCACCGAGGGTTCAGCGGGACGAATCACACAAGCGGGGCTAGCGGCCCGTAGCCCTGAAGGGACCGCGGCCAAAGGTATGGCTATCAAAGGCCACGAGGACCTGTGGGTTGAGATACAAGCCAACACCTTCAGAAATTGGGTCAACGAAACCCTAAAGCCAATGAATATTAAGGTAAATATTGTAATATCATATGATTTGCGATTATTCCCGAACAAATCGTGATTGCTCGTGGGCGTACAATTTTCATAATAAATCAGTTGGCATATTGACTCAATATAATAATTTTGTACAAACAACTCAATCTTCTTTATTTTTATCCAAATATTTTCATATTCGTGGATCATTATGTTATCAAAATACAGGTAAACATTATTCAGTTAATCTTTTTTCCTTTCCAATTAACTTTATATTGAGAGAATGTTATGGAAAAATAGTATATTCCAAATTAGCTAATGAATGCATGTTCACTTTTTGAGGATAATGTACAACAATATTGGACAGTAAGAAAGTTAATAAAAGTATATGAAATAGTTAATGTAAATACTTACGTTACGTTACGTTAGTTCGGTTAAAATATAACAAGATTTTGGTTTACAAAAAATATTTGTTTTTTTACATACAGTAGACACAAATTATTATAATAAAACTAATTCCTATTGACAGTACGGTGGGCATCTCACCGCTCTCTGACTAAGTGTTGTGGGTTACACATGGAACGACACGTCCACGAACCATTGAATATTCTTAATGCAGGAGTGGGATTTGTCATTTTTAGAAGAAAAGAAATGCAACTGCCACGTTATTAAGAATTGTGTTTGCCATGATAATTGGTGAACATGTCATAAGTTTCAACTCCTTTATCCCGTCTTCTAACCCTGATTATTATCTAAATCGTACAATGAAATATAAATTTTAACAGGTGTATCCCTAGTCGCGAAATCTCACAAAATTATATTATTACATTTCGCATGAAGTATAAATGTGTTCATCATGATATTTGTCTAAGGACGGACACGGGTTTTTCCTTAGTAGTATCTCTATCCCCCTCTATTGCGACTGTGAATCTACTTCATGTAAAATGTAACAGGATCGGGGAAAGCGATTAAAATTTATATTTAACTGTACCACCAGGGGAACAGCAATAATAATGTATAGACCTACATATAATGATAAATAGCACAACGATAACATAAATTTACCCTTGATTATTTATTCATTTTGATTACATCAATTTAAATAATTTCGGTAGGTCGTAGATTTGGTGGAAGATTTTCGAGATGGCACCGTGTTGTGTTCATTAGTCGAAGCTCTTCAGGGTCGAAAATTAAAAGGGTGGAGTCAGAAGCCGACGAATCAACACCACAAGCTGGAGAATGTCACCAATGCGCTACAAGCTATTGAAGACGATGGCGTAAAGCTTGTTAATATCGGTATGACAACTTACTACTATTGTAAAACTATAGCCAATGAAAATGTACCTGTTAATTGGACAAAAGGCAAAACCAGCAAAACAATAGAAAAATAGAAATAAATGCATTCATAAAAATTGCAGCGCTGAAATGCTGTTCTGTAATAACATATATATTGTGAGGTGTACATAGTATATCATGAACCTTTCTAGTGTAAGATATCACGTAATTGCTCCCATGTTACTTTTAAGTCATGCGAAGTCAATTTGTACAAACAGTTTTGTGTATTGTATGAAATAAAATAGGAAATCATTATATTCGTATGGTAAAATTGTTTTGATTTTCCAGATCAATTAATTTTTATGCCAATTTAATGAACTGGTTGTAGTAGTACAGTTAACACCAAATTAAAGTAACATCAGATATGCCGATACATTTGTACCAAATAATATATTTGTTTTTGTTTTCTAAGAAATGGAAACTATTTTTTGTCTGTGTGCTAAACAAAACATATCGTTTCAATACAATAATATAGTTATAAGTATTGTAATTTTGTTTCTAGGTAATGTGGACATCGTAAACGGTAATCTAAAATTAATATTGGGACTGATTTGGTCACTCATCGTTCGGTACCAAATCGGCCGGAGCAAATTCCCACCAAGGTAATATCTTTTTATAGTAACATTTTAATTGTATTTATTTTTAAGTGAGATATAATTACTTCTGTTTTTTACATTTATTATTATGGTATTGCTGCATTTCAAATTCATTTATTTTACGAATATGGAAAGTTATGTGTTCGGTGTGTATTGTTCTTTTCAAATAGAAATAAAATCATTTTTGCAGTACCTAATCATTACGACACATAAAACATTTGAATCTTTGTATGTTTAAACCAACCTAAGTATATTTAAAATAACCTGATCAATTTATAACGCGTATACACTATACTCCTTTCTAAGGAGAGGCCTATGTGTGTCCAGCGATGGACTGTTGAAGTTGATGATATTATTGTATACCATTTACTCACATCTACACAAATAAATAAAATTGAAGTGTCTGTTTGTAATATTAAAGTAGCCGTCTCTTTCCATCTCTCTGTCTATCTGTTTAGTCTGGCTAATCTCTGGAGCGGTTGTACCGATTTTGATTGGACTTTCACTGATAGGTAGCTGATGATATAAGGAGTAACTTAGGTTACTTTTTTTAGACTAGCTTTGCCCCGTGGCGTTACCCGCGGGTGACACCGCGGGTTTCAGCTAGTACCAAAATAACGTGTTTTACATTTTATATGTATGTTTGTTCCGGCTAATATCTGGAATGGCTGGACCTATTTTGACGGAACTTTAACTGTGAGATAGCTGATGTTATAAGGAGTAACTTAGGCTACTTTTTTAGCCGAAAGGCTTTCAAAATTTGTTTCATACTTTTTCAGCGTCGTTTTTTGTCGTAGTTGGGTTTTAGTTATTACTTTTTTTATACATATTATGTTAGTTACATTTGACACATTACTGTAATTTAAGATCCAAATGAGTGATAAATATCACAATTATCGAACAAATACGGACAAAGTCACAAGCAAATGCTAATAACCCATATATTTTTGAAAAGTACAAGTAACACCCTTTCCGATAATACCAAAGACGGCATATTTATCTCAAGTTATTTTTTTAAAACTGTACTTTACGATCGCTAGAGGGCGCCATTTTAGGTTTCGTGACACGTCATATAGCCTATAATCAGCGGACAATCAATACGCTTCTAATGATAGCTTATTTGCCCAGTTCTAATATGTAAAACGTACATACATAGCCTGTTAAAATCATAACCCTCCTTGTGCTTTGCCGTAGTCGGGTAAAAATAAAAACAAAAATACATTTAATTATACTCACATCTACATTTAGCGTTAATGAACTAATTCACAGTAAATATACATTACACTGTAAATATACATTTTAATAGTCTCGTCTCTACTGGCGATGTAACGACGACTTCTTATTAAGTAAAAGATGCAGCGGTGACACTAATTAATCTATAAAGTTGTAGCTGGCTTATGTGCTTAGCATTAAAAGTTATACCTTCGAAATTAAAATCTATCTTTTTCGTGGATTTTATGTGTCAAAGACCCTTTTTACTGTTTTAATTTGTGTAATAAAATGTAGACCGCAACTTACTGAACATTTATTTAATGAATATATATAGCTGCTAACACAGTAATAAACTAGGCATCATAATATCACGTTCTATTTCAACAATAAACAAGTTTAAGACGATATTATAATAAGTTCTCTTTGAAACATCATAATATAAATATATTCGATGTTACTCTACTGTGCTGTAATTCTCTGTTGCCAAATCATAAATCACCAATAAAACAAGGGATTTAAAAAAAACTTCCTCTTGATTTAAACTACCTTCTAAATGTCAAAGGTTGACTAACAAATACATTAACACTAAAATGTATTTTGGAAATGGCTCACGAAGAGAATAGAATATAATATGAGAGACATTTTAGTTTAATGACGCAAGAACAGAATAAGTAGCAGCGTTTATTTGGTATTAAGGCAATTAGTACAGAACGAGGCGCGGGCGCAACCATCCGTGGCTTCAGGCTTCGTTTAAAATAAACAGACCTAAGATACGCTGATTAACTTACTTAATAGCTACGGTGTTTAAACACAGCACTTGACCTATCTAGAATCTACTCACGATAATTAGTGGTTATGTGATTTATTTATAAAAAGAATAAGTTAAATTCAAAGTGGGACTCGCATTTGAGATAAGTTTTGTTACTAGCTTATTAAAACAAGCAAGACTTGCATTATGTTTATTACCTATTTTATAATCTAGAAAAAAAATAACATTGTCTTTAAAAACCACAAGAATTTGGTTTGGTTAGACAATGGCACATTAAAATCAAAAGCTCCAATAAAATCTTCAAAATATCATATGATATTTAAATGGCGACGCGTTCCAGAGCGTTGAACTGGTTTTGTTTATCAACATACATGATAATTCATTAATGAATATTTGAGTATGAATGCAGTTTGTTTATTACGTTCAACAAATTTTATTAGCGGTTTAATAAATTACAAACATCGTAATGCATTTCATGCTATTGTAAACAATATCGTGGTCACATCGCAGTATTCGCAGTTGAAGTACATATATAAAATTATACGTGAATACGAAAATGAACCACACGTCACGTCAACATCTTTTTGATACATACATACATAGGAGTTAGGCCTCTCTTATAAAGCTACACCCATAGCTAAATTATCTAAATAAATGGTTTCCAAAAAAAATTCAGTCAGTCCTTACTTAACCGTGATTATGTTAGTCTTATGCAAAAGTATCTACTAAAGAGTGAAAAAATAATATTTTACACTTGAACTGATTTAAATGTGATAAAAGAGTTAATAAACATTGATCTAAGAAATAAAAAATATACAAAGCTAAAACATACAGACCTCGTCGATCTATGCTGATACATCAGCTATACCTAAGTGTAGAATTGTGATGATTGTTGATATTTGATTGCAGGAAGCTGATGCTATCATGGCTTCAAGCATCGCTCCCGGAGTGCCGCGTCAACAACTTGACGACCGATTGGAACAGCGGTGTTCTACTCTCAGCACTGCTCGACTACTGCAAACCTGGCATTTTCCCACACTGGCGGGAGCTCAGTCAGTATTGATTGTAACAAATTTTATTATAGGATGCAATACTAACAGCCGTCTTAAAAAGTTATGGCTCATTTTGCAAGGCCGTATATAAATTGATTTTATGGAATTAATTTGCAACTGATATTCATTTGCAATAAACCAACAAAAATAATAAACTCGTAGTGTTATCGAGCATTTAAAATTTAAGGTTTCTTACATTTCAATGAGCATTATATCAATTTTCATTTGGTATAGATCGTCACGAAGCGGTGGAGAATTGTCGACGAGCGATGAGGCTCGCACACAGAGAACTAGAAGTACCAATGGTCTTAGAGCCTGAATACCTAGCATCTCCTTGGTTGGATGAGCTTTCGGGCATGACATATCTGTCTTACTTTATGAAACCAGACTCGGCAGGTTTTCGATCAACACTTGAATGGGTCAACTCACGATTGGAAAGATCAATTACTAACTTTACGGTAAGTTGTAAAAGGGTTATAAAATATAACGAAAGTGATCGGCTTTATGAAATCGTAGGCGCTGATATATTTCATTGCTTCAGTTTATGGACGTCGTAACTTAAATTAATTAAAAATATGTCTAATTTAATTAGAGATTAAGAAGGATATCAGAGCGATAAAATTGCTTAAAATACCTTAATGCTTATGAAAGGGTAACAAATATTAAATTAAGGTTACAGTAAGTTTACAATATTTTGTAACGAAAATTATAAAAGTATTTAATAGTTGTCGATTATAAACCAATTGAATTTTTACTTTTTGACAAATATACCCTTATGAATGTTGTCAGTATAACAACAAATGTATAATTAAACAGCATAAAGGCGCCGGCATTTATGGGTCATTATGTTATCCAAATTTTTAAATGAGTTCAAAAAATCTCCCATATATAAATATTTTAAAAATATGTTTCTCAGAAATGGAAATAAATATACAAATATAAAGAAAAAGAAAATAACTGCCTTATATTAATGAAGAAAAGGGATATTCAGATATAATTTTATTTGAGGAAACCATCACAAAGAGGTTATCCTACCAATTTGAGTAGTACCTGTTGAGAGTACTAGTTGTAAGGTATCAGAGAATTAATTATAACACTTGAATTCTTAATGCTCTGTAGCTTGTAAATACTACTATAAAGAAAAAAATATTGAATCGTCACTTCTGGATATTTAAACTATATTTCATTGGTATATGTTAAATATAAAGTAAATGTATAATAACTAACAAAATTTACAAAGCCACATCATTGTAGTGCATTCCCGTCTTTGACTATTGAACAGTTGGTTTTTATATTAGAAACAAAATTAAATTTAACTAAACAAGTTCGTTGTTCTTATTGCTTGTTATTCTTATGCTATTTTTTAATTTGAGAAGTAATCTAACTTCAAATAACACTCAAATCACTGCCATATTTTACCACTACGTAATGACTAATACCGACTCGCAACTGCACGGCATCAGTCAAGGTGTCAAGGAAATCAAATTAAACCTTGTAAAAGCATCTAAAATTTTAGCTTGGCATTTAACTGTATATAATTCAAAATGCTACGTTGTCAGACGGACTGGAATGACGGGCGCGTAGCAAACGAGTTGGTTCGTTCACTTGGAGGACCAGCACCGCCACCAAGTCGATTGCGACGAGACCCTGCGCGCTGGGAAGAAAATAACCAGCTAGCTCTAGATGCAGCGAAGAAAATTGGTAAATATATCTAACTATATTTACATGAATTTGACTACATTTTTAGAATTTTAAAAAACTCTCTGAAAAATGAGGAAAACCTCCAAAACATCTGTAGAAAGAAGACACATATGTATATACTTGATTACATAAAACAAACAAATAAACCTTTTCTATCCTGAAATGATATTCTTGTGCTTATTTCGATCTTAAAATGATTCAGTTCTTTTCAACCATTGCTTATGATCTACCTATTGCCATTAAACGTATAATCTTTGTTTTTACTTATAATTAATTACTTTATATTTGTCACTGTTGTCCAATACTTAAGTTACATTTTCTTTCTTATACTATATATCTATATAGTCATTTAATTATAAACTTGTACAAAGTTTTGATTGTTCCACTATTTACTAGTTACAGTACTAGGTAGCCAGTATTTCGGACTACCGTTTATGTTCCTAATTTAAGTTTAGTTTAAAATGTTAAGAGCCATTGCGCTTTTGTTTAAAGTTCTATAACATTTTCAATGGCGTTACACATTATCCTTATCCTTATTAAAAATATTGGCATAATATTAGACAATAACGACTTCCATGAAGCCCCAAATGTGTCTTTTCATCCTTCAATAACTCACAGTAAAGACTATCTCAATAGACTTTGACTAAATTATTGGCTGTTAAATTGATGTCCAAAATCTCGTTCAATTATTTAAAGGGCATGTCATGAAATTGAAAAGATAAGATAGAATGTTTTTGATCCTAGGCGTACAGCCAGTATTATCAGCGAAAGATATGAGCCAAAGCGAGGTTGATCACTTGGGACTGATGACGTGGGCCACTCATTTAAGAAATGTGCCTCCCCGTCCACCGGTACATGATATGTTACGTGTCGCACTTGATTCTACATCCGGAAGAGTAGGAGAGCCCGTGAGTATAGTTTCATACTTATAATACAGTACCGAGTAACCATCGTAATATACTCACTACTTGCGACCGAACGCCCAATGATGCAGAAGCATCTCTAGGCCGCCATGGTGTGGAACACCATGCTCCATTCTTGCATTGTCTACATTCGCAATAAGTTCGGTGACCACCAGTCTTGGATTCTGCTTTTGCTATCCATCTGGCAGGGAAGAGTCATTTTGGCAGAACCATACATAAAATCAAATTGTGATTCTTAATAACAATGACAAACTTTACCGTGGAAAGCATTGATGGGCCGGCTCGACAGGAGTGATGGCACGGCCTCACAGACAACCGGTGTGAAACAGCGCTCGCGGTGTGTTTCACCGAGTGAGTGAGAACACCGGAGGCCCATATCCCAACCCCTCCCCCATCAACATCCCCAACGGCCGGCAACGCACTTGTAACGCCTCTGGTGTTGCGTGGTATCCATGGGCATCGGTAATCGCTCACCAACAGGCGATACGTCTGCTCGTTTGCCCCCTTCCATAAACAAAAAGGTGCGATGATTAAAAAAAATTGATAAAAGTTATCATTTGTTTTCCTTAGTCGATTTTTAAACAACGGGCTTATTCCTAAACGAATAAGTGTCGGAACTCACAACTGTTGGAGAATCAGGGCGACTTACAAGATTAGGATCGCTAATTGATCTCTACTTTTGTGAATTTATACATAAAATGGGAAAACGGAAGTTTTAAAAAAAACCCGGCGTGCAATATCTGTTTCATTCGGACAAGCGCCGTTTGATATTTCCGTTAGAAAAAGAAATATTAAAAAGAAAAAGAAATTTATTGGAAAAAAATGTGACTCATATTGTTAATAATGTGAAACTATGTGTGCATTATCTTTTTAGTAGTTAACTTCGTGTTAAATACGAAGTACATTTGACGGTATACATGACGCGAGACCTTCTATGAACTATCTACTTCATTGACTTGAATGTTTTTGGAACACTTGATCAAACAATCTGGCTTAACGTTAACCAGCTTTCTTATTTTCAGACTTACATAAAGATCGAGAGTGTGTCTAATGACTTGTCCATATCGGAGGTGAAAGTATGGATTGTGAACCCATTGGAGCAAGAGTCAAGACTAAAATTAGACGCTCGAGGAGCTGGCGAATTTGTCCCTGAGCACGCTGGTATGCACGAAATAGTTCTCACAGTTGATGACATCAGGTAAACTTAAAATTTTTATTCTTTAGGTGGTAATATATTTTTATTGACAACTCGCACAAGAACATAATAAAGACTCACGTGATGTACTTAAAATTGGAATGTTGTTGGCATTTGTTGGTCATTGTATAAAAAAACTGTAACAAAATATACCTATAACTGAAACTAAAATAATTTTAAGGATAAATATTTTGCTAATTCAGTTTGTCTTGAAGATCCCTTGGTATTAGGTGTGACATAATTTTATATTTCAGAGTGGATGGAAGATATTTCTTCAGAGTTTTACCAAGATTAGTGACAGTTCCACCGCCAGGCATGGCGCCTTGTGCCATAGGAAGTATTGTGGAAGTACTAGTCAGTGCCACAGGTATGGAACCACCTGGACTTTGTATCTAAAATGATAGGACGAATATAATATGAATTATGTACGAGTGTATATTTAACGACATCAAAGTTAAGTGTTTAGATTATTTTCGTATTTGTGATTGCTTCTGGAAATATTTTTAATATAAGAAAAAATATTCACCTCTTATAGCACTGCATTTTTATCTCTTTTTAGATGATCAATGGATGGCCATAAAAAGTCGATTTTAAATTAAACTTAACGAATCCTATCCACTAATTACCAGTAAATCGGAATACCAATTACCCACCGTAGCACTTTTTTATTGCCTAATTCACTTCACAAGAATAAATTATCTTTTTGACTGCATACCTTCTAGATATTGCCTCGTTGGTCTAGCGGTTGGCGTGTGCGACTGCTGATCATGAGGTCTCGGGTTCGATTCCCGGGTCGAACCTAATGTTTGTATGATCTACAAATATTTGTTTCGGAGTTTGGGTGTTTTCTATGTATAATATGTATGTATTTACAAAAAAAAAGTATATATGTATTTATATCAGTTGTCTAGTATCCATAACACAAGCTCTGCTTAGCTTGGAACTAGATGGCGTTGTGTGTTAGATGTCCGAAATATTTATTTATTTATTTATTTCTACATTTATAATGATAACTTACATGGATTAAGTGCGATAATATTAAGCTGCGATTCATTTTTCCGTTTCGATCACATTACACCAATCGTGGTCACAGATGGGAGGACTGATGAGAGTCCTGCAATTCCTTAATGAGTTGAGAGTTTCAGACAAATTCGCCCCAGCTCTGGAGCTAATAGAGCCAATTTGTATACGTATTTTACGTATTAATACTAAATATCCGTAATCTGTACAATGACAGTCCAATATGAATTAAATTACTCTATTATTCTACTCCAGCGTTTTTTTTTATTAACTTAAAGCATGTACATCGGCGGACTTAATGCCCAGGGCACTCTCTTCCAGACCTTATTTTTACTTGAATGTACTAATTAATTTCATGAATTTAATCTACCATAGTTGTCGATTTATGTGGTAATATTACTATTTATTAAAATATATATAAATTAAATAATACAAACTTGTAAGAAAATACCTTCATGCTTTAAGTATTCTTTACGTTAAAATGAATTGGCTTTTAGGTTAACATGATGCAGTCTAATCAGTTCGTGTTTAATTATGTTAATCAGATCCATTTACAATCGGCTACCACAACATGGCTATCTGCCAAACAGTGTGTTTGTAAACGGTGATTTCCATTATTAATTATAACACCTACCCGACATGTACTTTTGTATTATGTATGACTATTACTCTATTTAATTTGAACCCGCCTTAAAGCCAGTACAGACTTAGACCCGTATTCCATTCGAGCATTATGGTATCGACCCTTAATTCTGGGTTCCTTCCCCTGTACATTTACCTTCTTTTTTTGTGCCAATCCTTACCAACATTTTAATAAGTTTTGATGCAGAGAAACCTATAAACAGAGATACTTAGGTATCTCTTCTCATAGTTCGCTTCTGCTTTTTTTACAAAATATTTTGTTTAAATAAACTATCCATTCTCATTAATCTGTGCAATAGGTGCACCAAGAAGACAAGACATCGACGTTACCGCACACGCCCCTAGTGGACGTGCCGTCCCACTCGAAGCTCGACACCCACCTCCGTCAGCACCTGGCACAACAGCTTCAAGTGCCACTTTCCAACCCGATGAGGCAGGAACATGGACTATAGCTATTACTTATAAAGGCGATCATATTCAGGTTTGTAAACAATAATTGTTCACACTAATGTATAAAGACGAAAGTTTGTGAGTGTGTATGTTTTTGACTTCTTCACGCAAAAACTACTGAACGGATTTGGATTAAACTTTACAGTAATATTGCTTATACATCAGAATAACACATAGGCTATTATTTGCCACGATAAAATACGCACGCGGGCGGAACCGCAGGCAACAGCTAGTTTTTAAATAAAGAAGAAACTTACGTTAAATGATTGTACCTCAAGCAATATATATATTAGGGTGTCCCAAAAAGATCAAAGTCGTTTTTTTAACGCATACGCTCTTTTTCTTTTACTTTTAAGTCAAAACTATAATTTATAATTAAAATTTTAAGAAGGTAGGACCTCAGTAACCCGTGCCAACTAGCTCTCTATGGCAGACGCGACCTAACGTGTCGATGTGCTTCTGATAACTCGTTATTTAGTTATAAAAGCAGTCACAGACGATCGAACTTGGTGCGGAGCGCACCACGAACCGCACGGTGCGATCTACACAACAGACGATCGCACCAGACTTCGAACCGTCCAGTCGTATCGTGCTAGCGTTGCGTGAACACGTCTCCTCGATGTGCCGCCCACTCTATCAAAACAAGCCAAAATTGCTTTAGTTGCGGCAGCTATCGTTACTACATCGCCGTTATATAACCAACGAAAAAGAAGAAAAGAATGGGCAAAATTTTATCTCAGAAACAGACAACGGTACAGTCATATGAATCCCATTAAAGATCTCGATGATAAAGATTTTCGTATATATCTATCTAAGCTGTGAGTGCTGAAGAGAGATTGGTGGCTACTTTAAAATTTCTAGCGTCAGGTAGAGAATTCAGAGAACTTAAATTCAGCACTAGTATATCGTCACTCCGTCTTGGCGTCGCTCCGACTCCATTTTTGTGAACGCGCAGCGACGTGTTGCGCGTACGATAGCACAATAGCGACTAAACCGACATATGGTTCGGTGTGCCGTCCACACGATCGAATCGGTGCGGTACGCACCGCGTTCGATGTGCAAGCGCTCCGAACCAGCCGTACCGATATTAATAATAATAATGTCCGCCGGACCGTGCGCCACACGATCGTATTTGGTGCGGAGCACACCATGTTCGTGGTGCGCTCCGCACCAAGTTCGAACGTCTGTGACTGCTTTAAAACTTGCATTATTTTCAATCAGCCAATAGGTCAGTGCAATTACTCATTTCTAAAATGGATATATTTTAATAGGTGACATAAAACATCAAATAACGGGTTCAAAACATCCGTCTAATGGACAAATTATATCAGTTTAATTTTACAATTTTCATGAAGTGAATTTAACTGTCAATGAAAGCGTGAATCTCACTATTCGCGAGTGTATTGTCTATTGGAAAAAGGCTCGTATTCATACTAAATCTTTGCCTAATTGTGTTAAGTTCGGTAAAACTTAGCTGACAAAAGAAATAATCAGAGATGATTATCGAGAATTAATAGAGATTTTTGTGATATTTTGAGGTAGAAATATCGAGAAAAAATTAAAATCTGAGCTCCTAAAACCACCCCCTTAAGTAAGTCAGTACCAATCCAAATAAAAATAGAGGGTATGCATATTTGATTTCGATTTGGAAAAAAATTCCAAATTTTCCCTTACATCTTGGGACACCCTAATATATATTTATATATATATATATACGACGAACGAGTATAAGTAGCATGTGCCACTTTACTTATTATTTTTTTCGGAACCTTTTATTTTTTGACTCACTAACCCCAGGACCATTTTGATAGCTAATGATGTCTTGTATCACCCCTTAAAGGGATATAGTATATAGTAACCTGTAATACTGACACATGTATTTAATGTCGTCTTCAAGTTTTTTCTAACAAATAATTAACCTTTTGAACTTAACAAAAAACTTTTACACTAAGTTTACTTAATCTTATTCCAGGGAGGTCCTTTTACGTGTGAAGTATTCGATCCTGCTGGGGTTCGATTAAGTGCTGGGGCTTTGGAAGGAGCAGAGCCACTAAAGCCTCACTCTTTCGAACTAGACACAAGCGGTTGTGGAGTCAAAGGTGACCTGCAGCTTGATATCGTTCACGATAAACGTAGTGTCATGTGCGCATTAGAAAAACTCTCCACCACTAAATATCGGGCGACCTTCATGCCTAAAGCACCTGGAAAACACAGAGTAAGATCTTTTATGTTCGTGCATTTTATATTAGTTTCTTTTTTAATATGTACTCTGTAAAAATCTTGAAATGAATTATATGTTATACATGTATAGAGTTATAGACAGGCTCAGGCAATATTGCATAATACTGTGTAGTATTTTGTCTTTCAAACTAAAGCTAAGGCAGTTTTACGTTTTGTCTTCATTGAAAAAAGTGCTTTTTTAGTTTTAGTAGATTAACGCTAAAGCATTATCTGCTATTGAAATTTCTTATTAGCTATTTTTATATATATATATAGCTTATATATTTATATAGCTTATCAATTATTCATATAACATCATTTTAACAGGAGAATTATTTGGAATACCCATAAACACGCACATTAAATCTTTCTAATCCCACCATTATTATACCGGGAAAAAACTACCCGCCTCAATCATTATTTAATGGTTTTACATAAATAACTAAATTATCGTCGATAAAAAAGAGATTCAAATGACATGTTGGATCATGTTAAAACATAAGTCTTTATTTAATGGAGAAATATAACAAATAGTTTTACATTTTTCATTATAAATGGGTTAAAAGAGCTTCCTAATACACATTGTGTCATGTTTCAGTTGTACATATATTTTAACGGATACGACGTTCACGGCTCGCCGCACATGTTTAGAGTGGGATCTCGTTCGAAGAAACCTCGTGACAGCTCGAGTCCTTCGCCAGCTTATGCAAGGATATCTAGTCCAGGTAACTTGCGTCTGATTGTACAAACAATAGGGTGTAAGGTTATATATAAATCACTTATACTTAATTGATTTAGTATAGTAGATTATTCCTAACTTACTATTTCTTGAAATATCTGTAAAAATGTATTTATATATTATCGTAGAATGTTAAAAATTATATTTTTTCATTACAGTTACTCGTCTTAGATCAGAAAGTCCTATGAACCAACATAATTTATATGAATCAAATATTTCTAAGCACTCGAGCTCAATAGATCGTCGAGATGAAAGACGTGATTCCAATGATTATTACAAATCTCCTTACGATTCAGAACACAAAGAAAAAAGTTTCGACATGACCGATTCCGCTTATTCGACATCAAAGGCTACTAAGAAGGAAACCTATACAAGATATGGTTCAGAAAGTCCTAGGAATAGAACAGCCAGTCCAATAACAACAAAACATTTAGGGAATGGTTCACGACTAGATGTCAATAGGTCTGGGAGTCCGTATCGAGCAAGCAGTCCGTACCGGGCCACAAGCCCAGTAGGCCGCACTGCGAGTCCACTTATTCGGAAAGATAGCCCTTTGAACAGGACGGCCAGTCCAATTAACAGGTATGTCTCACAGGCACTCACCAACGAAACACGACAGTTCGAATTCTGTCATTTTCCGTTGATCTTCTGTACGAGTCAAGCGCCGCCGCCACGCCGGTCAAGCGGGTCCGTTCGGCCTGAAATCAGCTTGAACAATTGACCTATTAAAAACCATATCTTATTTTTTGTTTCTCAAAATTGCATACTGTGATAGCTTGGAACCTAGTTTTATCATCACTGGTTACTAAAAACATTGTAAATGACAATAAGAAAATAACTTTACCTATAACATGGGACGTATAGAATAGAGACAGTCGATGATGGTATTCTCGGTTGGATCAATACATATATAGGAGGTTATCGGCTTGGACATAGGTACATATAGGACGTTACGTTTTCGGTTTAATAATGAAAGTGTTGAGTGGTTTTTCTAGAATTCTATTTGTGGAAATGAATAAAAAACAATCATTAATCGAATTCATAAGAGAAACTTAGGCTGACAAGGCAACTAAATTGAATGTTAAAGAACTGGGACGTTTCCGATTCACTCTCGATCCCATATTATTTGTATTTAAAAGTTTTAGTTGAAAACGCGAAGAAGAAGTAAGTCGTTATAAAACTGCGCATTATAATATAGCTTTTTCCTGTTTAGCTAATTAAAAGTAATAATAAAAGTCAGCGCAAATAACGACGGGTTGAAAATCTTTGTAATATGTTTACTTCTTACGCGACATGTCAGATACGCACGCAACACGGTTCCTAATTAAGTACTTGGGCATCTTGAAAGTAAACAGACATTGTTTTTCTTTGATTACAAAAAAGATAAAAAAGAAAGAATAATTGGATACAAGACTGTTGCTTTGTAGTTAGCTACAACTTCGTAACGAGAGTATCCTATTATAGGAAACTGTTTCATCTCTTTCGTTTCAAATTTAAAGATAAATTGTTAACTACCATTTTGTTTTAACTTAGTTGGATCAAGAAAGAATGTACCTATATACAATTTAATTATGTTTGTAAATCAAAATCAAATGTCTCAGAACTTGTGTTTGTTACTTACATTCATTTTAGATATTTTAAAATTAAATCGACCGAATTGAAGTTTTAGATAAAAAACAACTATAATAGTCCCAGAATACCGGACTATAGGTTTTTCGTCATTTTATTGTTAACATTTTATTTTTAGAGTGAGCAGCCCGATAGAGCGTTACAGTCCTGTGACTTCCACAAAGCGTGTGGTAGAGAAGCGTTCAAATTACAAAATGTACAGCTCGTACAGCGGGTCACAGGATAATTTGGACCAAACCAGTCCTTACTCCTCGTTGGAGAATGAACGCAGAAGACTCGGTAGTCCTGGTAAGTTCGTCTTATAGCTGTTTTAATTTTTAAATCCCAATTCAACATCTGCAATTCGGAATTCAAGTAGGTTGAAGACTTTTAGAAATTATTAATCAATTAATGTTCAGGGAATAACTATTGAGTGGCCTGAATATTTCTTCTAGTTGTTTTTGAAATTTATTCAAGTTGACTTTAGTCTGGTGAATTATACTTGGTTTTTTATAACTCGTGATTCAAATATTTATTTAACATGTCGCAATATGACCTATACGAATACAAAATTGTAATGTCTGCATTTTTGCGCTAAGACATTAGTCTAGTTCATAAATACGTACAATCCCTTAGTACATAGTTATTACGAACTTCATTTATGTACACACTTATATGTATATTGCATGGTCAGCTCGGCAACATTTTCCCTTCGGTAAGAGATAACGTAGGTACTCTCCATAAATCAAAAACCCGAATTTGTATTTGACAGCTGACCAATAGAATAGCGGTCGCCCGGTCGGTATGCAAATAAGTACCTACCGTCCTAACCTGAATAATATTTGGGAACAGGCTATTTGACAACATCAAAAATATGGATACAATTTGAAGTCATCTAGATAATATTACTGAAAATATTATTATATTTTATTAACTACGGAATGATGAAATTTTACAGTAATATAGCTTATACATCAGAACAACACATAGGCTACTATTTGCAGCGATAACCGACATACACGTGGCCGGAGCTGCGGGCAACAACTAGTATTTAATAAAGTTACAGCTGATCGGAAATGTAAGGCAAGGCTCAGATAAGACCCATAGTCTATTTTTTTAGACAAAAGTATTGTTTTTTTTCTTGAATATATGTAAATATATATTATTTGATTTATATACATTTTATTTTATATCCGCTAGTTCAAGTAAAACTATAGGTAAATGTGCTATTTCGTTGTAAATGTTATACTTAAAAGAGGAATATTGGTTGCTGGAAACTGCTTAAACTTACGTGTAGGAACAAAGTTATAATACAACAAAAAGAGTTTCGCCGCAAAAAGTTACAATGAAAAGTATATGTATTTTCTTTGCTATTAAATTTACATACATGTATATCGCCGATATTTCAACCTGCTTTGTGTTGCCTAGTATGATTCCATAAAAGCAGCTAAAATATGAACCGAAACGATACTAGAGAATTTGAAATGTTCGCTTATTAAATTATATGTAAACACACAATACAACAAAGATCTTTTGATTTGTAACTAAACAAAGGTTTAATGACTCCATACCACACTATCTTCTTTTAAATATTACTTAGTTACTACTAACTACTTCCAATAAGTATACATATTGAACTTCATTATCTTCCCAGGTAGGGGAGATCCGGGTGGAAAACCGTATCAGGCGCGAACAGACTGGGAGAGCGTGGAAAAAACAAGACAAATGATGAGCGCTAACAGGTAAGATATTAGCAATATTGTTTCGCACAAAGGTTATACGAGACATGATTAATAGTTTCCAACGTAAGTTGCGACGTATAAGAGTAGTAAGCATAATAAAAATGCCGTAAACCACAGAATCTACACCTTCTTATATAATTACAAAGATCATCGTTCATAACACAATATAATAAGATTCAATGGCGTTACTCATTTTACCCTTAATTAAATAGAAGAGCTACTTTTCAATGTTCCCACAAATTTATATTTACAAATCATAAACACTAATTTTGTCTGTAGGTATGCATTTTATATATACACAAATATTAACTAACACCAAATACAGAGTAACAAAAAAAAATACAACTAAACCATGTTTATCAAAGATATCCTTGTACAGTTACCTTTAAAATGAAGTATATGTACACAAAGCTCTAGTAGGAATAATATGTACCTACATTTTGTGACACATTGAATAGGAATTCACAGTAAATTATCCTCCTGAAGTAATCATGGGGTTTAAAAATGACTAAAGATATACCTACTTGTGTTATGTAAATCCTTTAAACTAATGTACATATTGTAAACCGATAGTAAACAATATCATCTACCAAAACCAGTGTATACAAAAATAAATCGTTTTGAGTTAAAATTAAATTTTGTTAACGTATGCTTATTTTTGAAGATGACTGTACTGCACATGTATGTAAAGGTCTGCGGTCCTTCATTAATTTACATGTGGTGCATTATAAACGTTTGTGTGTGTAGCCTCGAGTCACCAAACACCCCAACGGAGCGTTACCACGGACAGAACACTCTGGACCGCGAGACAAAACGCAACACTCAACTCAACAAGTTCAGCGACTTTTCACGCGACACGTTCAACAGACAGCTCGACCGGTTGGCCGACGACAGAGATTCGGATACTTACACAAGTCGCGTATGTAGTATTTTATACAACAATTACTTATAAAATAATATTTAAACCATTCATGGAGACGTGCACGCTTTAATAAATTGATATCAATGGCTCTACTATCTGACGCATCACGATTCGATTTCGAATCGATTCGACAGCAAATCTGTACTTGTCTATACCGCCTAAAATCCACGAACTATGTTTGTACTATTTATGATTTAAAGAAAGGGATGTTCAGTAAGAATTGCCATAAAGAGGTTGTAAGCATAATCGCTGCAAGCAATCGGATAAGCTCTGGTTAATTTGACATTTTACAAGATATAATAAATGTCCATATTAAATAGCATACATTAAACTACATCAATCGAAGTGGAAGTCAATATGAGCAATGAATAGCATTATGACAAATTCAGCCACGGCTACGGCAAACAATCAATGAGAACTAAGTTAATGGTTTTATCTGCACTCTGTCGGATCAAATTTTCATTAAGTTAAAATTTTTAAACCTAATAAAAGTCTTTTAACTTTGCCAGCAATCTTTGTAAGAAGTCAATCTATCATAAAGTTATATTTTTATTTTAATCAAGCTATTCTACAATTGCGTTTTATATCTTGTTTATCTCTGACTGTATACAATATGACACCAACTACGGATTCCCTTGTTGTTTACATCGCTCATATACATATTATATTATAGTTAAATTCACTTTTGTTAAAACACAAAAGTAAGTGTGTATTTGACATAAATGTACGAGAACTTGTAATTTGAAACAGGTTATTTTGCATATACTAACTTTTAAACTTTCGCGTTCCATGATATTAACAAATATTTTTACGGGAATTAACGCGATCACTTATTAAAAGGTATCACATACCTCTGGCCTGTCAGACTGTGACCACGGCCAGTGCGACCTGGTCGAAACGTCAGGCAAATCAGAGGTATGTGATACCTTTTAATAAGTGATCGCGTTAATTCCCGTAAAAATATTTGTTAAAGGTTATTTTGCAGATGTCAGGTGAAAAATAAATCTGCCTCGTAACCATTTATTTTTTACTGGTGACAACCCACTCTTGTTGTCACTCCATTGGGGTTTTACGATTTGCATGAATCTAATCTACCGATCTCCTAGCGCCTGCCAGAAAAAGCGCATGCACCTCATTCGGGTAAAAACTCTCATTTAGGCGATGTGCAGACACATAAGGCCATCACCTCCTCGCAGTTAGCGCCTGTCACAGGTAGAGGGGTGAAAATCTAATACATTGGCGTATAAAATCTTGGTTAGATAATTTAGTACCTCCACATGTATTCTACTTTTGGTATGAAAAATTAAATTGAGAAGGGAAATGACCTTATTTCCATCATTCTAACCAGCAGGCTTCTATACAAGTATTATTTTTCGAATCACTTAATTTTTTAAATTAATTAGCAAGTCTATAAAAAGATCCGGTAAACTGATGAAGAAAAAAAGCCTCTTAATGTTATTGAATCAAAAGTTTGCACGTGTAGAGAATATCGTCGTCCTATTCAACAAAAATGATTAAATATTACCTACAAAATATTTTTATTTATATTTATAAACATTTCAATGCGGGTCACGCTGTAATTAGATGCGAACCCCACCCAACATTGCCTAAAAAGGGCAATTTTTGGTTGCTTTACGTCGTTAATGAAAAAATATAAAATATTGTAAGTATTTCACAGCTTTTTCTGCCACTTGAAACATACAATGAAAGCTGTAACTGAGTGTCACTAAAAAAAACAACGGGTTGCACTCCGGGAGTGCTGGCAGAAGTGAAAACTTGAACATTAACGTTGTGCATTTTTGATCTATTAAATTATATTTTTTATTTTCTTATATTTATTAAACACATTGAACGATGCTATACAATTCTATGCCTTGCTTTGCCTTTAATATTCCTTGAGAACCGATAACTACAGAAATGCTTATTGTAATGTTATAAAAAACTCGAGAGGTATCAAGGGACACCCGGATGGAACGAAGTTCACTATCAGGATTCATTATTTTTATTGTTTATTATTATTTATTATGTACAAAAAACCTGTGTAGTATACTCAACAAAAATAATCGTCGCGACACCACACTGTTCAATGCGAAATAGAAATGAAAATGTCTGGCTTGCTTTCTGTAAGAGAGAGAGAGAGAGACAGAGAAACATGCGCACGCCGCACGGTTCACAATCGCTTACTGTAGCAAAAAGTGTCGTGACAACTTTTCGCAAGAATTTTTGTGTCGTGACAACTTTTCGTAAGATTTTTTCCGTCTAGCCCCCTTTCACAACGCGCGATAAGGAACTTCGTTCCAAAAATACAGGTTAATGCTATATAGTATAAACATATTTCCGGAGCGAAGCCTGGTTTACACACACGCACACTCGCGCAAGCGCCTTGTGCCGCTTAAACGAAACAGATGGAGCATTCATACATTTTCACTGAGCGGTAGAAAGAGAGGGGGATATTTACTGACGCAAGTTTAACATTTTTTACCCAAAAAAGTGCACAACACCACAAAATAAAGTTTTCACTTTAAAAAAATCTAAAAAAAATACATACAAGAAAATCAACCGAAATAATATTGTTAGTTTTGTAAAATATTTTATCAGTGCAAATAGTATAAAAAGATGGTACAAAACAACCCACTCTTATAACAAGATTTCATTAATATTCGGAGATCTCTGTTAGTCCAATTAAATGACATAATTCTTAGATGATATCAATTTAGAAACAAAAACAAACTTACCCCCTAAAGTAAACAAGTAGTGAATTATTTATTCAAAAAAATACCTGACTACGTCAATGTCTGCCATCTTTATTAAATTCAGGTTGTTTTTTTTAAATATATTTTTATTTGTTTTATTTTATTATTATTTTGATGAGTGAGTGTGAGAGTATCTCTCTCACGACTAAGACAAATCTATTGACACCACTCCCATAAAAATACAACTAGTCATTTAGGCTCTAGGGCGTTCCAAGGAAATATACATAAATACACTCGAAAAACGTAACCCTCTTCCTTTCGTAGTCGGGTAAAAAGATAGATAGAACGATAGAGATACTATACGAGAATGCTTGTGTAGCGCTATACTAATCATATTATACTTGTCTGTCTAGTACTCACTGAAATACATTCATCACGTACAAAAGTTCTCTACAAATATGTTCCACGTACATAGATGAGCCCTATAGAATGTAATCCTGAATAGAGCACCAACCCAGTGTGAATACGTATAAATAACCAGTATAAATAACGAGACCAAAGCCGAGTTTAAAATTAAGTTTAGCATACACAGCGGCGCACTGAACTTTCTGTACAGTTCATATACGAATCACAATATGTGGAATACCGCAGCTAAAAGCAAAAACACACACCTACTTTCTACACCACTATGCCCTATTGCAAACATAACTGTAACTACACTTCACAAATGTGGCACTACATACAATAATATTGCCACAAAATTGTCTACAATCCCACATATTATGACCTATAATGTTAAACAAGTAAAAATAATATTTTCGAACGAAAGTACTTAAATACAATGGTTTCAATAAACTAGTATCATTTAAAAATAAAATCCATATGGACTTAATCATAGAGTTGACTTAGAAATGGTGTGGTAACTACTTTAAAATCTCGATATATAGATACTATTTAACAGTCCGCGTAGTTATTAAAAAAACATTTGTTTTTTGAAAATCAGTCGAATCAAAATTACCTAATAAGAAAATGTATGCCTTTGAAGCATAAGCTAACGAAAGTCGCCTTCATGCCGCTGAATTCTTATATAACATAGTACAAGCATAAGTTATGAACAAGTCACAACTGTGTAAACAGTGTGCGTGACTCCCACGGTTATGAGCACTTAGGGCTCGTCATCCGGCCGCTTGCTACAATGTTATGACTTCCTATGATTAAAAGGAAACCAACATTAATTTCATTGGTTTTTCAATATTTTTTATTATAATGCATTAAGAAAAATATGCAAATATATTTTATCACTAATGCCTTTGCGTTTATTTCTTTGCTTTTTAATTCAATCTTAATTTTCCTGAGATAACTTTGGATTCCGAACACCCACAATTTGATATTATGACCAAAACTCTAATTTAGTTAATTAAATGTTTAAATAAAGGTTCTTTGTAGCTTATATGATATTAAATGAATTAGTATGGGTCAACCTTCAACATGGACAGCACAATTAGGACAAATATTTAGGATGGTTTATTTAAGCGTCGGAAATATAACAGTAATAAAAGTATGTGATGGTCTCATTAACTCTCGATAAACATCGTTTGCACAGTGAATAGTCCCTTGAGGGTATGGTCATTCCACCATTGCTGGCTTGTTGATTACACGGCATTTCTGCTAATGATCGATACGAAGCTCGTAAAGCCCGTGTTCTCTACTGACATGCATTAGAAATACCCATTGTTGGTAATGACGGCCGGATCTACACAATAAATTCTAAAACTAGCTGACTAATATCGCACAGCTTGAACCGATGGGTACAGAATAACATATAATACAAAAGGTGAAGTTGATTTATGTATGGTTTTTAAATTTCTGGCTTCATTTATAAGTTGAAGTCAATTTAAATACAAATAAAATCAGTTTTTCTCCGTGTGGTGAAGGATTTAAAATACAGAGTGTCAAACCTTTCTACTTCATGGGTGTGGTAAGTGATTTCCTCGTTAGTCTGGCGGTTCGCGTATGCGACTGCTAATCAAGGGGTCTTGGGTTCGATTCCCGAGTCAGGCCAAAGTAATGTATTGCGTTTTTCGAATATGAAATTCTTATTACCGCCAGCCCGGAGTATGGAAGTTTCACGGTGAAATCACACGACCGTGCCTCGGAGAGCACGTTAAGCCATTTTTTTTGTTTGTCATGAACACTATGGTAATCGTTATTGAAAAGTCAGTGCCCTCAAATATACTGACACTAGTTTCAAACTACGAATTCAGTTTATACCCCCAGAGTTGCGGAGGTCCGATGCCAGTCGCTTCGTGTAAAAACTGTTCTTCAGGTAAAACTGGGTGGAACTAGTAACCGATCCCAAACAATCTTGGGATAAGGCTACGATGAAAAAGAAAAATTGTGTTAGGAGACGACTCAGAGAGCAACCTAAGCAGATAATATCACTGCAAAGAAAAAGGGAAACTTGAAACAAACCCTATAACAATTCCTCGGACCATTGTGGTACAGTTGGCCAAAACTTCCTGTGTAAAGAGAGGACAATGTCAGGCAGTGGACTGTTAAAGTCTGCTCATGATGATAGTTGGCGAAAATAAGTTTTTTAACCTCCCCCAAATAATTTTTATTTTACTAGATGTTAATGTGTTATACAATATACTTATACTAGTGAGAAACACAAAAAGGACGTATACTAACTAACGTTTTCAAACACACCGTTTAATGATTTTTT
The DNA here is from genome assembly GCA_905220595.1 of Spilosoma lubricipeda. Taxonomy (NCBI): domain Eukaryota; kingdom Metazoa; phylum Arthropoda; class Insecta; order Lepidoptera; family Erebidae; genus Spilosoma; species Spilosoma lubricipeda. The sequence goes on from HG992275.1 coordinate 11,007,130, forward strand.
TTATTACAGCAAGAGATCAGCAAGCGCGAAATACGAGAGAGCACATATGTGGTACGGGATTCATCGTACAGTAGCGTGGAGGATAAACAGCAGCAGTCTTTTTTATCCAATAGGCCCCCCCGCGTCCCGGCTGGGGGGGCCCTAACTGAGACGGACGCCGCACACGGACGTTTCAGGTATAAACAAAACATTTTTCACCACTACACCACATTTGCTACTGCTTAGCTCTTGAGAGGTGACTTTTTATTTCTTGATATATTTATATATAATAAATCAAGTCCTGAATATGTTTTTATTAATTAATAATGTTGTGGACCGGTTTTAATTAGGTATTATATTGCCATTGTAGAGGATACTTGTAGTTTTAAAAGTCGGTCCCGTTTACAAATCTGCCTACGGACATCTCTAACAGTTTTGTATTAGTACTAATATGTTTATAAAATTGTTGAAAATATTTCTAGGACTGTTAATTTTTTTACTAAAAACATAAAAAAAAACACACTCAAAAAATAAAAGGCACTATTGCAAATACAAAAACAATGTTTAATTAAAGTTATTTTATTTGAATTTGGTACTCATTTGTGATTTCGTATAACAGAATTTTTAAATCGGATTTTATCAGAAGATCACATTGGATGTCAGAATTACTACTGCCAGTATAATCTGATCGAAACATCAAAATGCCAGGTTGTTTAAATAAGCATGACATGGAAACACCTGCATTATCAAGATATTTCCTATATGTAATTTTATGAAATGACATACAAAAGTATTAAACCTTTATTTACACAAAACATTGATATTTTATTTATTTGTTATAACCCAGTTACATATTTTGAACTTGATGTAAGTGTTTGACATAAGACTGAAAGAGTTCATATAGCTTTTGCACCTGAATTTTTGTGCCATCACTCAAAGTAATGAAATAAAAGACTGATACCTAATAGTATTACAAACCACAAATACTTTAACAGAAACTACTAATTCACGGTTGTACAAATCTTATTCTCCACAAGAATTGCGCAGCAACTTTAACTTAAAATATTTAATTTTATGCAGCAAAATGAAGTTTTTAATAACAATAACACAATCGCTTTTTCTTTATTGTAAGTTTCATGACGAGCTTTTAGTGTACAATGTTTTTGCGATATTAGACTACACACAATTACCTACTTTGTAGCTGGCTGTAATTATATTTTTGTTTGTAGACAAATACAAAGGGATTACAATAGAGGTGCTAAAGGAATATCTGTAAAACCAACTCACAAAGGAGTTGTAGGAAAACCAGTCGAGTTTATAGGTGAGTAAATTTATTTTTTTGCTAAAATTTCCAACATTATTAAAAAATGTGAAGACAATTTTGCTGAGATACAAACTCATATATATATATATACTCAATAACTCTCTAAAACATTAAACCAGCAACAGATTTATATGGACTTTGACACGAATAGAGTTATTTCTGAATTTACATTAATGGCAAAACAACTTCATGTATAATTCTATGTTTTAATTACAATAGTAATACAAACACGTACGATAGCGAGCAGCAATAACAATAATCGTAGTCTATTATCATCACATCACGACATTACAGCAGCTTGTTATTGTGTTTAAAACTTATGTACTTAATAGTCTACTCATAGATTTTAATTAATGTAAGTTCTTCGTACCACGTCGTTACCATATAAAGAATTAGAACTTTTAAAGAACATAACAAGGTGGGTTTAACGTTACGCCGAAGTGTAAAATTAAAACTTCTGTGTTTAGCCCCGTTTAAAGAATAGATGGATGCATCTATGTTTATGATACCTTTAGCAACATTTAACAGAAAAAGTTTGTTAAGTGGTTAGGTTAGAGATTTACTAATCAAATTTTCGGGCGTAGAATAATTTACTGCTAGAGCGTTCTAATTACTTTTATTGATATTCTTTTGCAATCGTTTATATATAAAAGTTAGTATCTAACAATTAAATGATAACAGTTTATATAACCAGTTTCAAAGTTCATACACAGACTTAAAAATAAGACCGGGATGGTTTGTGCTCTTTGAGGGAGGCCTTCGTTCATCAGTGCTCGGCACAGGCTAAAGTAATTAAGTTCAGGATATATGTTATATTTCAGAACAAATATGATCATGTATATGATTGTTTTGTTTAATGCGGGCATCAAGGACCGGTTGTTACGGAGACCTTGGGGAGGCCTATATTCAGTAGTGAGCGTCTTTCGGCTAAAATGATGATGAGATCATGTATCGATAACATCTTAAAAATTGTTTTACTTTTAACAAACTCAGTATATCACGAAATCAGATAGACTAGTGGTATAACCACGGAGCATTGCTCCGTGGGTATAACCATAAATAATTGATTTACGCCCACATAACGAAGCGGATTGATCCGGTTGAGTTTAATTGTATTATTGGAAATTATTGCTGGTTTGTTTACACGGAGAAATGAAATCACAACAAAAATATAGTAGTTCCTTGACAGTAATTTAAGGTTAAGTTTTGTTACCATTATTGATTTTGCAAAAAAAAAAATTGGCCAGCTAGAAAGGTGAGGGTAGTTGTATTTTCAATAGTAACAATTAACGCGTGAGACTCACTTATCAGTTAGGTAAAATAACGAAAGCTAAGAATAATATTACCGATCGATCAAAGATTCTTAATAATGGGAATTCTTGAAAATCGCGAAAAGTAATCAAAAACTGCAGGTGTCCTAGAATGGGAATAGTCACTTACAATCAATTGACCTATCAGCTCTGTTATCTCCATATACCATGATAAAGTCGTTTTTCATTGTTCTGTTAGCCATTTAAAAAGTTAATCTAGTATATACTAGCTGTTGCTCGCGACTCGATCGTTATCACGGTAAATATAAGCCTATGTGTTATTCTGATGTAAAAGCTATACTACTGTAAAGTTTTATCCTAATCCGTTGATTACTTTTGAAACAAAACGTGAAAGAGTAACAAACATCCATCCATATTTACAAACTTTCGCGTTTATTATATTAGTAGGATTTATTTTTTTATACAAAATTATAAATTAAAGTAGTAACCTATAATTTTTTGTACAGTCGACGGTAGTACGGCAGGTCCTGGTCATTTGGAACTTGAAGTTTCTGGTGGTAATGGCTCATTAGTGGCCAGCTCAGTTCGCCCGCTTGGTGGACATCGGTATGCCGCTGCATTCACGCCACGAGTGTCGCAACCACATACCGTCAGAGTAACATTCAACGATGAGCATGTCCCAGGTAAGACCACATTACCAAATAATATCATCCTTTCTTCATACTATGGGTACTATTTTCATATGTTGAATGTTAATTACTACAAATTTTAGTTAAACGCGCTAGAGAAGTCGTTCGCCGTCGTTCCGCGTTCCTTAGCGCTTCACCGGCCCTTGTTACTTTCCGTTTGTGTATTCTAAATGGCTTTTATTAAATCGTAAGATGTACAGTAAACACGTGTGTTTTACCGATAGAACTTTAGATTTAATAACTAAAGCAGTGTTATTAAGTAAACAAAGTAATGAAATCGTAACTAAGAACTTTTTTTTTCTTATGCTTGGCCCAACCAAAATTACTCTACTCTGTCTGATGGAAGGCATAAGCAGAATCCAATAGTGGTGGTCACCATACTGCGAATGCAGAAAATGCAACAATGCAGCATGGTGACCCACACCATGGTAGACTAGTGATGCTTCTGCATCATTGGGCCTCCGGCCTCGCACTCACCAACGAAACACGACAGTACCATCGCTTTAACTGCCTCGGTGGCGCAGTGGTAGCGTACGCGACTGCTGTTCTTGAGGTCTCGGGTTCGATTCCTGGGTCAGACCAAATGTTTGTATGATGTGCAAATATTTGTTTCGAAGTTTGGGTGTTTTCTATGTATAATATGTATATATTTACAAAAAAAAAGTATAAAAGTATTTATATCAGTTGTCTAGTACCTATAATACAAGCTCTGCATAGTTTGGGACTAGATGACGTTGTGTATTAGGTGTCCGAAATATTTATTTATTTATATTTATTTATCGCTGTCATTTTACGTTGATTTTCTGTGCGAGGTTAGTAGACCGTAAGTTTAAAAGGAACTATGCATTAAAAATAAAGAGAGGCAGTCTATGTGTATAGGTACAATTTTATACACAGAAAGTGTTCTTCGAACTGAACCTCGCGCACTGTATGAATTGCATATGTTTACGGGAATGTGATAATAAAGAAGTAAGCACGAATCACGTCAATGCAACGCAGTATAAAACGAATCAAAATTGGAACAATAGAATTCAACTCACACATACTCAATGTATGTTCAATTGTAAACTAGCTTTTTAAAGGTTGGAAATACATAGGAATAATAAAAGACATAAGGACAGGTACATGCAATAACTATAACATTTTATTCAGTAAAGCCTATAACCTTTGATAATGCCATGGGCCTAAACAGGACAGAATAAAGTTGATAAAGATAATGGAATAAGTACAAGTGAGTTTAATTCTAGAATGCATTTTCTACAAGTCTTGCAGCTTTATATTTGTTCTGGGATGGTAGATTTATTAATAATATATCTATCAAATGCTAGAATAATTCAATTTATTAAGTTCGTTGAACAAGATAGATAAAGAGACAGATGACCCCAAATGTTGATTCTGTTTTACAAAACTAAAGTATTACATAAATCACAGAGTATTTAAATACTTATAGCAGCGTTGAAAGTAGTATTTTTTAAGATTTTTTATATTATCATACCTGGAAGTTATTTATTGAGAGATAGATAACTAGTATATTTAAGTAGATCCGATTCTTGATAAAAATAGTCTATTTTTTATTATACTATGTTTATATTAGGTACAATTTTTTGGTTTATCAGGGGCATAAAAATCTGTGTCAACGCCCGGTAATAAAATCGTTAGAAGATTAGTTTTAATAGAAAATCAAGTCAGTATTAGAATATTTATAAATAAATAAAAAAACATGGAAATATATGTAATATGTCAAGCGTCGTTTTCAGTTATTACTTTATTTTCTACTACCACTTTTTGCCACTATTGGAGCATATAAAATGACCTTTCAGTTTTAACAACTACTAGCAGACCCACGCAACCCCGTTTGCGTCTCCTATTGCCCTTAGCGTGAAAATTTTCCCCCGTTTTTGAAACATTTTTCATTGGTGCTCCGTGTTTGTGTTTCCATGGTGCGTGTAATTCGGCGCTATTACATGCTTTAGAACAGAAAGGCAACGTGGTTCGTCATCGCACTTCAAAAGCTGTTAGAACATCAGCTCGACCATTTAAAACTTAGTGTTTATGAAAGTGTCAACGTGACGATGCTTTCAACTTTTCTAATTACAAACTTTAATAAAGTGAAAACAAGTATATTTATTCATGACTAGCAGACCCGCGCAACCTCGTTTGCGTCTCCTTTTGCCCGTCGCATGATAAATTTCCCCCGTTTTTATAACGTTTTTCATTGCTGCTCCGCTCCTATTGGTCTTAGCGTGATGATATATAGCCTATAGCCTTCCTCGATAAATGGGCTATCTAACAGTGAACTAATTTTTCAAATCGGACCAGCGGTTCCTGAGATTAGCGTGTTCAAACAAACAAACAAACTCTTCAGCTTTATATATTAGTATAGATTACTCGATATTTAAACTACTTCTTCCTAAGAGTTCGTATAACAAACTGCATAATTCTCATCTTGCAATCAGACCGTACAAACTGTTTCATGAACAATGTATGCACGAAATAAAAACTAAACATTGAATAGTTTTGCAATACCTAGACCTATAACTATGTAGCTGCTCGCACTGAAATGCGTTTTGTGACAAATCCAATTTTGCTCTAGGTGTTACTATAGTTTAGCGATGTGAAACTCAAAAGTACTAGGGATACATGCAACATTGCGTAAAAGGAAAGAGTATTACTTGAAGCATGATGTAGAAAGTGTATTGTAGTGTGTTTCCATGGTGCGTGTAATTCGGCGCTATTACATGCTTTAGAACAGAAAGGCAACGTGGTTCGTCATCGCACTTCAAAAGCTGTTAGAACATCAGCTCGACCATTTAAAACTTAGTGTTTATGAAAGTGTCAACGTGACGATGCTTTCAACTTTTCTAATTACAAACTTTAATAAAGTGAAAACAAGTATATTTATTCATGACTAGCAGACCCGCGCAACCTCGTTTGCGTCTCCTTTTGCCCGTCGCATGATAAATTTCCCCCGTTTTTATAACGTTTTTCATTGCTGCTCCGCTCCTATTGGTCTTAGCGTGATGATATATAGCCTATAGCCTTCCTCAATAAATGGGCTATCTATCACTGAAATAATTTTTCAAATCGGACCAGTAGTTCCTGAGATTAGCGTGTTCAAACAAACAAACAAACAAACAAACTCTTCAGCTTTATATATTAGTATAGATTTCGTTTTGTTTATTTTTTAACTAGTTATGAATATGTTTGTAGGGTAAGAATTTTACTGTTGTATAAAAATATTCAATCTTTATTCGATTGTATAATAATCTGTTAGATACGATAGTTGTGTAGACGGATAAAGATTAAATAAATTAAATATAGTAATGGTGGGTAAGACATTTCACTATTTTGAAAACATTCAAGTTCTTTGTATTGCATTAAGGCACGAATTTTGTGCTATTCTCATTTATCTTTTAGTTGTTGCACATATAAACAATTTACTTATTAACCGACTTCAAAAAAAAAGAAGGAGGAGGTTTCTCAATTCGACCGTATATATATATATATTTACTTATGTGTGTTCGTCGATAACTTCGTCGTTTATGAACCGATTTTGATGATTTTTTTTATGGAAAGTAGATGTCCCGACGGTGGTACCAGTATAAGGATATTAATATCTTATGATGGCATCGACGAGAAATCGAGTCGAACCTTGAAGTTCGTTTCATTTTTGTTAAAATTGTTCTTGTTTTAGCTTAGATAAACGAAGCTAAATATGATATAGAGCACAGTATCATCGTTACAGTTATTGTAAGGTAAAAGGAACACTTTTCAGAACTTTCCGGTCCCGGTTCTATTATTCACGGAATTGAATTTGATATATGGTGTATATTTTAACAAAAGGGTTTGTTTTACACCGGAACCTGAAATAATATAAGATCACTGATTTCTGAAGATAAAAATAAGTTTTTAACATCAATGTTTAACTAAGGAATATTTTATTAAAAGAACATAATACTAAATAGGTAGGTAATTGCGTTATTATAACAAATTCTCATAACCACACATTATTTTAAAATAAAAAATTATAACTAGTCGCTGAGTATTCACTGAGAATCAAAAGGTAAAATAGCTAGTTAATATTTATCCAACTTATTTGACTTTATGTATTTATGTCGGCCTGTTCATAAGAATTCCATTTAAAGACATTGTTGTACGTGTAGGTAAACGTGTTGCTTTGCCAGTAAATATATTTACATCCATTACCAGTTGTTCATGTCGGCTTGCAACTTTAATCACTCATGTAATGGCCTGTTTACATTTTCATCAGTTCAGTGTTAAGCAGCGCCTACATAATCTATTTGACTAAAAGGGCAAAAAATTAATTCACAGGTATTTTTTTAACACAAGACACATTGACAAAAGAGTAAGAAATGAAATATTGTCTATACAATTTTATAAGCACTAGCAGACCCCCGTAACTTCGTTTGCGTCTGCTGTTGCCCGTACCGTGATAATTTTCCCCGTTTTTGCAACATTCTTCTTTGATGCTCCGCGCCTATTGCTCTTAGCGTGATGATATATGGCCTATGGCCTTCCTCGATAAATGTATTATCCAACACTGAAAGAATGTTTCCAATCGGACCAGCGGTTTCAGAGATTAGCGCGTTCAAACAAACAAACAAACTCTTCAGCTTTATAATATTATTATACATTGTTTTATTATTTGTTGCCAAGCCTCTTAAGATGCTGTCCGGTCTATGACTCTATTGCACATCATCATCATCCCATAACGTCCCACTGCTGGGCTCGAGGCTCCTCTCAAGAGAAAGTTAATGCCATATGTCCCCACACTGGCCGAGTGCGGGTTGGGGACTGGCAAGACACAAGAGACTTTTGTGGCTACGTAATCTTGCCGTGAAATGTTTTTAAGCCGCCCAAAGGCCTCTATCTAAGCTTCACGACTGTTACCATATGATAAAAACCGGGATCGAGTGCTTAACGTGACCTCTGAATCACGGAGACGCTTGTGGTATCATGCCATCAGCGGTCACTCATCTAGGTACTGACCGCGCCGTCGTTGCTTACCCTCGGTGGTTGTTTCAAATCACCGAGTGCTATGAGCGCCTCTGTTGTATGGGCTATTGCACATCTCACCCCCCTAACAGTCTAACCCCATCAAATTATTACAAAGGTTTAGGTTTACTGAAGGCTTCTGGGTGATGTAAGCAAATTTTTTCCCTTCATTTCCCTCCATACTTTTGTACTCATACTAGCTGACCCACGCAACTTCGTTTGCGCCTTATATTGCCCGTAGCGTGAAAATTTTCCCCCTTTTTGAAACATTCTTCATTGTTGCTCCGCTCCTATTAGTAGTAGCGTGATGATATATACCCTATAGCCTTTCTCGATAAATGGACTATCCAACACCGATAGAATTTTTCAAATCGGACCAGCGGTTCCTGAGATTAGCGTGTTCAAACAAACAAACAAACTCTTCAGCTTTATATATTAGTATAGATTATAAGTTCTCTAAAAGTAACTCTGTCTGTCCATCTGTTACACTTTCACGGCTTAACCGATTTGCATGATGTTTACACTGGAGATACTATCACGCAAAATGCTTTAAAGTCGCAGAGTTGCAGAAACCCAGCCCGTGTAAACCTATGCAATGGAGATCCTTTGATTCTTGAAGAAGTACATTAGCTACTATTTATTACGATAACCGACATACTCGCGGGTAAAACACTAGTGTTTTATAAATTCATAGTTTGAATGTATTATTTTGGGACAATTTGGGGGAATTCGATAACTGGGCTATCTAACACTGATTTTTTCAAATCGGACAAGTACTTCTTGAGATTTGCGCTATTAATCAAACAAAAAAGTCTTCAGCTTTATTTTATTAGTGTAGGTATAGGCACCAAACTCGATGACACTGTTTTAAAAGCTATTGGTTTACCAATCATGATCTGATAATATCTTAGTCTTAAAATTGCCTTGAAATTTGGTAAATTTATTAAAACACTTTTCGTTATTTTTAATTCAAATGCAATAAAATTTTTATTGAGTATAATTACGTTAGGAGACTGCTAAAACATGTTATACTGGAAATATCTATGTACCGCTAATGCCTTTATTAGATCTAGTACCTCTGTGTTTTCTTTTATTACATACTAGCTGAACCCCGCGGTGTTACCCGCGGCTATTGTTGTACCGCGAGTAACGCCGCGGGACAAAGTAAGTCTAAAAAAAGTAGCCTAAGTTACGCCCCGGATCATCAGCTACCTGCCAGTGAAAGTCTCGTCAAAATCCATACAGCCGTTCCAGAGATTAGCCGGAACAAACAAACAGACTGACAGACGGACAGACAGGCAGACGCACAGACAGAAAGACAGACAAACAGACGGACAGACAGACAGACAAAAATTGTAATTAATGTTATTTTGGTACATGTACCGTGTATACATAGATATGCATTTATTAAAAAGCGGTTATTTTAATTTTACAAACAGACACTCCAATTTTATTTACTTGTATGTATAGATTAGGTATAGATTGTATAGACTAGCTCATACATGCAATTTCGTCTGCGTCTCTCAAAAGGAACAAACGTTTCCTTGTTTTTGCATTATTATTCAAAACCTCCTTTCTGAGAGTCCTATTTACCCGACTACGGCAAAACCAAAGGAGGGTTATGATTTTGACAGGCTATGTATGTTCATTTGTTTCCTCATAGCTCCTCAAATACTTATTAGAACTGGGCAAATGATGTATCGTTAAAAATTTATTGATCGTCCGCTGGTTGTAGGCTATATGACGTGTCACCTAATGTGGCGCCCTCTAGGGTCATAAAGTACTGGTTAGTATCATCTGAAAGGGCGTTACATGTTCATTTCAAAAATATATATTATAAGCATTTGCTCGTGACTTTGTCCGCATTCATCCGATAATTGTGATATTTAAATTATAACGGCAGCAAAATAGTTTAAATAAAAAAAATAATAACTAAAACCCTACTACGACAAAAAACGACGCTAAAAAAGTATGAAACAAGTTGAAAAACCCGTAGTCACACGTCACAAATAAACGTACCATAACAATTAACGCGTGACTACGGCTTTTTCGATGGTTTCATACTTTTTCAGGGTCATTATTTGTCGTAGTTCATTTTTGTTTTTTTATTTCCCTGTGATTTGTTGAGTGGATATTAACAACCATAGAAATTTAAATCAAATCAATTAATAATAGGTACCTAGTAGTGACTAACATTTTTATTTTTATTTTAAAAAAATTTAAACATTTTTACACTTTTATTACTTTAATTATATCTAACTAACTATGTAAATAAACCTTTGAAATATATTTTAACCTACTTTTTGTAATATTGTCATATCGAAATGAATCCAAAAAACGTAATGTAATCCATTTCTGAAACAAATATATTTCTATTATTGCAAATTGAAAACGATTTGATAATAAAATTAAATGGTGGGGTTGAATGGTAAATCTTTTTATTTACTTTGATGTGAAATGTCCCAATTAAAACGTGCTTTATTATTGTTTTCAATTTTATTAGGCTACTAAGATTAATGACACACTTTGTTTTCTTAAATAGATTTAATAAGTGATAAGTTCTACACTGGTGATTTAACGTCGTTTTTATTGAGTTTTATTAACTTATATCGCAATATCACTATATTTTGACTTATATTAAATTATTAAATTAATAAAGTTAATAACACAATTAATAAGAGTACAAATTTAAGTAGCCACAGTCCATAAAAATCTAAAAGATGATGAAAATAGAAGAGAATTTGTAAATACGTTGTTAGATTTTATTTTTTTGACTTCTCTCCGATGTGATGTAAATAGTATTCATTTAATTACTTTAATTATCTATACATCGATACAAATAAATAAAATTAAAGTTTCTGTTTGCAATATTAAAATAACCGCTTTTAAATAAATCCATATGTATGTATGTATACACAACACATATATTAAACTGACATTTTTTTAAATTTTTGTCTGTCTGTCCGAAACAAACAGAGCTGTTTGTTTCGGGTAATCTCTACAACGACTGGACCGATTTAACGAGACTCTTACTGGCAGGTAGCTGATGATTCAGGGAGTAACTTAGGCTACTTTTTTTAGACTAGCTTTGTCCCGCGGCGTTACCTGCGTTACAACAATAACCGTGGCTAACACCGCGTGGTTCAGCTAGTTTACTATAAATTTTAGTATTACGTTCAGTTTCAAAACGAAAGAATATGATCTATTCATTCTTGAAATTTAGGTTTTCTGTTTTTTATCTTTACTATAAATAAAAAAAAACCTAAAATTATACAGTGCATTATTGTCGTGCAGTTTCCCATGAAGAATTATGTCGCGAGTTACATGGTGTACTTTGTCAATTAAAATTTTAAGTATCTACCGACCGTCCAAAGTCATTTTAGGACCCAGATTATATTATATTTATACAAAATAATTCAAACCTTAATAGTTTACTTGAATTTATTTTTTTATTAACTTTATGCACAAAATATACAAACTTAATGCCAAAGGCATTATCTACCAGTCTACCGTTGGGTGGTGTGGAAATGAGTGAGAAGGTTACTTTTGTTAGGATTATTATATTAACCCAAAATAAACTAAGTATTAATAATTTAGTTAGTTAAATAAATAAATAAATATTTTCGGACATTTAAAACTCAACGCCATCTCGTCTCAAACTAAGCAGAGTACTATGTGTATTATACTAGACAACTGATATTAATAAATGTTTACTTTATTTTTCTAAATACATACATTTTTTACACAGAAAACACCTAAACTCCGATATATATATTCGAAGATCTTTCAAACATTTGGTCCGACTCGGGAATCCAATCTGAGATCTCGGTACAGCAGTCGCATACGCTACCACTGCGCCACCGATGTAATCGATGTATATTTTTGTACTATAAAAAGTTTTGACTCCGCTGACTTTTACATATTCTAAAGTACAGTATAACAATGATTGCGTGCTAATTCACTGTATTTAACGTTATCGTGTCACAGTTTTGCTACAACTAACTGGTTACCTACTTACATCAATCAAGTAACTTCAACACCGCAGCAAACGAGCTTCGTGTTACCATTTATCAATGAAGACGGTTGTGATACAATTAATATTACGATTGACAGCTTTGACAGTTACGTACAGATGTAACAAACATGGTTACAAATTAGTTTAAGTATTCTCATAGGTTGTTAATGACCTAACTTGTTAAAAAGCGACCTTAATTATATAAATTTAAGTCAGATTGTGCCAAAAGAAAAATGGGAAAATATGTGTTTTACAATATTTACTAACAATTTTTTAACAATACTTTGATCGTACATATCACATTCCTTAATAACCCATGAACACCTAAATTATTTCTATTGCCAGATCTCTCTCTCGACCGGGGCGGTACTATCTTCGCACAGAAAATCAAAGTTAAATGACAGCGATCGTGCTGTCGTGTTTTGTTGTTGCGTGCGAGACCGGAGGCCCAATGATGCAGAAGCATCACTAGCCCACCATGACGTGGGTCACCATGCTGCATTGTTGCATTGTCTGCATTCGCAGTATGGTGACCACTACTCTTGGATTCTGCTTATGCTCTCCGGCATCCTCCGGCAGAATAGAGTCATTTTGGCAGGGCCAAACATAAAAAAAAGAACGGATACCAAGACAACACTGTAGGTTATTGATTACACCTATTTCGTGTTTTAAAACCTCCTGATGATTTGATAATATACTGAGGCCGTATAATATAATATCACACGATATAAATAAATTACTCTACTCTAGGCCTATATGATATGAAATAGTAACTTTCGAATGCATACCGCTGAAACGTATAAATGTTATCTAATACGTTATATTGTTATGGCGGAGAAGAATTTTATTCATAGCAAAATAGTTACTTTCTTATTTAATTCCAACAAGGTATATAAATAAAATTGACTGCATGGTTGGCCTCGTGGCTTAAGCGGTCGCCAAGCCGCGTTCCTTCACGCCAAGTGTTGTATATTCAATTCCCACATAGGACAACACTTTGTGTGATTCACAAATTGTTGTTCTGAGTCTAGGTGTTCATGTGTCCGTTTCATGTATGTTTATAAAGTATCCCGCGACACAGGATGTATATTCTTATAGCGGGTGTTGTCTTCTAAAGAAAAAGAAAAGGAAAAAAAATGTTTTTTGAATACGTTATTGTGTTTACTCGTAAATAGAGGGGTACCAAAATGAAGTGTTACTTTCTATGCAAAAAACTATCAGTGACAAGATATTGAGTACGGTGCCTTAGAAAACAAAATTTCAAAGATCAAGTAATAGTTGATACTATTTGGATTTACAAAAACCCGATGCCCTAGTTCTAAGTCGACATCAATTAGACTGAGAGCGTTAAATGCGATAATAGAAGTGCATACAAAACCTTTTGTTGCATCTCTTTCTATTGTTCAAGAAAGAAAGGAGTAAGATGCCTAACCGACTCATGACAGTGAAAGGGGCTTTGTACGGAGTGGTTAAAAATCTTGAAACTTTATAATTACATTTAAATTATGTATCACTATAATATATAAATAATTATTTTAAGATTGCATAATATTAATTACCGGTGATTTTGAAATTGGAAGTGAGTTCAATTAAGTAATTTCAACGTAACTGTATAATTGTTTATATACTAGTTTTTAAACTCTTGGATTCCATTATTCGTAGCTAATTTTATTAGTCTGATGTTTGAAATAATAAGTAGGTAGTGCTGTCCACAAAATGACTCCAATGACTGCAATTATTTACTTTGTTTACCTATATCTGAAGGTTATACAAATTTTCAAAATGCGTACTATTTGCGCTAAATTAAGTCAACGGTAGAAACTCCATTTGAAATAAACGACCACATACACAAATTTGTAGCATAGGATCTTGTAAAATATTGAGATAAAACAAGAATTTAATAAAATAACCCACTTAACATTGTATTTTAGCATGACTGGCGTAATTAAGTGGTTGTACGTGCGTTACAAACTAACTGTAACTTGTGCAAGTTTGCTATGATTCGCGCTTCAGCTACGTTTATCAGCGCGAGTGGTTCTCGTTTAGCGTTAAAACAGCTGACACCACATCACAACTATCTTTTATGATATATATCTATAAAAAATTCTAACGATTTGACGTAGAAAAGTTAACATTTGTTAATGAACATTTATTTATTATGACACTTTTCAAGTTTAAGTTTTCAGGCACGATATACTGATTTCAAACCCCGAGTAAACTGATATGTGTGGAGATGTAAGACAGACAGGGAAAAAATTTAGTTGTGCCCTCCCTCAACTTTCTGTACATAAAACTCATAAAAACAAAAAAAAATCTATTGCTTTTCGTTTGTCTCGCTATAACTCGAGAACGGTTAGGCCAATTAAGCTGATTTTGAAATGTTTGTCGTAGTCCAAGGAAGGTTTAAACAGTGAAAAACTAAAAATAAATTGATGATAACTTAATACAAATTTCACGTGTACGAAGTAGCAAGGCACAGCTAGTATTAAATATATACCTTAATATTCTGGAGTTAATATTCACAATTGTGTTCACGGAAGAACCTCCGCAGCTTGTTTATCTGTAACCATATTGATTTAAGTGAGCGAAAACCTAAACGAAAGAGCCCGTTTCGGCTAGTGTCCTTAGAGCTAAAGGTAACCGCGTACTTTAAATTATAACTGCAGAAAAATAATAGGGCATAATAGAACCTTGAGAAGTACAGTATAGCAAACGAGTATCGTAAACTACAAATTGATATGTCAACTTTAAAAAAAAGCATATTGGTTCGATAAAAAACCCGAATGAACTTAAAAAAGATTTAATTTGCCTTTTAGTAGATATATATGGATTTATATAAGGTTAAAGAAATTCATTGAAGTAAATATTTTCGTATTGTTACTAAGCAAACTGATACGTTATTTTATGTACTTTTTAGGAATTAATAGAATAATTAGGAATCGTATGCCCATAAAATTCAATATCAATATTAAAATAATCAATCCATTGCTAGTAATTTTAATAAAAACTTGAGAAAATATAAAGCGACAGACATTTTGTTTTATTATTCAGCATCTTGTTTCATTATTATGCCTACTTATTTTAGATGTTGTACAGTTTTGCAATTATCTACAAGTTTTTACCACTTTGATCTTTATTATAAATATGCAAATTGGCGTGTTGATATTTAAGTGCTATAAATAATATTTAATAATTACTCCGTAAAAAACCAAAGACAATAACGAACTCAATGTTGAATATTTCGATCCAGCGCACGACGCGACGTGACAAACTGGTTGGCTTTGCTGTCGCTACATGTAGGCTCTCGAATTCCTCTCCGCCATTTTGAATACCACAGTGACGTCACGTGGCTGGGCGCGGGCAACTCTGCGCCTGCGCACCGTCTGAGTCTGACATTTGAGTCGCGCTCGCTTCCGAACGAGGCAATGCCTCCGAACAAACAAAATGCATTATCGCCGCGTATTCTATCATTTAAGTGCTAAATACTGAAGAAAGAAACGCAACACTGTGTCTCTCTGATCTTTGCGCATCACAAGAACAGTTGAGCTTTATAATTTCATTACAGCCTTGTTAGTGTAGTGAATGTTCCATGAAAGTGTTTATTGTTGTGATTTCTTTTCCTTTGGCTAGTGTAGTGTTCTAGATAGTTGTTGCTGAGGGGACGCAAGTTTGTCTCCGGAGGTCGCCCCGTCCTCGATAAGTAAGTGCATTTGAATACCTATTTCGTACACCTACATTCATATCTTATTCATCAGTGTGGGCGCGACACGTCATGTTATAGTTACACATAACTTTTTTCATATATTGGTGGCGTTTTGATAATCTGTTCTTATATCGTGTGCTTCAATATATGTCCATGTTTAAATATTAAGTTTACGTCGATCAACCTATAACGATCCGTGAGAAGGATTTACAAGTATTACTACTCCCATTTAAGTAAAGTTAAGCAGCTATTCCATTTGTTTAAAATTTATATTCCTATAAGACTCTTTTATAAACTGTCATCATTTAGTACCGATATTGGCACAACTACGCCACTTTAATGACTTTGATTATATAGCACATTATTCAATTGTGATTAGAAATTCCAATATAACATTGATAATTGGTACAATATAACTAGTTCGAATGTGTCCACTCTGGATCTAGGCTACGTTTCGTTCCGCTGAATACGTACAATGCACGTCGACGTGCGTTGAACTCTTTTATAAGGGCCTCTTCTCACGCACTCCCTTTGCGTAGCTATCGTATACTGCAATCTAATATCTGCTTTAAATGTATATAGGTTAATGGTTAATATTCAACACTCTTTGCACACGATGAATAACGGATGCATATTTTTTTATAACACTCATCACATGATTGTACGTCCGGTCTGATGTAGCGTGACTAGTAGCAGCTGTGATGCAAAAACTACCCGCAGTTCCTAGATAATCGTCTGTAAACTCATACATTATGGTACGTCGAATCGAATCACTGACCAACAACTCGAATTCAAATTTATCGCTCCGTAATCAACAAGGTTACCGAGCTTTGCGTAATGCCTTTCAAGCTTATGGATGCAATCAATTTTATTATATGTAAATTTGAGTCTAGGTATTTGCGTTTTATACCAAATTGAAATAGAACCACTCGGGAAGCACCAACTCCCAGAGTCATGAAAATCGATTCATCCAATCGAAAATTATGAGGTAACAAACATAAAAAACCGTCGAATTGATAACCTCCTACTTTTTTGAAGTCATTGAAAAAAACATATTCCACCTGGGAAAAAAATTAAATCCACTTAACAACTTCATATAAATTTGAACAGTGACAGTCAGGCACATTGTATACACACTTCTTTAAGATATGTTGAAAACATTTCTCTTCCTTTTCTATCTAAATCTTTCTGTCTAATGTCGCGAGTTACTTTATGAACAGACATAAAATGAACGTAAAAATACTCAGACTAAGAACAATAATTTGCTGATAACACAACATATTGTCATATGTGTGGTTTGAATTGAACTCACAACTTACAGTGCGGTAGAATAAGGCGAGGTGGCCGCTAAACCACTACGCTATCTGTGGAGTTGAACATCGGTCCAATGTTATGTTATTTACTTAGTTAAATATTCAAACATATTACGTTTAGTTATACTATCACTTTCATCTTATATAATTATGTTCAGAACTTGGAACGACAACGGTTGATGACCACCAGTTTTAATAAATTATGCATATGTGTATGTATGTACTAAAAACAAGCTGTTCATGTTTATGATCCCTTATATATTTACACTCATGAGATTTAGGGTTTCGTTGTTTAGAACAGATTTTTCTATCCATGAACTATTTAAGTTCATTTTCTCTTTCTTTATCTTTACAAACATATGTATTAATGACAATATCGATTGAGTAATATTTCAAATTCACCTTGAAATGTAAGAAATATACCAAATTAATTTCATATTCACATTACTAGACTTCATAGCTATACGTCCCCAACCCGCACTTGGCCAGCGTGGGGACGTATGGCCTTAACCCTACTCTGAGAGGAGACCCGAACCCAACAGTGGGACGTTATGGGTTGTTGATGATGGTGAGAGTTCTATATATAGCTCATCATATCATTATGATCAACAACTTTTAAAAGTCCAGCGCCTATGTCTCAGTTGTAACTAAATCATTAAAATTCTATAATGCTAACTATCACATCTAAACGTATATTGTATTTAAATATTGCCACTCCTTTTATTAAATTAAATGTAAAATGAATTTTCAAACCTTAAATATTGTCAAAGATAAAGAGGTACTGATTGAAACTAATGCACTCATACACACTCGCCAAATCTATAGTATAGTTTAGACTTCAAATCTCACACAAATATATATATTTTGATGTAAATTGTGGAGATAATATAAATATTATTATTCATAATTTCGTATTTAAATTATTTCATATTATCAAATCTCAAATTGTGACAGCGCTAGCAGGCGACTACCAAGAAATGTCATCAAACGATAAGAAAATCAATTTTTTAAATAAATTTAAGAAAAGATTCTTCTGACACCCTATTTTTAGTAAATCTAAATATGTTTTTGAAATTTGTTTCTACAATGTGTATTACTTTTAGCACATTGTTTTTATTAGTTTACTTGAACGTCTTAGATCCTAGAAATTTTTCCTATAATCTGAATTAAATATCATCAAACATTACCGGTGGCATTTCAAGTTTAAACTATAATTATTTAAAAAACAGGAAGAGAGAGAAAGAGTTTTGGTTCTACTGGAGCGCATTAAAAAGTCAATCAAATAAAATTATTAATGTTATTATTAAAATTTGAATATATCTATTCATAATATTCGATCGTCATCGTGTGTTCTTAAATATAAACTAGAACTAAAGAAGAATTTAGTTGAATAAAGGACCATATTGACAATGCTAAACATCTATTAAAAGTCAAGAAGACTGATGGTATTGTAATGGAAACAGAACTTAATTAAAACCGACGTAATATAAATATTTTATTTATGCAAAGTGAGATTATTCAGTATACCGAGATTATGTTTCATGACTGTAATTATTTCGTGTATGTATGCCATAACTTAAAACTCATCCGCATAACATTATTGAGGCACATTACTTAATTTAATGATAACCGCATTTGCGTATGCGTTACCCGTAACTCGTTTTGAATAGTAATTATTTGATAATATAATAGAACATGTGTGAAATACTGTTCTACATTTTAGTATAAGCCAGCCACTCGGTGGTCCATGAACTTTTTCTGTGCTATAAAAATTTATATGCATCGTTTCGTGATTGCGTATAAAAATGCTGTTGATCTGTAAGGTTAATGGATTAAAGTGAACTTAAGAACAGATTTGACATTATCAATGTGAGTTTTTAAAAGTTCTTGTTCCTCAGACATTACCTTTAGGGCCATCCACTATTTACGTGAGAGCTTAAAGGGGCAGCATTGAGAAAAATGTTAGCTAATCTCATGCAAGTGAAAAGAGGAGCTTCAAAAAATATTGCATAATTATATCCTTTAGAAACTCCTACCCTAAGAATGAAATTAATAAATAATATAAGTGAATAAATCAATGCAGTGCAATGCAGTAGAATTTTGTTTGCAGGCAGTTAATTTGAAACGGCACAGGTTTCCCATGACAGTATTTACGAGAATCATAAATACTTACTAGACAGTTTTCACTAAATTCAAATAATAGAATGTTTTTTTTTGTTCTAATAAATCTAACGAAACAAAATATACTAATTTGTATTAAAACACGTATTTCATAAATATTGCGTGAGATTTGTAGAGTAAGAGAAGGGGGCCAAATATGGTTCACGTAATTAATGAAAGCCCACTAAACTTTTAACTGCTAAATGTTTTATATATCAGATGGCAATTTTAGATGCCGAACCTAGCTGTGTTTATCATAGGTCATCTTTGAGTCTTGTTCATCTTGTTCTCAGATGAGATGAAGTTAATAGATTTAAAAGAGTGGAATAATTTTGAAATTTCTTAATTTCAGAATTGGATATTTTGACTCTAAACTGCGTTTTAATCTATACTAATATATAAAGCTGAAGAGTTTGTTTGTTTGTTTGTTTGTTTGTTTGTTTGTTTGAACACGCTAATCTCAGGAACCGCTGGTCCGATTTGAAAAATTCTTTCGGTGTTGGATAGTCCATTTATCGAGGAAGGCTATAGGGTATATATCATCACGCTACTACTAATAGGAGCGTAGCAACATTGAAGAATGTTTCAAAAACGGGGGAAAATTTTACGCTACGGGCAATATAAGGCGCAAACGAGGTTGCGTGGGTCAGCTAGTCTAATATATTTAAACTCTGCTTATTTGTAACTGTTACTCAACATAGTTTTATAATTTTAAATATAAACTGAACCCCAAAACTCAAACGCACGGAAGAGCCGTTTCCCTCGAGCGTCAGGTTGCATGCTTGGTGCAAGCATCGGGTTACAACATCAGAGCTCTCGTTCAAAGGAAGTCTGGGTTTCCATTCTAGTTGGTTTTGTTGTATTCGGATTACAGTTGATGTAAATATTGAAAAAATATAAAAGCTACATCTCATGCATAGTTGGAAACCGAATTAAATACGTTGAGTTGTTAAACTTAACACGTGCAGTAAAATTAAAAAAAATGCTGTATATCATTACTGCAAAATCTAGTTGAAATGATGATGAATTTAAAATTTATTTAATCCAATCCATGTTTCACACTTGACGAGATCTGAAAGATGATCCATTACAATTTTTAAATTCACTTTTTCATTCAAATGTGTGGATGGAAAAAGTGAATTGAAAGTAATTTTCTGAAATTAGATATTCTGTAAATATATTAAATTTATCAATATCTACCTATCGATAAACCTAATTGTAATGATTTGAAAGCTCAGTAAATATTATACGAATTTGTGATACGTGGTAAAAATTTATTTGTTTCTACTTTTTAGACTTCGAACACCAATTTTCGTATTATATGTACATTCTATCTGATACATCTTTTAAAACTAGTAATATTATGTTATAACTAGCTGTTGCCCGCGGCTCCGCTCGCGTGTATGTTGGTTATCGTGGTAAATAGTAGCCTATGTGTTATTCTGATGCATAAGCAATATTACTTAAAGTTTCATCTAAATCCGTTTAGTAGTTTTTGCGTGAAACTGTAACAAACATACACACTCACAAACTTTCGCCTTTATAATATTACTGTGATAGTGTGATGTGATGGCGAAAATAAAAACAACTATTTAAGTTTAAATACTTTTTCTGAAGTTGTACGAAAATTTAAATAGTTTTGTAATTTGTGTGTTAACCGCGGTCATTGCTGTACCGCGGGTAACGCCGCGGGGCGAAGTTAGTCTAAAAAAATAGCTTTAGTTACTCCTTATATCATCAGCTACCTATCAGTGAAAGTTCCGTCAAAATCCGTCCAGCCGTTCCAGAAATCAGCCAGAATAAACAGATAGACAGACAAAAATTAAAAAAAAAAACATTTTGGCATATGTACCGAGTATTTGTATAGATTTTGTATAACTAACTTTAAATTTCTTTACAAAATTGACAATTTAAGTAATATCCTATAACCGTCGCAATATTAAAACTCGTTTTTTAAACAGTTTTAGTTATTTGATTTACAGTTACAACAAGGTGCATCGTTTTGGTTGGCAGTAAAAACTAAATATGATTGGGTAATAAAAAAAAAATTGACTTCTTGCGATATTGCACAACCATGATTGGTTGGTGGTCCTGTATTACTTAAAAACTCGTGTAAGATTACTTAAAAAGGTAATATGTCAACACAGCGGTTACGCAAAAACTGGTTAAAACTACATTCCATCACTTTCGAACCTACACAAATTTAGAAGAAACTATTTTTACACGCTTGGATATGTGAATATGTAAGCAAAGATCCATAACGAATTATAATTTGACAGAAGCGTTCTGGACATTATATGAAATAATAAAATTAATTAGAATTAGGAATCGTCTAATAGTCTCTTTAGACCATTTATTTCCATTTATTAATTTATAAAGTTTGCTTAAAATTTAAAATATATCGTCATTGTAAAAATTGCGCATCATGGTACACCTATTTACAATTCATCTATACCCAAGAATGTCGCGAGTCCTTTGCCTAGGGAGGGGCAAGTTACCCCCTCAGGCCCAAATAAGGTATCTGGTCCTGATCCTCGACAGCAAGTGGCTCTTCGACGAGTACTTCCAATAGTTTTCCTGTACCCTGGGGCGACGTCTGCCCAATTTGAGTAGAGTCAGCGTCGCGACAAGACAGCTGTAAACGGAGGTTATGCGGTCAATGGCACTGTAAGGTGCACCGGTGTGGGTGGCTGCTCTGACCGCCCAGAACCATAACCATACGCGGTTATCGCACCATGTCGACCATGAGCCTTGGCCGGAACGCCCCCGTAGGATTTGGAGGCGAAAGTGTTCACCGAAGTTTATCAGCGGACGGCTGACTTCCAGGCCACGGATGGACGGGACGGGTTTTCCCCTCCATCCGGTTCGGTAGCCAGCTGCGCGGACTCGACGTTCACGTGTTCCGTACGTACGCCGTATATAGGGAATTTAAAAAAATCGCTATTCAGTGCGACGAGGACCGTCCGCTCGCGGATTAGGAAATGTATCCGTGATTGAGAGTAGTAAAGTCAAGGATAAAAAAAATATGACGACGACGACAGTACTTCACATCCGCTCCGCCCGACCACAGAACACATATACTCCGCCCAATCTGCCGCCGCTATCTGCAATTCGCGACGCTCTTGTTATACCTTACATTAGATTTTGTGAATTTTATTTTCATCTGTCGGTAAAATTTTCTTAAAGTTTTACAAAGAATTCTCCACACATTTAACAATGTATGGATAAATAGCATATATATGGAAGTATTTTTTCAGAATATGAATTCCAAAAATAATCATTTTTTTGTGATCCGACTACGGCAAAGCCAAAGGAGGGTTATGATTTTGACAGGCTATGTATGTATGTATGTTCATTTGTTCCCTCATAGCTCCTTAACTACTCATTAGAACTGGACAAATGAGGTGTCGTTAGAAGCGTCTTGATTGTCCGCTGGTTACAGGCTATATGACGTGTCACTGAATCTAATGTGGCGCCCTCTAGCCGACGTAAAGTACTGTATTAAAAAAATAATTTGTGATAAATATGTCGTGTTTGGTATCATCGAAAAGGGCATTACTTGTACATTTCAAAAATATATATATTACTAGCTGTCCCGGCAAACGTCGTTTTGCCATAACTACTAATAAATTAAAAATTAATTAAAAAAACATTGTCCAGCGGACAAAATTGTGAATCTAAACCATTCCCAGATCCCCTTGAACACACGCAAAAAAAATCATCAAAATCGGTCCAGTTGTTTGAGAGTAGTTCAGTGACATACACACTCACAGAAGAATTATATATATAAAGATTAGCATTTTCTCGTGACTTTGTCCGTATTTATTCGATAATTGTGATATTTCTATGGTACCTATTTAAAATATACTTTGCAAAGAAATTAATATTATAGAGACACCAAAACATTAAAATAGAAAAAAAGTCAAAACTATTAGTAAATATATAAGTAGTTTTAGTTTTTATTTCTCTTTGTTAAAGTTTCACATATCTTAGTTATCTACGTAACGTCTTATCTATGTAAAATAAATTCTCAATTTCATTTTTAACCGACTTCAAAAAAGGAGGTTTCTCACTTCGACCATAAATATATATATATATATATATATATGTATAGATATATATATTATGTGTGTTCGCGGATAACTTCGTCGTTTATGAACCGATTTTGATGTTTATTTTTTAATAGAAAGGAGATATCCCAACGGTACCATGTACCATGATAAGGACACTAAGATCTTATGATGGCATCCAAGAGAAAAAAAAAATACTGTTTGTAAAATATGTATGTTTTTATTTTATACCTTATCTTCGAACAAATGCAATCTCAGTTTAAGTTTTCAAATAGAAAAACAATAGGCTATACCTCTAGTGTACTCGTATGTTATTAAAGGAAATACTCTCAATGTTGTAACGTATACCAAATATTTATTATAATACTTGGTCGGAAAACGTATTTCCTTTAGCGGCCAGTGTATTCAAAGCGCATAGTAGGCTGTTTCGAAACATTTCCAGTGATACCGAATACGGATCAGGTAGCAAAGATTAAACGAAACGGCCATCAAAAGCAGATACTTTGGGACTTATCTAAGGTTGTATGGAGGCCGACAGGACATGTCAGTTCTGAGGACAACGAGTTAGCCCGCATTAAGTGTCTAAATACCTTTCTATTTGACGATTGTCGCGCAGTACTGTACGTTGAGTCACAAATACATCTCATTTGATTGAACAATTTCTTCCCTTTGTGAATTATATTTCATGAGTGCTTCAGAGAACATCAGTTATCAAATCATAATTGTAAAATAACGTGTTTCGGGCCATTGAACGTCAATACTAAGATATTAAATCATTTAAATTGATTAACATACGTTGTACTGCGTGTGAATATATAGTCTTTCAACGGATATATTTACCTACCTTCATCTCAGAAACATGTTCTTACTTAACCTTGTCTCGAACTGGATTGTAAAAGTGAAGTAAAAATCATATTTTTTAAGCTAATTATTATCTAAAGTAACATTTCAAAACTGCTATCAAAAGAATAAGTTTTTTTTACCATTAATTTTTATTAGAAGTTGACAAGGTTGATCTCCCTAGTATCCGTTAACAGGACCTCACGATAAAAGATGTAAATAAGAAATTGCATAGGAAAAATAGGCTGGCAAATGTGCCTTAAGTTGTATTTCTTTAACTTTATATAGTAGTAGCCTTCTAGGAATCAAATTTAATCAAATACTTAGTGGTAATTAAAGCAAATATTATAAAATTGAAATGCCAACGAATCATTAAAAAGGTTTTCAAGTAAATCGCCGAACACAATATGGTTATTGACTTTGAATTCCATGGAAACCATACGTATTAGCTTATGTTTATTACTGACTTGGTATGTATATTTTATTCCGTCGATTAGCATAGCATATATGTAGGCCATGTTCGTAAGTTCAACTGCGTACACGCATGTTTAACGAATGAAGTGGGTAAAGTACTCGACACCATTAACCGTGTAAAGTGTGTTGAGACCATAAGGAGGTCGCCAGACGGGGTGTGGACGAGACAATACCAAATCATACAATGCGAATGATGTAAATGTGAGGTGTGGTTTTTATATCCATTATATTAGAAATCTAGAACAAAAAATACACCTTCGTTGAACGCTCCTAAAGGTAAGATAATCACATGAATAAATGACATATTTGTATTAAGATGAATCTTCAAGAAAAGTGCGTACTCTTTCTTAAAAGGCCGGTAACGCACTTGTGACGCCTCTGGTGTTGCCCATGAACACTCCATGGGTGACGGTAATCGCTTACCGTCAGGCGATATGTCTGCTCGTTTTGCCCTCTATTCCGAAAAAGAAGATAGATTCGATAGACAAGAATAACTAAAAATATTTAATAAATGTATATCCTAGTTATACTCACCTACACGGTATCTAAGCTTGCAGACCATTGCAGATGGGTGGCTGCTCTTGGGAAAATATCTAAATTAAAACGAGTATATAACAATAGATCGAGTATGTGTGAAAACAACTCAACGGTATATTGTTTTGTGGTCAGTTTTTTGTTGCGAGATTTTTTTTGTCACTGTTGGTTCGTTCTTTTTCATTTTTAAACTAGTATTCTGTATTATGTTAGTTTAAATTATAATCTATCTGTATAGTAAACAGTGATCTACTAAACGTTCAAGTCATGATTGAGTAGTAAACTTGTCGAAAACTTTCACCTTTTACTATCTTTAACCGCGGATTCGTCCGCATGTCGGCTTACATCGGAGATCGCAAAGTACAACAATTCCATTAAGACTTCTGCTTATTAATGTTTAATAAAGTAAGGTTTAATGCAAAACGTCTACTCTAAAATACAAAATTATTAAAAAAGTTATTTGTAGGATTTTTTATCTTTCTATTATTTTTTCTTGGACTTTTCTTGATATCTTTATAAATGTAAATTTATTTCCTACTCGTAGTATGTTAACATATTATTATAATCATTAACCTAAAAGCTACGCTCTTCTCGATGCAGCTTTATGCAGCTCTCTCTATCAAGAGTCGTTTCCTTGACCTCCATATACGTCGCAACCACCTCCATTTCCTCTTTTTCCTTCTACTTTTCCTTCTGTGATATCACTTATAAAGTTATGGTGATATATATAAAGTGGCCTACCATGTTGCCTCTTCTAACTTCTACATCATAGTAGATATCAGCAGCCTTTTCTCTTGCACTCTTTCTAAGTAACTTCTTCCGTCCAGCTGATTGCTTCCTTTCTTTTCCAGCACCATATTTCAAAGGCAGATTATTGACCAAGTTTCACAACCATTTAGAGCAATACTCTAGATATACGATTTGATAAAGTGTTTTCGAATGTTTATATTTATGTTAGACTTCAAAAGATGTTTTTCAACCAATCAATCAATCAATATTCTTTATTGTGCATAAAACGGTTGGTTACCCATCGCAATTGGACATTTGATATCAGTAGTAATCTAGAGTCAGATGTTATATGGCTTCCCAAGAACTTAAACTTGTTCCAGAATTAGATTGTTAGTGTATTGGTGTAGCTGCAAACCTTACAAACATTAACTCTTTCGCTGTGAATTTTTTCTCCTGCTTGTGGTAGTTCAGAATTTTTGCGTATTGCTTGTACTATAAACTAGTTGAAAAGAAG
This sequence comes from Spilosoma lubricipeda, assembly GCA_905220595.1. Lineage (NCBI taxonomy): Eukaryota > Metazoa > Arthropoda > Insecta > Lepidoptera > Erebidae > Spilosoma > Spilosoma lubricipeda. The sequence goes on from HG992275.1 coordinate 11,033,761, forward strand.
TGGTCAGAGTGTATAGCCTTTTATGTTAAAATATACCACAATGTAATTTTTTAAATAAATAATAACCAAATTATTATATTCAATTTTAATACATCTTCCTGAATAAAAGCGTGAAACTCATCCCTTAGATTTGTATTACATTCAGGTCTACGGCTATTCTGAATAATCAATCAGTCAAAAACTAGTTAGAATATAATAAGAATCTGTTTCAATTCTGTAATGTTACCTCATACATGAATCCATGGACAAACATGTGCCAAGAGATGAATTTAAATGTACGCAAGACTAGATTCGTCTAGTTTAAACTAAAATTTTTGGTAATAAAAAATGCAATTGTCACATTTAATATAAATTTTAGTTTCACAAGTATTAGATAGAGACATATATATATATCAGATACGCATATATGTATATATCAGCAACATTTATTTGTTAAATATATAACTAATAAATATCTGAAACTTTATCAGGAACTAATGAATCTGGCTTTAAACGTTGTTAATATAATTTATGAATCAAGATGAGCGTTCTGTTTCTTTTTTCTGTCATTTTTGTTTCCTTTTTTACGTTCAATGAAACGGATATTTAAACAAAATCGGTTGTTTTTTTTAAACTTCAACGTTTTAAGTCCTCATTATTTAGAAACTTAATATGTACGATTCCAACTATGTTATGTTGCTTGCAAAACCTTCTTGCATGTAAAATGTAAAGTAAACTTTATACGATTTCCCGAATTGTTTGTTTGAAGGTAATGGCTTTGAAATCAGAGAGCTTGCTTTTTTGAACGTTTTGTGTGTGTTTTGTAAACTTTACTGACTTAAGTTACCATACCGCGCATGACAACTGCATAGAGTACTGCTTCAACTTTCACAACATGACGTCTATTTACATACATAAATATTGTTAAAAATATGTTTATTTTCATTAAATACAACTTTACTTTGATAACAGTAAGAACGTTCTGTTACGTACAACTAAATTTAGGTATATTAAATATGGTTCATGAATTTAATAGTATACCTCAGTCAGCAAAGCATAAATCATATAAATAAATAACATCCAGACAGCGTTTAGACACATATTTAATAAATAAACATTCAAATGTAATACCTAACATTATTTTATCTTTCCACGTTATTTTCATAACATTTATACCCACGAACTTATGATGTATAACTAACCTTATTTTTGTATTATTACTAACATTTTATATTTTTCATACACATCCCCTGGGAAATCAAACGCTGATAGTGAAACAATAGTTGGATGCGTGACATCCGCCGAGCACGCCGGTATTAGGAAATAGGAAACGACCACCACCACGGGGCATTAGAAACGGCTTTGTTCGAAAATACCAATTGTGTCCGCAATTCGACGACCTACGTGAACTGGCCGTGTAATATTGGACACTGAATTAATTTGTACAGCCATTTCAGATTCCACTCGGTTGTACTAGATTGTTAACATGTTTATAAAACTTTCCCATGGGTACGAAATACGTACCGAATTTTATTGCTATCTACATTTAACACATTTAACTAATTTATTTAATAAAAATAATAATTTAATTAGCCTTTTTTTTGTTTTAATGATTGACATATTCTTATTTTAATGTTCAGTATGTGAATCCAAATTTAATTTGTTTTTAATTATTATACCAACTTTAAACAAGATAATAAGTTCAATTTAATTAAGTGGTTAGTGACGTCCTCGACCTCTTATTACAAAACGATAATACGTTGGACAAGTACTAATGACTTTTTAAGTATAATTGAAATTTTTATGTAATTGGTATTTATAACTATACATAGCTTACGAAGAGTTTAAAAAGAAAGAGTGTTATATTCTATACAAATCTTATCAATTTTTTTCAATTACAATACTTTAAAAGTTTTACAACACTGGCCACCTGCTTTACCTAACATTGTCAGTTGTAACATATTACGAACAGCCAAAATAAGCCCAGATTTCTATTTTTATTGCGTACACCGTTGAATATGATTGTTGTTACATATACAGTAAGTTATATAAAATGTCTTATATTTATATTAATTAAATAAAATTAAATATTCGGTATTTAACTGACGTAAACATAAAATATAAAATGTCTTTCTCTAGTATGCAATAAACATTCTCATCCATCTCGTAAATACTTTTTAGAACGCTTCGTTTTTCCACTTCTCACTACTAAAAAGTAAAATAAGGTAGAAGATGAAAACAGAAAAACCTACAGCGTTCGTATTTTAGTGGTTAGCAAATTGCATGAGTATTACATTAACAACAACTGATCATTAGATCAGCAACAACTAAAATCGATGACTAACACGTGTTTACCTTGAAGGTAGGCGTCTAACGTTCATAATAATTAATTAATCATTGTACCTTATAAGAATAATCTCCTTGGCTGTAACGTACAATGTTAATGTACTACAGAACATCATGTGATTAAAGTCTGGATAATTTTGTACATAATTGTTGCATGTGAATAGAAATCGCATATTGATTTACAAATTATGTGATCATTTTCAAGGAATTTGAATTGCTGATTGAATTTTCGCAATTGTACATTTGGCGTTTATTTAAATAAATGGAAGTATGAGAAGAAACTAAGAAACTTTTGTTTTTGAAATCAGTATAACATATCTAAAAAAGTACTGACGGATTCTCAACAATTTATTTAGAATAACTTTATAATGAAAAAATGATTAACTGAAGAAGAAAACCTATAACTCTTCCTTTGGCATACTCAAAGTAATACACGTAACGGATTTCTTTGATCGAATAATAATATAATATGTACATACATATATTAACCTTGGGCTTTAATATATGATGATGTCGTCATGTGATATAACGTGATAGTATTGCTATTTAAATTTGATATTATGTTAATGAAAATATCAAGATCATTTCTTGAGCATGTTGACGATATTATTAACTTATATCAAGTAAAAAAAAGCTACTGTTGTTCTTGTTAACCTTTCTAATCACGACAAACGCACTTTGTTCACTGTTGTATACATAGGTTATAAACTCAGGTACGTACTAGTAACAACGGATGTCACGCAGTGCATAATCGATACACGATATACAATTATTTAAACTGTTAAGCCGGCTTCATGTTTCATTGTTAATATGTATTTAGACTCGAAATTTGGATTAACCTCAAAATGTATTTTACGCAAAACACGTGGAGCAAAAATTTGTACGCCATTTTAAAAAAATGGAACGTACGGATCAGTATAAAAATTGGCACAGTTAAAGTTTATATGGAGGAAAAGTACAGAAATATAAAATAAATAAAAAAAAAACCAAAGAATAGAATATCACAGTTGAATTTCTACCACTAAGCGACCACCAGTTCTAGGAATTCGTCGTGGGCTACCCAAAGTCAGAGAATAATTCTTACGTACACTACATTTCTGTTGCTGTATAAGAAACATCAAGTGATTAGGTACTTATTTATGCAAACCTGATGAGATCAGTTGCAGTTGTTTGCAGTTCTTTTAAATGAGGAAAGTCTTGCCTAAGCGAAACAGTGATACAAGTTTACAAATTACGTGCTGCTGCACGAATTAATAGGATCTATAGAACGGAGCAAGAACTACTGACTAACAGAAAAAGCTGTCGATTTCACTACTGTGATAGTTTATATTCTAACAATGACTTTAACCTTTAGGTAAATATATATATAATAGGTAATAATATGTGTGATTACAGCAATTAATGTACTCACTATAGATAAATACATACATTTAAATTTCCTAATATTTTGACCAGCTTGCCCTGGCCGTGGTCACAGACTAACTTAATTACCGTAAACATATATAATTATATACGGGTATTATGGAACGCACTGTAGCTTTAAAGATGAGTTAGTGTAGTAGTTATTCTTTTATTTTATTTAAACAGTTGTACAGTAAAAACAATTTATTTTATGTAACGACTAGCTGTCCCGGCAAACGTCGTTTTGCCATAACTACTTATAAATTAAAAATTAATTAAAAAAACATTGTCCAGCGGACAAAATTGTGAATCTAAACCATTCCCAGATCCCCTTGAACACACACAAAAAATTTCATCAAAATCGGTCCAGTCGTTTGAGAGTAGTTCAGTGACATACACACTCACAGAAGAATTATATATATAAAGATTAGGGACCGCTCAGCTTTTCCTCACACCATCACTATTAAATAACTGTTGAGCGATTCAACACTTATTTATTTAATACATAATGAAAATATTCATAAAAATATTGGCAATAAATTGTGATGACGACTATTACAAACGTTTATTGACTAACTTTTTATTGATTAACTTTTTCTATTCACTTAATAGACGCGTTCCCAAATTCCGGTTTTGATTTGATTATAAAAATACGGTATAATTAAATTTTATCGCACATAAACTTGGCTGTTTTATTAAACTTAAATGGGTGAGCATTACTTTCTTCAAAGTTTGAGTTTTACTATATTTATTACATTTATTATTATTTATTATTACTGTTTAAAATTATATTATTTTGTTTTGCTCTAAAAACAAAAACAATGTGAGTAAACTCTTGATTTAAATCTCGTATGTAAAATATTAAATATCATAAAAGTATATATTTACCAAGCTCGTCATAATAACATACAGAACAGAAGATATATTTATTTTGTTCTTACAAAAAGGAAAATACATAGATATCGTAAAATTTACAGATTACATAAATTAACATGAGAGAAGGCTCGGCAATTTACTAGTCTGCGAGAAACAGCGTTGATAGTATTGTCTACTACTGTTGTCTAGTTTTCACAATGTCGTAATTTCTTCAAAATTACCAAACAAAATACACACATAATGTACTTAATAATATATGTAAAATATTCATTTAATATACTATCTAAAGTAAAAGATATAAACCACTATGACCATATTACACAATAAATTATAAACACCACCGCAGCATATAGATATACTGGATATAAAGCTTACAACTTACTACGATAAATTTGTGTACGCGCTAGTTTCACAACTTTTTTTTGTATCTCTATGAAGAAAGATATACAACAAATACACTGAGTTTACCTAGTACTAATCTAAAAAAATATTCTTCATAGAATACTTGCTCAATGGACTTACAGCTCGCTAAGTTTGATCTCGATACAAATCTGTTACGTGATTGTTTCATGTTATATCAGCTGCAGCTGTAATGATCGTAATAGGTATGTTACTGGCAATGATCACACTGAAGTAATCTGTTGTATCTACTGCCTCCGTTAATTGCTAATATTAGCGATATTATCTATACGTACAGTAAAGAACTTTCCATTCCATAACTTCAAATTAGATAGGTAACATTCCTAATCCGATCTGAACTTTCGCGGGTGTAATTTTACTCAATCAATCAATCAAGTCGGCAATATAATTTAATACGACTTCTAACGGTCAAAATTGAGTAGCAATGTTACAGTGTAAAGACTCAACATGGGACACTTGTAGATTACTTGTACTTGTAGTCTACGAGTGGAATTTTTACAATATCTTTCAATAACTATTAAAGAAATGAAAAAGCTCTAAATGTAACTCGCGACAAGGCAGGACTTACCCAAACACAGCAATATTTTCTACAGTAAGTAGTAGTACACCGAGATAAGTAATAATACTTATCTCGGTGATAAGATTTAAATCTTTAACAACTAGATATACGTTGCCGGATTACATCTTGCCGAAGAAACCGGCCTTTCCAAGTAAAACTCCATACGTGTTCTATGAGATTGCGTTACGATGAGGTTTCTAATATGATGCTTATTCACCGTTTATTTTCGATATAAGTAAAAGTTCGAATCAGGTAGTGCTTTTACGCTTTAGTTTACGTTATCCCAGTTATATTTAGATATAAATTGTAAAAAATTACCAGAGATCTAATAAGAACAAAAATTTTTCACTTAATGACACTGTTTATAGACAATAATTATAATCTACGGATACGATACGGCTGCAAAATATTTTCTCGCAGTGATGTCACCTAGTCAGTATATGCAGAATACTATTTCTAAACGTTTTCTTGAACATAAGTACTTTTCACCTAACGGAAATTGTGAAAGTTAACGTCACAAAACATTTTCTCCTGTATAAATATTTTAAAAAAGATCCGTCTTTGATGTTTTGACTGTGTGTTCGCGTGCATAGTTTCCCACAGCGAACCAATTCGGTGTTATTCAAATGACATTCAAATATTGACGACATTTGAGATGAAACTAACTTTGACAATATGTACTAACAAATTCTCGTCATATTCTAAGATTATAGAATGTGGCATGGACACTGCGTATGTGTGCGATTATGTGTGTGTATAGAATTCGTGTATTATATATTGTCTGTTAAGATATTTAATAAGTTTTGTATTTTATTTCTCAACAGAAATACTGTAACAATGACTTAGTTACAAAAATTTTACGATAATTAGGAAAAAGTTTTTCTGGTCTCCATAGTGATATTCTTCCTTGGGTAGCTCTTTAAAAACATTGAGGGGTTGTTATGGATCACCGATTAAGCGATCTCTCTGTGTACTTTCTACGTCAAATTTTGTACTAAATACTAAACCATTTTTATCCAATCAGTGTTGCACATTTGAAATATAATAAACAATATTACCTATGTTCAAATCAAAATCAATACAATGTTATTTTATACGAATTTTCGAAGACTTTTAAAAATTCCTAGAATGTAGAAATTAATAGAATAAAATGCAAAGCATACCAATGGAAACGTAGAATGCAAGTGTAGGCGAAAATTTGTAGGATATTGAATGTAATATTATTAAATATTATTATGTTGTCAACAAGAAACTATAATTATACACTTACATAACTATACCGTTTCCCGTGATTTGGTTCACCAACATTCATAACCGCAGGTTCCATTATAAACTGTTGCTCATTGCCTGCTAACGGTTTTCTAGTTAGTAGTTTCGTTTCTCTAAGTTCCGTCTAACTGATTTTATCCTGATGTGCTAGATTCTAAATATATTTTTAGAATGGCAATCAATCCCTTAGCACCGCTACACTCATCTTTAAATTTAAAATTCGAATACTCTGAATGTGACGTTATTCATTCATTGATGTTACTGTCAACATTTATCGATGCGATTTATTTTTGTTCAGGTGTTCATAACATAAACAATGACGATGAACAAATTGAACATTTTTAGTGTGAGTGCTTAAAATTATGAGAAAGATATTCGGAATGGATTGGTTGTTAAAGGTGGGGATCCAGAGGACCGCAACAGGTTTCTTAATTGATTTTATAGAAAAATCACAATGTAGATAATACACCATATTTTTTGGTCAAAGTAGTTCTATGATCCTTAAGTATAAATATCAAAAGTGTTATTTTTTTAATTTGAAAAACCTATGGATATATATACACACTTTTTAGGTAACACTTTAAACATAAATATAGTATTTAACTTAATTTTATTAATTAAAAATAACAGAAGGAATTGATACAATTATGTCAACATTCACTTCATTATGTTAAGTATTTAAAAATAATATTTAACAATAAATGCTATAATAAGATCGATTAACATAGATTATCATAAAATATTGGTTATATTGTAATAGATTTCGGAAAGCCAAATATTCTTTAATATACATATTTTTATAACCCGTTTTTTTAACAACATTTTGATGACAATTGAGTTGGAAATGCAAAATTTATGTTTCAAGGTTGACCATATCATTACGCATTAAAGGTATTGAACCACAGATACATTTGCATATATTAAGTTTCTTGCAAATAAAATTAATATAACGAGAGTTTAACTCACAGCAACGGTTTCGAATCCATACTAATCGGGTTATGAATACCGGTTGAAAAGGTAAGCCACTTACACTCCCATATATCTTAGTTCACGAGCGGTAATAACGGCATCTAAGGTCAAAGAAATTTTTGCATATTAATTATTGATTAATTGTTATACACGTATGAAATTAACTTAAATTCATAGATATAAAATCTAATAGCCTAATGGCCAATTTCCAGTGTCTCTCTGACCTCAATGTCTTCCATCGTTCCTCAGAGACTTGTGATAGACTTATTTCCTAGCCACTCCACTTCAGTAGTAGTATCACAAGGATACCTGACCAAGTTATACTTATGTTACTAACAGAATAAATCAGAATCATAGGTAGTCAAAAACTTTATACAAAAAAGATGTTTGACACAGATTTCAAACTATTTTTGAGATTTTGATTTTAAAACTTAGTTGTCATTTGTTATATTCATATTAATCAAAGTATTTGCCATTTACATCTAATACTGACATAACCCAACTTCTTGGTTATGGCAAAAGTCAATACGTATAGATGATTTCTCAAAGTTGTTACGTAAAAACCATCGTAAGGCAGAAAAGAAAGTTGTCAAAATCCATTACACGGTGAATTTGAAACCTCCGTAACGTACTAATTAGTTAGTTGTTACAGTTTATGAGTTTATTAAGTAATTGTAACTGGCTTGGGTCTTAGATCAGTGACCGATTTAGCAACATTTCAAATCCAATGACAGTAAAAAAATATATTATATAGGAAATAAATTATTAACTAGTAATTCACACACCCTGGAAGTAACAACAAATCAGATATTAACAACACAATGCAATACAACATATTAAATAATATTTTATTAACGTACAAGACAAGACAAGGTTAAAGAGTGGTGGACAACAGAACGGCAACTATATTAATAACTAACAACAACCATATGGATAGAGAGTAAATCAAAGAAATGTTTTTTTTTTATAATGGACCTCATTTTATCTTGATTAAATCTCAGAACAAAATGAACAATTTCGCTTACGGGCTAGCTCGTGTTTGTAACGATTTCCACGAGATTGCCTCTCGGAAAATAAAGGAGTTCTTCAATTTAATCACTCAGTAATGGGCTAATATTTTTGTATCTTTTCGCGGTTTTATCCTAATAAATGTGAAGATAAGCCTTAAATCACGAATTAGCAAGCTATTTATTGAGCTATTTGCTGTATCAAATTCTTTCCAGACTTTGTACACTAAGTAAGAAACTATCAAAGGGTTTTAATTTTAAGGCCCTATAATTATTCCTATTTGAGAAACCACACTGACCTTTTACTTTATTGCCCTTATTATATATATATATATATATATATAGTTATATTATATATAGTTATATATATATATATATATATATATATATATATATATATATATATATATATATATATATATATATATATATATAAGGAAAGTGAACCAATGCATTGCTTTTCCATCACCTCTCTCGACGTTAACCTCGATATTCCTATTTGAATAACTGGACACGAACGTCGACCGTAGATACGAACACGAAAAGACATTTAAAAAATTATGAGACTACAACAATACCGATAAAAATAAACAACTATATTTACATGGATCTTTGCATCATACCGCTAGCTTGATTCGCATGACCAAACCAGAAAAATATGTAATGAAGTAGTACGGGCAGCCATAACGGCGCATCCGGCTACAAACAGGTGTGCCATAGATGTGCTCGTTCTTTAAACAACCTACAAAATACTCAGCCTACTCCGACCGGCCCTACGATACGGCACTTTGTAAATACACATTTCCACACATAAACGGCTGTTCGATACAGAGAATGCTTTTAATTGAAAGCACAAAATCACAAAGAAAATTTTGCCGTTTTGTTCTTTTATTCAACTCCTTTTGTTTAACATCCGCATTGAATTTCGAATAGCTAACTAACAGATCATAACACGCGACTCACAAAAAGGAACATGTTACACACGTGCAGCCTTTGTATGCATCAATTAATAATGTGTGTTTGCCTCAATGGTCTCGCGGTTGGCGTGTGCGACTGCTGATCATGAGGTCTCGGGTTCGATTCCCGGGTCGGACCAAATGTTTGTATGATCTACAAATATTTGTTTCGGAGTTCGGGCGTTTTCTACGTACATTTACAAAAAAAAAGTATTTATGTATTTGTATCAGTTGTCTATCCATAACACAAACTCTGCTTAATATTAATTTATTTTTATTTATTTACCAATTGTGTAAGGGATTTAAGCTAAATAAGAATTATTAGGTTAGTACTTTCACCACAAATGATTGGAATATATAGAATTACTTTTAAAGTAATTCAGCTCTTCAATCATTTTTTACTTTTATGTCGGACGTTAGTTGACTAAAAAATATGCGTCAACTAATGGCGTTTCTAGTTATTATTAAATTAAGGAAGGAATCTATTTTAAAGACCCGGTACCCGCTTAACGTGACTTACTGTTTCAAGAAATGCATTCAATTTTACTTACAACTTGTCAAACTTAATCTCTCTACTAATTCGCAAGCACCATATCGAAAACGATTTTAGTTAGATTATTTTTTTTTTTTTAAATGATAATGCAAACTTAGCATTGCCTAATGTGATTTGTGTTTCTACGTAAAATGATATTGTTTTAAATGTCATATTCTGTTTGTCTTCAAACATGTTCATTAATATCTTTAATTAATATTTATCGATACATAGCAACCATAATTTTAATATAGAAATACTCAATTAACTCCCATTTAGATGTAATTATATTAATTAGGATTAAGAATAAGAAAATCGACCGAACTTAACATATTTAAGTTCCAAAAAAATGTCATAGATTTTTAAGTTCGACAAACTCATCTAAAATAGTTTTATAGTTAAACCTGTTTTTATTGCTCGCCTACCCACATACAAAGATCGTTACAGGTGACCGAGGCTATGTACAAATAAGGCATGGTTAAATTAGACAATGTTTACGCCTCTAAGGCTATAAATTGAGAATCACATTCATCGTCATCGTCAGCCCCTTGCAGTCCACTGCTGGACATAGGCCTCTTCCCAGAAACACCACAGAACCCGGTCTATTGCTTTTTGTATCCATTTCCTGCCAGCCCTCGTACGCAAATCAACCCGCCATCTTGCCAGAGGCCGTCCCACACTACGTTTACAGATACGTGGTCTACCACTCGAGAACATGGCCACAATAATATCGTTAGATTAGTAAAGTGCTTAAACTAATTTTAAGTATTATTAATTAGAAATTAAAGTTACAATTATAGTAATGTTGTTGCTCATCATCTTTGATTAATAACCCCGACGCAAAAGTGGGTTGTTATTGGTTAATATTGGTATAGCAGTGTAAGAGTATCAGCTCTTTTCCAAAATGATGTAAGGCATTTATGGCGAATGAATACTCGATTAAGTGCTTACGTATGGCGTTTTTTAAGTTTTTTTATGTTAACCAGTTTCTCGCAGGAACTTTATCGCATCCATAAATGAATTATCGTAATCTTAAGTTTCCATATATAGTAGTTAAATAGGTAGTATAGTTTTTCATTATGATTGAAGTAATAATATAATGGTATAAATTCAACGAGGTTGTTTAGTTAACTTTGAGACTAGCATGACACCAGTATTTGTCGGTGCACAAACTTAGATATATTTTTGTAATGCTGTAACTATTACTTAAGCATACGTGTTACTGAAATCAATAATAAACGAGCTGTTTCTTCTGTATAAAGTTGCGTTATTCAGCAATAAACTTTAATTTGCGTTGGATACCTAGTTAAATGTTATTGATCATTAATAACAATTCATAGCATCCTGGATTGCATAAAACATTCAGACCTTTTTTAGCTTATGTTTCTGAACTCATAATATTCCATGTAACGTGTTGGTATATTTACTAGTTCAACATTGAGCAATTATCAAATCAAGTCAACTAATCGGCAATATATTATTTTCGATACTTTTACGAGTAATCCTATTAGTAAACTTTGGTAGTCTATCAAAAGAATCGAAATATACCGTTAACAGTTAAGTTAATGATTAAGTGTTGCAGCATAGGTTTAATGTCAAGTATCGAATGTCGAACTTTCGACATCTCGCCTCAAGTAAAGTACATACTATTATGCTTATTTGGATGGCACTCAACTGGCATCAGTGTAAAAAAATAAATGACTGGATTAATTTGATTATTTCTTTACTATCATTTTTATTTACCTACGCAAATTACGTGGAAGACTACGTTGCTGTATATTTAAAGCTTAATTACTTGGAAACAGGCATTAAGACCCTTATTTTCTGCTATACTTTACTGTGTAAAGCTTAAATGAATAAGCCGTAGTCACGTATATATCAAAGAAAACCAAATTAAGTTCCATTTATCTTTGTGTTTTTTTAATACTTTTACATTTTGCCAGATACGTATGGAAAAACAGATCTTTGGCAATACTTCTAACACCATACACGATAGATAATAGAAAAATATTAAGTTCTGTGTATAGTATAGATTTAATAAGGCCTAGAAGAGGTTGAAATAATAAGGTGGCCGCTCTTTGGGTTTTATCTATCGCACATCTGTGCTATTATTCTAACTTGGTTGAAATAAAATACCTAAACTGCGGTCGAAAAGACTTCTATTAGTATTTTCGTAACATTTTGTTTAGGCACTTGCACAAACAATTTGCAGTTGCAAAACTTTTGATCAGGTTCACATACTTTAAACTAAATACGAAAAGACTTGGATTAAGAATTTTTTCAACTCAAATACTAAATCATTATAAATTGCAATTCACTTCAGTATTTCGCTAGTCATTACTTGATAAACTTACCTTCGTAGGGACTTATTACTGAAAACATTCAATAAAAATCAAATAAATATTAAAAATTCCCCATTACCAGATAATAAATCAGAAGTGCTTATATCTTTCACCATTAGAATCCTACATTATCCCTGAGTGACATAGGCTATATTTTATTCCCGTATTCTTACGGGAATGAAAACTACACAGGCAGGTGAAACTGCAGAGAATTGCTAGTGCAAAATACGTACTAATAATAAACACTATTACCAATGTTTGTTCGATCAATTACATCATTTATCATATCTTGTGCTATTATGTTCGAACTGTGAAAATGTATGATAGCTACCCGCATCGAATAGGATTTTATCACGTTAGCTGTCATTGTGTTCGAAATTAATATCAATTTAACCGCGGTGTTACCCGACTTTGTTGTTGTGTTGCAACTACGTGCAAATGCGCAGGGCAAAGCTAGTCTAAAAAGTACCCTTAGTTACACCTTATACCATCAGCTATCTGCCAATGAAAGTCCCGTCCAGAACAGTGCAGCAGATCCAGAGATCAGCCGGAACAAACAGACAGACAAAAATTAAAAAAAAATGTGGTTTATGAACCGTGTATACATACTTATGCATTTCGTAAAAAGCGGTTAATTTATTATTACAAACAGACTCTCCAATTTTATTTCTTTGTATAGAAGTAATGTATATGTGTGTGTTTCATCGTTATTTTGTACATATATACAAACCAATATTTGAAGGTTCGGAGCAGAAGTGCTTAATGTGACAAATTATAAGCTATTAATTTATTTATGCTATTTGTTGAATTCCCCTTTAAGAGCAAAAGTCTAATTTCATTCATTTTTATCGCTTGGTAACCTCCGCCAGCCGACACCAGAAGGGCGTTACAAAGTGGTTCTGATGGAATTGAGAATTAATCGACGGAGATTCATTGCTGAGAAACGGCTAAACCTGAAGTACGTGAATGAGTGCTAGCCATACATAAATGTCACATCCAATATAGGTAAATTGGAGATGGTGATCCTCCTGTCCTATCAAGAGGCGATAACCACATAGCCATTTGTAACCAAACTTACTGGCTGTTTTACTCGAAAGGGCAACCAATACTTGTCACCTTCACGCCATTTCTATAAGCCACCGCACCGTCCATTGTTTTTAAAGTAAATATAAATAACACTGACTCTTAAATTAAATTAAATTAAATTTTGTTAAATAAAACATGTTTCTGTTTTAGGATCTCCGTGGAAGGTCGAGGTGATGGCAGGGCCGGCGGGTGGCGGAGGAGGGGAGCCCACTCGGCTGATCCCTGCAAGAATTCCAGCCGTTTTCGAAATAACCACATCACCAGGGACGGCTACATTCAGTAAAAATGAGGTAAGTTTAGACACTTAACTTGCATACAACGGTATTTATCTATATATTGTAAATATGTAGTGTAGGCGTTTGGTACATTACTGACATTAATTCAACAGCCTATATCATAAGAACGACAATACGGTTTTAAATTACAAAGTCATTTACTGCTTCTGCAACAATAGTTGCTTCAAGTATATATACGTATAGTTTAGTGTCCTACAAGATGTGTAAGGAAAATGTTTGTCATCTCGGACAAATGTCAAATTAGCAATAATATAGCTAACTACTATATCTAAAAACAGACTAGGATGCAACCAGCAGTTTAGTTCTTATTGTGCACACGTAAAGTCAAATTTGATATATCTAATAGAAATATGGAGTAATGAAACAGAAGAGAATTAAAATAGTATTAGTAACTTTAAAAAAAAATATATATATGACAATTCTCATGGATTTTCTGTAGTTTAGGCAGTGGTCCCACCGCCGACGATGAACGAAAGACGAGTAGAACTAGAAACTATAAAAGATCAGCGGGCAGCGAGTGTGTTTCGATAGTTTTGTCGCTGGGCTATAAGCGAGTGCTCAAGTACGATTAGCGATTACACACGCCAACATCGCATTCCAAGACACTATGGATGAGTTTTTTTTATTGAATGTGTCCAACAATATCTCTATCGTATAAATACTATAGTAAAATACATCATAGTCGTTGTCTGAACTAGACAACAATGAGAGTTGAATCCATACATGTATTTTCAAAGCCGCAGTATAGAAATGATTAAGCGAGCGAGCATCGCTCAACGAGTGTCGCTGAGTGAGTTTATCTTTGAAAGCTCTTGTCGCTCAGCGACAAAACTAGTAAAGCGAGTCATCGCCGGTAGTATGAACAGTCGGAGAGCAACTATTAATACACGGAAAATATATTTATTGTACGTTTCTTGAGCGAGAAAATCGCAGATAGTTAGTCGTTTTCTCGCCGGCGCCGTGGCGGTCGGACCACTGCCTAATTGTATTATCTAAAGTTAGTGCCAGCCAAGCAAAAAACTTATAAGCTTCGGATATGTAGATTGCAAATACATTTAACATTGCAAATTCAGCTGTCCTAACAACAATATTAACTTTAAGTCAACTTGATTGAAACAAAGAAATACCCAAGAAAGAAGTATTCTAAAGAATAGATGGAATATCTTTTTTCTCAAAATATATCATTATTTTATTTAGTTTTAGTTACATTATTTTATTTATACATCAGCCTTATTTTAATTAGTACCTATTGCACTCCGTGTGTAGCAAGGTCTTTACATTTATCGGTTTAAACATAATTTAAAAGGTATGCAGTTCAATAAAGCATAAATATATCGTTTTTAAACCTATCTAGATTTAACATGTAAATTTAAAACAACTTCAAGGTTTTAAATACGAGAACCTCTTAAATTATATAATCATTCTGCTTGGTTTATTAAAAAGTTAATCATTTTGTAGGTTAACAAAAGGCTAGAGAAGTGCAACTGTAGGAAAAATAATTTCACAAGAACGTGCATGAAGTATTTATTGCTATAAATTTGTATCAATTCTTTTCATTATAGTAATACAATGTGGATGGCGAATGCAGAAGCTCGATGGACCGATTTCGATTCGGTTTTTTTTCATTTGAAAGCCGGTTTCCTTGCTGTGGTTCTATGTTTGATTAATATCGGTCCAGAAGTGTAAGAGTATCAGCTCTTTTCCAAAATGATGAACCTAATGCTTTTTTGGCGTATGATTACTCGAATAAGTGCTTGCGTAGGGAGCCTATAAAATTTTTAATTTTAGCTAGCAGTAGCTCGCATTCTAGTTCGCAATAAAAACATTTTATCTTGCTCTTAGCTTCACTACAGTAAAGTAAAGTAACGATTATCATATAACGGTACTTGGATTTGTTTATAAACAAACGTAAATCGTTTGTACTACTGACTAACAGTTGTAACTTCTACAAGATTATTGAAAAACATTATTACATAGGTATACTGACATTGCACTGTCGTTTCGACCAGGTGTCACTTGCCAAGTCACAGGTTTAATACAAGATAATGGTAAAATAAATGATATGAAAAAAAATTACAAATATATCTATCTACATTTAAAAATAGCTCAAAAACACCAACAAATTAGATTTAGTTTAAAGTACCTAAATGACATTAGTTAAAAATTAGTACATGATTATCACATGGATAACCTAATTTTACATTCAAAAACTGTAAAATGTACCTACTATTATACCAAATATAGAATACAAAACTACGGCTATGTTATATTAATCTAGTCTACTTTTAATCATACGTTATAGTCCGAATATTGATTTTAATTTATATTAATGTCTTTTAAACTTTCACACTTTATGTTCTTGATTTATTCTGAATGTTTATATCTTAACCGATAGAAAAGTAAGATAGTAAAATATAGAAAATTTCTAGATTTACAGATGTAGGTAAGTGACTGCCTCGTTGGGCTACTGGTTAGCGTAAGCGACGGCTGATCAAGAGGTCTCGAGTTCGATTCCCGGGACGGACTGCTGTTGGGTTTTTCTAACAAGAAATTCTTAATAGCAGCCCGGAGTATGGAAGATGGCGGTGTTTCCCGCCCACGCCTCGGAGAGCACGTTAAGCCGTCGTGTCATAAACATCTATGGCAATCGTTATTGGGAAGTCAGTACCCTCAAATATACTGACAACTAGCTAAATTCAGCCAACCAGTCGCTCCGTATAAAGACTGATATTCAGGTGAAACCGGTTGACCTAGTAGCGGACCCACAATCTTGGGAATAATAAAGGCTAGGAAGATTATGATACAGATGTAGATAATTGCGTGACCCAAGCGTTAACGTTGCCTTGCAATATCTAAAAATATTTTTTTAAAGTTAGGTACTCTATAGAGTCTCGCAATAATTTTCTATAAAAGGAAATGGTAATCCGCTTGAGTAATTATAATTTTCCTGTTGGTGTCGCGTTAAGAAACATAACTTGTGACTTTACTACCCGCATGAATGTCGGTAATTGCGAAAACAACATATCGCTTTGGAAATATCGTGAATTTAGCAAGAGACACCCGCCGCCGGCCTGACTGGAAATATATTTAAAGTAATTTAGCTAAAAAGTACCTACAGTTTAGTTCTTTTTCTCTTGTTTCCCATCATATACAGACTTTTTGTGAAAGATGGAACTTATTCCTTTTCATATCCTCTACGATCGAATTTTAATAGTTTCAATGTTTTTTATGTATTAGCCTGCCAAAATGACTCTACTCGGCCTGATGGAAAACATAAGCAGAATCCAAGAGTGGTGGTCACCATACTCATTGCGAATGCAACAATGCAACATGGTGACCCACACTATAGCGGCCTAGTGATGCTTTTGCATCGTTGGGCCTCCGGTCTCGCATTCACCTACGAAACACGACAACACAAATGCTGTCATTTTACGTTGATCTTCTGTGCTAGGGTGTTACCGCCCGGTCGAGCCGGCCCGTTCGTGCTGAAATCAGCGTGGCTCTACTACCTTGAGATCTATCTTGTTTTATTTTTTGAACATTAATTAGAATTCAATATACAGACTAAGAATCATGGCTGCTACAAAGGAATGTCAATGTTAGTTATGTAGGCGCTTTTAAATAATACCTATCTAATTTTATGCCTACAGTATAAAATTTCACATTCTTGTGTTGGCTTATACGTGTTTTAGCAAAAGCGAACAAAAAATTCTCCTCACGTACCTATTATTATACGGAATTTTTAAATTGCCAGGTTGGTGTAACAGTGACAGCTCCCTCTCGTCGACCTGTCACTGCACGAGTTCTGGACGTGGCTGAGCGACCAGGTGTCTACCGCATCGAGTTTACGCCTGAGGAAGTCGGCACACACTTGATCGATGTAAGACCAAAACTATATTTAACTATACGTTAGATGAAGATAAGTGTTACATTAAATCTATACAAAGCAGGACTATACAATTCACATAACGGTCGGTCGTGGTTGGTTGTGGGTACAAATTCCACATGGAACAACACTTTTTGTGATCCACAAATTGTTGTTCTGAGTCTGGTTGTTCTCTGTGTTCGTTTCATGTATGTTTGCAAAGTCCCCTGCAACACAGGATGTATATTCCAAATGCGGAAGTTGTCTTTTTAAAAGTAGGTTAAGTAGGTAGGTACGGACTTCAGTAAAGCAGGGCAAAGTTAGTTAAGAATAAGGTAACTACTCATTTTGCACTTTGGATGATAGCAGACTTAAATTATTGTATGAATAAATTATATAATTTAGAAATTATGTACCTACTACAAATATTCCTAATTAAGTAAGTACATTCAATGCAAAACCCAACCAAGAAACTCTGACCTTGACCTCTTAAGGTCACGAGATAACGTAGGCTTGTACCAAATTTCTTGTTTTATTAAATGTTGTACATTTAATATAAAGGAGAAGTATCGTATATTTACTTAGTCTTTTAACATACGGATTTTGCTATGATGAATGTTTTTGTAAACATATGATAAAAAAAATACACATAACGAAAAAAGCTTTATCTTGATCAGTATAACAGTCAGTAGTAGTCAGTATACATTCGTACATCGTATATTTACTTAGTCTTTTAGCATACGGATTTTGCTATGATGAATGTTTTTGTAAACATATGATAAAAAAAATACACATAACGAAAAAAGCTTTATCTTGATCAGTATAACAGTCACTGAGTATATTAGGTACAGTACAGTTAAAATCTTAAGGCTGGATCTATTAGTGTTTAAAGATGATTCTATACTACTACTACTATATCAAGATAAAAACGAAAATCCTAATATACGATTCCAGATAAAACCTTAAGACAAGACGTACCTACTAATATTGTTTACCATTGCCGCAGGTATCAATAGGTGAGGATAAGCTGGCTGCAGGCCCACTGGTTGCCAAAGTATACGATGCTAGCCTTATCAAAGTCACGGATGTTGGAAACGCGGTTGTCGAACAGAAATGCCAGTTCAAAGGTATGTAATAATTGTATTTATGTAAGGAAAAATAATGTATATTAAATAATAGTTATTTGTTATACAAGAATGCAAAGTTGCTTTTAACCGAGTGCTCAATTTTGATGACCGAGCAAACGAAGGATCCTTATTTTTTAAAAATTAGAATACTGAGCGTCAGCGAAGGAATCAAAAGAGCACAAGGTGAAAAATCTTTGCACTCGAGTGCAACACGTAACTTTTCATTCCACCTCAGCGAGAAAATGACTAAATGGCGTGAAAAGAAAATGGTGCGGGGAAAGCAAATCAAAAAAAAAGTATCCCAAGAAAGTTCCGAGTCTGAGTTCTTAACGAATTAAAAAAGATCGCATGCTAAATTCGGCACCATGGAGTTTAAAGTAAATAGGTTTAATGATGTTTTGAACTCACATTACCTTAGTGCACGCGATGTTCTAAATTAAATTTTACTTTATCCTCTAGCGGATAAAAACGAATTTTACACTCAGATATCGAAGAACAAAAATACTCTTTCCGAGATGGTGGGATGAAAAATACATTTATATATATATATATATATATATATATATATATATATATATATATATTTGTACTAACTTAAGATTATTATTATTTAATTTATAAATTGAAGCTCCGTGGATATTTAATATCCCGTATACATATTCCGTATAATTTAAAAACTGATTTCTGATTACTGTGCAGCTATCATCTTAGGTTCTGCTAACCCTAAGTTCGACTGATAGAAAATGCCAACGGAATTAAGTCAACCTTTGTCCACCTTTGTCACATTTGTATTTGGTTTCCATAATCCCAGTAGAGTGAGGCGACTCCAGCTTTTGCGGATCTACTTGAGAAATACTGCCTTTTGCTTTTGTTTCTTAGACCTCAGCGCTCGTGTGTTCTCAAATTTGAATAACACGCTTGCAGCTATGATGATCGAATCGAAATTATAGAAATACCGATGCCTAATTTTTACAACCCATTAAAAAACATATAAATGGACAAATTGCATACATTTTGTTAGCTAGTTAATCATCGTTTTCTTCAGTTCTGAAACTACAAGAGTCGATTTAGTTCATTATTTCAAAGACAAAGTTATTATGTAATGAATGAAAAGCGAGTCTGAATTTAGAATGAAAACATGAGCTAAAGAAAATGAAACAAATATGTGTAATTTCAGTAATTGTCTTACCTCATATTAAAATAAAGATATCTAATTATGAGAAGGTAGATACCAGGATAACTCTGAATCTTGAGATAAAATTATAGTCCAAAAATATGATTAATAATATTAAACAAAATAGATTGTCTTAAGTGAGAAGGCAAAATACTTAAATGTTAAATAAAATTTTCAGTTGATGCCAGCGCGGCAGGTGAGGGACAGTT
Source organism: Spilosoma lubricipeda (assembly GCA_905220595.1). Taxonomy (NCBI): domain Eukaryota; kingdom Metazoa; phylum Arthropoda; class Insecta; order Lepidoptera; family Erebidae; genus Spilosoma; species Spilosoma lubricipeda. The sequence goes on from HG992275.1 coordinate 11,054,174, forward strand.
GGAAATATCAATAAACGAAGGCGAGGTCCCAAATAACGTGCAGGTAAGCCTTATTAATTTTGAACTCTAAATGAAAATCTGATTATCACCTTAGCAAGTTTACATCATGTCCAATGGTTGTCCAATGGTCTAAGTGGTCTCCAGATAATGAAATGTTATGTAGAGAATTACAATAATTCTGTCATAAGTTTTTGAGGATGTTTTAATTTATTGCTGCGGTCCAAATAGTTTCCATATGCACAAAAGTACAAAAGTTGCAGGGATTCCTCGTCAGTAGTACCTAAAAACAAACCCAGAAATTTTAAATTAGGTTAATAAAACTAATAGTGAATCATAAAAGTAAGCAATGTGTTTTGTTGTTTATTCTTAAAATATTTATTTAACAACTTATTTCTTGACAGAAAATCGATGTTAATCAATTGTTTCGTTCAATTTGATAGAGAGTGAGATTACTGGAGGCTCAAGCTCCTTTACATGGTGCTCCCCCTGTTTAATTCTTCTGGGGAGGACATTCAAAAGCCGACAACACTTAAAATAAACCTTTCCGAATATACATTTAAACAAAGAGGCTTATATTGCTCTTTTCGCAACTATGCTATTGGGTTTACGGTAAGTCATAAGAATATAGTTTTTTTATTTTCCTATTAGGTCGTCGGAGGTGGAAGATGCCTTGTTTTCTGGCGTCCTGAAGTAGCAACACCTCACCGAGTAGATATTAAGTTCAACGGAGAACCAGTGCCATCGTCACCTTTCATATTTCACGTAGCGCCTGCGCAAAGAGTTACCATTGACACGTCGCAAGTCGGTTAGTAGCTCATCATGATGTAATAATACCTTGGTACCATGTATATTATAAACTAGTTGAACCCAGCATTACAACAAAATCCGCGGGTAATAGTAAAGTAGTTTAAACTACGCCTTATTTCATCAGTTATCTACCAGTAAAAGTTCCATCAAAATCGGCCCAACCGTTCAAGCGATTAGCCGGAATTACACACATACAATTTTTATTTTATTTAAGTTCCTACCCTAAGTATATGATTATTTAAGAAAGCATACCTTTCATATAAATTTAGTGAAAAGCTGTTAATCCTATCCTACTAATATTATAAATGCGAAAGTTTGTAAGGATTGATGGATGTTTGGATATTTGTTACTCTTTCACGCAAAAACTACTGAACGGATTTGGATGAAACTTTACAGTAATATAGCTCAGAATAACACATAGGCTACTATTTGCTGCGATAACCGACATATACGCGGGCGGAGCCGCGGGCAACAACTAGTTTGAAATAACAGACACTTCACTTTTATTTAGTTGTTTATATGCGGTACAGTCACTAGTTAGCTGCTTACTCACTTTTAAACTTATAAAAAATTGGAGTGTCTGTTTGTAATATTCAAATAACCGCTTTTTACTAAATGCATAATATGTATGTTTACTCGGTAATAAAAAAATTTTGTCTGTCCGTCTGTCTGTCTGTTTGTTTCGGGTAGTCTCTGGACTTTCACTGGCAGGTAGCTGATGATCTGAGGAGTAACTTAGGCTACTTTTTTAGACTAACTTTGTCCCACGGCGTTACCCGCGGTACGACAATAACCGCGGGTAGTACCGCGGGGTCAGCTAGTTTACAATATGTTAAGTTAAAAGTGAGTTAGCAGCTACCTAGTGACTGTACCGCATATAAACAACCAAATAAAAGTGAAGTGTTCTGTTCTGTCTGGGGTAGATAAATAATAATAATGATTTCATAAACTTAATCAAAACAAAATACATTTGGCAATTTTTTAATCTGTATTCACTGATGCACTCAATTAATATGTCAAAAATGTCACACGCATAGAAGTATTATAGCTAGAGCAGGGGAGCCAGACCTCCAGCCATCCCTCGGTTAAAAAGAAAGAGACAATCTCGGCACCTACCTGTCTCTCTCTACTCGTATGTGCAATTAACGCGGAAAAGCAGGTAATTGTTGTGATTGGATTACTATTATTATTATTTTACTGCGCAAGCGTTAGTAGAGAAAGACTGATGGGGTACTGCTGCGATCTTATCTTTATTTTTAACGGTTGGACGGTTCCGCTGACAGGCAGCCGTATGTCTTCCCTACTCTATCTAAAATAGCTCAACTCGTTCGTGTCTATCAGGACTTCAGGAGGGTTGCAGTTGCAAACGGGTTCCTCGTACTAATACGAAATTTATTGCCGTACTATTGTGAAATATATTTTATAGCATTAATTGGGTTATACTACTCTTACAGCCATTTACATAGTCTCATAGTATATTGATTTTGTATTTTATAAAAGCTACTCAAAGAAGACGAGATTTTAAAATGTTTTTCTACGCAAATAAAAGTTCTAAGCCTAGCAACCCAGTGATCATGGCGCGAAGATTTTACAATTTAATTCCTAAATTTATCAGAAGTTGTTATTGTCAGAGGTTTTGAATTATTTGGCATGTTATGTTGTGTTATTTTCATCATCATTCTTTCTTTTCATCATTATGTTTTAATGTTTGTAATATTTGTTCCATTTTATGTTTAGTCACATTAAAATTTATTTTATTATAACATTCTACAACTAAGAGACTAAGAGGCGTAAAATGTTGATCTATTTTCTCATTTTCTGTTGTAGAACTTATCCCAGTCGGAGAATTAGCATCATGCTCTGTTCGGGTGGAAGGTTCGGCTGGAGGGGAGTTAACGGTAACCGTGCGTGGACCTAGGGGCGAAGTTCCTGTGCGCCTTACTGGAGATGCTGTTACCGGCTTAGTCGCCAGCTTTACACCAAAGAATGTCGGACCACATACACTTACTGCACAGTATAACAACCAAATAGTGCCAGTATGTACAACTGATTTATTCCTAATTTACTCAAATATACCCTTATTGCACTTATTTTTAAATTGCAAATGAAATGATAAAGCCATGTAAATACTAGAAATGATGTCAAGTTTATGTATGCTTCAAAAAGTACCTACTGTACAAATAAGCTCCAGTTTTGACATGATGCACAAACTGCTTTAAAATTGTTTTCATCTATTTTCTTGTTAGATTTATTTCTAATTTACCAAAAATGCAACCATTATATGTCACAGCAAACCAATGTAATATTACAACCAAAAGGAAATTTTGTACAGTACTTATTATGGAATTTTAGTTTAAATTCTAATTGCCTATTGTAATATTTTAGGGCACACCATTCATATGCAAAGCTTATGACAGTAAGTTAGTCAGCGTCAGTGGTGGCGCTTCAGCCAGGGTGGGAGTACCAGTACAGTTAGCTGTTGATGCTGCACTGGCTGGCGAAGGCAATCTAGAAATCACTGTTGCTGCAAGAGGACTTAATATTCCCACACAAGTTCACCCTCAGGTATATTAACAATCATTAATATTTTTCAAGTTACTACCAGAATGTATAATATAACTAAATAAAAAATTGTGAAGTAGGTTCGTAGAGATAGATACAGTCACTTGATTTATCTTTATTGTGTTTGATTCTGATATATGTATAACAGAAGTTGCATGTTTATTCATCATTCATCCCTTGGGTGTCATAAGAGAATACTAGGGAAACAAACTATGCAGGACAAGAACACGGCCAGCATAGTATGTGGGACTAATCCCGCCCACATTCCCACCACTGAAACTCCTGTACACCAGGATCAACAGCAGTGACCCACGAACACACCGAGTTATGACACTCGGGAAGTCCCAGGAAGAAAATTAACTGTCTGTCCAGCATAGTATAGTGAGCCAAAACCACCTTTGTAACTAGAGGCTTATGTCTAGCAGTGGACTGTAAGAGCTTTGATTTATTTATGTACTAGCTGAACCCCGCGGTACTACTCGCGGTTATTGTTGTACCGCGAGTAACGCCGCGGGACAAAGTTAGTCTAAAAAAAGTAGCCTAAGTTACTCCCCGGATAATCAGCTCCCTGCTAGTGAAAGTCCCGTCAAAATCCGTCCAGCCGTTCCAGAGATTACCCGAAACAAACAGACAGACAGAGAAAAAATTTTTTAACTACAGTTTTGGTATGTGTACCGTGTATACATACATATGCATTTAGTAAAAAGCGATTATTTTAATATCACAAACAGACACTCCAATTTTATTTATTTGTATAGATATGATGTTTGTGCAAATCAGTTTGACCTTGAGGAATATAGGTTATTGTAGTATTTACTTGTTAGATATACGATTTGGGTAGTAGGTCCATGGATATACTTACTTTTTACTTCATTGAAAATGTAATTAGCTTATAAAAGTGCTATTAGAGGAAGACAGATCATATTAAAAATAAATAAAAGTAGGCACTATTACACATTTTTATTATAATTTTAAATTGCTTAATAAAATCTGGCAATTCTAGATCACAACATTATTTACCCACGTAGGTCACAAAAAAATATTTCTGTATACATTTAAAAAAATAGTTCGCTATGAGTTTTTAATGTAAATATTATAAAACACTTATAATAAACCACACATGGTATTTAATGAAAGGCTTTGTTGCTGTGTAACATAAGATTATAATGTTAATGTTTTTCTTTCAGGGGAATGCTCGATTCATGGTCTCTTTTAATCCAACAGAAGCAACTGACCATGTAGTCAATGTCTCATTTAACAAAGTAAGTTCTAAACATTTTTTTACAAATATGTAAATGGGCCTGCCAAAATGACTATAAAATTTGTTGATACTTTTTATTTTATTTTTTTGTATGGCCCTGCCAAAATTACTCTACCTGATGGAAAGCTTCAGCAGAATCAAAGAGTGGTGGTAATCACTCTTATATAATGCAGATGCAGGCAATGTAACATTTCAAATGGTGACTCACATTATGGTGACCTATTGAGATGCTTTTGCATCAGCATCAGATTGTTGTAGTGTAAATGATGTAAAAGAATGGCTTTAATTATATGCCATGTTCTACAAGAGTTGTACAACAATCATCATGCCTGGCGGGCCACTGCCACACGGTTGATGTTGGGATGTTGTATATATGCTAATCGGCGCGAGAACTTTTATTGCGCTATGCAGGATTGGTAGTTTCTTAGTTTCCTTCGTTACTTCGTAGTTCGAAGTATTTTCAATAGATGGCGCTGTTGTTTGTTTCTTTATTCTTTGTTATTGGTGTTCTCTTAAAAAAGTAAATTAAAGCTAAACTTTGTAATATTGTTTTGGCATATTGCATTTTTGTGCAAGTAAGAAAACACATACTATGATCGAGAACTAGGTACAGTAGAAACTCTATTATTAGGCCCTCAGTTATACGGAATCGCGATTATCCGGACTACGGACCGCGACAGGTTAAATAATTATGACATATTAATCCAAGTTACAGAATACTTAACATATGTAGTAATTATAAGTCGAATTTATGCAAGCATGAACGTGTCGGTACCTACCTACTTATTGATTCATTTAAAAAAGCAGAAATCGGTCGTAAGCGTAAATTAGCCGATAAGTATGGTGTAGCTACATTTTGTATGTAGTACATATGCACAAAACTCGCTTTTTTTCATACATTCGATTATCGGGATTTTAGATTATCCGAATCCCTAACGATAACAATGAGTCCGGCTAATCGAGTTCTTTTGAAGGTGCTAAAATCAAAATGTTCAGATTAATTTCAAAGTGATTATACTATTGTAATTTTTTACAGATGCGAGTGCCTGGCTGTCCATTAATCATCCAGGTGTCTGAAGGTGGTGGTGGAGTTGCCCGTGTCACCGTTCCGGGCCCGGCACCGTTACATCAGCCAGCCACGCTCACACTACACCACTCTACTGCCACACTTGACCAGATAGAAGTTAATGTTGAGGGTGAGAATCTTAATGAGATAACCTAGTAATGCTTTTTGTAAGGATTAATGTTAATATTAATCATTTGTTTTACGCAATGAAGCAACTTTAAGAATATAAAAACCTCTACAAGCGACAAACAAAATAACTAATTGCGCATGACGGTATTTCAACGTGCTATATGTCTCCTTTTTGGGCTATTTATCGAACGCTTCTTTACAAAAAAAATAAAGCTTTATAAAAAATAAAGGTTCCCCTTTTTATTAACAACTTTTTGTTTTTGGGTGATTAAATCGTTTATACGTATATTTTTAACTACATCGAATCACAGCTTAAACTCCGCTTAAACATATACAGTGTGTTATTTTGCGCACCTCATTAAAAGTTTCGTATCTATATGTCAATTTAGTTTCAAATAAGTGTTATTTGATAATTAATTTTACTATTTTTTGACGGTGTAAAGATTATTTATAAGTATAAATGTACACTTTAAAGCACCTGTCATTATTCACCCAGTGACGAATTCACCAGCAAAAAAGTAAACTATGAAAGCAGTACCTGCTAGCTAACCACGGCTATTGACGTCTATCACTTTTAATACTTCCTACTCTAACTTATTTAACATTTCTTTGGGTCGCAAAGTTAAATAAACTTCAATATTCCTAGAAAATATCTTAATTAACGACTATGTAAAAAATGTAGGCACGCCTTTCATTCCTACTAAAATTATGTAGTTGAAGCATATACTTAAGGTAATTAGTGATTACTCGTATTGTTCGTAATAATTCACTAATTTGGCAACTAGAATTCTACTTTACATTTTGTAACAGCACTTCTGTTATTTGTCCTTAAATTTACTGCCTAACACTAGATTTTATAATAGGCTGGTTAGGTAGGTACTAGGTTGTGTATAAAAGCGGTGAAAATTTTGGAATTACTTGTTTTTTATCATTTAGCTACTTGCTTCTTTAGCTGAGAAATGTATCATAATTTTTAGATTTTTTGGTTCTCTTTTCAGGGTGGTATAAATGAGAAAAAAAAATCGGCTTACTGAAAAAAAAGTTAAGACATAGAATCAGTCAAGTATGGGGTAGAGTTTGGTTCAAAGGAGTTCATATGAGAAATAAAAATAGTGTATTCCGAAATACATTACATTAATAATAATAATCATGACAGCTTTGCTGCACTAACATACGTCACCTAATAAAGCTTAGAAATTAAATAATAAAACCACTAACCATTTTTGTGAATTAATTGTATTTAAAGATTTAGTAGGTACTAACCATTATTTTAAGTTCATTTTGTATTACAAAAAAAAACTTTCTTAAATCAAATAAGATTTCAGTTGCAGATACTGAAATAACCCGACGATGTAACATTCATATACGTTAAGCTCATCCGCTTCGCCCTAACTCTTAACATCCTCGACATGACGTACGCGGGACGTAATGGGTAGGGTGTGTTAGGGCGGGGCGGAGAGTCACCAGTAGTGGTCGCACGCAGGGCCCAACGGCGCGTCGGTGCCCGCGGCCGTGGCGGCGGCCGGCGCGGGCGTGTTCCGCGCCGAGTTCGTGCCCAGGGCCGTCGGGGAGCACCGCCTCAACGTGCTCGTCGACTCTGTGCCCATACCCGCCAGTCCTTTCCATTTGAAGGTGATTATCCAACATACATCATATTATTACGTTTCGATTTCTTCGTCTTGTAAACCCAGCGTAAATCTAAGAAGATGAATTATTCAAGTCTAATTAATATGGATGTTTAATAAAGCTGTTAACACTGCAAGTTTTATTATAAAGTCTATTACACAACCGTGAAGTATACACACATATAAGGTTTTATGGAACACAGTTTATACCCTCTGATTGACTATTGCATATTCCGGATGTACAACACGGTACTATCTCTCTACCTAAAAAAATATGAAATCTTATTAGACTAAGTAGGCTATGGCTATAACAAATAGTATTTCCAAATTTCAGGTTTATGACGTCACTGCTATTAGAGTAAAAGATGTCACACACGGAACAGTTGGAAAGCCAGTAACGTTTTTGGGTGAGTCATTTATATGCCACGAGTTGGTCAAATAATTTAATTTCGGACTCCCGAATTATTAACCCTCAAGTCTTTATGTTTTAGTGGAAACAATGGCAGCTGGTCCAGGTAACTTAGAAGTAACAGTAAACGGTGGACGAGTACCTACAGCAGCGGCCGCCCAAGGAGCGCACACTTACGCAATCAGTTTCACACCAAGAGATCCCAGACCACACACTGTTGAGTTGAGATTTAACGGTGATCACGTACCAGGTAATACTTCATCATTTAAAATTGTACTAGTTTTGGTACTACTCGTAATATTCTAAGTATTTTTTCATTACACGTAAAAAAGTTAAATAAGTCAGTAAGGTATGTCTTCTTCGACTTACTGGTTGCTAATGCTAGCTGTAACCTCATCCATAATTTACAAGTTCGATGTATGTAAGTGGCGAATGTATGTATGTACTTAAATGTAAATATTTCTCCCTCTAGGAAGTCCATTCGTATGCCACGTGTCTGCACCAGCTAGAGTGATAGGAGCGGGCTCGAGCGAGTCTCCCGACAAAGTATCCGTAGGTGAAGCCTACACCTTCAGTGTAGACTCGCCAACCTCCCCTCACGTCGAAGTGCTCGGACCAGCCAGACGACCCGTCTCGGTGCAGGTTTCAGCTGAAGAGACAATTGGAGAAAATGAGGCCAGCAAACGATATACGATCTCCTTTGTACCTGTCGATGTAGGCGATCATAGTATTGAGGTTGGTTTCGTACATTACTATCGGTAAAGTTTCATTGCTAGAAAACGCCAACTAACGCTGTCGTATATTATTAGACATACTACAACTTGTAATAAAAATACACTAATCCTGTTTACTATGTACATTAAATTCTTAAGTCTCGGAGTACTAACCCTGGACTATACTGCACACAAAACTAAATTAAGGCTGTAAAATGTTTGATGTTAAACGTTAAAACTATACGTACGTAGCCTGGGGTGCTTCTCTATCTTGTTGTTAATATTCTTTCTTTCTGTGAGTCATTTAGTAAAGATAATAATAAATGTGTATATATAAAAAAAGTATATATGTATTTATATCGTATTTTGTAGTACCCATAATACAAGCTCTGCTTAGCTTTGGACTAGATGGCGTTGTATGTTAGATGTCCGATTTTTTTTATTAATATTGAATGTTACAGGTCCGCGCAGGGGCTATGGGCGGCCATGTTGAAGGCAGTCCATTCCTTGTGAAAGCCTACAGCGCAGCGCGAGTCAACGTCACGGATATTTCGCCCGGTGTTGTCGGCAGACCTGTCTCATTCACCATCAATGCTTCGCATGCTGGTGAATATTACATTGTTACTTCTTATTTACTCTGATAGAATACATAATTTGATACTAGTATTTAACGTAAACCAAGGTAGTTCCAAAATTTATAACTATTAACATATGACTGCTAAAGTAACATAAGGTTAAGTATACATTGTTTTTACGGAGTTTTGAAAAAATAATATCGATTCTTTCAGGTGCTGGTAATTTAGAAATAATAGTGGCTGTAAACGGTAGAAATGTACCAAACTATGTGCAGAGTGAAGGGAACGCAAGGTTTAAGGTAAAGATACATCCATAATTAAATGTAAAAAAAACAAATGCATTTTCAGTATAAAACTAGACTTACAATACAAGATGTCTGAGTTGTAAGTTATCTAATTACACACTGGTGACATAATTTCATCGTAAGTACATTACAAGCTTAATTAAGTACTAGTTCTCAATATTTCCATATATTTGTACTACCCATTCGTGCCACTGTTTCATAAATAAATCTTTTATGTATACGGATTGTTTATTTTATTTTTATTTTATTCAATAGGTTTTTTTAAGGTTGTTAGGGTAGTTTTTACAGTACATTATAGTGAACTTGCCATCCAGTTACAACTGTACAACTTAGACAGTAGACAGTGCTTCGTTTTGGCATAGGGTTAAAAATTGTAAGAAATAAAACAAAAACTAACCATAATTAGATACACCGTTACAAACTAAATATATATAGCAAACTTGTTTCCAATTTTGAAGTATTGTAATATGTCGTTACGTTTGCAGGTAAACTTTAAACCCGTTGAGGCAGCTCCACACACATTATCCGTCCGGTTTAACGGTCAAGCGGTACCAGGATCACCGTTTACGTGCACAGTCACTGCTCCGGCTCCAGCAGGAGACGCTCGTGCATCAGGACCCGGATTGGTGTCCGCCCCAAGAGCTGATTCTGCCGATATACATATCACTGGCTGCCATTGTAAGTATCAATTAAATTATTGCAACAACACTAGAATAACAAATCAGGACTGACACCTGCAACATTAGATTTACAACAAATACAACAATTCAACTTTTGGCCATTCAATTCAATTTCATCTCAATCTATATGATTGACTGTAAAATGTATCTCAACTCAACCTATTAACGACCTCATCATTGTTATGACAATCTAAATATATTGGTATCACTTATAACATATTCGATACATTGTGATACATTCAAGTGTAAATATTTATTTATCTACTTTCATAGACGACATTGTTTAGATTCGATCTAGACTGACTACTTTGTACCCAGTCGTTGTTTGTGCATCAATGTGATTGTCTCTATAAATGTTTATTGTTTGAATATGTGTTCGAGAAGTACCAATAGTTAGTCAGTGTTTTAAAATGACAGCGCGGGCTAGACAACAATTACGGTCGTTTTTGCGGAGTTGTGTAAAATGTCACTGTACGTCAATTTATACAAGCTAGCTTGTAGACTGAAAACAACTAGCAAGTTAATCGTTATGTTAGCGCAAAGTATGTGTTTATTATCCCGAACTTTATACTTTAATAATTGTTAATACATTTTGTCATGTGTCTCAGTGAAAAAAAAATGTTTTAATTTATATGTGAGCAGCTGAACAAATAAAATTAATTGTTTCTTAATAAATGCCACGTTTCCTTTATTTTCTAGGCATTATAAACTACTGTTCTCTGTTCCGAATAAATAGTATATAATTTGCTTGCACTAATTCCAACGCGTTGTATATTTGGTGAAATGTTCGTCTTATTTAACTAGCCATGAACATGAAAATTCCAATTTTTATATCTACTACATGCATTTAAATGCGCAACGCTGCCTTTGCCAACGCAAAATTATTCGTTTTAACTTATCATTGCTCTATAAGCAATTGCACCAAAAAATCGTTCTAAGTAGATAAGTATTTTGTTAAATGTTTGATTTTGTTGGAATTTTACACTCAAATACCAAACGGCATGTGTCTCTGGCAATACATACAAAATATTATTTTTAACGTATCGTACTCGTAGCAACCCAGTTACTGTCTCTCTTTTCGTTCTATCAGCAGTCTCTGAAAAACGTCACAAGTTAATCAAATTTTTCACGGAGTATATTTTTATAAATATCAGATTGAAAATTAGTAAAATTAATAAGATGAATTGACCCATACATAACCAACTTTTTTCACGATGACAATATATTTTAAACTGTTTTAATTAGGTATTTGTTTTTTTGTTGCTTTTTCTATCAACTTAGTGCAATACATCAAAACGATTAAAAATGTGAAATTAAGTATTGAAGCAAGAACGAAACTATTATTAATTGTAAAGTATTTTTTTATTTTATAAAAGGGCAAACGAGCAGACGTATCACCTGATGGTAAGCGATTACCGCCGCCCATAGACACCTGCAACACCTGAGGCGTCACAGGTGCGTTGCTGACCTTTGGGGATGGGGAAAGGAATGCGGGTTGGGGTATGGGCCTGCGGTGGTATCCTCACTCAGTCGTTGAAACACAGCGCAAACGCTATTACACACAGGTTTTATGTTGGTATCACTCCGGTCGAGTCGGCCCATTTATGCCAAAGCGTGGCTCTCCCACGATACGGTATATTATGATAAATCAAGCACATTTCTATTCTTGTAGGAATTATTTATATTTAGATATGTATCTCTATTTGTACCTACATACTATCGAGCATTATCAATCCACCCACTTAATTTTTTTAATGAGTCACTATGAATCACCTATATAATAGTTCTCTCGATTAGCATAACATTAAGCTGTGCCCGCTCTTTCGTACAATCTTCAATTTTCAAGTTAATTTTTCACCGTTTAAACCTTCCCTGAACTACGACAAATATTTCAAAACTATTGTTATATATAAGAAATATTATGGAAAGGTTTGATAAAACGAGATTTCGTTTCAAAGCTGGAGAACCAGCGGTATACGTCGCAGGACCTGGCGGTACTAACGTCCGCACGCGAGTGTCCCCGACAGGCGAGGGACGGTACACCGCAACGTACACACCAGAAGCTGTCGGAAGACATACTGTACAGATCACCTGCGCGGGACGACACGTGCCAGGATCGCCTTTCACTTGTAACGTATATGACGTTAAACGTGTCAGAGTCACTGGATTGGGCCCTGGAGGTTTGTATATCATGGATAAACTAGCTGTTGCCCGCGGCTCCGCCCGCATGTATGTCGGTTATCGCGGCAAATAGTTGTCTATGTTATTCTGATGCTATATTACTATATATAGCTACATTTACTGCTAGCTATTTTACTGAAAAGTTTCATCCAAATCCGTCCAGTACTTTTTGCGTAAAGAAGTAAGAAACATATACACTCACAAACTTTCATCTTTATAATATTAATGTGATTAAAACTAGTCATGATTTACATAAGGCAGTGATATTGTTCGCTATTGTCAGTTGTTTTTCTCAAATAAAAAAATGCTAGTTCTATTTAATATCATACTTTTACATCTATCAAATAAATGAAATAAGCCTAATCCATATGTCCATAAGCACCTCTGATTTCCAAAGAAATTTCTTCTTATCAGGAGGCATTTTGTAAAAAAAAGTTAATCCATACTTCTTAGAGCAAAGAGCATTAACAGAAATACAATACCCATATTTTTAGAAGCGCCTGAAAATAAAATACTTAACTCCTGACATTGAAATATTTAACTTACGTAAAATATGTTGACAGAACTTGAAGGTACACTCGAAGGACTCAGCTTGGATGATGGTGTTGAGGAGGAACGAGGAGTGGAAGTGGGTAAACCCGTTACATTCAGTGTGGACGCTGCCGGCGCTGGCGAAGGGACCTTGGAACTCGTCGTATCTACACCTTCCACCACTGTTAAAGCTGAGGTAAATGGGCAAATAGGAATTTGATATGACCAGTATGTTAGTCTACAATTACTTACATTAAAATATAAAATTTCGGATTTTTTTATACTTTAAAACGTCTGTAGTAAAGTTTATATTTCAATATAGGTTGTAGCTGTCGCCCGCGGTCTATACGACGTCACATTCGTACCAGTTTCACGAGAGCCACATCGTGTTTCCGTCACTTTTAATGAGCAACCCGTACCTGGTAGCCCCTTCGTATGTCGAGTCAGCGAGCCACATACATATGTACAAATAGGTAAGTCTAAGTCTGTGTCTTCTATTTAGATATTATTTCTAAAAAGAAAATAGAAATCATTTTTCAGTACAAAAAAAAACTCGTTTCTAAAACTACAATGTAACGACTTCTCAAATCGCGCAGTTTGACTTTGAATCTCGTGCGCATGCACACACAAAGACAAACTCTGACCACCAACTTTAAAGGCTTGATGTCATTTCTATCTTTGTTAGGAAATCCTGTTTGCAATCCACTGCCTTAATAGCCTTAATATACTCTTTATCTTTGATTTTAAAGTTATCATGACATAGCACTGTCTTAATTCGTTACGATGCCTGTATATTTTGATTTATGTGTTTTATGACTATAATTAATCATTAAGGAAAACAAAACAAAAACTTGAAGTGAATAAAGACTGTTCAATGTTGCAATGGATAATTTAGAAACATCCAGAACCTGTCATAAATTTGCTATCTTTTTTTATGTCACAGGTGGGGTAGCAACAGTTGAAATAGATGAAAGTTTATCTGATGTTGAAGTAATCTCCCCGACTGGTACTCGTGTGGCTGAAGCTCACTTGGAAGATACAGGACTCCTCACATTCCCAGCGAGTCGTGTCGGTAGATACGTAGTTAGGAATTCGAGGGGTCCGGTAGCTGATGTAGAAGCGCTCGACGCATCCGCTGTCAAAGTACTGTCTATTGGGGATGCTGTCGCTCATCGACCAGCTGTACTTACCGGTGAGGTTCAATACTTTAAATTGTACCTTAACAGTAATAAATACTTAATTGGTACTTTTAGCTATTGATGTCAAAATACTCTAATGGACATTACAACTCATAACTTTTCTTTTCTTCATTTAATAAATATTGTATTACAAAAATCGGTCCCGACGTGAAGTAATAGGTACCATCGTTACATGATGTGTGAAACCTGCTTGCGGTATTTTGAAATTTTATTGACTTTGTAATATTACACATTAAATACGTAATTTGTACTTCTATTACTTAAAACTTTTGCAGCTCTTTCTGTCTATACATATTGTATTGTTCAAACTGTATGATAATTGTATTATTATTCCAGTAAATACAAGTGGCGCAGGCAACGGTCGGCTCTCAGGTCGAGTTACTTGCGGAGGTGCAGGTGTGCCACATTCAGTTCGACGCAGGGGTGGGTCTAGACAGGAAGTTGTGTGGCACCCAGCCAGAGCTGCTCCTCATCGTATGACCTTGCTATGGAGTGGCTCACCAATTTCCAACCAGCCATTGATCATCGACGTGCAACCTGCACATCACACTCAGGAGGTATAAAGTCACAACATCGTCAACAACAGGTTTTATTTAACTTAGCGTTAACTAATAGTAGCTCTCTAAATATCTTTATGCAATAGAAATTTTAAATTTTAATATTTTTAACTAACAAAGCATCTTTTCATTGAAATGGTTCACACACATCAGGCTCTCACATATATTTTTTTATTTCAATTTTATATTTAACATTCTAGTGCTCGATAAGAAGTGGTTTTATAGTGAAGAAATAAATAGTCTTCAACTCTTCTATACTATCGACCTTAGATAGCAAAGTACCCTGCAACACAAGATGTATATGCTTTATGCAGGAGTTGTCATATAGAAAAAAAAGATTGATACTTAACTAAAGCCAAAACCACAAATGGCATAATTAACCCACAAAACTTATCATGCTTACATCTTTATGACATTAAAGATTAATATCATTAATGTATTGTCCACATAGGTGGCGGCCTCCGGTCTCGGATTATATCAAGCGCAGGTGAATCGCGTTGCTTCGTTTAGTATTGATACTCTCGGTCGTCCAGCGAGGGAGTTTGATGTGGTTGTCTCTGGGCCTGGTTCAAGAGCCCTGCCGGTCAGGTGTTACCAGACTAAGTCGGGGTTATTGCAGGCCGAGTATACAATCACTGAAGTCGGACAGAGTACGATAGGTAAGAACTAATCTGAAAAATAAACAAGTACCAAGTAATGATTTATTTTTAGGTTGAATTTCGACTATAATTCACGAAATTTGTTGATAGCAAAAAGATAACCTCTGAATGAATGTAAAAGTATAATATTTTTTTATTCTTTATAGTTAAGCTTTTCAACTAAACAAAAAGAAATACAGGAAAAGACAACAAACATTCCAAATTTTATGAAAATTTGCTATGTATAACAGCATTTTCTTTATCAAAATTAAAATTTTATGAACTGTGTTTTTTCTTGTTAAATGTATGTTTGTTAAAAAAATACGAACATTCGAATTTTTATCATTTCAGAGGTGTTACACTTATCAAAACCTGTATCCGGCAGTCCATTCACTTGCGAGTCTTTCGATGCGAACAAAGTCATTATATCTGGATTACCTACAGGAAACATCATCGCACAAACACCTATAAATTTTACAGGTACCCCTTTCATATTAATAATTTATTGAACTAAACTTTATCATAAAATATAACACCTTAATACTGATTAATCAATTGCATAAATGCTGGACATAGAGCTTGCCCGATGTCTGTATCTGTGTTGCATTCATGGTGTTAAGTCACAGATTAAATTAAATTTATTTGAAAATGAGTTCTACTGTATAACCTCAAATGTATTAATTTGCAATAATATAAAAGTTTCTTGTAATAGGTATTCATTTCTTTAACTTTGTCCAAGTTTATTAAAAAAGAAGGTATTATTTTTCTTTATATTTGCAGTGGACACAAAAGACGCTGGTGTAGCGGAACTTGAAGTGGTATGCGAAGCGATGGGCGAACGCCGCGTGCGTTTACCAGTCGATATTAGAGAAGATGGACACACGTATAGAGTGCGATTGCGACCCACTGTTCCTGCTCATTACAGAATATACATCACTTATGGTGGTATGTCAACACTTTAATATAGCCATCAAAATGTTTAAAACCAGCTGGGTGCAACTGATAAAACTCTTATTCTAAACAACTGTTTGCACTTAGGAATTAAAAAAACTTTAGAGCCAGCAAGAGCCATTCATAAGTCATTTTAGTTGCTCAGTTAATCTATATCTGGTCTGTGGTCGATTGGAAGTGATGAATTAATCTTTATTATTATTTATTCTGAGTGTCAGAAGAAATGAAAACGTATTTATATCGATCAAAAATCGTTTGAATGTGAAAACATGCTCAAAATACAGTTTATGATATTCATAAATATCTTTGACTGGTTTCTAAGTTGGACCAAAAGTTTTATGATCTACAAATCTTTGTTTCGAAGTTTAGGTATTTTTCATGTATGTATTTACAAAAAAAAGCATATAAGTATTCTCTCAGTCCATCTAGCTTTCATGAAGCTATATGGCGTTGTGTGTCATATGTTCGAAATATTATCTTGTAGAAATGTTTTGAATCTTCATAAATATGTGTGTGATGGTTGTAGGAGCGAACGTGACCGGCAGCCCCGTATCCCTGGGCATACTGAGCGGGCGGAGCAGCAACGTGGCGCGGTGCGCGGGCACGGGCCTTGCGCACGCGCACGTCGGCAAGGAGGCCGCCTTCACCATCAACTGTACGGAGGATACACCGCCCACTGTACAGGTAATTAAAAGTAATCACTTCACTGCTGGACATAGGCCTCTCCGCAGCAACGATGAGACACACTTTAATTTAAAAGATCATCATTGAGTCGTTTTTTTGTACTTATTGGAAACCTAAAAAACCGTTGATCCACTATAAATGTTCAATTATTTTTTCTGTCAACATGCAGTCATTATGTGCATCATATATTTAGAAAAAAGTGATATCAGATACTATTTTAGGCATTAAATGAATATATTTATATTTAGCGAAATTACTATTAAAAACACATAATTATATTGATGAAATACTTATTCATTATTTTTATAAGAATTAAGTGAGTAATTCTTAAAACAGTTACATTTTTTCTTTATAGGTCGAGAGATTAACAATAGAAGAAAAAGAAGAAAGTCAGGACTCTGGTCTTTTGGAGTGTCGAGTAGTAGCAGGTGCTGCGCGAGAGTGGCTCTGCGCGTACATACCGCTGGTCGTGGGACTCTACGAGGTGCGGATATTCACTAGCAGTGGACCACTCCCCGGTAGCCCTTTCTCCGTTAAGGTCAGTCTAGCCTTCAAATTTATAAATAATTTCAACAGTAATTTATTTCTAATGTCATTAATAAACAACTTTCTAGGTTGAGGCCTATGTCCAGCAGTGGACTGAAGGCTGTTGATCTTGATGTGACATTTTAAGGATTTTAGTTAATATTATTCCTAAGAAAAGAATGGGGTAGCAAAGATTTGTTGAAGTATAATTAAAGTAACCGCTCCCATATTCTGCGACATTGTTGAATCGTTGAGCATAAAGGAAGTGTGGCGACTTCCACATACAACGCAACAAAGACACTATAACGCCATCTATCACAGACAAGCCGAACTACGGAGTAAATAATCTTGTATCGCGATATAGAAATTCTCGCACCGATTAGCATCAACCAATATACAACTTACCAAAATCAACTGTTGAGCCGAGCTCTGACAGGCATGCTCACCTCGCCTGGACGGAGGATCCTTCCTTTATGTTGAAAAGACATGACATGAAACGTTACTCCATAAAGGCATAAAATATACAATAAATAAAAAAATATTATATATGCCTTATTTGAATCTCCATTTTATTAATCAAGTTTACAAAGATAAAATGCACAAAGAAAAACCTTTTATAAATTATTTGAAAGAAAATATTGATTAGAAATAAACGATAATAAAGTTAAAAAAAAAAGTCTTCACATCATATCACCACCATCATATTAATAGTTCACTGTTGGACATGGCCTCACAGTACAAAGACTAGACTAGTGAATTCCAGTTATAATGAAATCTATATGGGGTTATATTAAATTCACACACAGGTCATAGACACTTCAGCAATAGTCCCAGTTGGCGGCTGGGGAGCGGACGCTTCGGGACGTGTGCGAGCGCCATCCAAACTTGTCCTCGACACAAGTAACGCTGGCCCCGGCACACTCGAGTGCCTGCTAGCGGGAAGACATCAACGTAAGTCACGAAAACAGATACGATAACAAAAAAACTAACATATTAATATTAATTTTAATATTTTTCGGACATCTAACACACAACGCCATCTAGTCCCAAGCTAAGCAGAGCTTGTGTTATGGGTACTAGACAACTGATACAAATTCATATATACTTTTTTTTTAAATACCTACATATTATACATAGAAAACAACCAAACTCCGAAACAAATATTTATAGATCCTACAAACATTTGGTCCGACCCGGGAATCGAACACGAGACCTCATGATCAGCAGTCGCACACGCCAACCGCAAGACCAACGAGGCAATCACATCAAGAACTGGACCAAATTGCAATGGCTTTGACCACACGGAAAGCAACAGCTTTCAAATAAAAAATAATCATTAAAATCGCTTCACCCAGTTGAAAGTTCTGAGGTAACAAACAGAAAAAAAAACCAGTCGAATTGAGAACCTTCTCCTTTTTTGAAATGGGTTAAAATGACATTTATTAAGTTATTCATTCCTTTTACACAATATTATTCAATACAGTTCTTGATTTCCTATTCACTTTTTGTTATTTATTGTGGTGGTACTTCATTATGTTTCTTAATATCTTGACTTGGATATCGAATAACAGATGTCGAATTATTTTATTACGAAAATAGTATTGTTACAGTAGACGACTGCATACTTCAACAAATAATAATACATAATTAAAAACAAAGCCAATGTTGTTTTCAAATTTCTTAATGTCAACATAATAAATAAATAAATAATAATAATAAATAAATATTTCGGACATCTAACACACAACGCCATCTAGTCTCAAACTAAGCAGAGCTTGTACTGATACTTTTTTTTTGTAAATACATAGATATTATAGATAGAAAACACCCAAACTCCGCAACAAATATTTGCAGATCATACAAACATTTAATCCGACCCGGGAATCGAACCCGAGACCTCAAGAACAGCAGTCGCGTACGCTTCCACTGCGCCACCGAGGCAGGCGAGAATGACCAGAATACGAGTGAATATTATAGTACATACAAACATTTGTGTTAACATCACTTGTTAGATCAATAGGAGCCGAGGATGATTGAAAGAGACTTATACGAAATTGCGTGGCTCAGCTAGTAACTTTATAAAAATACTAGGGACCGGTCTGGCTTTTCACGAAGGTCTTTGATATTATCAGATTTTCACCAGTTTATTATTAATGTATTACACATATAAACCTTCCTCTCGAATCACTATCTATTGCTGAAGACTGCAATAAAATCCGTTGAGTAGTTCAAAAGATATAAGCGAACAGACAGTAGAAGAGACTTCATTTTATACTATGTAAAGATATTGTCATTTGGTTTAGTAGTGATTTTATTTTATTTTATTTAGTTATCTGGAAGATATCACCGTGAGCGATAAGACCACCGATTGTCACATTTACATATTATTTTGTAACTCCTCTTGTCTATTGTTTTATTTTATGCATACAACTAGCTGAACCCCGCGGTGTTACCCGCGGTTATTGTTGTACGGCGAGTAACGCCGCGCGACAAAGTTAGTCTAAAAAAAGTAGCCTAAGTTACTCCCCGGATCATCAGCTACCTGCCAGTGAAAGTCCCGTCAAAATCCGTCCAGCCGTTCCAGAGATTACCCGGAACAAACAGACAGACAGACAAACAGACAAAAATTTTTTTAACTACAATTTTGGTATATGTACCGTGTATACATACATATGCATTAAGTAAAAAGCGGTTATTTTAATATTACAAACAGACACTCCAATTTTATTTAGTTGTATAGATAAAGATAAATAAATAACTAAATAAATTTGTTCGGCAGGTGTAGAAACGGTGTCGGGTCGCGCGGTGGTAAGTCTGTCGGGCGAAACGGGAGGTGCGGGCGGCGCGGGGGGTGAGCAGGAGCTGGAGCTGACGTACAACGGCGCGCTGGTGGCTGGAGCGCCTCGCCGAGCTCTGCTGGCGCCGCCCGCCAGCGCCGACCGCGTCACGCTCGCCGGACGAGGCCTCGCGCACGCCTCGCCGCACGCTCCCGCCGTCTTCACCATCGGTCTGTATCTACACCTATTTACCATTATTTATACCGTGAGAGAGCTACGCTTCGGCATGCATGGGCCGGCTCGACCGGGGTGATTGATATCACTCTGACCCACGCATGCCGAAGCGTGGCTCGTGCATGCCGAGGCCGTAGTCGGCCTCACAGAAAACTGGTGTGAAACAGCGTTTGCGTGGTGTCTCACTGAGTGAGTGAGGATACCGGAGACCCATACCCCAATCCCTCCCACTATCCCCCAAAGGGCGGCAACGCACTTGCGGGTGCGGTGAATGCGTGAAGAGGCGAACGGTAGTTGTGGTCTAACTTTTAAGCACACGTGTTTTTATTTTCAAAAAGATCCTTTTGTTTGATATTAGCGAGAACCCGTAACTTCGTCACGTAAAATCATCTCATTCTTATTCATCTCATTTTTGTTCAATTCTAAACTCCATTGTTGGTGCTAATAGTAAATCATTCTAACTTTTTTACATCACTAATTATCCCTATATCACATAGACATAATTTGTCAGTAACTCAAGTTTCTCATACTACAGACACCAACCTCTAATAAAGGAAAGTTTACGTAATTGTGATTTTCACCGAACCCCTAAATAGTATTTATGAATCGAAAGCTAATTGCCATATTCGATTTCACCGATGCTAGCAAACCTTTCATTAATGAGCTTGAACCTGAAAGCAAAAATAACACTTTGATTTCTATTACCTTTCGTAGACGGAAGCGCAGCCGGTCCAGGTTCTCCAGAAGCATCCTTGATGTCTCCAGATGGTGATAATATACCTGTACCATTGACAGCAGCTGGACCTGGCTTATGGAGAGCCACTTACACGCCACGAAATGTAGGAGACCACCAACTTCGAGTTCTATGGGCTGGAAGGCTCGTTAAAGGTATCTAAGATTATTATAAGAAACGTTACATTTCAAATGTGGTAATTGAGTTTAGGTAAGGAACGTATGACATTATCTTTTTTGCACAACGTTTGTTCTGCTAAACAGGTTTCTATTACAATAGAGTCTTGATTTAAAGTTACACTTATAATAAAGTTACCTTAATAAACGAGGATAAACTCAAAGGGAGTTTTAACAATAAAGTACTCAATAGATTTTGGAAATATTTATTTGTTGGCATTTTTTATGAATTCAAGATTCAAGTGACTTTTTACTATTGCGTCTTAAGTGGTAGTACAAAAGATCAGAAATTCACTCTTACGAGATGAGATTTGTATAAATGACATATCTATACAAATAAAAAAAAATTGGAGTGTCTGTTGGCAATATTAATGTAATGAAAAATGAAATGCATATGTATGTGTACACGATACATGTACTAAAATATATTTTTTTTAATTTTTATCGGTCTGTCTGTTCTGTCTGTGTTCTGGGTAGTATCTGCAACGGTTGGACCGATTTTGACGAGACTTTCACTGGCAGGTAGCCAGTTGATCTAAGGAGTAACTGAGGCTACTTTTTTAGACTAGCTTTGTATCGCGGCGTTACCCGCGGTACAACAATAACCGCGGGGTTCAACTAGTTGAAAATAATTTCGGAGCTATTCAATCGTTGTTTTATATTTGTATGCCTGTTTTCACTAAGTTGTCCGTGTGGTGACGGATTAAAAATATAGACTGTCACAACCCCTGTTCATCCCGTGGACGCCGTAAGAGTAGTCTGACCAGTATTTTAGTATAGTCGGCCAGAACCTCCTTTCTAAGGAGAGGCATATGTATAGCAGTGAATTGTTAAAGGCTGTTGATGATGATGGTATTAACGAAATAATATAGAATAGAATAGATAATACGTATAGAGAGATGTCCTGGAGTGAGTATAACGTAATGTGCAGGGTGTCCGCTAACGGTGAGCGTGTCTGCGGGCGGCGAGAGCGGGGACGCGTCGCGCGTGGTGTGCTCGGGGCCGGGGCTGGCGGGAGGCGTGCTGGGCCGCGACATCCGCGCCTGGCTCGACACGCGCCGCGCCGGGCCCGGCGAGCTCACCGCGCACTGCACCGGGCCCAACAAGGTAACGCACTCACCTCTATGTATTACACCCGTGATACTAAACAAGGTAACGCACACTAACCCGTCGCATATATGTTAGATATTGCAGAGACAACTACGCAAACAGCATATCTGCAAGGAGAAGGAAAGTTCAAAAAAGCACTGTAACAACCAATTTCCAAAGCCTCAGTAGACTTAAGCCTCCTTTCTAAGGCCTATGTTCAGCGGAGGACTAGTCTCGATGTCTATTCTTTTTCAAAAAATGCTAGCTTTTGCCCGCGACTCCGCCCGCTCACGGTTAAGAGAAGCCTATGTCCTTCGTCAAGAATCAAAGTATCTTCTTGCCAAATTTAATTGAAATTGGTGCGGAGGTTTAACTGTGAAAACTTCACAGACAGAGTTACTTTAGAATTTATAATATTAGTAGGTATAACAATGACTGAGGTCTCGCCTCCATGTTGCAGGTGGCGTACTGTGAACTTTACGAGCACGGCGATGGCACGTTTACCCTGAATGTGAAGCCAGCCGAAGCTGGTAGACACATGCTCAGCATACAGTTTGCCGGCGAACACGTGCCGGGGTCACCTTTTGTACTCAAAGTTGCCGGTGCTCCTGATCCTTCAAAGGTAATAAACTTGTTGTATCATTTTAAGTAATACATCTATTAAATATAATTCTCGTTATTTTTCACGATGTACCTACTCCAAAACTATCCAAACGACTTCTGTGAAAATGTGTGTCGTGTTCCAGATAAGATAGTTAACGTCACCCCTAGACCAATAGGAGCCGAGCATGATTAAAAAGAAAAGTTCCGGGTCAGCTTTTTTAAGTACATATATTTGTAAAATTAAAATGTTTAAGTTCTTCAGTACTAACTTTTCAGACTCTAGATCACAAGGTGCACTTTTTATTCAGTCTCTAAGCCATTGTTCACCTTTGTTATAAAACCACGCCACATTATGCATTTAATCCATATTTCGCCTTCATAGGTCCGCGTTTATGGTCCGGGTGTGGAACCAGGCGTGCTGGCCACCTTCCAGTCGCGATTCCTATGTGACACACGCGGTGCGGGAGCGGGACAGCTGACGGTGCGCGTGAGAGGACCTAAAGGCGCTTTCAGAGTTGAGATGCAAAGAGAGAGCCAGAAAGATCGCACTATACTTTGTAAAGTAAGTGGTATTCATAATGTTCCAGTTACTTTAAAAAAATACAACAACTTCTAGTCCTAGAATGGACTCTATTCATATCCCCTTACAGTACTCTGCTCCATTCCTTCCTCTCTACTATACATTTACACTAACAGTAGAAAGTCACATATATAATTAATAGTAATAACTTACATTTATTTGCTTAGACAAGTTAAAGAATGTTATATATTTATGCGCTGCTCTACTTCATCCAATCATCATTAAAAATGTAAATACGTTACCAGGGTTACAGAAAAGACTAAGGGGAACTTTTTAGTAAATCTCTACGAAGCAGTTTAAAGTGAGTTCATTTGTACACCCTTCGTTTGATGAATCAATAGTAGTCGTCTTCCGGCTTTTACGTGCACAAATGATTAACTTTGAAGACTTAAATAATTCTTTATAACTTTTAAACTTTCGCGTTCCATGATATCTTAACAATTACTTTTACTGGAATTTACGCGACCACTTATTAAAAGGTGACTGACTGACAGTCAGCCTGTGACCACGGCAAGTGCAACCTGGTCGAAACGTCAGGCAAATCAGAGGTATGTAATACCTTTTAATAAGTGATCGCGTTAATTCACGTAAAAATAATTGTTAAGATAATTCTATATAGCTCTCTATTTACACATATTATAAACACATAAATCCGAAATTAGTAGCTTATTAGTAGATGTAGTCGACTGACTTACGAATAAAAAAAAAAAAAAAATTCAACTTTTTAGCTCAAAAGCATAGGGCATCGTGAGTTTCAATAAATACTAATTAGGCTACAATAGTTTATTCTCTGTCAGTTTCAGTAATACATTAATATTAATCCATGATATTAAAAATAAATCTGGACCTTTGATATTTTCAATAGTGATATTTTTTCATACAATATATAAAAAATATAAAGTAGAATCATTTCTTTGAAGAGATGAATGTGCATGGTATTGTACATTGTAGAGTTTCAATGTTTACGTGGGGTTAATAATGATAATATAATCACAATTGATATGTAACCACGTGCAACAATTCACATATACAGGGCTACTGGTTAAATCGAACTATTACCGTTAAAGGCTCGTTTATTTTATTGCCCTGGGACTTTTAGAATTGCGACCTGCCGGCTCGCAACCAAGTTTTTTTCACATTTTTTTTTTAACCCTAAGGTTGTTATACCTTGTAGGATAGATAGATAAAACGTAGATATATTTAAGCACGCACATATTTTTTAGATACCCATTGAAGAAAAATAAACTTCTATGTTTTGATTTTTTTTTGTTTTATTCCTCTACCACGATTTATTTATTCATTTTACGTTTAATATTGGTTACTAAGAGCATGAAGTAACTTATTTTACATGTAAAATTCAAATAATAGTAATAATTAGACTTACTCATTTTAAAATATTTAAGCTGACAGCAGAAAATCGGGAATTTATTGTTAAAACAATTAAATTCAAATATCTCAAAAAACGGTTACATTAAGAATAGGGTGTTTCATACTGAAATCATTTAGAAACGATTTAAACTACACGCCCTTAACGGGAATACTTCGACTTAACCAGTTACCCTGTAGACTGATGATTCATAAAAATCCTGGAGATAAACTTTCGAAATCAATGAAATTAACGTTGTATTAAGAAAACACGTATTAACAAAAACTAATTAATATCACTATAAAAATAAATAAATTCAAACACACATTCAACGTTATTAATGATTTGATTCTCAAAAAAGAAACAAAGTTAAAAAGAGTTCAACAACTTCATACCTATTTTGAATACCGTTGTAGACAGGTGTTTAAAATTGATAGTATAAATTAACGTTCCTTCTAGGCCGGTAAAGATTAACGGATAGCTTTGTGAATAAATCTGTTACGCACCTCACGATGACTATTTCGAATTATGTGAATTCCACTTTGGTGATGATTAGTAGACTTTAAATTTTCCGGCTCCTTGTCACTCCTACAGTGTTGTAACCGAAGATTTTCGCCTAATGGAGAGTTGATGGAAGAAAGCAGAGTCTGGTGACCCCACATTTGAAGCAAGGTTAGAAAATATTCAAAAACATTTGAGCATAATACACTTTATTCGAATCCAACCCCTCGAGGTTGAGGGCGACGCGCTTGTGCACAATCACAAGGGCAGGTGACCGCCGGCTTTATAATTATGTATAACGGCTTTAGGAGCAGGTACCCAGTGTATTTATGCTGCTAAATAGGATTCAACGTTGGAATACTACCTAGTAATGCTACTCGCTATGCTGATTTCTCCGAATACCCTAGCACACCCAGTGCTTGCTAAGAAATCAATAAGTTCACGAGCTTCTGTCATGTGTATATTTTGCCAACAAGTCAGTTAATTCAGCATTGAGTGCGGAAAAGTCTTTCTAACATGGAGAACTTCATTCTGATTCCGACAAATTTTCACGATTGAAAATTAAGGTATTACTTTCGTTCATCAATGAAAGTCGTGTAGGTATGAAGACCCCGGTTGAGTGGGAAGGTTCACATTGAACAAAAGCTATCAAGATTCAAAGTAGATATACATGTAAAGATGCAGGACGTATGCTAATGCAATGATGAACCATAAGAATTTGTTTGATACGCGTAAGAGTAAAAGCCTACTCTGGCAAGTGGTAAATCTGTATTTTTCAGTTCCACGCATATCTTGTAACATACACCGTACTACATATATACAACATATAGATATAACAGGCAGTTTCTGTTATTTATTCCTTTGAAATTATTCAATCAAGTTACACCAGAAAACAAATCACAACATCGTTACAGAAAAAACTGAAGGGAATAGTATCTGAATTGTAATCTGTGTATCTTGTTAAACTTTATTTATTGTCTTGTACACGAAACTCAGGCGCTTTGTGTGCACAACAATAGACGGTGTTTATTTAATCTATGGAAACATGTTGTTTTGAGATGGGCTCCTACATCAAGAAAGCATGTTTATAAAAATAACCCTTTAGAAATTACTGTTCAAGATAAATCTATTTTTTGTCGGTTTTTGAAACACCATCATAAATTTAGTAATTCTGTAATATTCTTACATAATCGGAACATACAAATTGTGCAGACAGGACATACTATTATAAGGAACTATGTGAGTGTTAGTGTTCTATGACATAAATTGATTAAGCTATTAATACTAATTACGAAACTAATCAATCTTTAATTAGCTGATGATACAAGAAATTTTCACACCGATTTTTAGTTATACTTCATTTTATTTGTTCCTTATATATTATTTGTATTATATGTATATATGTTAGTTTGTATTATATGTATATATTAGCATGTAAACGATCTTATTTAAATACAAATTCGAACTCTATTAATGTCTTCAACTATTTGTACATACCATTTTTCACATACCTAACATCATTTTGTGACACTTGATTTTATTCATTTGACACAGTTCACTATTTGTTCAAAGTACAAAAAATGTATTTGTATTAATAGAAAAATAAGCATTTATCTTATTTTTCATTTTGTCAAACTTTTATGCTACATAAAAATGAATTATTCAAATATGTAGTTTTAAAACATAATTTTTAGATAATGCAGGACTTATAGAGTTGAATACAATGCAGTGGTATACACATATACACACACGGTCATTAACACAAAACAATCGTGTGAGTGTTAGCATACAATAAGATCTCATGAATTCTCTCAAGCTCCTGGAGCGTGAGAAGTAACACATATATTTTGCATATTTGTCCAGACCATAACTATGTGAAAACCATTGAAAATAATTCACAGATATTAAAATTCAAGTATACACAATATCTATTTCTTCATTTTCAAACCAGAAGCTAATTTCTCACGGCTTTCTCCTATCAACAATTATAAAAATAAAAATGTTTTACAAATTTCTAATAATAATGCACTTATAAATATATTTCACGAAGTTATAGAGCTACAATAAATGGAGTACTTATACATATTTGCCTGCCTCGTTGGTCTTGCGGTTGGCGTATGCGACTGCTGATCGTGAGGTCTCGGGTTCGATTCCCGGGTCGGACCAAATGTTTGTATGATCTACAAATATTTGTTTCGGAGTTTGGGTGTTTTCTATGTATAATATGTATGTATTTACAAAAAAAAAAGTATATATGTATTTGTATCAGTTGTCTAGTACCCATAACACAAGCTCTGCTTAGCTTGGGACTAGATGGCGTTGTGTGATAGATGTCCGAAAAATATTTATTTATTTATTTATATTTAGTCAAAAAATATTTTAATTACCTATTGTAAAATGAGTAACTTAAACACATTCAGTTATTATCAACATGCTTTATTTCACATGTTTGTTTATATACAGTTTTCACCAACGGAACCAGGCGACTATCGCGTAGAAGTCCGATGGGCTGGCCGTCACGTTCCAGGTTCACCCTTCCCCGTCATGATCTTCGACACTCAAGAGGAACTTCGACGCTACCTACAGGCCAACGCTGCCTAATACCATACCAACTCAGCTCTATTTCAAACAGTAATGGCTCTTTGAAAGGCAATTGTGCCTATCAATTTAGATTAAATTGTTAAATAAGCCCTACTGATTGGTTAACTCCACAATTACAATCTCTGCAAAATTCAACAGTTGTATAAACGCGAATATTCAGAACTAAAAGTATGATTTTACAACAAAAATCGGTTGATTTAGTCTTTCAAAGGGTTGAGCTAAACTTAATTTGTACAAATGTTTTTTTACGTAAGTGTGTTTGGAATATGGCTTCTTCCCTTTTCTATTCCTTCTGTTTATATTTGGTGAAACGTGTACAGATTATTTGTAGTAATTTTATACCTGTATATATGGGTATAATTATTTGAATATTAGTAATGTAATTTCTGAAGGCAGCTACGAATGTTTGAATGTGAACGAACAAATAGTTTTACAAATATATATACATAAATCCTATGGAGTAATTTGAACATTTGTACGATTTTTATGGAAAACGACGCCATTATGTAACGGTATTTAAATTATTAAATAATAGAATCTCTATATTATTATCTATAAGTACATGCATTTTAATGCAAACTTCTTAATATAATATAAGAAAAAAAATTGCATAATAATATCTTTGTTAATATTTATTAATTACAACATTTAGTATTTACTATCACTTAACTTGTAACTAACGAGGTATTTGTTTATTGTTATTGCGCGAACAAGTTCCGACCACATCGAAATGAAGTTGTCCGCGTAAGCCGCTGAATTATTCAGTTACTAATTGTTAATAAATGAAACTTTATAAAATTATTTTATTTTATTTGTTCAGTGCATCCATACATGTATACCAAAGTTATACACCTGCCTGTTTTGTCGCAAACATCGAAATTATGCCAGGCCAAATCTATCAATTATATTTTTGCATTAGACAATTTTTATATAACCAATTATCAATCTAGATATTTAGTTGGTAACCTGTTTATGTGTTAAAGAACGATTCGGTGCAATGTAATGTGTGATTCAACTCCAAATTGGTAAGTATTCAATTCTTCAACTTGACAGACCTGCCGTAAATTCATTTTTCTCTATTAAACGAATGTTATTGTTCCACCTTCCAGTAACGACCGAAACTAAATTGTGACTAAGGATAGTTCCTATTCATCCTACGGGAAGGTAAACTAAATGAAATACTGCGCCTGTCGGGATACTGGACTTTAGCTACGGCTGCTCCCGCAGAGCGGCCGTCGACGAGCTGTACACGTAACGCGTCCAAGCTTTTCCAAAGCTGCTGCATCTGGCCGTAGATAATCACTTCCAACCGCTGGATTGAACTGTGGAGCTCTCCTACAAAAAGAGAAAAAAAATAGTAAACCTTTGTTAACAGTTGTACTCTGTACTCTTGATTATTATTTCAATTAAAAATCGATCAATCTGATAAATTGAAGTTGAACGGTTTTCATATCGTAATAAAAGCACACGTGCATCACCGACTCATAAAATTTGTTTACGTTTAACGAGTGTAGATCACGGCCAATATATCTGATAAGATACAGTGGGTAAATAACTAGTAGCTAATCGTAAAGACTGATAAGATTCATCACTTTTTACGATAAGGTACTAAATGCGATATTATTAGACTGGTCTTGATACTTCATCTTGATACTTTTAGTGATCATACTATGCAGCACGTAAATAATACTAATTCCAAATCCATCCAGCCGTTTTGTCATAAGAGATATCAATAATATCTACTGCAGCACGCCCAAAAACATTCTCAAAGTTTGTGTTTATATCTAATTGGATCATTGACTCCCAGCCAGTAGACAGGTAACTATGGTATGTATCTACGTACTAAAAAAGAGAATTACTGCTGAAATATTTTTGTTAGAGGAAGCCAGATGTCAAAATGTAACTAGGTAAATTAGATAGAGAGGGTTAAGTAGGTTTATTGCCAGAAATGTATTGATTAGGTACAGGCTGGTTCAAGAAATTTTTATTTCCCGACGCGCCTGATATTTGTTCTAACTTTTTCTGAGTTTACTCTTATTTATTATTGGCTGATAATTTAATCCCAAAGGGATTAAGACTTTGTGAATAGATATTTATTTGCTTTATGTCTATTGAACAAAGAAATTGTCGGGTTTCCGTTAATGTAAGAAAAAACAATATAAGTAATGGGTAAATCCTGTTTGCCTAATTTAATTGTTAATTTAATCTACCCGGTGTCTAGTTGCCTAAAGTGAGTTTAAGACATTAAAATAGACGTTAGCAAAGCGACACTGTGCTAAGTTGTTACCCTTACTAAATTAAAATTGACTATTATTACTTATATTTTTTTACATTAAAAGTTTAGTTCAGGTTTTTCTTATTAATAAAGAAGAAGCGTGTACCTCTGATCAACTTTTATTTGGTACCTACTGAATCAAAAACAGTGAAAGCTAAGATGTGAGATATCGAAAAATGGATTGTAAGCTAATGACATTAAAGTAAATAATCCAACAGCAAATTTTAGTGAATTTTAGCTTAGTGATGTCTACAGCAGAATTAGGACCATTATTAAGTTTCTCGAATTGACGTTAGGTTTAAAATTTACCTTCACCTTTCAAAATACTGTTCACATTAAAATAGTTATCCATTTTTAGAATTAGTTCATAGACTTACTAGATGTAACAACTCCGTGCAGCCGTCTAGTGATGGTGGCGTTAGCGGTGGCGTTGACCTCTTGCGTCTTGACAGAGCACATGGCGCGTGCTTCTTCACGGGGCCCGCTCCCATGATACGTCGCGTTACGAACTTCGAGAAATGGCTGCTTTGATCTACTGGTTGTTTCCGGTACATTGCTTACTAAGTAGGATGGTCCACGTGCTATAACAACAAAAAAACAGTAATATACCTATTTCAAATTATTTCAGTGACGTCTCAATATCTGTCTAAAGTAGGCATGCTTTGAAAATTGGTGGGTGAGGTGTTTATAATTAATCTACCGTTGGTATGGATATGGATAAAGTATGAAAAAATATAGAAGAAAGATTGCTTAATACATGATCCCTATACCTACTGTTTTTCCTTAGGCACATTGTACACACACATTCACATACACAAAATTTTAAATACAAGTATTGTAAAAATATTTAAAAATGGCACACAATAGTTTTTTCCTCTTGCCAATACTTAATTAAATGATGATTAGGTAATTATCAGGAAATAGACTGTCTCTTTGGTCTAGCTGCCAAGCAAGAGATTTCTGGTTCGATTCCCGAGCCGGAGTGCTGTTGAGTTTTGCTTACTAGAAATTATTAATAGCAACCTGGAGTATGGAACATGGCGGTGCTACCCGTCCGTGCGTCAAAGCGCACGTTAAGTCGTCGTTCCCGGTTGTCATTAACACCTATGAAAATCGTTATTGGGAAGTTAGTGCCCTCAAATATACTGACAACTATTTAACCTTCGAATTCAGTTCACCCTCAGGATTGGGAAGGTCCAATGCCAGTCGCTACGTGGAAAAAGTGATATTCAGGTAAAACAGGTTGAACTAGTAGCCGACCCCTAATCTTGGGAATAATAAAGGCTAGGAAGAAGAATAATCAGGAAAAAAGTTGATTAACTAAAATCGTGACATGTCAATTAAAAGACTAAACAATAGTAACGACTATTTTACCAGCTGATTTAATTATCACTGTACCTACAACATATATCACTGTATGATTTACCTACCTAAAATTTTGCATTTGGTCTTATAACCTAGGCTATAATAAGATGTATAAAATAAAATCATTGTTTTTATAGCTGCCTATAACGAAATTGAAAATATTACGGAACGCAGTAAGTATGCATTTCGAAATTAACTTACTGTAAATCCGATTTTATATAACTAGCTAAGTATCTACCTACAAAAAAAAACATCGTCATTTCGGCGCTAAAATTGTATTTTTCAAAGTGATAAAAAAGAAAACGTAGTTAACATAAATGTACCTATTGATATAAATCATATAAACAATATGTACAGAAGAAGTAAATAAATACAACATTGTACTAGACAAAGAATAATAATTTCACTTTTAAAAGAACTTGTTACTTGAAGAACCCTAAATATTACCAGATAAACAAGTAGGTCAATCAATTAACAGGCATCTGTAAATTGGTCCTGAATTCGTTGTGGATAAGAGCAATAGACACCTATTTGTTCCGCTCTTGAACATTTGGGAGCAATACGATGATCATTGAACGCGCTGTTAAACAATCATTTATCATTATCATACGTATGTACCTATACTCGTTTGTATTTGACTGCCTCGTTGGTCTAGAGGTTGGTGTGTGCGACTGCTGATCATGAGGTCTCGGGTTCAAGTCCCGGGTCGAACCAAATGTTTGTATGATCTGCAAATATTTGTTTCGGAGGTTGAGTGTTTTCTATGTATAATACGTATGCATTTACAAAAAATAAAGGATATATGTATTTATATCAGTTGTTTAGTACCCATAACACAAGCTCTGCTTAACTTGGGGCTAGATGGCGTTGTGTGTTAGATGTCCGAAATATTTATTTATTTATTTATTATTTATACTGCTGACGGGCTGAGCTCTTGTATAGGAAAGAAGTTTACTGAACCAAAATATTAATTCTAAATTTATATCTGTTACCTTTACCTATGTAACAGTCTTTTAACGATACGCCTCACAAAACAGAATTTATTAATTTGAGTCCATACCCGTTTTCTTTTGGTCTAAAAGAAAAAATATTCATTAGTACCTTGTTTTACTCGATACTAATTTATAATTATACATACACCGAGATACCACTTTTATCAGATAATTTTAATAAATGTTCATAATTTTGGAGTTTAAACACCTGTTGCCCAGTATTTATTATTATATGGAGAAGGATCTCCAAAATATAAAATATATTTAAAGAATATCTAATGTTTGTGTCTAAATGTCAACTCTAAACAATGTGACTTCATGCACAAAATATTCTCAATAGATTATTCAGATTTTATATTTTGCGTCAATCAATATTAGAGCGCTAAAAATTCTTTTTGCGCTCTAATATGGTAGTTAGTCAGTACAGAAACTAAAATACCATTATAATATACATAGACGTTTTTACATCCCAATTATTAGCTATTGTTCAGTAGTTTAAATCCTTAAAATGATTCCTAAGTAGCTGTTGCCCGCGGTCCCGCCCGCGTGTATGTCGGTTATCGATGCAAATAGTAGCCTATGTGATATTCTGATGTAAAATCTATATTACTGTATAGTTTCATCCAAATCTGTCCAGTAGTTTTTGCGTGAAGAAGTAACAATCATACACTCACAAACTTTTGCCATAATAATATTAGTGTGATTATTTGGAGTCGGCAACCGGTTTTACTTTAATATCAGTATTATCATCACGGAGCGACTGGCATCGGACCTTCGGATCCCTGAAGGCGAAATAATTCAAAGTTTGAATTCAGTCTTGAAGTTGAATCCATCAATGAATTCAGTAGTCGTCAGAAGTTATCGCTATATTTGAGGGCAATGACCAAAGGACTAGTGCATATTATTGCGATTTTTAAAAACGAATGACGAATGGGAAAAACTAATCAATTTAGGTGGGTAATAGAATATGATAACAAAATAGACATTAGTCAAAAAAGTAGGTATTCCGATGTATACTGATGTACCTACAATCACTGTATTTTGTAGAATGTAGATTATTCGATCATTTTGACCGTCGGATGTCTCTAATTTAATCAATAATTTAAAAATTGTATGTAAAATTTTTGCACCATGATGCGGCTACCACGATTCAAACATTAATAGGAAAACAAATAACAAAATTTTACATATTATGTAATGTACTATCTGCTCAATTTGGGAAAATGTCTAAGTAATAGAGGGCCAACGAGCAGACGTATTGCCTGAAGGTAAGCGATTACCGCCGCCCATGGACACCCGCAACACCAGAGGCGTCACAAGTGCGTTGCCGGCCTTTGGGGTATAGGGAAGGGGTTGGGGTACTGGCCTAGGGTATCCTCACTCATTTTGTGAAACACAGCGCAGGTGCTGTTTCACACCGGTTCTCTGTGAGGCCGTGGTATCACTCCGGTCGAACTATTCATGCCGAAGCGTGGCTCTCCCACGGTAGAATCTTAA
Organism: Spilosoma lubricipeda; assembly: GCA_905220595.1. Lineage (NCBI taxonomy): Eukaryota > Metazoa > Arthropoda > Insecta > Lepidoptera > Erebidae > Spilosoma > Spilosoma lubricipeda. The sequence goes on from HG992275.1 coordinate 11,088,361, forward strand.
TTTGTATACAGTGCGGAAGTAATTTTGAAAATAATTAAAAATTAAATAAATAATTGCTAGCTATTAAAAGAACAAAGCAACTTTGTATATATTTTAAAATTATTTGTCAACTAATGTTCTTTTCCGTAAATACCGCATGTTGCAGACAACCTAAGTCCTTGGACTATTTTACCATTTTTTTGTTTGACATTGGCCGTATATACGTAAATAAATTAAAGACTTATTGTGTGTTTGACATTGGCAGTGGAGAAGTGTAAACAATGATAGTTACACATGCTTTTTATTGGTTAGCGCCGCATTTCTTCGGAACGGATGCCACGATGTATGTATTTACACCCTTCCTAATCGAATCAAAAACTTGCAACATCATGCTAATCTGAAAATGTGATCTTCAAAATCTACCTCACCAAATAAAATGGTGCGAAAATAAAATCATTAATAGAACTTATCCACATTTACAAACAACAAAATATATAGAACATGACTACCTGACCCGGCAAACGTTGTTTTGCTATTAAAAATAAAAATAAATATTTAGGGGTATGAAAAATAGATGTTGGCCGATTCTCAGACCTACCCGATGTGCACACAAAATTTCGTAAAAATCGGTCGAGCCGTTTCGGAGGAGTTTGATAACAAACACCGCGACACGAGAATATTAAATATTAGATTATGTTACAATAAAGTTGATTTAACTTGTGCGATGGATATTTAAATTGTAGGTAGGGTATCTACCAAAGTGTAAGGTCCGAGTAGTGACGATCACAGAGTGTTATCAAACCCTCTGTCATCCAATGAGTGTCATAAGCATCCGACTAATGAAGCAAACTGCAAGAAAAAGATGAAAATAAATACTTTAATTCAACCCTAAACCAAACCGGCTTGACGGCGTGGTATAGGGGACCAAAACCTTCTGGGAGGGATCCGGAGGTCTTAACAACAGTGGTTCCCGGATCTCTCCCTTCTCAGGCGCAGAGTGGCACACCGTTTGGTTTTACTCGGTTCGATTCCGACACACCGCCGCCGCCGCCGCAAACAAAATATCTGATTAAAGTAGTAATTTAATATACATATGTAAGAAACCTACCGCTGTCCACTGCTGAACTAATCAAGCAGCGCCAACCATCCCGGTCTTGGGCAGCCCTCATCCATATTACACATACATATATATACATTATAAAAAGATACATTTTAAAATCGCACTTACAACATAGTATGGAAGAACCATATACAAATGACTCAAACTGTCTAGTTGCACGGCTGCCTCACAGTGATCTAGCCATTATCTCATTCTATAGATCACCATCCTGTAGGCAACTTGATCCCTTTCTCTGCAGCCTCAATAATGTCCTAACATCTGTTTCGGATCTTAAGAACGTGGTGGTTGTTGGTGACTTAAACATTAATATTACACCCACTAACTTAGCTCAGAACGCCCACGAATATCTGAACCTTACCGCATTGCATGGATTGCTCCCAACACACACTCTGCCCACGCGAGACAAAAACTGCCTTGATCACGTATTATTGAAGTCAGACAAAAGCTGTACGACATTGATCTTTGACACCTTTATTACTGATCATGCCCCCATTCTTTTTAACATGAAGTCTGTACAAACTCCCAAAATAGCCAAAACATCACGAATAAAAGTTGACTATAAACAAGTATCACTGTCGATAAAGGAATCAGATTTTAGTTCCGTTTTGAACGCAAGGGATGCTAATGTTGCCGCTGAGCGCCTAGTTGATATGGTCGGGACTATTATTAAACGTTATAGCGCGGTAGTACATATCCCCACCAAAAGTAGAATTTTGAAACCATGGATAACATCGGGATTGCTTCGCTGCATTCGCAACAGGGATAACATGGGTCGTTTGCTGGGGAAACACAAAGATAACTTTAATTTGAAAGTAACGTATATAAGATATCGTAACTTTTGCAACAAGCTGCTAAAAAATCTTAAGCATGCCTACCAAAAAAGTGAACTCAATAAAGCTAAGTCTAACATTAAAGCCACCTGGAATGTAGTAAAAGGTATTATTAACACAGAAACTAAAGCCAGTCCTGCCATTGAGCTACTCCGGGGTGAATCAGATCCGGAAGTTTCAGTTAATAAGATAAACACCTTCTTTGCAAGTATTGGCCGTGATCTAGCCGATAAACATGCTAACTTTCCCCTAACTTCAAATACATCTTCACGGGACACTTGCCCACTAAATTCATTTGTGTTGTTGCCTACGGATGAATCCGAGGTGGAGAGCGTTATTCGTGGTCTGCGTAAGGATTCAGCAGTGGGTTTTGATGGTATTTCCTCGCAGTTGATACAGGGATGCTCTCAGACTTTAGTTCCTCCGATAACCCATTTGTGTAACGTTGCAATCGAGACGGGTGTCTTCCCGACAATTTTTAAAAGGGCTATCGTGCATCCTGTTTACAAAACTGGAGATAGAGACAGTGTTAACAACTACCGACCTATATCCGTCTTGTCAGCTCTATCAAAAATTTTAGAAAAAATATTAAATTTAAGACTAACAAGCTTTTTAACAAAACAAAATATCTTAGCAAGCAACCAGTTTGGGTTTAGAAACGCGAAATCCACAGAGGATGCCGTTGCATCCCTTATAGATAATCTCGTAGACAAGATGGATAATAGTCAGAGGTGTATTGGTATTTTCCTTGACCTCGCAAAAGCATTTGACACTGTCTCTATTCCCAAACTAATAACGAAGATGAGTGGGTTGGGTGTACGAGGACATTCTCTGGAAATTTTTAAAAGTTATCTTAGTGACAGAACTCAATGTGTCAGGATAGGTTCAATAACTAGTAGGTTTATCTCCCTTAGCTACGGCGTCCCTCAAGGCTCAATTCTTGGCCCAACACTCTTTTTAATCTACATTAACTCACTCTGCAACCTAAGCATACCAAATTGTTCCATCTATACATACGCCGATGACACGGCACTCCTTATCCACGGCTCTAGTTGGCGTGAGACGTTCTCCTCTGCTGAGTCCGCTTTGGAGAGTGTGATGGCATGGCTCTCGAGCAATCACCTAACTCTTAATGTAAATAAAACCATGTATCTAGCCTTTACACCTACCTCTGGCACGCAACCTGATTCGGAAACGTTTATATTAAGGGCTCACAGCTGTCAACCCAATTTTGAAGAATCTTGTAACTGTCCAGCTCTGGTTAGGACCAATTGCATTAAATACCTCGGCATTTTAATTGACAACCATTTAAACTGGCATGAACATATAAACAGTTTGACATCCCGTGTTCGCAAGCTCATATGTGTGTTCAAAAAACTTCGCCACTCGGCTGGATTTGACGTTCTTAAATTGGTTTATTGCTCGCTCTGCCAAACTATTGTGGCTTACTGTGTATCTGTTTGGGGGGGTGCTGCCAAAACAATCTTACTGCCGCTTGAAAGAGCGCAAAGAGCAGTACTGAAAGTCATGACCTGTAAACCTTTTAGATACCCTACCACTCAGTTATACAACGAATGTAAACTCCTCACTGTTCGTAAAATCTTTGTGCTCCAAACGGTGTTACGAAAACACAGCACCTTACAATATAATCCGGAAAACCAGAACACACGCAGACCATACAGAGTTTGCCCGAATGTCACTTTCAGATTCGCACTTTCAAGGCGCCATTTTCGTGTTATGGCAGGACATCTTTACAACATCCTTAACAAGCACTGTGGTATTTACAATCTCACGAAATTCCAAATTAAGGTCAGGGTAACTGACTGGCTACTCGAGCAGGACTATGGACAAACAGAAATGCTGCTTAAACTTACAATTCTATAACACTCACACACACACACACACACACACACACACACACACACACACACACACACACACACACACACACACACACATTTACACACATACCTTACACAAATTTACACCAATTCACACATGCATGCACGCTCTCACGTTAAAACGATGTTATATTGGTTGAAATATATAAGCACGTAATAAATGTAAGTTTTAATTGAGAGAGGGACTGGTATCCACAACACAAGTTTAATCTTAACGTGGATACCAGAGCCTGACTATTTAAATTTTATTAACTAATGAAAATGTTATTTGTGTGATGAAATCTGTATTTAATGTTGCGTAAATAAATATTATTATTATTATTCTTGCATTTGTTGTTCTCGAAATCTAAATTTCGGTATTATAATGAAAACCACGGGCCTAGGCCAAGTGGAGTTCATTTGTGTGATGTGGGACTGAGGCTGTAATGTGTGATGTTGTGTCTTCCTGTAAAAACTTTCGAACAATGCGGCAAGTGTTTAGTATAGCGGCTTTTTGCATAGTAATGTATGTGTTAGTGGGGAGTTCAATCTGTCGTAGGAAGTGATGAAGATGTTTTGGTATAACTCCGGTGCTGGAGAGTACCAGAGGCACAATGTACACTTTAGCCATTTTCCAAATTCGAACTATTTCTTCTTTTAATTCTGTATACTTGTGTATCTTGTCAGTAATTGTTTTCTGTAAATTATGTGTGTTAGGAACTGCAATATCTATTAAGTATGTGTGTTTATTATGTTTATCTATAAGAGTTATGTCAGGTCTGTTATTGTGGATAGTTTTATCAGTTAATATGGCTCTATCGAAGTAAATCTTGTGAGTTTGATTCTCTATCACCGGTTTTGGAGAATATTGGTAGTATGGTACTATTTTAGGTGGTATCAAATTATGTTTAATAGCTAATTTCTGGTGGACAATATGAGCGATTTGATTGTGTCTATGAGTATAGTCGTTTTGAGCTAGGGTTGGACATGCGCTTGTGATATGCTGAATGGTTTCTGCGGATCGGTGACATTTTCTGCATTTATCATTTTGAATATTCGGGTCTTTCAAAATAAATTTACTATAGTTTTTAGTGTTAATAACCTGGTCTTGTATTGCAATCATAAATCCTTCAGTTTCAGGGAAAAGGGAACCTAACTGTAGCCATTTATTCGAAGAATCTAAATCTATGTGTGTCTGTTCTAGGTCGTGTAAATGTCTGCCATGTAGTTCTTTCGAACGCCATCTATCTATTTTTTCTTTTCTTAGTGATTCTGGGGTTTTATAGGTTACGTCCCTATTGCATAAATTTAATGGAGTAAAGTTAGCATCAATTTCAATAATGGCTGCATGTATATTACTTTTTGTTGCTTTACTATAAAAGAAATCTTTTAAATTTTTTAATTGCCCTTCCCATAATATTGTCAGATCTATGAGTCCTCTTCCACTCTTTTGTCTTTGAAGTGCGATTCTTTCTATTGCCGATTTGTTATGTAAATATTTGTGTTTTGTTAGTGTTGTTCTAGTCTTAATTTCTAAACGGTTTATGTCAGTACGTGTCCATTTCACTATTCCAAATGAGTACGTCAATACGGGTATGGCAAATGTATTAATGGCTTTGAATAGATTTTTGGAATGAAGTTGTTTCTTGCATATCAGATTTAATCGTCTAGCATATTCGGATGAGAGTTGTTTTTTTATTTCAATGTGATTGATGTTGTGAGATTGTTGGATTCCTAGATATTTATAGGTGTCTGCTGGTTCCATACTTAAAAATAGATTAGACTCTAGTGTGTTGTCAGTATTAGTTGCTATTTTCCCGTTGTGTATATGTAAAGTTCGACATTTGTCAAGTCCGAATGACATATTTATATCCTGGCTATATTGTGTTGTTATTGACAATAAATGGTCAAGGCACTTACTATTTCTAGCAAACAACTTAATATCATCCATATACATTAGATGTGTAATATTTGTGTTAGTGTCTAATTTATATCCGTTAGTGGTAGTGCTATTGAGAAGAGTGGATAGAGGATTTAAGGCAAGGCAAAACCATAATGGACTGAGTGAATCTCCCTGAAAAATGCCATTTTCTATGGGTATCTCTTCTGAGACAATTGAATCTGTTCCATTGGATAGGTGTAATGTAGTACGCCAATCAGACATGGCATTTTTCAGGAAGTTAATAAGAATAGGATTAATTTTATAAATATGAAGAATACGAATTAACCAAGAATGAGGAACGCTGTCAAAGGCTTTTTTATAGTCAATATATGAGATATGTAGATTCCTTTTATGTCTATTTGAGTGTTTTAAAATTGTAGAGTCTATAACTAGTTGTTCTTTACATCCTTTATGGTTCTGCCTACACCCTTTCTGCTCTTCGGATAAGATATTATATCTTTCTAAATGTTTACTAATTTTCTGTGTGATTAATGATGTTATGAGCTTATAAATTGTGGGAAGACATGTGATAGGGCGGTACTGTGAGGGATTGCTTGTATCGTTGCTTTTGGGTAACATGTAAGTGATACCTTTTGTTACAAATTTGGGTAGTTCTTGTTCGCTTTTAATAATTTCATTTATATTATTTGCTAATTTATGATGAAGGACAAAAAACTTTTTGTACCAGAAATTGTGTACACTGTCTATACCAGCCGATTTCCAGTTTTTCATTTTTCTTGTAGCTATCTCTATATCTTCCAGAGTAATATCATTGAATTCCATTATCTCAGTATTTATCATTTTATCTTCTTCTTCTGCTATCCATTCCGCACTGTTATTGTGATCCTTTTGTTTTTTCCATAAATTAGTCCAGTAGTTTGTAAGTTCGCTAGGTTGGGGTATATCGTGACATGTGTTTTGTTGTGTACTAGGGTTGTTGAATGATCTGTAGAAACTCTTTTCATTAGTGGTAAATAACTTATTGTCTTCCTTTCTCCGTAATGCTTTTAAGTATCTCGATAAGCGATGCGATTTTAGCGTTAATTTTTGTTTTAGCGTGTCCAAATATTCTTCTGGTCTAACGTTATTATGCTCATGAATTGTATGTACTTTTGTTTTTCTAAAAATGATCTCAGCGGCTGCTACTACTTTCCTAGACCTATTGTTATTTATATACTGTGTTAATCTACCTATATCGGCTCTTAAATTTTTAATGTCTGTTTCAATCCTTATTTGCCACGCTGGTTTGTGTAGTTTATGTGTCTGAGGTCGAATGTTAGTATTATGAGATATGATTTTATATCCTAAGTTCTGACAAATAACAAGTGCGCTACAGTATATGAGAGTGTGTAATGTATTTAAGTCGGATACAGAAGAGACAAAATTGCCTAGTATTTGTTTGTTGAAAGTGTCTACATATCCATAAAGTTTTTTACTTTCTCTTAGTTTTGGTAGTTTAGGGCGTGTTGTTGGATCGGTACCTGTGTAAAGTATTAAAGCGGTTTCTAACTGGTTAATTAATTCTTGTGTAGACATATCGATCTGTGGTAAGGGGGACAGTTGTGCATCTTCTATTATTTGTGTAATAGTGTCAGTATTATTGAAAGTGTTAGTCTGAGTAGAAGTGTGTGAATGTGTTAGTAAAGTTTGCTGTGTATTTGACGTGGTGGGTAATGTTTGGGCGTCAGGAACGATTGTGTGTGTGATTGGTGTTAAAATAGTAGAGGTGTGTGGTAACGTATTTTCTGTGTCTTCCCTGTTTAGTTGGTCCGCTATTTCTTGTTTCATCTTATTTATTTCATCATCAGGTAACAATTTATTTCTGACAATGACTCTTCTTTGGTCGGCTACTCTTTGTGCTGATATATTTAAGTGTGGAAATCTTAGAATAAATTGATCGTGTAGTTTTTTACAGTACATAGTCCTATCAGTCTCAAGTTTAGTGATATACAAATATGTGCGCATGATAAAGGTATTTATTTCTTTGCTCCATTGCATACGCACTCTAGGTTTGCCAGCTTTGGTGGTCGCAGATTGAGTGACAAGTGTCTCCTGCGAAACATCCTCGGCTAGGGTTACAAATTTATTATTATCGTGTTCATCTCTATTGCTATGGACAGAAGGTGATGTTGCAGTTGAAGGCGTATAAGAAATTGTACTTGGGCTAAAAGGTTCTATTGGGCTACTTGTCCTGTCTGTAAGTCTGTCGGTTTCGTCATATTGGTCGGCTGTAATAGATTCGGAAGATCCGGTGGGAGCCCGCCTGCTCAACTCCTCACCACTGACGGTTCGCATGCTGAAACACCCAGCGTCAGCTCCAGGTGTGCCCCGGCGATCGCCCCCGGGAAGCGGTCCTCTCAGTTTCTTTTTAGAACGGGTCTCCATATTTTATGGGTTACCAGTGCCATGTTTGCCGCGCCAGAAATTAAAATATCGCGTGTCCGCCCCCCACGTGAATCAGGTGTTCGACTCGGACGTATGGTTGGAATTTAGGGGGCTTATTATTATTATTATTATTATTATTATTATATAAATAATGGTGTATTTACAAAGAAAGAAACAGGAAGAGCTTAGGCAGTTTTGATTATTAGGGTTCCGTGCCAAAGGCAAAAAACGCCTATTTTTTTTTCTAAACTAAATAGTTTACGCGAGAGAAGAAGAAATTTTTAGAAGTTACAGTGTACCCTGTAATTTCTAAAAATTTTACAAGTTACAGGGGCGGACACACTCATTTTACCACTTTGGAAGTGTCTTTCGAGCATACTATATAGTTTAGAAAAAAAAATAGTTTGATTATTCTATTATATTACTTATTTAATAAGATAATGATAAAACTAAAAAAATATATACATATATTACGTTACTTGCTCCTACGTAACCCTTCAAGGGCGAGTTCGACTCGCACTTGGCCGCTTTTTTATGAATATTGTTTTAACTAAGTTGTAGAAAATTGTGTGTTTCTGACTTTTCAAATTTATCCGTTTAAACATTATGATTGCATACCTATAGATAGGAAGTATTTTCTACGCTCAGATCAACTAATAAAACGTATGTATTCAATTTTTAAACATGTATAATTATCGAGCCCTTATATACCGAATGAAAATGCAAGAACAAACTTTATGGCAATACTTCCTTTTTATGCATTTTGAAGTTTATTGAAATAGTAGCCGACCCGTCCCACTTCGTTGGGCGTAAACCGCCCGCTTTTCTTCGACTTGATTTACAAATACTATTATTTTGAACTAATTTTTTGTTAAATTTTAATAAAATATAGCCTTTGTAACTCCTGAATAGTGTCGCTTTCTGTTAGTAAAAGAATTTTGAGGATCGGATCAGTACTTCCGAAGATTACCCCTACAACCATACAAACAAAGTTAGAAACTTTACCGCTTTATATAATATATATTAGTACCTATAAAAAGTTTAAGTTGTTAAAATTACACCGACAGTTCATGTAGATCTTTATTTATTTATATTTTTAATAAATCAACAAATACTCACAATAGTAGTTGTACGTTGGCGCCGTTGTAACATTTGAAACTATTGTGTACAATATAACTGAAAATAGTAGAACAGTTCGCCACATGTTTTAAACTTAAGAAATAGTAATTAAAACAAATATTAATGCACTAGTCACTGGCCGATCGTTTTTTATAACATTTTATATTTACTTTTTTCAACGTTTGAACAAGATTCTATGCGTGCGTGCTTTGCTAGATGAAGTCTATGGTGTAACGATACAGATCAGCGAATACTGACCGAGATGAAGTCAGTGAGTAGAGCATAAATAGTAGCCTATATACTGACCAAATATTGTATACAAACCGTTTCATAATAGACAACATAATTAGGTTTGATACTTTTTATGCATTGTACATTTTTAACTACGCCTTTTCACGACAGGGAAGTAGGTAGGTACTGTACGTTATGCCCTTTATCCGACAAGGAACAAGTTCTAAAATTTCCGTCAAAAAAAGACCGTAAAATGAATTGTCTTTTTGGTTTTAAAACAACGGCGTCGTCAAACCAGGAATGCAAGTCACAGGTCATAGTGGTGTAGTGGCAACAGAACTATATGATTAAATAAAAAAATACCAAGATTCATTGACCACTTACTGTTATATAGATTCTAATTGTCTTCGAGTAGATAGTAGATATTACTCAACGTAGTGTACCTACAATATGTGATTTCAGGGATACTAATAAAAATTAGTTTTATAAACGCAATGGCACGACGCGCTGTACTATTTCGTAATAAAAATCTGCTTCAGCACTTCAGTAGGTACTATAAAATAACTAAGGGTACGACCTCGACAAGAATAGAACTCACAGTAAATATCAATAGAAGACAGACGGGCTCAATTTATTGGTTTTTCATCACCTGTAGGCGTGTATTTTTAAAAGATTCGTGTGCTAGTTAGCTGCCTCAAAAGTGTTAGGTTGATTAACATTTGAACGGAATAAGTATCAAAAGCGCCCTAGGCAAGCATCTCATCGACGCTACCCGTGTTTCTCTAAAACCCAAACGATATTACTATTACGTGTCATACATATAATATTATATATAGCTTCTAACGTTACTTCACGTTACTACAAATTTTCGTTGGCATTACATTTTAATGTATTAAGCTCTAGGACAAGTTGTATCGGGCATCCGTACTTTTTTTTATTTCGATATTCATGCGCGGTCACTTCACGAAAATAAGTACGAGTATTGTTGTGTATTGAACTTAAATGAACTGCTTCTAGTCAACAACATAATACTAGTTGAAAGAATAGGCATCTTCTTGGAAAGGAGACTAAATAATCTAATAAAATAATTTATCGTACACACGCATTTTGCACATACGGAGACACCATATATTAATTGTAATATTATTCTGTCAGATATACTCCATTTCTTTTCACTACAATTTAGCGACCTACTTTACTTTCAAACCAATCGGTAGCGTCAAAATGAAAACAAAAATAATGTTACGTTCAAAGTGTCGACCATTAATTGATTTATGAGCGCCCCGATCTCTAGTTCCTCTTGCTTGTATGTCAACGGTTATTCGTCTGACATGATAGGTTTTTGACATCTGGCATCGAGAGCACTCAATCGTAACACATAAGACAAACCCATAAAATATGAGTCGTAAATATCGATGAAGCAATGTAGCTGACAGTTGTACAAATGCTTATTATCATACAAACGTTTTAGGACATGTGTATCCTGCGTAGACAAACTAGATTTAACTTGATTAAGAATGAAACATTTCAGGGGAACGATGCACATTCATTCATTAACACTTAATTCATTATAATTATCTATACAAATAAATAAAATTGAAGTGTCTGTTTGTAATATTAAAATAACCGCTTTTTACTAAATGCATATGTATGTATACACGATACATATACCAAAAATGTAGTTAAAAATTTTTTTGTCTGTCTGTCTGTCTGTCTGTCTGTCTGTTTGTTCCGGGTAATCTCTGGAACGGCTGGACGGATTTTGACGGGACTTTCACTGGCAGGTAGCTGATGATCCGGGGAGTAACTTAGGCTACTTTTTTTTAGACTAACTTTGTCCCGCGGCGTTACTTGCGGCACAACAATAACCGCGGGTAACACCGCGGGGTTCAGCTAGTGTATAATATAGCCTATGCCAGTCTGAGATGTGCGGATATTTTTTTTCCGATGTCTTCAACAAATCCTGTTATATTTTAGCCAGTATACTCAAAAATTTACCAAATTATATACGTCAACTTTCCTCAAGAATCACTCTATCGTTAGTATAAGCCGCATAAAAATCCGTGCAATATAGCTTTTGAGTTTATGGCTAACAGACAGACCCGGCGGAGGACTGTTTTATAATATGTAGTGATTAGAAGTTTGTGACGTAAGATGTTTGTTGTTATAGAGACTTGTTGAAAGTATATTAAAATATGATTGCTACTGATTTGAAAATACAAATTGTTGTATGTATGTCAGCTAATTAACCCGTGCAATTTTTTTGTGTCAATTGGAACATCATTGGCTATTAGGCCTAAAACAAGTAGCGTGACGTAGTATAGGTATTTGGGACATTCAGTAACTACCAGGAACGGCTGCCAATATATTGGCATACCTATAGGTAAATAAAAGATTTTTAATATCGGAATTCGTTATTTTTATTTTGTTTGTATGTTTGTAGAAGAATAACACTAGATCTAACCCAAATTGTTATCTTACAATCGCTTCAACTAAAACCTAAAAGTATCTCTAACAAGTACTCACAAATGGAATTATTCCGAGTGCGGATCCCCGGTATAAATTTTACAAGTTATTATTATCAAGCTAATTTTTCGTGAGTGACTTCATTTTAATGAAGGGGCCCTTCAGCAAAATTGTCCTACAAATTGCGTGGTACGTTATCCAGGCCCTACGCTCAAAAAAATTTCCATTTTGGTAGCTAACAGGGGTAGCAGGGGCTACCCCTGTTAGCTACCACAATGGAAATTTTTTGTAAGATGAAAGGTGGGCTCCTCATCAAAATGAAGCCACTCACGAAAAATTAGCTTGATAATAATAACTTGTAAAATTTGTACCGGGGATCACGGACTAGATGAACTAGTTCCTGTTTATTAAAATTTTAGGTATGGGTAGAAAGAAAGTTATTCCACAACTTGTCGGAAAGTTATGATTACTTTAAAGTTGATAATAAATCCTTTCAAATAAGTTTAGCATTTACGATGTTTATTTAGCAAGTTGCTGATCTAGGTACCAAGTATTTAAATATGACTGCCGCCTTCTGCCACACAATGAATCATCGATTGCTAACCTGGCCATAAACATTAGAATGCCTTTACATAGAATACAATCGACTGTCTCGCCTCTCGTTGTAATCACACGTTAAGCAACGCATTGCTACACTCTACAATACTCTAATAAAATCCTAGTCTCACCAAGACGGGTGCGCCGATTCAGTCACAGATATGCATTTAAAACGTTTTATGTTTTAAATTGTGTCAAGGACAAAAATAACATACGGTTTGTGTCATTGTGCTTCGTCTAGCCACATATGGGAAAATAAAGTTAATTCAATTGGAATACAAGCCTGTGCGATTGTTACAATAGGTTGAAGAGGATTATTTTATTACCATTGCCATCGACCGCGGAAGACATTGAACCCTTGAACAATTACACAATAAATTCTGCAATTGCATATTGAATCCCAAACAGACTACCCTTACATCTTTTATGTAAATGTGGATCTAGGACATTAGTTCATTACTTTATTTAGTTGCTTTCAACTTTTCAACACAATTGGTTGCAATTTCCAGTTACATAAACCTTTCTAGATTAAATTAAATTTCATCTGGTTGAACTAAGTTGGGCTAAAATTCTTGGTTTTCAAATTTTCATGATTTATGTGTAGGTCAGCCGGGTAGATCAAACTTAACCCAACAGTGATAGGGTTTTTTTAAATTCAAAAATTGTGAATTTCTATTTATATTTTCTCGATAACTTTACTGCGAATCGTCGAATAGCAAACTAAGGAAATATACAATTTATCAGAAGTTACAATGTGTAAAATAATATAATATTCTTGAACATATTAGACAAAATAGGTAGACCGTAATTGAACAAAGCAGTAGGTAGGGTAGGTTCTGGAAAAAGAGCCAACAGAACAGAAAGAGAGCGACATATATTTCAACCGGAATGCATCAATGGCAGCCAAGGTGGATTGATATGGTATTATGTCGTTAAGACATAAACTTAAGAGTGTTTCATTCCAAGTCAGTGCACAATCGAGAAATTTCCTTAAAAAACATAAAAAAAAAACCGTAACCAGCGGTTACTTTTTATAAACTTTAATAGGCACGAATTTTATTTGTAACCTTCATTCATATTTCGAAATATAATTTGATAAGCAGAAATGTTTAAGATTTTATCTTGATGTCAACAATAGGTAAAATAGGTTAACAGATATTGTTAACAGATATTGATTAAGGTTTACGAAACTGCAGCTGATAACCATCGAGGATTCTTTTAAAGTATGGTGTCAGATATCAGTTGTTAGTTAAACTTTCATAGAGTCTCAGTCAAAATCAGTTAACTAGCTGTTACTCTTTTACATCGCAATGAGATTTGTCATTTTAATATTACTTTTAGTGTCTCTTTTTAACGAGAATGTCAAATGCTCTGGTAAGTATTTATACTTCTTTAATATCAGTTTGTAAATCAAGTACTCAAAACAAAACTAAAATGTCTCAATGCAATGGCACCTCATTAATAAATAGCTTTGACGAAAGCAAAACTAAGAAAAATACAAAACAGGAGTGCTTGGGCATATTTAGTGACGACCATTCTATTGTGGCTTTAATTGTATATTTTCTATTTACTTTCAAAATGCTCTGAACACACTTTTTATATAATAACTTGGACCACCGCATAAATAATCCGCAGAAGTGAATTTCAAATATGGTTTGTTCTGTTTTGTTACCTACATTATGTGTACTGTACTTATCTGTTTATATTTTTTCTTGTGTAAGCGACATGTAAATATCAAACCGAAAAAAACGAGGGAGTTCTAGGAACATCTAACATAAAGCACCTCGCGCGCTCCAGCTTCCTGTTACATAGTTTCGTCTCCTTTTAAGAAATCACAATACAGATATATATATAAATCTTATATTTGGTTTTGTATTGTTTGTACAATTACTCAAAAAGTACAGCAATGATTACGCATAAATTTTGACACGACATACAAACAGCTTCAAAGATTCTTCAGTTCTGTTGGTCTCTCTCTCTCTGTTGGTCATTTCTCATCAATGCAACTAAATCTTACTATTACAACAATATAATATAACCTTACTAAGAAGTAAGGTTATATTATATTGTTGTAATAGTAAGATTCATTTCTATTATCTATTATCTTTATAACAGTGATTTTGCAAATCATACATTACTTTATACTAAACTTAATAATAATGATATCTAACCTCGTTGTTTTTTAAACTTTATTTTAGTTATATACATAGAATCAGTGAAGATGTGAATTTAATCTCTATACAACGGGTCTCTTAGAAATACATAGTTCACATGTGTAATTATATAGGTCTGATTTAGTCTGGTTTATATCAATACCATGACAATATCAATCCACCATCAATCACTCCATCTATCACCACTCATTTATTCTAAGAAAATTAAAAAAAAAATTACTGCTTCTATATTTTAATAGAATAGAATAAACTTTATTCTCCACCAGATATTACAGTTTACATAAAAATAACATATGAATTGAATTACCATGTACAAATGGCTGCCATATCGCTAAAAGCTATTTCTTCCAGGTGGCTT
Organism: Spilosoma lubricipeda; assembly: GCA_905220595.1. Lineage (NCBI taxonomy): Eukaryota > Metazoa > Arthropoda > Insecta > Lepidoptera > Erebidae > Spilosoma > Spilosoma lubricipeda. The sequence goes on from HG992275.1 coordinate 11,103,442, forward strand.
TATTCAATTCTGCGAATTTTGAGAATGAAACAGATAAAACCTTTATGGAGGAAAAGCGCAGAAATCTTAAAAAAAAAAAAAAAGTGAATTATGGTTTAATTTCGACCCTTTAGCGAACGCTATACGCTGTAGTTTGGTACTTCATCAATGACGGGCCTATTGGTCTAGTGTTAAGTGAACCTGACTGCTAAGCAGAGGTCATGGGTTCGAACTCACACAGGACATATATTTGTGTTATGACTGAGATTGTTTGTTCTGTGTCTGGGCGTAATTTATCTATAACGTGTATGTAGTTAGAAATGTTTAAGTATGTTTATCAGCAGTGGTTACTATAGTACAGGCTATAATTTTAAGAAAATGGTTCAAGAATTTTACTCGTCATAACTGAGTCAGGCACGTATGAGGATATAATATGAAGGTTTTTTCATATCAATAGATTATATAATTAAATAGTGATTGTAATTATTTAAGTTTGTTATGTATATAATAAATGTATGATGGTATGTGGGGTTGTGTATGTATTTTGTATGTGTGTGTGGAGATATGTATATATGTTCCCAATTATATTCATTAAAATAAATATAATTTCTCAAAATTAATTGCACCGTCAACTGCTACTGTCGCTCTGATACATTTTGATCTCTCCTAAGCTGGTCTGGAAGAGATTGCTTTTGGCAATAAGTCTGCCCTTTGTACATTATATATTTATCATTTCCTGTACTCTATTTAAAATTTGTAATACGGCTGCCAAAATGACTCTGCTCTGCTTGATGAAAAGCATGAGCAGAATTCAGAAGTGGTGGTGGTCATCCAATGCATTTTCTTAATAATATGTAGTCTCTTAAAAATATGTGTATCTTTACCTTGGGAAAGCCACTCTTCGTGTGAAACAGCGCTTGCGCTGTGTTTTACCGAGTGAGTGAGGATACCGGAGGCCCTTACCCCCTCCCCCCATTCCATTCCCCATCCCCAAAGGCCGGCAAGGCACTTTCGACGCTTCTGGTGTTGCAGGTGTTCCTTGGCGGCGTTAATCATTTAGCATCAGGCGATACGTCTGCTCGTTTGCCCCTTTTACATAAAAAATAAATAAAACGGTGTACAAATAAAGAATTTCTATCTATCTATCTATCTACAGGCTCTAAGTAGAGTTTCCAACTCTTCCTGTTTTTCTTCTGATTAACTTCGTTGCGGGTTCCAAGACAGTTAATTTTCTTCCTGGGACTTCCCGAGTGTCATAACTCGGTGTGTTCGTGGGTCACTGCTGTAGATCCTGGTGTACAGGAGTTACAGTGGTGGGAATGTGGGCGGGATTAGTCCCAAGCCAACACTTTCTCTTAATGTGTATGTTGAGAGGTACCTATATTCCAGTTTCTATTTTAGATACCAATCTCCCAATTTATCAGCCACCAGCTGATGAAGAGATCATTCACAATTTCAATGAAGCAGTCAAGAGGAACATCCCGCAGATAGATCCGATTATGTTTGATTTAGTTGAATTAAGTTTTCCTGGAGAAATGTTTAGGTTGGTATTACCGAGTTTTTATATATATATTTCTTTACGAGTATCCATTTTTAGGATATTATTCTTTAAAGTATTCTCGTTACAAACTTGTATAACTCAAGATCGTAAGATAATAGGACAATAATGCTAAATTTTGTCTGTCTGTCTTTCCAACAAAACAAATTTGATTTATCTTACTCTTACTAACAAATTTATTATTTATCAACAATCCTGTTGAATTTACAGTTTGATTTTTCAGTGTCAACGTAAATATATCACAAGGAAGCATATATGGTTTAAGCAACTACCGTCTTATACAGTTGCAGTTCTCGAAGACGGAACCCGCTGTTACTGTCCATATTCTCTTTCCATTCATAAAATTGAATGCAGGTAAAATTACCAAATATGTTCTACACCATTGTTATCAATACACATAATAAAATCGTAACCGGTCACTGCCTGTACGTGAAAGATTTATATTTTAAGAAAAAGTATTACTAATCTATATATATAATAGGGGAAGGTGACTGACTGACTGACATACCCAGAGATCAACGCACAGCCCACACCGCTGAACCTAGAATCCTGAAATTTCGCATTAATGATAACCGATTAGAATACGGTTATCATTAATGCGTTGCGGTTTGCACCACTTATCATTTACTCGTAGTGTTTGTTTTAATTCAATCGGTTCGTAAATAAAAAAGTTATTTCAGTTTGAAGAATCACCACAACAAAGGACCTTTACGCTGGCAGGACATGCAAAATCTAGTTTAATATATAAAATGCCTACTGAGTAGTCTTTACATCATACAAACACAAATAAATAAAAATGGAAGTCTGTTTGTAATATATAAATAACCGCTTTTTGCTAAATGTAATGTATGTATACACGACACATATATCAAAATAAAACGTTTTTACAATTTTTGTCTGTCTGTCTGTCTATCTGTCTGTTTATTCCGACTAATCTCTAGTACGGCTGTCTGGACTGATTTTAACAGGTGTTTCACTGGTAGGTAGCTGATGATATAAGAAGTAACTTAGGCTACTTTTTTTAGACTAGCTTCGCCCCGCAGGTAACACCGCGAGGTTAAGCTAGTATTTATTATAATTATGTATGCAAATATAAAATTATAACCCTTTCCTTAGAGGAGACCCGAGCCCAGCAGTGGGACGTTATGGGTTGTTGATGATGATAAGTAACATAAACTTTAAGTTTTTATTGTATTACAGAATATTATGAATTTGATGGCCATGTATTTTATGCTGTACCGATAAAAGGACAGGGCTTAGCCGAGTGAGTATATAATTATAATGTGTTCATACCTACTTACTTACAACTGTGTTTTTATATAAGCACTAACATGAACTTTGAGTTGATAACTATCTGGGAATCAATTTGCAAAGATATCGCCTTCATTGTCCATACTATTCAATTAGGATTTCCACTACTTACTTAATTGATATCATAACTTATCTTATCCTAAATTCACTATACATAACATAACATCAAACAACTCAAATTTGTTATTGTTGTAAAATCTAAATTATGTACATATTATACAATACAAATACATATAATACAATTCAAGTGTTACGTTGCAACAGCTCACAATGAACTCTCAAACTATCTGACTGATTTACACGCTATTGTTTTATATGGGTGTTTTGCTGCCGTGCTTAAGATAGGATAAGTAGCATCACGCTTAAACCAAAAGGAGCCGAGTAAGATTAAAGAGAAACGCACACGAAGTTGCTTGGGTGTACCCTATAGACATTGGCCGTAAGACTTACATTGGTCGCAATTTCTAATTACGTTGACTTGGAAGGTTTAACTTTTTGATTTGAAACTGTAAAATAAAGAATTTGCTGTATTGCAGTTTTGATCTCCACAATCTGCAATTAAAGGGCACCATATACTTGAAGAAGGCGACAAATGGCCCCGAAGTGGTGGTTGATAAGTATGAAGACGCTGAAATAAACGTAGAACGAATAGTGGTAAGAAACAAATAAATACGTTTAATTTGTGTAAAAAGACTAAAGAGAAATTTTAATAGTCTAAAAAAGACCAGATTTAGGTGTAATATTTCTATTGATACTTTAATGATTTATATATCTCATTTTGTGGGCTTATGTATAAATAAGTAACATTCCTTCATATCATTCAATCTTAAAAACTAAAGTGATCTGATGAGCCGTGTTTTGGCCCAAAAAGGCCAGTTCATGTGGCCTTGCAGAAAATTGGTGTTGATCAATTCTACCGTTGCTTTTCACCTAATGACTGAAGTAAATAGAACATAAAGACCTTGCGATTTCTTGTCTCCTGAGTTGTAGCATTATGAGATTATCCGTCTGATCATCATCTATGCTAATAACAACGCAATGATGCACAAATATTAGATTCGTCATCATCATTGTCAACATCCTTTACTTGTATTCTGCTGAGCTTACGCCTTCGAAAGGCAGTTATGGTCTGCTATAGGGAACTAGTAAATATAATAATATATTTGCTGCGTATATTATTACACCTGCCATAAAACTGTTTACCGTGGGAAAACCACGCTTCGGCACGCATGGGCCGGCTCGACCGGAGTGATACCACGACCTCACAGAAAACCGGTGTGAAACAGCGCCTGCGCTGTGTTTCACCGAGTAAGTGAGGATACTGGAGGCCCATACCCCAACCGCTCCTCCATTCCTCTCCCCACCCCAAAGGCCGGTATCGCACTTGTGACGCCTCTGGTGTTGCGGGTTTCCATGGGCAGCGTTATAGTTACATACGTCTGCTAGATTGCCCCCATCTACATACATAATATAAGTTAGTTTACTAGTGTTATAGACAATCGAAAGTTTAGACGGTCTTTTAGCTTTGACAATTTCTTTCACTTTTCTCATTTTGTTACAGTCACGTACGGAGTTCGATCATAACATAGACAGCATAATCGGCGCCCTCGTGCAGGACCTGCTTGCTGGATACATAAACCGGTTTAACAAATACATACTCTTTACATACAGTGAGACGATCATCGAGTACATCAATCACATATTAACCATGAATAAATTATTTTAAAGTTTTTTTTTATTATTATATGATTTTTTTTCTCCTCTCTTCTTATCAACACTATTTTCTGTACAGGTAATTGTCCTTTGAAGGCGACTATAATTGGTATAGCGTTTCTTAAACCAAAGCTTACTATTTAACTATTATGTTTATTGATTTTAATATAAAATTAATACATAAGTAAGTAAATGACCGACCAAACTGCTGTTTTTGCTAAGACTGAGTTGCATGACTTGAATTCTGCATAAGGTTAGGTAAGAACGTCTCGAGGTTCAATTACGTGCCTGTATATACTAGATACCACTTATAGTTATGTTTTAGGTTTCTTTTAATATTAGGCTAACTGGTTGGTTTAGATCTTGAAGTTGTCTTCTTCAATTTTATCGACTTTCACAGAAGGATGTTATCTGAATGTAGTACCAACAGTAATATAATAATCTAACTCCTTCTGTTCATCCATACTAATATTATAAATTCGAAAGTAACTCTTCTGTTACACTTTCATAGCTTAACAGATACACCGTATTCTATGAAACTTGGTATGCAGATTATTATTTTATTATAGAGGGAGCCCACAGGCTACTCTTTATCGCGATAACCGACGCACACAAGGATGGAGCCGACGGCAAAAACTAGTTAAATATATATAAATAAATGAATATTCTATACACACAACAGCAGCGATGCAAGTAATACATCCTTAATGAATATTTCGATATGCAATCGCATAATGTCGTCTAGTTACCTAAATCACCGTGAGGGAACCACGCTTTAGTATGAATGGGCCGGCTCGACCGGAGTGAAATAGCGCTTGCCTCACTGAAAACCGGTGTGAAATAGCGCTTGCGCTGTGTTTCACCGAGTGAGTGATACGCCATCAGGCAATACGTCTGCTCATCTGCATTAAAAAAAATGAAAATAAATGAAGGAAATTCTACAATGCCCAATTCGATATCATATAACCTTTGTAATTTGCATTCGTGTGCGTAACATCCTATTTATAATTCAATCGCACAGGAAAACCCCGATCAATACCCTCTCCATAAGTTGTTTAGCAACTTTGAACTTGTTTACAAATAAAAGTTAGGCAATAAAATTCGTATAAGACTATTCACACTATAGTTGAGGTACTGCAAAGCTAACTCAATGGTTTTTACCATACATGTTATACTATGACTGACTAGTTGCCTATTAGTAGAGTACGTGACTGCTGTGCATGAGGTCTAGGGTTCGATTCTCGGATCGGACCCAATGTTTGTATGATCTGCAAGATTTTGTTTCAGCGTTTGGCTGTTTTCTACGTATAATATGTTTATATTTACTTAAAAAATTAAAATATGTATTTTACAAATAATCATGTTTACGCATATATAAGCCACTATAGGGTATTATTGGATTTATTAAAAATGATGGAAATCTACACAACAAATAAGCCAATTATTGTAAATAATGGTATTTTATAGAGCAAGTTTCCGATATTAATAATTTGTGTTGTATTTACGTAATGTTAATTCTGGTTATTTTAAAATGGGTACCAAAGTAACAGATTATGAAGACTGCAATCTTAATAATTCTAGTCCATAAATATTTGTGCCTACTCTATACTTACTACCATCAGTAAAATACTTAAACATAAGTGTAAGCCATTAGTATATTAACCTGTAATTATAGACCAATTTTACAAAAGTGAAAAAGGTGTTAACGTTTACTATGTCTTCTTTCTTAGGACCTGTGCCACTCCCTCTCAGCAACTACGTTTAAGATAGGAGTAGGTACTTCCCCAAGGCAGACACCTTTATAATTAAAATGGAATCCGCACATAATAGCATCGCTAAAGATAAACAAGACCACTTTAGGTCTGTTTAAATTACATACGCACAACCTAAGTAATATTCTGATCTCGTAGCCCTCGTGAATCACGACTATTAATGACTTAGTTCCTAGTAATAGATTCACATGTATAGTATAGTAGTTTATAAATGCATCCGGGACGTAGATTTTAAAAATAATAGTTGTAACAATAGTTTAATACAGATTTTCATTGTGTTCTTATTGAACTAAAAGTAAGAAAATAAACATCAAACTTCTATGGTAGGTATACTTAATTTGGTTTCAGTTAAGGTTTTCGACCATTTTTGTACCAGTGTACAAAGGCGTACTAAAAACGTTATTAGATGATAAAAAGAAGTATTAGGGACCTAACCTATCCAAGGGACAGGGCCTGATAAGGCATGGCGTTTGCATTGGCGACCTAAAATCACATTAATAGATAGTAGAGCCACGCTGATTTCAGCACAAACGAGCAGGTTCGATCGGGCGGTATGCTATCGTGTTTCGTTGGTAAGGGCGTGAACGGAGGCCTAATGATACAGAAGCATTTCAAAAGGCCGCCATGGTGTGGGTCACCATACTACATTGTTGCATTGTCTGCATTCGCAAAGAGTATGGTGACTACTACTGTCTGGGCTGCAACTGAAAGTCAGCACTAGTGCATTACGCAAAGCAATATGCCGAGCTGTGGTCCTTAACGGTACAGATATAATTTTGTTGTATTATATTTAAAATACTATGTAAAGTATTGCACAATGTGCCAATTAAAATATTTTTCTTTCTTTCTTACTTTTGTTTTTTGATCATGTTTTCTATCAGTTCAGTTAGAGTACACTTTGACAGTTCCATCTGGGTTCACCCAGAGCATGGCACCAGAGATCAGCCGTTGATGTAGTTTTTGGTGGAAATATGACATACTCCTGACTTCTGCTACAATTCTTTTCAGACAAGAAATTTTCCATCCCGTAACCCAAAAAACAAATACCAAAGCTATGACATTTTGATTTTAAGAATATAAAAATTTACATTAACATAAACTAACATTGGGTATTTCCTTGTAAAGGCTGGGATTTTTATTTTATTACTTTTACATAATTATGAGGTTCTGTTTTAATACCGAAAAACAAATCTATCTTAAATATCTTAGACATTGTTTTTTATATACTAGTGGTCGAATTTCGACCATAAACCTATTGGCATAATTTTTACCATTGGCATATTTTTCGTAAAAAGGGGTATAAAGTTTTGCATCACGTATTAATATGTAGATATTCCATCATCGTAAAATTTTGGACATTGACATTCTATGTAGGTACATCTGTATTAGTTTCACCAAATATCAGTTATTAAATACTTATCACTTATTTAACAACTCATTATTTTGTCATCAATTAATAATCGATACTTAATTTCCAGGTAAGTTAAAGAAACTCACAACAGTGATTCCTTCTACTTCAAAGTAGTTAGTTGTATCTAGAATTGGTTATAAAAATGTGGAAATATCTATTTATAGTGTATGTGTTAATTGCGTGTGTGAAATCGGCTAGTGATAATAATTGGCAAGTGGACGACGTACTCGATATATTACAAGCTAGAACCACAACAACGCGACCAAACATCAAAGTCAAGCCCCATGCCAAACACCATTAGGTTTTCCCGCTTCACATACAAGACCCTCCATTCTCAAACCATACTGGAAACCATCAGTTTCAAATCGGATGACTAATAACAATTTATTTCCATCTCACGTCTTTCCATTTAATTTTGGCATCGGAAATCTCGGAGGTTTCAATCGTCGCTTCTCATTTCAACCTTATAACGTGTTTAAAAAAACTTTACCTTGAGCATATGTCCAAGGTGAACCGACTGGTCACTCCGGAACGGGTTTCAGACCGTATAAGCCTTTGAATTATAATACTAGCCGTCGAGGTACAGCGACAACGTGTACAGGTCACGTAACTACAACACATGCGAGTGACGCGACTGAGGAAAACAATGATATAAATAATTATAGTTCTCATGAGTATGACATAGATGTGCGAAAAGATTCTTTATAATCACGCAGACTAGTAAATAGTATTAGAAGCCAAAGATCTCTGTAGCACTGATAACATATAACTATAATATTAATGTTTTAACTTTAAATATTCCTAAATGTTTAAGGTAAAAAGAGACAGAAGATTGATATTTTTCGTTAATTATTTTATTCGTTTTCGTGATACAGTGGAAACGAATCAAACGGGGGATGTTTTGACTTTGAATTTGTAATCAGTTTTTTTTGCATAAATTAGCGAACGGAAACTGGTTTTTAAAACATATAATTTGTTATATGAAGATGAAGTCTGAAGTCTGTGGTGCATAAGTGAGCGTACAACGCACTTGGATAGACAGCCTGAGCGGGCGTATAAGTTATCGCTACATTTTATTTCTTTTTAAAATGAAATTCGGTTGGGTTGTGTGTGTGTTGACAATAGTGACTTTCTGTGACGCGTCCTTTTTAGGGGAAATCATAAATGGGGCGCACGAAGCGGCTGGTGCTATTATTGGTGGAATTTCTAGTGGTGTTCATTTTGGTATAAATGGTGGTCATCAGCGATATCCTCCCCGCCCTAATGGACCACACAGACAAGAAAAACCGGAGACAGTTGTGGTCGTCGTAGAAGATGAGCCAGATCAACCGAACATAGGCCCAGGACAATATAATCCAAACGGATATGGCACATTCAATAAACCACGTCCAAATCCCGGCTCAGATCAAAACCCCTACCAATATCAAAATGAAAATGGTTATGGGAATAAGGACCCAAACAATTTTAATCAAAACGGTAATTGGAATAACCATAATCAACAAAATGGCCCAGGACAATATGGCAACCAAAACTTAAAACCAAACCACCCGTTGCGTCCCAATAACAAGAACCCCCAAATAAACCCAAATATTCCTCAGTACAATCATCAAAACCAAGACAGCTTTCCAAATAATCAAAACAATCAACATGGCAATCCCAATCGACCTATCAACCCAAATAATCAAAATGTAAATGTTGGTAATGGAGCCCTTAACCCGCACAGCCAATATGGGAAACCCAACAATCAGCCCACGAATCCAAATAACCAATTCGGAAATTCCAACAATCAGTATGGAAATACTAATAACCGGCCCCTAAACCCGAATGGCCATTATGGAAAACCCAACAATCAACCCGTCAATCCAAACAATCAGTTCGAACATTCCAACAACCCAATTGGAAATTTAAATGAACAGGGTCAAAATACAAATCTGAATAACTATGGAGATGGTAACCGTCCTTCTTATTCTACTGTCAAGCCGAACCAGGGCCGACCAAATAATCAAGGACAAAATGAAGACCACCTTATAGGAATACCTCCAGTAGACAATAGTATGAAATTCCCTGGAGCAATTAATCAGGGAAGTTTTGATAACAGCAACGAACACAAAACAGACACAAACAATATCAAAAACAACGTAGAAATCTCTACAAAAGACCCCAAGGGTGTCGAGGAGTACCCATTGTTCCTTCCACTAAGTCCGAATGAATATCATTATGGAGGTGACAAAATAGATGTCAATGGCCCCAAACGTGAAGCAGATAACAGTAAACCGAAACCAGCAGATGATGACGAAGAATTTCCAATTGACATAAGAATTGAGAATCAGTAAATAAATTAAAATAATTTAAAAACTTTATTTAAATACTGCATTTGGAATAGTGAATTAATATTTATTTGAAGATATTTTATGTTGTGTTTATTTTATGGATCTCTGGAAAAAAAATTAATATATTTATTAAAACATGAGTTAATAAAAATAGGTATTCGTTATAATAACTAAAGCGTCAAGTTTTTTTTTAATTGCACTGACATTATGTAGAATCTTAATTTAGATAAAACTGTAATCCTAACGATAGTGTTCGGTCGATATTGTGTAAACGTATTGTCTTCATAAAGTAACAAAATTAAGAATTTAGGAATTTATCTAGTAGTCTATCAAATATTTTAAATTCAATATTACAGTTAACATGATTGTTTTAATATTAAATAGTCAGGTTCATTACTACCTTACTTAGAAGTCATAACGTAATATGTTAAATTTCACTTAATGGCTGTCACAATAAGTAGTTACATATTAGGAATATTCCGTTATTAAAACATGAAAAAAACACACTAGATGATTTAAGATGCATGTGATACTCAAGGCACGAGAAGGAAACTACGTTTCAATTTAATACTACATGTGAATGATTATGTAAAATAAAAGGTTTTTTTAAAGAACTGTATTTAATTGTTTTCAAAACATCTATTTTTAACATTGGCTGGTTTATATTTCGTCTAAAAATAAGGATATGATATTTAAAGCGAACGCTTTAGTCATTAATGCGTTAAAATGTAATCTGTAATCTTAAATTTTTAAATATTTTTAGTAACATGCTTGACAGAGAATAAAATTATGATGTCATTTAATGATATCACAATTAAATATGAAATGTTATTCATCTGATTTTCCTTCTAGTTACTGGACTGTGGTTCAGACGAGTGGACGTTCATATATATGTTTACGCCTTAGCAACAGTCAGTTAAATATCTTTACTTTTGACTATGTTCATTCCAAAGAAACTAAGAGGCTTAGATAAAGCACCTGTCAGATACATAAGTAAACAGAATAATAAATATTCTAATGATATTTTTCTAATAGGAAATCATATTATAAAACGAATACGAACATGAATTAAAATAAATTAGTGATAAATTCACCTTTAACCTACACCAACACACATTAAATTATACATTTAACGTAGTCGAAGATTCAAAATAATCTTGCGTGCGTAGATACTTGTAGCGAAGGTTGTTCATTTATATGTCCCACGAAATTATCATTAACTTAATGGCTTGGCCTTAAATGCAAAAAGCGTGAAGCCAAATGAACAACAAACAGATTTCTTATAACACATCCAACTGTATCTCAATAAAGACATCCCTATCTGCTACTATAATAAAATAAGTTTCTACACTTATATTAATAACGAATTCCTACAAGTGGGACATAATCCTGTCATGAGTGAGTTACTCATCGTTCTCGCTTTAACAGCAGTAGGAAAAATCCACGGCCAGGGAGCAGTCGCGTCACAAGTTTTGCATGTAAATCCTTTGCCCGTCATTGACCACCGACCGGTTTCATATTTCGAACAAGAAAGATTCCAAACACCGGCACCGACGGCACGCCTGTATACAAACGCATATCGGCCAATTGTTTACGAGAATTCACAAGATTACGGAAGTGACAATATTGACTTCACACCAACGACCGTGAGACTGACTGAGCCGAAGCGGAAACTTTTTGCATCAGTCAGAATATCAGCTGAGATGCATCGACCTTTGGAAAACACTGAGACTACGAGTAGCCGAAATACCTACAGTGCCGAACAAAAAAATGAAAATAATGTGAAAGAAGACAGAGTACTGACGTCAAATGATCACGTAAACTTTGTTATACCACCAGAAATCGCAAACAACCCAAATATAAATTTGACTACAGAGAAGCCTAAAACTAATTTGGATCAAATACCTTCAGTTGTTGATGTAGATCACAGGTCATCATTTGATGGCGATATGTGTCCCCCCGGTTCTGTGCGAATAAAAGGCGTATGCGTACAAAAAGATTAGTGAAACATTGTACAAAGTTGTGTGAAAGTGTCACAGTATCAAGCAAGAGTGAATCGTTTAAAAATTACGCTTTTAGGGTCAAACTTGAAGAACCAGTAAAATTGGCCAGTGAAGGATTTATGTATGTTTACATTTGTCGTAAAAATTTTAAATGGGGAGTTCAAATAATATTAAGAACATATTATTATAGTTAATTAAATAAAATAATATTGATATATTGAATTCTGACATATAAGTGTTTTTTTTTCTTAAACTTAAAATATAAAAGTACGTAGGTTCATCATAAAAATACGAATTATTATTTTGAACAATATATCCTATCACTCTAGTATTTTAAATGTGAAAGTTTGTAAGGATTGTGTGTGTTTGTTACTCTTTCACGCAAAAACTACTGAACGGATTCGAACGAAACTTTACAGTAATATAGCTTATTCATCAGATCACTTATACAGAGATTTACATCAGGCTACTATTTTCCGCTGTAACCGACATACATACGAGCAGAGCCGCGAGCAACAGCTAGTATATTATATATTCAAGGCATCTTCACTGAAGAATATAAATATTTACATTGATTGAAAAAGTTGACTGAAATGATTGAAAAAAATACATTGATTCTATGTATCAATGTAATTTTTTCATACAATACTGTCCTTACACTGTCCAAACAAAATTTATCTGTAGGAAAATGAAAATCCAATAATGACTTACGTTACTAATAAACCATAAATGCCTCTTATGGCAAAGAATAACAATAAAGTATTTTAATAAGACATATTGTATGCTGCCTACGAGAAGGTCTTCTAGTTATTTACGTAAAGTTGACAATACTACTCTTGATGTATAAATTTAATACTTAAAAGTGTTACAACTGCATGTGTGACCAGTTATAATCGTATGAGGTTAAAATAACCAAACATGCTTTTTTTGTTACTACCTATGATGATAATATTTATGTATTTTAAAATAACTTCGAACATATGGGTGGTTTTAAGTAAAAAAATATTTTGTTACTTTCATGTCAAGTCAAAGTGTTGCTGTTTTATTTTTGTTGCTTTATGATAATCAAATAACATAAACATACATAGTAACATTCAGTACAGAGGCTCTACACTGTTCTACTATATACGATAATTCTACATTATACACATATACTATTTCTCAATTTAAAAACAGTAATTACGTCCAACTATTCTGACTAAATAAAAAGTTAGAAAGTAAAGTTGTTGGTAAAAAAAAATTAAGACCACAAATTTGAATAAACTTCTCCTAAAAAGATGAACTGAAACATAAAATACCGCTATGGTCGTGTTTTTGTCACTTTCTGGTTTCTTAAAACGGTTTCCGAATTTAAAAGAATTTAAAAGTAATGACGCATAGCGAAAGATATACAAACGAATATAACGAGTATATTTTACCTTCTTATTTTATCTGGCTCAGAAAATAATGTACGTATAGGTTTTACATATCATGTTTTGTATATCTTGTGTTCACTTTTTGTATTTCATGTTTTTATTATCTCAAAGAAATAAAGCGTGTGAAATAGATTGAGAATAGGAGAGCTACGCTGATTTCAGCACGAACAGGCCGGCTCAACCGGGGTGTTACTACAGAAACTTATCGTAAAATGACAGCGTTCGTGCTGTTGTGTTTCGTTGGTAAGTGCGAGACCGGAGGCCCAATGATGCAGAAGCATCACTAGGCCGCCATGGTGTGGGTTGTCATGCTGCATTGTCTATTTTCGCAATGAGTATGGTGATCACCACTCTTGGATTTTGCATATGCTTTCAATCATGCAGAGCAGACTCATTTAGGCACGGCCAAATATAAAAAAGCTATAAAAAATGAATATCAAAAAAAGATAATTCAGTTAATATAACATTAAAGTAGTAAAAGACAGAAGTAAACATATACAGCTGGAATACGATGTAACTATTCCCTGTTGCTAAACCGATCCTGGTAAGTATCATTTTATGCTGGGTAGCTTGGAAAGTGTGATATATATTTAGTTATCTACATTGATTTTGAAAGATTACAAGAAATAAGTTTCGCCATTACATTGTTTAAATATTTTTTCTTTTTAATTTTATATATATATAACAACTTCGTAATATGAATTGATCAAACATTAAAAACCTGGAACTCTCTACCAGCGCACGTGTTATCCCACTATGATCCCGGAATCTATAAGCAGGGCGTAAAAAGCATCTCACTAAGTTGTAATAGTGCCCACAGTATGTGACCCATCACCAAGTCACCATTGTCCTTATTCGCATTAAGGATGGTGGTCACCACTCTTGGATTGTGCTCGTGCTCATTGTGCATCTGGCAGACCATATGCGTAAAGCGTTTAAAGGATTTCTTCAGAAATCCCTGTAAGAAACTGATAGCAATAAATGAGTTATTCGTGTCAAAACGGCTTGTCGACCGCCAAATAAGATTTTAGAAACCCGCCCTTTCTAGTTTTCCGAGTATTAGTTTTACAACCTAGTTTTTCTTTACCGTTTCAACCTATTGAACAAGATACATATAAACGTCTGCTTTCTTTATGACTGTGTCATTCATACGGATGCTGATGGTTTTTATTTTTTGGTTTATTTAGATCAGATGATCTTAATTTTGTAAAGGTTCATTGCTAAGCTACAGTGATTTCCTATCAATGTAGCTTAATTGAGTTCAGAATCAAAATAGGTTTTATATAATACCTATATTTATAGACTCTGTAAGAGTCTTGAATTCCTTGAGAATATGTGAATTATTTTTCGAACTTTTGCATGTGTCCTGAATTGGAACTTTAATAGGGTATCTGTTGATTCTACCACGATTCTCAGTAATTTGTTCAGTTCAGTAGGTAGGTTCGCGTCGATATATCTAAGTTTCAGAACGTTTAGTCCTTAGTTTTAGAGAATATTAATACTTTTAGACCTGTATGTTTTTTAATAACGATTTGTAGGGTCACTACGCGGTACGTTTGCGTAGGATTTATAAAACCATTACCATAATTATCTAGCACAGTGGACGAACTATCTTTTTAAGCTTATTTTGACCTTGAAATCACACTTACTTTTTTCTGCGTAGTGTTGTATTTTCTAAAATAAGATACAAACTTAGATTTATTCAGATTCTATATCAGAGTGGTGGGCGCATATACTAGACAACCTATTTCTATAATATGCAGTATCTCGTCAATCTGTTGGACTTGTTTGATCTATGCTTGGGTTAATTTACGTCAGATCTCCCAGTAGAAGCTTTGTCTGTATTAAATCTCGAGGCAATTAAATTGTTACAGTATTACTTATTACTTGTAAAGTATACTTTAATAAATATCAAACTGCTTGCAAACGCCTATAAAAAAATTTCATCATACAACTAACATTAAAATTTAGAAATATCTATACAAATAAAAAAAAAATTGAGTGTTGGCTTGTAATATTAAAATAAGCACTTTTTAATAAATGCACACGTATGTATACACGATACGTGTAACAATTTTTTTTTATTTTGTCTGCCTGTCTGTCGGTCATTCGGTCTGTCTGTTTGATCCGGATAATCTCTGAAATGGCTGAACCGATTTTGATGGGACTTTCACTGGCAGGTAGCTGATGATCTAAGGAGTAACTTAGGCTACTTCTTTTAAGACTAGCTTTGATCCGCGGCGTTTCTCGCGGTACAACAATAACCGCGGGTAAGCCAGTTTTCTATAAAAATAACTATTCGTAGCTACAATTACATTTCTTTGTATATGGTTATTGAGGTTGTATAGATTTATTTATAGCATTGTATCAAACGTAATATTTCATCTAAAAGCGCATTTTATGAGTCGGAAAAACACGTCACGTTTTAAATTGCATATAATCTGGGAAACTGTTGTCAGTCTTAGTCATCTCAAGATCGTATTATTACACCAACGTAAGCATATAACACCGGTGCATGTGTAGCTAAACGTTATGAGAACGTAAATGTTACGTCCAAAGACAGTAACTAAACATTCTAATGCTCGGCCAATGGTCAAATCGAATCATGTAATTAAAATTTAAATAGAAATCGTTATTTTATCACTTATCGTTACGAATATTGTTAAATATCCAAATGTTGAGCAAGTGAAACATTATACAAAACCAGCAACGTTATAGATTACTAGCCGACTCACGCAACCTCGTTGGCGTCTTCTATTGCCCGTAGCGTGATAATTTTCCCCCGTTTTCGAAACATTTTTCATTGGTGCTCCGCTCCTATTGCTCCTAGCGTGATGATATATAGCCTATAGCCTTCCTCAATAAATGGGCTATCTAACACTGAAATAATTTTTCAAATCGGACCAGCGGTTGCTGAGATTAGCGTGTTCAAACAAACAAACAAACTCTTCAGCTTTATATATTAGTATAGATATGACAGGAGCGACATTACCGATCCTTTATACGCCTGCTAGAGCAGGCGAGTAAAGATTCGGAACCGGTTATTTAATAAAAACAACTGTATTCTAAAGTAGACTTTAGAACACAGTTTTTTTTATTTAATAAATAAAATATGCCTGCCTGCCTATGCCTATGACTGCCTCGGTAGCGTAGTGGTAGCGTATGCGACTGCTGTGCTTGAGGTGTCGGGTTCGAATCCCGGGTCGGACCAAGTATTTGTATGATCTGCAAATATTTGTTTCGGAGTTTGGGTGTTTTCTATCTATAATATGTAAGTATTTACAAAAAAAAACTGTATATATGTAATTATATCAGTTGTTTAGTACCCATAACACAAGCTCTGCTTAGCTTGGGACTAGATGGCGTTGTGTGTTAGATGTCCGAAATATTTATTATATCTATACTAATATATAAAATTGAAGAGTTTGTTTGTTTGTTTGAACATGCTAATCTCAGGAACCGCTGGTCCCATTTGAAAAATTCTTTCGGTGTTGGATAGTCCATTTATCGAGGAAGGCATATATCAAGGGGTATATATCATCACGCTACTACTAATAGGAGCGGAGCAACAGTGCAGAATGTTTCAAAAACGGGGAAAATTTTCACGCTACGGGCAGTATAAGGCGCAAACGAGGTTGCGTGGGTCAGCTAGTGCATTATATACACACAGTTGTTTATTAATTTTGTAGTGTAGGACGGCCACAGGCCAGGTGAAGTGACGACTTGAGCGAAATGGCTAACAGGAGCTGGATGAGAAGCCGACGATCGAACAAGTGGAGATGTGTATGTCCTAGACTGCGATAGGCTGATGATGATGATGATTAATTAAAAAATATAGACTAGTCACGATGATCAATACAAGTATGTATTGAGTAGTATGTGTAAGTGTAAAGTATACTTGAGTAGCACCAGAAGACAAAGGTTAAAATATTATAGTTAATTTTTATTTAAAATCAAACATTTTTTTTATAAGACTACTAGCTTTTCGGCACGCGGCTTCGCTCACGCAGACTTTCATCCCCTGATTTACCCTCTTATGGGTGGAATTTCAAAAATGCCTTTCTTAGTGCTCACTTACGTTATATAAAGAACCTACATGCAAAATATTAGAATTCTAAGTGCAGCGGTTTGGGCTGTGCGTTGATTTCTGGGTATGTCAGTCGGTCAGTCATCTTCCTCTTATATATATATAGATTAAGTTTATTTTGTTTAGTAGTAATGTGTAGTATTTGTTACTTATCGAATAATTTATGCATGTATGTATTTGTTCTTCTTATTGACTTGTTATTAAGTTATGGGAAAAATATATATCACATAAATACGTACCTTAGACATAAAATATAATATCGTAAAAAACAAGATTTTAATAAACGTGAAATTTGTCGTTAGAGAGTCACGCTTCGGCACGAATGGGCTGGCTCGACCGGAGAGATAGCACAGCCTCTCAAAAAACTGGTGTGAAACAGCGCCTGCGCTGTGTTTCACTGAGTGAGTGAGGATACCGCAGCTCCATACCAAATAACATAAATATTTCACTGGTTCTGGACATCTATGTACATATAAATGAGTTGCCGAAATGTATGTACGCGAATAACTTCCGATCGGCTGCACCAAATTTTTTTTTTTTACGTTCCTTATTGTTAGGACAAGGTTTGTGTTCGAGAAAAATTCAAATATAACGGACAGCCTGTAAGAAGCTGAGATAGATATGTAAATATGGCGGTACGAAATTCGCCGGGCAGCTAGTTATGTTATAATGCTAAGTTAATCATTTGCTTATAACATTTATGGAAGAAGGAAAACAAAGACGGGTTGGATAAAGCATTAGTAACTCAAGAAGCTGAACCGACTTTTATGATATTTGATTTGTCTGAGCCTCAAGTAGCAACTATGTTTTAAGAATTCGACAAAAATTTGACGTAAATACTCTCATACGTTGTGTTTGAAATCTAATACGGATGTAGAGTAGAGCTGTGACTAAAAACTTTAATAGGTAAACATGTAGAGTTATATTATTGCACGTTGTACGATCTTTTCGTTGCAATTTGTTAATCTCGTTCAGACTGACAACTACAACTGAACGTAAGTCTTGTCTTGTAAGAAAACATAATTTATTGGTTTTTACTTTTTGTTATGTCCGATTTAAAACTCACAAAATTAAAAAAGAAAAAAATTCAAACTTGATGAAACAAATGAATCTTCTAACACATAGATCATATGGTTGTTGATGACTGGTTCATATGTATACCTATAATTATCATTTTTGTACTCTTCTATTTTTTATGTTGAAAATTTAGTTTTACCTACAAAAAACAATTTTGTTTTTGTCTTTGTTGATTTCTGAACAGATAGGTTACCAAGTATCTGTCAAAAAAATCGAGAGCTCAATACTCATACATAAACATAAAATTAAAGATATAGGTGAATAAATACTTATATTTGTTTACTAGTAATGTTTTTATAATAATGTTATGTGGAATTATATTTTCCTCACTGCATGGGGAAAACACACGTTCTTAATAAGATTGACGTTGTACTCATGTACCTACCTACTTAACTATTTAATTAATAGTGCTATAAAAGTTAAGACTGTTTTGACATAGACAAATATAAATTATAGATACATAGTTTATTGGTGTTCATCTTGACATATAGATTAAAGTTCTTCGTTACAAGACCAATAAAGGTAAAAGAAGCTCTCTAGTCAAGTGTCTGTTTGTAATTCCAAAATAACAGTTTTTCACTGAATGCACATAAAAGTATATTTCCGTGCCGGTTAATCTCTGCTGGATAGCTTTTATACGGAATATATATAACTATTTTTAAAGTTACTTCGCTTTGCGGCCTTGCCCGTGGTTGTTATTGTAAACAAACAAAAGCAACCGTGGGTGACACCACGTGGCTCAGCTAGTATAGTATTCATCTAGAATATTGTATAGACCTTAAATAATTGTCGCCAATGGTATTTCCCAATCGATAAGATCTTCAAACATGGAAGAAAACAGCGTCCTCCCACGTCATAGGTCGCCCACGATCTGATCGTTGTTGAGTTTCAGGTATCCACGTACGAAGTTGTTTTCAATAAAATTATACGTAGTCGAGTGTAAATAAATAAATAAATGTTTCGGGCATATAACACACAACGCCATCTAGCCGTCTTAAGCTAAGCAGAGCATGTATTACGGGTACTAGACAACTGGGTGCTAGATACATAAATACTTTTGTAATAAATATATACATATTAGGTATAGAAAACACCCAAACTCCGAATAAATATTTGTTCAAACATTTTGTCCGACCTAGGAATCGAACCGAGACCTGAAGCACAGCAGTCGCAGTCGAGTCAAACGTACCGTATCTGCTCGTTTTCCCCATGAGATTAAAATTAATATAGTTTTAAATAACGAATATTAATATAAAAATAGTTTTAAGATAAGTCGGACCAAAAGTTGAAAAATATAATCTACACAGATGAATAAAATGGAAGTGTCTGTCTGTTCGTTCCGGCTAATCTCTGAAACTGTTTTGACGGGACTTTCACTGGCAGATGGCTGAAGTTATAAAGGGTAACTAAGCTCATTTTTTACTAGCTTTGCCCCGTTGTTGTAAAGATTTAAAAACAGCCGCGGTTAACACCGCGAAGCTAATCTAGTTCTTAATATAGGAAAAAAAATATGAATAAAAATATTAGTATTATTGTAAAAATATGGGAACCCAAAAATACTAGATCATCAAGGTACGTCATAGCGCTTCGTCTTATTAGAGCTGGTAGCAAGGAACTTGTTTTCATTAATTTCGAGTGTTCTGTGTGTTGTCTATACATAAAGGATTTTTTTAGTTTACCTTACTTTTCTCCATATCTAAGGGATTCAAATTGAATGGCTAGTCCTCTTCCTTCTTAGACACTTCTGTTTTTTATATTTATAAAGTTCAATATAGTTAGTTAATAACAAAAATAATTAATTTCTTTTCCGCGTATGATGCTTAACAAATAAATAAAATTGGAGTGTCCATATAGTGAGTGGAGTGTACATATACTAAAATATTTTTTACAATTGTTGTCCGTCTGTCTATCCGTTTGTTCTGGCTAATCTCCGGAATGGCTGGACCGATTTTGACGGGACTTTCACTGACACTGACAGATAGCTGATCATATAAAGAGTAACTTAGGGCTCTTTTTTTTTAACTAGCTTTGCCCCGCGGTGTTACCCATGGTTTTTGTAGTACTGCGGGTAACACCGCGGGGCTCAGCTAATGAACTTTATGAATTTTGTTTGTTATGTAAATAGGTATTCTTAGGAATCAGAAGCGGTTTATATTAAAAAGAAAACATTAATCAACCTAGGAAGTTTTATTCCTTACAAGACGCCAATCTTTTAATACCAATTTGAATGAATTTGAGCCACTAATTGCCATCGATCCTCGAATGGGCCTTAATGGCCTTGGTGAAAGAACCTAAAGATTTAGTAGTGAACTAACTTAAGTAACAATTCAAATTGTATCAGAAAGTAACATAGGCTCTACTCACTCTGTGTAGAAAAGAAAGAAAAAGGTTGCAATTTCTAATAAGCTCCTTTCTTTTTTACCCATACGTAAGGGCATGCAACGAACTGAAATCTTTTGTACTGCTGTTTCATTATCAATCGAATCTTACAAAGAAATCTTATTCAACTTTGCTTCAGACGACCGTTATACAAATTGGTCATTTTATACAAAATCATAGCGCCTGCCTATTTCTTTATTCTCTGAACTGCGACTAAGATTACTATGTATATAAATTATCGTAGGAGATTTCGTTCGGTCCATTATCCTTAAATACCAATGTAATAATATACCAATAAGGCATGATAAGTCGTAAGTATTTTTGTAGCAGTAGACTTACACAGGAGTACACTCATTATTTAAATTAAATATAATATTTTCCGTCTTCTTCATCTTGATTTAATAAAAATATTTTTATAAGTAATTCATGAATTCCATAGCTCTTTACTATTTAAAAGACAACTCCCGCATTTGGAATATACATCCTGTGTATTCCTTTACTTCCATGGTAGGAGACTTTACATACATAAATGAAACGGACACAAAGAACACCCAGAGACAGAACAACAATTTGTGAACACAAACACATACAAAGTGTTTTCCCATGTGGGAATTGAACTCACAACACTTGGCGCTGTAGAAAGTGGCGTGGTGACCGCTTAAACCAATTTTTTTTTGTTTAGTGTGGAAGCCCCCTCGGTCCGTCACTCCGCCGAGGTTTGCGGCGGGGCGGTGTGTCGGAATCGAACTGAAACCACACGGTGTGCCAATCTGTGTCTGAGACGGAAGGGGTCCGGAGACGTCAAAGTTGATTACTCCACGCTTTAGCATTCCTGATGATTTCACGATATCGAAACTATAATACGAATATTTTTTGTGTGTAACAGAAACATGAAGAACATATCGAACTACAGAGTAACACATTATAATATGCGTTTTATTTAAATGTTCGTATTTCATGATGTAACTGAAACTAACAATATCAGTTGAATATCAACAGTGATACTTATCCTTCTACGCTTATGCAGCCATATCGTGACGCCCTTAGCCATTACGAGACTCCGGGCAGGCAGGTCATTCCGTTGTCGTTGTTTAGTTGATTTTAGTTTTAGGTTAAGTTTTTGTGTTTGCTACAAAAAATCGCGAACAAAATTAGTATAAGTTCTCAGCTTAACTAGCGAAATGAAACACGGAAATCCCTGAACGTTACGTAATCGTAAACATCACGATAACCAGTACCGGCGTTAGGGTGGGGCGCGGGTGGGCGGTCGCCCAGGGCGCCAGATAAAAAGGGGCGCCGCAGGCGCCCCTTTAAAACCCATCGCTCATAGTTCGAGGTCTACTTACTCGTAAATTCCCTAAATTAAGCGAAAAAATCTATGTTTGCAACACTGGAATCACAACACAATCAAACACTCCGAACTGAGCACTGCATGCAGTTAATTTTATCCGGAATCCCCAATCATAGAGAAACACATTGTCTTTCTCTTTTTAATATTTAAGTTAATAAAGTTTAACAAAAATAAAACCGACTTCAAGGTTCGATTCTCTTGGATGCCATCATCAGATCTTAGTGTCCTTATCATGATACCACCGTTGGAATATCTTCTTTCCATTAAAAAAAGAAACATCATAATCGGTTTATACACGACGAAGTTATTCGCGAACAAACTCTACACGCTGGCAGAATGTCCGGCGTGTGGGGAGTCGAGGCGTGATCTTGTGACGGCCATCGGGGTGCTCTCTCTCGGTATCATGATTGCAGCCAAGTTATGTTTGCGAAGGTGACGGCGAAGCGGGGCTGGGAGCGGTTTAGAACTTTCTCGGTTCGCCAGGCCCGGGCCAGGTACTGCAGACAACTCAAGCGCTGGAGATCGTAAAACGATCTCCGTCCTCCATAAGCGAAAGCCTGGGCGTGACAGGTGAGGACAACTGTCACACTAGCAGAAGCAGGCCGGGTTGAGTGCCTTTTGGGGACAGCAACGGTAACATCGGAGTTCCCACACAGGAGGGGACCATCTGCACACCGTAGGTGGCCCGAGGTACATCGGGGTTCCAGGGTTTTTCTTTCTAGAGTGCACCTGGTTCCCAGGTTCCAGTAGCCGAGACATCGTGCGGTTTTAGCCGGTTCGAGTCCGACATGCCACCAGCAAGTCGGTATCCAGAGGGATTTCCGCAAAGGAAAAATATACAAGGATGACTCCATTGATGATGTAAAACAAATACAATGTTCATCCATGGAAAATTCTAACTGATCACTTGGGGCTATAAACTAGAAAAAAAAATCAGTGACCACGTTGGGAAGCAAGAATAAGCAGTGTTAAAGCAGTCCGTTACCAAATTACTGCCATCCATGATGCTTACATAACTTTACTATTGAAATCCAGACAACTGATGTTCAAGTGTCTCATGAGACTATTACTCCAGCTGAACATCTAAAAGATTTCAGAATTTGAATTATTCAACTGTCTTCTGGACACTATATTAATTTCAGTCAATGAAAGGTTCGAACAGTTAACTTAGTACGAAATCTTGGTCTTTTTTGAAAAATATTAAACAGATTCAGGAAAGAGAAAAAGTTTTTTTCAGCGTCGTTTTTTGTCGTAGTTGGGTTTTAGTATTTACTTTTTTTATTTAAAATGTTTTGGTGCCTCTATAATACTAATTTCTTTGCAAAGTATATTTTAAACTAGCTGAACCCCGCAGTGTTACCCGCGGTTATTGTTGTACCGCGAGTAACGCGGCGCGACAAAGTTAGTCTAAAAAAAGTAGCCTAAGTTACTCCCCGTATCATCAGCTACCTGCCAGTGAAACTCCCGTCAAAATCCGTCCAGCCATTCCAGAGATTACCCGGAACAAACAGACAGACAGACAGACAGACAGACAGACAGACAGACAAAAATGTTTTTAACTACATTTTTCGTATATGTTCCGTGTATACATACATATGCATTTATTAAAAAGTGGTTATTTTGATATTACAAACAGACACTCCAATTTTATTTATTTGTATAGATAGATACCACAGAAATATCACAATTATCCAATAAATACGGACAAAGTCACGAGAAAATGCCAATCTAATATATAAAATTCTCGTGTCACAGTTTTCGTTGCCATACTCCTCCGAAACGGCTTGACCGATTCTCATGAAACTTTGTGAGCATATTGAGTAGGTCTGAGAATCGGCCAACATCTATTTTTCATCCCCCTAAATGGTAAGGGTCACCCGTCCTTAAAAAAAAATTATGGCAAAACGACGTTTGCCGGGGCAGCTAGCAATATATATATTTTTTAAATGTTCAAGTAACGCCCTTTTGTATGATACCAAACACGGCATATTTCTCTCATATTTATTTTTTAATACACTACTTTGCGTCGGCTTGAGGGAGAAACAGATTTAGTGACACGTCATATAGCCTATTATCAGCGGGCAATCAAGACGCTTCTAACGATACCTCATTTGTCTTATTCTGACTAGTATTTTCAGAAATAAGGATGGAACAAACAAGCATACCATAGAAATACCACATTTATCGAATAAATACCTCTCCAAAGTCACGAGAAAATGCTAATAATATATGTATTTTTGAAATGTACAAGTAACGCCCTTTCCAATGATACCAAACACGACATATTTATCTAAAATTTATTTTTTAAAACAGTACTTTATGTCGGCTAGAGGGCGCCACATTAGATTCAGTGACACGTCATATAGCCTACAACCAGAAGACGATCATGACGCTTCTAGCGACACCTAATTTGTCCAGTTCTAATGAGTAGTGAAGGAGCTAAGAGGGAACAAATGAACATACATACATACATACATACATAGACTGTCAAAATCATAACCCTTCTTTGGCTTTGCCGTAGTCGGGTAAAAATCCGACTTTGTCAAAGTCTGTGGGGATCTCCAATTAAAATTGACTCTAAATCAAACATAGATGGTTATATGTCATGTACTAAACTCATAAGTCTGAAATATTTTTTGCCTGATCAGAACGTTTCCTACTTTTGTTTTAAATTTTATCAAAAATCACAACCTACAAGAAAGTATCCAAATGTGTAGATAGCATTTCGCATATCTTTGACTATACCTTAATAGTTGCTAGTGGGGAGAGGAGTTTTTCATACAAAACCCATCTTCGATCAATAATATCTCAACCTAGATTGACAAACTTAGCAACTTAGTCAATTGAAAAATAAATTGCTAAAAAAAACGTCGACTTTGATAACCTTATAAAAGAGTTCACTTATGGAAAGGCCAGAAAGGTATTTTTTATGATAAATAATTGTTTTTTTTTGATAAATGCATATTGAATTATATCATTTCCCTTTTTTCGTATGGGTTTTAATTGCAGTTGGGGGGCGCCGTAGAAATCTCGCCCCGGGCGCTGGTAGTGTTAAAACCGGCACTGACGATAACAACCAGGCAAGAGGAGGGCAATTCCTGATTTCACTGCACTTCTTAGATAGAAAATCATTGGGATCGCACTGGGAAAACATTTTGAGCGCCGATAACAGTGGATAATGTATCTACTTTACTTGAAGAACATCAATTTTTGTGCTTATCATAACGTCCTTTAGCTATCAAAGGTTCATTACGAATTCACTTATGTGGCGAAATCATAATATGATTGTGATCGACTATTTCATGAAATATTGTGACCACAGTATGAGTTAGCCTTTAATTTGCTACACTCCATAAATTTTTATTGCAAAACATCATTTGAGTTTGGCACATAAAATTAGCTATTTCATAATTTTTATTTTTAAATACCAAATCATATAATGACAACAATAGGTATGCGAACGACAAATTAACTCGTCAATCAATATCGCTTTAACTGTTGAGAAGTTAAAAATGGACTACCTACAAAAGTAATAAACTTTGCTTATTCTGGACAAACAAGTATTTTTCTAAATCAACTCAGAATACACGTTAATCTGTGCTTAGAACCGATTTATAATACAGCATGTGTAATACTCAATAGTTTAATAAGTATAGTACATTTCACAATATCGCTCGTAATTGATTGATAAAACTTTGGTTGATCATTACATCGCTGATTCCATTATCGGTATTAGAATATTTGTAAAAAAACACCTGCATGTACACCTAATGTTGAAAACAATTTTTACAAAATAATAATAATCGCGATAATATACCGCCAACTCTATCTACGTAAGTATTATCAGAAAGAGATCGATATCAATTTAATACTTGAATAAGGAACTAGATTTTCGTCTTCATTAAGATTTGGTATATAAATAACAGTTTTATAAAATTTTATTGAACATCAGCTTTTTCATAGCCTTTTATTAGACCAAATACCACAATGATGTTTGTATGATTATTGGATTGAACCCTGGTTGGATCCAGGGTGGAGACCGTTCGCTTGTTTTGTCCGGCAATGGTATGCGATGACCGGTGCGCGCGGTTCTACCGCCCAGAACATGGCGCTAATCTAACACCCAGACAATGTAGGCGAATGCAGCTAGGTATCGCAACGTGTCGATATCGACAATAATAACTGAAAGCTTAGTTCTGGGGTTCTGAGCGACTAACAGTAGTCCGCTTCTGATGAGATATGCGAATGGTGTGAAGCTGTTTGATATTACTTCCTCTTCTACGCTACGCCTCCTTTTTACAAATATTCGATCAGGTCACGTGTCTAGACGCGAGTTTAACATTTTTTACCCATTCCAAAAAAATGCACAACACCGCTAAAGAAGTTTTCACTTTAAAAACTCTTTCTCAATTCATTAATAAAAGGTATTTTCGTGGTAATAATAGAAGGGGGTTCTTACCATTATGAGCAAAGTTCCGTGATGAGATAAATAGATAGAGAGATACACTTTATACGTACCAAAATGGTACTAAAACAGCAAATGAAATGTTTTACAACACTCAATTCTTAAATCTGTGATCGCGTAAAACTTAAGTCACACTCAAAGTAAGACTAAAATATAAGTAAACATTGTTTCTACTGAAAACGTTTCTTAAGATAGTCAGGAGTAGCGTAGAGTAGTGCAACAAGAGAGGATATTAGTATTCGGGAGAGGATGAATTGAAACTTGAATTAAGTATGAGATTCAAAGATGGGATCATAAATGTGTAACCAAAAATTTATCTTACACAAAAATTCTAAAGACTCAAATTTAGCTAATTAGTGCTACAAAACACAATCTTACAAATAAAAATTAAGGGACATAAACATTACTTCATGTCACTTAATATTTACCCAAATGGTGACAAAAGTTTTTTTTTATGTTGAATAAATACAGGAATATACAAAGTGATTAAAAATTTAAAAACTTTGCGTAGTAACGTCTTTATTAAGCGTGCCATTGCAAAGCGGAAGCCTTTTTCTTATTTACAAATAAATAAAATTGGAGTGTCTGTTTGTAATATTAATATACCGCTTTTTACTAAATGCATATGTACATATACCGAAAATGTATTTTAAAAAAAAATTCTCTGTCTGTCTGTTTGTTCCGGGTAACCTCTGGAACGGCTGGATGGATTTTGACGGTACTTTCACAGGCTAGTAGCTGATGATCCAGGGAGTAACTTGGCTACTTTTTTTAGACTAGCTTTGTTCCGCGGCGTTACTCGCGTAACGACGATAACCGCGGGTAACACTGCGGGGTTCAGCTAGTCTTTTTTAATTCTTTAAAATATATAGGTACTCTTGCTACAGTGGCGTCGCCTATTTAATGCTTTTTAGCGGACACTTTTCACTTATCCGCCCATAAGAGATTGTACTCCTTAAGTCTATAGACTTAAGGAGTACAATCTCTTATTATTCTCTCAATCTCTTAACAGGCCATGATAAGAGGTTTTCGGACTGCATTTTAAAAGTCATTGTTAATGTTATTATTTTCAGATATTAGACATTATTATCTTATATTCAAACTGTAATAAATGTTATTGTTTGGCTTTCATTTGAACAAATTGGTACAATTTGTATAACTGGAACCGAATGAATACAAAATAACTGTATTTTTTTGTAGTAGGAGGCGATCTGTTATTCTGCTCTCGTGTTACTACGTGGGTGAAGGAAGTTCACAATCTAAACACAATGTGATAAACTGCCAAATCGTCAGTCCACACGGCCATCTCGGGATTGCTACATACTCATTCGTATCTGCACAAAAATGGAGCGCTCCATTTGTTTTATCCTGGTATTGTTGGTGTGTAGCGTCGCATCACGACATTTAGTACTTCAAGAACAGATTATCATCCCTAAAAGCATGGACAGGGCTGAAGTTGTTATGGAGAATATATTCGATGAAGATTCACCAGTGAGCAATGGAGGCTGTCCGCCAGGTTTGCAGCTGGATATCTCTGGGACCTGTCGTGAAGTCTGGTACGAAGACTGGTGATTTAAGAGAATCACACTAAGGTTCAAACTAATATGTTTCTGATTTCCTAACAATATATCTCCGTTGTATTTTTGTGTTTCCATATACCTAATGCTAATTAAAATATGCAATATGTGGTATTACTTTTTATGTTCTCCTTTATAATTTATTTTCTAATTTGTATATTCTGCTATAATATTATTTGTCAACAAGGCTTAATACGATAATCCACCCAGATTGCAATTTTACAGAAGTGACCCGGAACAATAAGTGATACAAGTTAAAAATAATTAAGGTAAACCAAAACCAGAAAGACTATATTACATTATTTATTTAACTGGTTAAAGGCGTATCTAATTCCCTTGCAGTGGTTATTACAAATAGTTAATATTAAATACTTACCTACCTAAACATTAAAAACCGAGGCGATACACAAACTTTAAACAACGTAAACTGAACTTGATTATTAAAATTTATTGAAAAAGAAAAATAGTAAGTAATAAACATAAATTTGGGTGAACTGAAGAATTTGCTTAAGCACTACTTCAGTTGTTTTCGTTGATTTAAATTTTAGTTGACTAAGGAGGTGGTGAATTCCTGTTTATAGAACCAAGAAGGGGAGCGAGGTATTTCCAAGTGTCAAGCTTTTCAAGAGTAGGGTTTAGTGCCTTTGGTATCAATGTCGCAATAAGTGATGCGATGTAACCTTGGAGGCCGCTCACGTAACCATCTAAAACTGTTTCAATTATCGTGTTCACCAAGGTATCGACGTCTCTACCGCCAACAGTACCCGTTAATTGTGACTAGAAACAAATATCAGCTGTGAGCAATTGGCTAAGTGATAGTTATAGTCTTATATTTCAGAAATTTAAAAACAGTCGGTAAAATGCAGTGTTCATGTAGTTAATATTAATTAATTAAAGTGTCAGTCTTGAATATTTCTTATTTTGTAGGTGAAGTCAGAAACTATCTTTACTTTAAGAGGGTGATGTTTACTATCTTGATAATCACAGAAAAAAGAAAAATATATAACATTAGGTATTCTATGCCATGTCGATAACAATACTTATTTCTGTATGAAACTCTAAAGTTATTTTTTATGTGTTTCACAAATAATATAATATCAAGCTACGTACGTTGACCACTGGCTGACATACAGTGCAAAAAAGTAAATGTGCAATGGGAGATTATGTCCAGCACCGCAAAGGCTGATGAAGATGAGGATATACAAACCTTGAAAGACGAAATTGCAAATGACGGTTCTTGTACACGATCGATGATCACAGCTGTTCCATCATCAGATTGTTTTAAATAGATTTTACCTCGAAAATTTAACCCCTCGACTTTAAATCTATAGACAAATAATTTATTAAAATTAATTTATATTAATATTGCCAATTTTGTATAATAATAGCACTTACACTGCCTTTCCTTCACCGTACAAAGATATAGCTAAGAATAGGTCGCCGAAAAAGTTGTAATGTTCTGAAACATAGATCATGAAGGATTGGTCAATATTAACGAAGCTGCAATCTATATATATATATATATACAGCTAGAGAATTACTTATATGAGCCATAAAAACAACATAAATCAGGTGGTGGAAGTAGGATTTTAACAAATTATTTAAAGGGGATTTACTTGGGAACTATTGGAAATCTATTTCTCTTTGTAGGTACATCCGTGTGAAATGAATGATTTATTATATTTATCACTTTAGGCCTCAGCTCAAATAAAAAAAAGGTAGGCAACGCTAGCGTAATAAATTAAGTAATTCTTATGTCTCACTCTCCTCTTCATTAATTGGCTATGAATTTACCTACAAATTACTTACACACACTTCTTGGCTAAAGAATAAGAAAGTGTAGCCACTTTTATAAATATGTGTGAGTGACTGAAGAGTAAAATGTCCCTGGATATTGAATTTAAATAGGTAATAAACTAAAATACGTCAAAATAAGTTTGTTTCTTATAAATTAGAATTAGATTGACTCCTACATATTTAACACTATAAACTCCTGGTAACACTCTCCCAGTACGTCTTTTCTACATGTGAAATGTTGTTCTTTCAGTCTTTTGGTGCACTTTTGTGTAGTTTTTACTCAATTTTTTGTACAAGACGGCATTTTGTAGGTAAACTACTACACGACAACTTGTACGATACGAACGAAAACTAGTGTAGTTTGTTGCCTGTGTGTGCGTTAACGCGTGTGTTTACTTGGATGTAACTGAGTTTTTTGGCTTCAGTAAGAACAAAAGCCGCGCCTTATCTACCCTTTTTTATTTGATCCGAGCTTAGGCTTGCTGCATAAAACGGACAACCACCGATATTTAAACTGGTTGTTAAAAAAGTTGAAAAATACTTGCCAGTGGAGATGTTCATAGAAGGTATTGTCACGTCAACGTCGAAGGAGAGGTCTGGTACCGATAAGCGACTCAGGTGGATCACGAAATCACTGAGACCCGTTATGAGGATTTTCTCTAGGTCCAATTCCAAGCTACTGATTAATATTATTATTGATTAAAATTACATACATTTTGTGCAATGTATATTATTTAAAGTATCTACAAATACTATAGTAACACTTAAAAATTAGAAACTTCTTTAATTTTTGTGTTAGCGGTTATTTTAATATTACAAACAGACACTACAATTTTATTTATTGGTGTGGATGTATAATGAAAACAACAAAAGTGTCTGACAACAGATCGCAATTTATTTATAAATTGACTTCTTCAATACAATACTGCTAGTCTTTTTTGTAGGCCAGGCCTTATTTTGTAACCTGATATTTTATTTCGTTTTAGGGTAGAGTTAGTTTAATTCGTTAGAAAATTCACAAGAAGTGCACCAGTGGTTCCTTTTGTTATCTAGGGTGGTTTAACAGGCGTTAAAATGTTAGTTAAAATGTTGAATTTTCTTATTACGAGTACTACTCGCACTACAAAACTGTGGAATGAACTGTCGCCGGCGGTATTTCCGAGCCAATACGATCTTCAAACCTTCAAGAAAAGAGCGTATTCCGTCTTAACAGGCCGGCAACGCACTTGTGACGTCTCTGGTGTTGTTGAACCGCTTACCACCGGCGATACGTCTGCTCGTTTGTCCCATATTTCATAAAAAAACTAGTGGTCGCCCAGTAGTCGAAATTTCACATTAATTTTAGCTTTGTTCACTCCTCCTTTATGTAAACTTTAGCTGTGCCAAATTTCATACTCCTCTACACAAATTTTTGTGAAAAGGGGTACTAAGTATTTGTTTTACAATTAATTATATAAATACTGTTAATATTAACTATTTAGAAAACTTACCTTATGAATCCTAAAGGCACTGTAGTGTTGAATTTGTCAATTTGGAGTGGATCCAAAATCGGAATTCCGAAGACTTCTGAACCATGTTTGATGAGGTGCCTGACGAACCTAATTAGCTGACGAGTTAGGGCATTAATGGTTTGGGTTATTATCCAAGTTCTTTCTGGAGTGTCACGAATCACAGCATCTAGTACAAGTGACAACAATGTTTTATTTATGTACATAATATTCCAACGGTTCCAGAAATCTTTTCGACATGTATTATGTCGAAATATTAGGTACATAATCGAAAATAATACCTAAGTATAAACACAATTGTTTTATATAAAAGTTTGGTCGACTTGGTGGCATGGGCGCCGCTAAAATTGTGTTCAAGGGTTCATCATTCCTATTAATCAACGTAAAATATAGAATTATAGGTGTGAGAGGTGTCTTCACGTTACCAAAATTATTTTCAACTTTTTAGTTCGGCTCGTCACAAAAACGTGTTTATTTAGTTTTTGGAGCTGTGATATATTTACATACGAAATTGGCCGTGTAGATTTCTCATAAAAATTAAAAAACTTGTGTAACTCCTACGTTCACACATACATACCTACACTCGATTAACGTTACGAGTTATATTGATTCGGCGAAACTGAGCTGAAACCGCTCAAATGATGCTATTTCTGTTAGAAACAACTTCTAAGAAAGGGTAATAACCATAATTATTTATATATTTAACCCTTAAGGGGGTAACATTTGAGATAAAAGTTTGTATGGAAGTTGGTCGTAATGCCAATGCACTAATTGCATCCAATATTAAATTCTTACCCGTATTGTTGGAACGATTCTCCTTTTTTCTTCCGTTCGGAAATCCCCTGGGATACCACCTCCTAGTGGCATGTCGGACTCGAACCGACTAAAACCGCACGTCGTCTCGGGTACTAGAAGCCGGAAAACCAGGTGTATCCTAGCAAGGAAATCCCTGAAACCCCGACGTACCTCGGGCCACCTACGGTTCGTAGATGTAACCAGTCGGTTACAAATATAGGTACAGGTGAAGTAATAAAAGCGTGTAATGAAATTTGGATGCAGTTCGCGATATCTAACATAAACAGCTGACAGCTAATATACGATTACGCTTTATATTTATATTTATTGATTTAACTACTTTAGCCTGGTTTCACTTACTTGTAATATCCCGTGAATTATACTCCTTGTTACATTTTTGGTATAATATAATGTACATTTCGGTTAAGTAATTAAGGCGTAGAACCGAAACAAAAAAAAACAATTCTTACCTGTTTTACTGTTCAATATTCAAATAAATAAATAAACATATCTGTATGTATGAGACTGATCTGATCATTTATTTATAATATTAGGTACGTAGATATTGAAATATTTTAAAGAGTGACATTTTAGGCACGGGAGATAAGAAAAAATATGGAACTTTGTGAGTATGTATAAATGTTTGTTACACTTTCGCGCGATAATTTTTAAACGGACTTAGATGAAACTTTATAGCAATGTTGCTTATATCAGGCTAACCCATAGACTATTATATATATATATCTATATATTTACCGAGATAACAGGCAAAAGCTAAAGAATTATATTTTTTCTGTATGGCCCAGCCAATCTGATTCTAGGCTGCCTGATGGAAAGCAAGCAGAAACCACGAGTGGTGGTCCCCATACGCATTGCGAATGCAGATTGCAGACAATGCAACAATGCAGCATGGTGACCCACACTATATTTTCATTCTATCTTTATAACAATAGTAATTAATAAAACCAAAATCAGGATCAAGATCTTTTAAACTTACTATGTTCAGAAGAACTAGGATCAACAATTTTAGGTGCCGCTGCCACTGAGAAACACAGCGCCAATACCAAAACTATTTTCATTCTGAAACTGAAAACAATACATTCGGGGACGCAGCCAGAAATAATAACCATCATTATAATAATATGGGTTTATGATGTAAATGATTTCTGTTTTAAGATCATTAATACTGATAGCTGTGTATGGTTCACTGATTCTTATATGTGACCTTAGTTAAAATTACATTTTGGGTAAAATACTTAAAGGTAGTTTTTTTTATGGTGTATGGGCAAACGAGCACATGTATCACCTGATGGTAAGCGATTACCGCCGCCCATGTACACCCACAATACCAGAGGCATCACAAGTGCGTTGCCGTCCTTTGGGGAAGATGAAAGGGATGTAGGGAGGGGTTGGGTATGGGCCTCGGGTATCATCACTCACTCGGTGAAACACAGCGCAAGCGATATTTTACCCCAGTTTACCGTGAGGCCGTGGTATCACTCCGGTCGAACCGGCCCAGTCATACCGAAGCGTGGCTCTCCCACGTTAAAATGGTGGTCAGACCTCGCTGAAATTGTGGGCTAAAAAAAACTATAACTCGTCTCTACGATTATCATTTGGTCTTAGGTTTCGCAACTTTGCCGAAACATAATTGCTTCTAGATTTTTTTGCTCTTTTCTGTTACTTTTGAGATTGGTGTCTTTAGTATGAAACCAACTTTGTCTAAAGACCTACAATAAGATCTTCCAAAGAAGTCCACGTGGCAGTCTACACGGAGTACACAACAGTACCAATCCTGAATCGCGCAATGATATTTCTCGCGCCAATTAACACATGTACAACTTCCCAACATCCACCGTTGGGCAGTGGCCCGCCAGGCATGATCACCTCGCCTGGTCGGAGGATCCTCCCTTTGTGTTGGAGGGACATGACACTCGTTCCTCCACAGACTACAGCTATTCTAAAACGCCTTAGCCTTTCCTTAAAATGCTTTCCTCTGAGTTACCTGTTCTTGTCTATGATAATTTACTTCATATGTGTAATTCTACTCAAAAGATAAAGCAGTAGTCAAATATCTCACATCGCTAAATAAAGTTACCCCGAGTTATAGTGTGCATTCTGCCATCCTGCGATGATGCGAATTGTGTCATTGTGCTAAATTAGAAAATTGTGCGCTACATTTAGTTTGAATAAGCCTGTTAAGGTTTAGCACTATCCTATGTTTACATGTACATGTCTACGCTCAGCTGCTTAATTTTAAGACAACGTCATTTGAACAACTTTAAGCACAAAATAAGTGTATTTAATCCAATGCTCATCTAACAATTAACAACTTCTAATCCAATCATCAACAACAACCTTTAATATTCATTGCTCGACATAAGATTGTGGCCTAGACTAATATTCTTTTGTTCTGTGATGGGGCCTGACCCGCGGACCTAAGACGGCGCAGAGCGCTTGCGCGAGTGTGCATGGTGACAGCTGATGACTCGACTGTCTAATATGACATGACTGGTAAAATGTTTCATTAGGTTTCATCCCTTTAATTTTATAACATCACAATAAGCATTTGTTTTATTACTTCTATTTATACCGCATTTTATTTATACAGCAAAGAGGTTCATTTCAGGAGAGCTTAAACAACTGTTTGTTTATAGTTTTGAGTTTTCTCTTCTGTCGGCAGTCCTACTTTGACATGACTACTTTGTGATGACTACTTTGTGTTTATTTCTACCCGACTACGGCAAAGCCAGAGGAGGGTTATGATTTTAACAGGCCGTGTATGTATCTTCATTTTTCCCTCATAGTTTCTTAACTACTTATTAGAACCAGTCAAATGAGGTGTCGTTAGAAGCGTTTTGATTGTCCACTGGTTATAGGCTATATGACGTATCACTGAATCTAATGTGGCGCCCTCTAGCCGACATAAAGTACTTTATTAAAAAATAAATTTTAAATAAATATGTCGTGTTTGGTATCATTAGAAAAGGCGTTACTTATACATTTCAAAAATACATCTATTATTAGCATTTGCTCGTGACTTTGTCCGTATTTATTCGATAAGTGTGGTATTTCTTTTCCCTTAGATAACCATCAGATGAATGAATAGTGTCGCTACGACACGCCGATATCTAAATCCGTCACCGCACAGAAGAATGTACTACAGATAAATCTTATACTGAGTATCAAATATTAAAACTTCATACTCGAAATTGTTGATGTTGAAACACTGCACAACACTTTATATAATCTATTCACAATGTGATAGATATCAGTTAAATAATAAGATTTGTATTTCTAACTGTTGAATTAAAAGTGAACTATATAAAACTATTGTTTAACGTTAAAACTATGCGATGTCAGAAGGTATATTAACTTTTACAGAAACTATCATTATGATGATAATAAAAACCTAAACCTAAGAAATGTTAAAGTAAATAAAATATTTAACTAAACTAGGGAACTGTTCACGGATTTGTTCGTGTTTTATTTGCCTCTTAGTACTTTTTATTTATGAATCCCTTGCCATTTTATTCAATTGTCATACGTTTAGGTATAGAAAGCCTCACGATAATCGTTTATTGAGTAATTTTCGTAATAACGAACTTACATTCATGTCACAATTTAAATGCTTAATTAGAATTTCATAGACTGAGCCATTGAGCCACTTCAGAACTCACGTGTACATTTTTCTTCGAATTTGTCTTTTTAGGTTTAAGAAATCT
The DNA here is from genome assembly GCA_905220595.1 of Spilosoma lubricipeda. Taxonomy (NCBI): domain Eukaryota; kingdom Metazoa; phylum Arthropoda; class Insecta; order Lepidoptera; family Erebidae; genus Spilosoma; species Spilosoma lubricipeda. The sequence continues at coordinate 11,139,695 of HG992275.1, forward strand.
TAATCACTTAAAAGTTTGAAGAATTGTGGAGGTGATTATGATGGATCTGGATTCAATTATATCATTACTACGAAGTAATTCATTATTATACAATTTCTGCGAAGGTGTTAAACCCGGAGGTTAATTATATAAAATCTTAACAGATAATCTTGTGCTACAAATAAATCATTAATATTATCTTATCACACTTTGACACATGCTAGACGAAACAAACGATATTACTAATTCACTTCGCCATATGTAAAAATAAAACACGAAAATCACATCCTTATACTTTATTACTATCATAAGTTATTTTATGGCTAAACATATCACGAAGTGAAGTTTCTTTGATAACAGTGTGGTATTGCGAAGATTATTTATTTTTAACCGACTTCAAAAAAAGGAGGAGATTTCTCAATTCGACCGTATAATTTTTTTTTTTTTTTTTTTTTATTTGTGTTCGGGCATAACTTCGTCGTTTATGAACCGATTTTGATAATTCTTTTTTTAATAGAAAGGAGATGTTCCAACGGTGGTACCATGATAAGGACATTAATATCTGATCATGGCATCCAAGAGAAATCGAGTCGAACCTTGAAGTCGGTTTTATTTTTGTTAAAATTGTACTTGTATTGCATTGTTTTAGAATATTCATTATATGATTTATCCGTGAAAGCGTAATAGACAGGCAGATAGATGGAGTCCCTTTGGATTTTTTATATTAGCATGTATGCATCCAATCATGCTCCAGAAGTTCAATTATTATCGCCATGAACTTCTTCAGTGTTATAAGTCGATGAAATAGCACAAAGATACATTATAATAGGTATTTACCTATGAAATTGCCGTTTTGTATGCAATAAGTGAAAGAACTAATTTTTTCAAACTTTTTTATTTCTTCTTGATTAAAACTCGCTTGTACTTATTCTACTACTTTTTATTTATTTTTATTTTACACCTGACCGGTTTCGCCTTATGGCATTCTCAAAGGTTATGATTACATTTACCCAAAACAAAACCCAAAACTTAACAACTGTGGGTACTTGGAAATATCAGTGTGTCACAGGGGCGGTTCCAGCCTGAAATTTTGGTGGGGGTCACTAAAAATTAATTTAAGTCGAGTAAATTAGACTTTATTGCACAATATTCAATTTTATTGCACACATTAGAAACATATCGATATGTATTGTTTTTATTAGTAAGTCTATTGAGATGACAATATTTGAATATTTGAGACGTCTGGGACAATCTCTTAATGAATACTTAGAGGACCTAGCTCCGTGGGGGGAGTTGGGGGGGGGCACGAAGGGTTTGTGTGGGACTCCGGACAAATCAGTCTATCCTCTAAACCCCGCGGCGGCCTAACTCGGCTGTCAAGAGGAGCTCTAGAAACGCATCAGCGGCATCTGGAGTACTCACTGCATTGCAGGTACATCCCAGGGTAATTAGATTCAGCCCCGTGGCAGGTCGCTATTGAACCTCTCATAGCTCTACGCAGTAAGAGTCGGAACACCGACCTGCCTCAGATGACATCTCCCGGCCGCACCGAGGTGTCACCGCTCTCGGGTCGTTTGTAGTGACCAGATTTTCCCTGGATGTGGCCACAACGACCCTGAACCGACGATTGGGGAGCTAGCGGCTTCTAACGCGCCCTCTTCATCGCCTCTTTCAAGCGGAATCGGCCCTTTCCCGATCACGCTTTGCGGACTCCTTCTGGAGCATAACGTCTCCACAGAAGGAGCCCTCCGCCTCCCATCCCTCACTTCTTGCCAGTATTGCCGCGATCAATGCCGGTGACAGGTTTCATCCGATCTGTCCGCAGTGATGGCATTGTGCCGCAACCACACGTCCAATTCTGTTCAGATATTCACCGAAGCAACCGTACCCGGTGAGCATCTGAGTGAGCCGGTAGGTGACACAGTCAGTTATCTCTATCGAAGCTTCGAAGCACGTCAGAATGTCAAACCTGGGCGAGTAGCAGACGATGTGGCGCCCCTGCTACCACTCGTACTCGGGGGACTAGCCGTCCGAAATGCTCTTCGAAGCTTTACCGACTGCCCAGGATGAGGCCTAGGTACTTTATGTACTGACCTGGCTGTCAATGTCATCCAGCAGGCATGAGCTGGATGGTTCTTGTCACTTACATAAGCCATGGAGGCGCCACCTTCAGGCTTAACTCACGAGTCTTATGCACAACACAAGCTCCTCGGCGAGCAGAAGCACCTCCCCGAAGCGACCTCCTCTACCCTCTAGCCTGTATTATTGTATCGTCTACATAGCAGGCGACACTGAGGCCAGAGGCAGACAGATTGCGAAGGCCCGCATCTTATGCGAGGTTCCATAAAATTGGGACCAATACAGAGCCCTGCGGAACCCCACAACACACCTCCCTTCGATTTGCCACCCCGTTCAGATCGACAAACTTCACAGCCTTATCGCGCAGATAGGCCTCTATGACGGTGATATTCAAGGACCGCCCTGATAGCACGCCAAGGAATGCTGAAAGCGTTAACGATATCAAGCCTAACTGTCAACATGACCCTCTTGATCACAGGTGCCCGCTGATACGGTCAGATATAACTCTTTCAAAGAGTTCCCCGTTTCGTTCAGGCAAGTTGGAACGCAAAGATAACATCTGCACCTTACTTTTTGAGGAGCAGCAGTCTCGCTTCTTTTCAGTCGAGGGGGGAGATACCGAAGCCGAAACACTGAGTGAAAATTTGCCTCAGTTTGTCTCCCAGCACCGACCTGGAATACCATCAGGTCCAGGAGCCGTGTTGCGGGAAGCCAGTCTCCATACGGCACGATCCACCTCTCCCTCCAATGCCTCACATACGTCGGACTAGAGTTGCCGGTCCAATTGCGTCGGAGGAATTGGGGGATAGTCCTCGGAAAGAACGTGTCTGTCTGGCACTTTTCCTAGAAACTCTGGTCCAGACTAGTAGTGTCATCTGAGTCTTTATGGTAGAGCAAGCCTCACGAGCAAGAATCACGACAGTCTTGGAGGGTAAAGATTTGTTATCCACATTATGTTACTGTTTTAATTTATAGGTGTTAAACAATTCTTATCCTATGATTGTTTATGTCGATTGAACAATTATAGAATGTAAGGAGGAAAAAATAAGGTTAAATTTTTTTACATGTATACGCTTTTGGGGGGGGTCGTGTCCCCTGTGACCCCCCCCTTGGAACCGCGCCTGGTGTGTCAGTGTAAGAACTTCTCCCCGAAAGTAGGGAAATTGTACTCTGTGTCTATCACTGCTATTTGCTAAATGGAAACTTATAAAATTAAATAAGTAAAAGTAATGATATTAATTTACGATTCCAAAATATTATTTCAATAAGTAGATTCTATAATTAGATAAACATTAAAAAAATCCTTGAAATGAAATGATAATGTCATGTCCTATTTCTATTTATGTCCAAATTTGTTTTATACCATGTGTCTATTAACCTATATGTCTAATAAATTACATGTCCAAAACTAATAAAGTCATTAAAATTATAAACTATAATCTGTTCCATAACAAATGATGCAGATGACATTACTTAAAATATTTTAACAGTGGTGAATTATTATTGATATCTCATTGCTGATTCAGAACCTTGTCACGATTCTCTATCAACAACTTATTAATTTCCAACGCCTCCAAAGCGGTTAGTTTCTTGCTCTTGTCACATATGTGTAGTGCCTTAAAGTCCACTTTAGGATCGAACGAATGCTTTTCCAATAGTAAGTGTGTGTAAAAAATTCAATCAAAAGTGGGTAAAAAATTCAATTCCCGAGAGGCAGTACAAAATGTCTTTGAAGAGTTTGTTGCCTCCCGTCCAGCTGATTTTTACAAGAAGGGCATCAATAAACTGCCAATGCGTTGGCAAAGATGCGTCGATTGCATGGGTGATTACTTCGAATAACAGAAATAAAAATTTTGAAAAATAAATACTTTCACTTATTAAATTAAAAACTTTCAATTATGAAATTACCGTTTTGTATGCAACAAAACGGTAATTTCATAGGTAAAGAACGAAATATTTGAAAAAAACGGTCAAAGGATATTTTTGGTTTAGATAAAGGATAATTTAATAATAATAATGTATTTATTATAAACCAGGTAAATTATGAAAGGTAATATAAGATAAAAAAAGTATAATTGGCGGCCTTATCCTCCAGAGGCAATCTCTTACAGGCAACCTTGGGATGGAGACAAAACAGAATAGGGAAAGTATAGGGTTGTATCTGGTGTATTAATAATAAATAAGAAGGGTTAATTAAAGCAGTGTATATGAAATATAAGATGGAAGTTAAAAGTGGATTATTAAATAAAAACTTAGAAGAGTGTAAATGAAATGCTTATTAAATATTATTAACATACTGGGATGAGGTGACTTAATGACTGCGCGAGAGAAGTACATAGGTTATGGGACCTAGATGTCTCCTAGGTAATGCTCTTTTACTAGTCTCTTGAAGACAGTTATTGTTGGTGCACGTCTTATTTCGACCGGTAGGGCGTTCCACAGTGGAACTGCTTGGATAGTAAGAGTGGTTGGAATATTTGGTAGAATGTAACGGTATTTTTAGTTTCAACTTTTCAGACGATCTCAGTAATTTGGGATATGTATCGTGTAAGAAAGTTTTATTTATTATTTTTAATAATACTGATTTGGTTATAGAATTAAATTAAAGTACTATGTACTAGTACTAGTAAGGAAATATATAAAAAAACAATCACAAAATTTACATTCAAGCGTCAAAAAACTCCTCCGCATCATCGCCTACTGGTAGCATTCCCAAAAGACTGGCAGCATTGCCACGTTGAATGGCAAAGCTAATTATCTGTGCTAGAAAAGGGCCAGTGGACGCAGACGACGAGGCAGACCCCGTAATCTATGGCGCGACAATCTTGACGCCTATCGCATAGACTGGCCGGACCGGTAGGTCCGTACAGAGTACATCCGGACAGACAGACATGACGATTCCATAAGGGTTCCGTTTTTTGCATTTGGCACGAAACCCTAAAAACGACGGACTTTCGTACAAATTTTCAACCGTTATTTTACGCCCTTAGGGGTAAAAATTCCAAAATTTGTTCCTTAGTGGGTGTCTACATAATGAAACGATCTTACTCACCAAATTTGATAGCGCTATATTTAATAGTTTACGCGTCCCGATGATGAATCAGTCAATCATTTAGTGAGGACACGTTATTTTATAAATATAGTTATAGATGTATAGATTAACCTATTAAGATAAATTAGGTGTATAGATATAGTGTAGGTTCCTAATCCAAACATTAGCTTTGCATGTCTTTTCTTTCCTATTGACGACTAGTTGCTAGCTTGGGATCGTAAAGTATCATCTATCTCCTAACCTTACCTGTCACCTAAATAACTTAAAAGAATACAACTAAGGCTCTATTTCTATATATGGTATTTAAATAATCAGCCTCTATCTCCCAATCGTTTTACTTTCTATCATCAGCTCATATGAATAACTGAAAGAATACAAATTAAGGTCTATACATACGTGTAATATTAAAATCATCCTCTACTCCCTAACTGTTGAAGAGTTTAACCTTCCATCATCGGCTCACCTAAATAACTTGAAAGTATACGAGTGAAGGTAACATACATACCTATGATATTTAATGATTTATCCTCTAACTCCTAACCGCTAAGGAGTGGTACAACTCACATCATCAATTCATCATCATAAAATGATGACTACCAGACGCAAATATCGGTGTAACTTCAGAAAATATACGAAAAACATAGTACGTGCTTAAAAAAAATTAGGGCTTCCCTTGATTTCTCTGGAATAACATCATCAGATCCTGATATGGTGGTAATGGGACTGCGTCGGGAGCATACCCTTTCGAATACAAAAAGAGTTTTTAAATCGGTCCACAATTGACGGAGTAATCGGTGAATATACATAAAAAATAATACATACAGTGCAACATTGAACCTAGACAGTGATGGGAACATTGGGGTTCCCTCAAAAGAGGGGGCCATCTAAAAACCGAAGGTGGCCCGAGGTACGTCGGAGTTACAGGGTTTTCCTTTCTAGGGTGCTCCTGGTTCCCCGGCATCTAGTACCCAAGACGGCGTGCGGTTTTAGTGTTCGAGTCCGGCATGCCACCATGAGGTGGTATCCAAGGGGATACCCGCATGGAAAAAAAAAAGAAAAATGGAACATAGAACCTCCTCCTCTTTGGAAGTCTGTTACAAATACTAGATTGCTTGAAAAACTATAGGTAGTTTACAGGATCTGCATAGTTTGGAATCAGACGATCGTGTGTGAAATGTAGCGGAAACGTCGACACTTACGGCACGGCTGGTCCACTAGTTCAAACTCGCTCAGCGTGCTTTGGATAGGGCTATGCTTGACGTTTCTCTAAGAATTCGCATCAGAAATTAGGTGATTCGGCAGAGAACCAAGGTCATCAACATAGCCCACAGTATTAGCAAGCTGAAATGGCAGTTGGCTGACCATATTAGCCCCGGAACTTTATACCAGTACTACGGTTGTACCGGTAAGCGGTTTCTTGAGTGGAGACCGCGTCTCGACGTAGTCTAGGACGTCCACAGGCCAGATGGAGTGATGATCTGCCCAAGACGGCTGGCAGGAGCTGGATGCGAGAAGCCCAGGATCGGACTATTTAAGTGGCGTGCAATTGGAGAGGCCTATGTTTAGCAGTGGACTACGATATGCTGATGAATATGATGGGTGAAATATGTGAGGATATTATTAGTAAATAAATAACTAGTTTAAAAGGAGAGGAGAGAGAGGAGAAATTGATTGAAAGATAATTAATATTTGCAATGTCGAATGTTGTCACCATGGTTGCTTTACATTTAGCATGGATATGAAAGGTGTACTTCGGTAAACAGTACGGCCTAAACTTATCGTGGTATAGGTACCTATTAGTTTTCTAATTATTCTTTCACTTCGTTATAATTTGTGAAAGAATAATACTGATGACACCAACGCGAGGGGTCCTTTTACACCGTGATGAGGAGATAAAGCCTTCCTCTACCAATAAGATATCAAACTGACAATTAAACTATCACAAAAATGTTAATATATGATTTACCAAACTTGTTTTCTTTAGCGTGTTATATTATGTGAAAAACCGTAAGCGGCCTGCATTTCACGGGGCGGCGTTCGTACATACAGCAGCTTTATTTGTAAGCCTGTCCTTGGAAATTTAATTTTGTTTGTCAAATCCTAATTAAAAGATTGCAATTAAGAATTATGAAGTCCTCAATGTACATCCAGCCGTCACAATATGATGAAAGAAAATATCTACGTCAAAAGTTAAATAATTACCTGTGTTATCTCGACGAAGTAATCTGATAATGAAAACTTTATCATGAAAAGGTATCTTTTAATGATATTTTGACTGATCATGTGTTTAAATTTGACATTTCATCGAATTTAAAAAAGCAGTAGGCACAGTCATTGATTTTAACCGACTTAAAAAAAAGGAGGAGGTTTCAATTCGACCGTATATATATTTTTTTTTTATGTGTGTTCGTAGATAACTTTGTCGTTTATGCACCGATTTTGATTATTCTTCTTTTGTTAGAAAGGAGATGTCCCGACGGTGGTACCATGACAAGGAAACTAGGATCTGATGATGTCATCCTAGGGAAATCGAGGGGAACCCTCATTTTCAGGCATATACTATGTTTTTCGTATATTTTCTGAAAATACTCTTATATTTGCGTCTGGTAGTCATCATGCAGTGATGATGAGCTGATGATGTAAGGTACAACTCCTCAACGGTTAGGAGTTGGAGGATAATTCTTTCAATTTCATACGTATCTATAGACCTTAAGTTGTATACTGTCAAGTTCTTGAGGTGTATTCGAAAGGGTATGCTTTCGAAGTGGTCCCATTGCCACCATATCAGGATCTGATGATGGGATACCTGGGAAATGGAGGGAATCCCTCATTTTCTTAGGCACGTACTATAAATTATATGAAATAGTACAACTTACTGATAACCTACGATTGCTTGCACTAAAAATGGAAAAATATTTTTTTTATAAAAAACTTCTTCTTTCTTTTTATAAAAGACTTCCAAAAAGCATCCAACGAAAACTCCCTGCCAAAAAACACTAAAAAGCTTAAAATAAACTGGCTCTTTATAAATTGCTATGCCAATTTTTGTCTATACCTAATTATTTGTTCATTTAAATAGTAGTATTAATATGTGTGCTAGGTACTTAAAACCTGTTTGAAGTCGGCGCCAAGTCAAAATGTAACAGGAGATACCGCGATCGCTATATTTCGGTTTTTCTTTAATGTATGGCCCTGCCAAAATGACTCTACTCTGTCTGATGGAAAGCATCCTAAGCACAATCCAACAGTGGTGGTCACCATTCTCATTGCGAATGTAGTCAATGCAATAATGCAGCATGGTGACCCATACCACGACGGCCTAGTCCTAGTAGCTTCTGTATCATTGGGTCTCCGGTCTTGCACCCACCAAATAAATATGACAGGACGAACGTTAGTCCAGAACTAAGCAAGCATTGCGTATTATACATAGAAATGACCCAAACTCCGAAACAAATATTTGCAGCTCATACAAACATTTGGTCGGTGGGTCGATCTGGGAATCGAACCCGAGACCTCAAGCACAGCAGTCGCATACGCTACCACTACGCCACTGAGGAATTTGTGCATGGTGTTCTATCACGAAGTTGAATTTCAATAGAATTAGCCGCCTGTTGGCCAAAACTCAATAGGTCACCTACCTAATACGGAATTAGATAAATAAAGAAACGATCAGATATCAATTCTGACGTTTGATTACATATCTGATTGCTAAGTTTTGGTAAAAAAAACTACGCACTACATGTACCTATGTTATTTTCTAATTACCAAATCAAAATACTATATTTTTTTAATTTTAAATTATAAAATATAAATATAGTTCAGTTGGTTTGAGTAGTATATAAATATAGTTCATTTTACCTTTGAAAACAATGTTTTAAAAAATACTCATACCCATAAAGGTTTAACTAGGAGCGACAAGATGGTGTATTTAAAGTCTGTATTTACATGTAACATGGAATGAAACGTGTGTTTCACAGAAAAAGAGAATATTAGGTTCCTTTGTTCCGTGGTGTGTTTCACGATGATAGGATGGATGAGTGATCAAAATGTGTAAAACAGTTTTTCACGACTTTGAACGCATATAATGTACTTACTTTTAGAACATGTTCACATCCACATCTCTTTGTAACTGATATATCCCACGTACAAAGGCCCTCGCTTCCAAACAATAAGGTAGATTACACCTTATTCAAATTAGTTACTTTTTATCATCTTTCAAAACGATAACGTTGTATGAAAAATGTGCAAAATACAAACTTGTGACGTCACTGGTTTAGACTCATCCATTGAGCAATATATGTATGTATTTAAATGTTATTTGATTTAAACTTGTAATAAGAATGAAAACCTGTAATAATCATATTAAAATTCGTTTTTAGGGAAAGGAGAAATCGGTATTTATTCACGATACAGCCATCTACCCTATTTCAAAGTTTCATTTGTAAGATAATTTGGAACTAACCTTACTATGGATATTTAAATACATTCGAAGTCATCGGCAAAGCCACCTTGTGTTAGTTACAGAGTGACTTAACCTAGTATAAGTAAGTTAGTATTACAGCTACACGTATACATATCAACTTGCGTGGATATGTAACTACCTAGAGAAACACCTAGATATGCAAATGGAGCTTTTATTTGAACCGATCACGCACAAAATCATAAGATCAGGTATTGAACTTTACTTAATTGATTTTATAAAAAGTTCTAACATCGGCACTTACTTGATTCAATGTGTCAAGTTTATAACATAACAAGAACAAATAGTACTTTACGTACCTAGAACGTTTGTAATCACTTCGCGTAACGTAAAACATATCAAAGAATACACAGATAATATTTACTTTGATAACGTAATAAGTCCTTAATAATTTGCAGCCGCGTGATTATCTTTTCTGATTTTATACTTTGACTACTAAGAAAACTATCTTTGTCTGCAATTATCCTCTAGAGAACTGTCATGAAAAATAAATTAGCAGTATATGATACACATATCTAAATCGATTAATAACGGTGACAATTTGATACTAATCTGATTTCTTTATTACCGATATGAAAGATTAATAAAAGAAATCAAGACTGATTAGCAAAAAATAACTATAAAGCATTAAGACTTTTAAAGAAGCAATCAGTTTGAGTTAGTGTATCACAGAAGTAGTTCAAAAACTCAAGTAAGTGTCATCGTTATATTATATTTAGAGTTGATGGCAAAACCAGTGAATAGATATTTCACTGGAGAGCAGTGATATATCTATTCACTGGTGTGAGTGCTTTCACCAGTGATTGCCTTTTTATAAATCGTTTTATTGTAGTTAAAAATAAAAAGTAAATTGCATAATAAGCACAATTAAATGCATTGTTAACCACATCAATCATACCAAGAGCATTCAATAGTCCATTGCTGGCTCCTGGTCTATGGCCGCTTGTAAGAGATTGCCTTTGAGCGTCGCCACGGGTAATGATTCAGAGTTAAATTATATATTTAGAAATCTGGTATACAATAAAGAGATTTATTACTGTCATTGCTGGACGTGAACCTTTCCCTCGAAACGAGGTTGAGGCCTACAACACGACGTTACCCAGACGAGTTGGTATAGAGTTTGTTTCAAGGTTCCCTTCTTTATAAACAAATAATAATGCAATGATGTTGTCCTGTGTGATTTGCTCCCAATAGTGTCCCATCACTAATTGTTGGATTGACCTTGGTTTTTTTAGCACTTTTCTTTAACAGCCCTCTGTTTAAGTTAAGTCCTAGAAAAACCCATATCTGTTCGGGTGTTTTAATTTTATACGATTTTTTTATTTTATTTTTTAAACGTTATTTTTTTGTTTGTAATACTTAGTTTGACCTGTAAAAGAAGAGAGAAGCGGTTGATTAACAAAAATTAGCACCTAAAAATTTGCAAATCATTGAATAAAAAAGGTCTATCCAACGTTAACTATGGAATGGACTAGAAAAAAATCGCTCTTTACATGTAGATTCGCCTCAGAGTTTAGATAACTTGTTTTCTTAGTGTAAAATTTTACATCAGATCAAGTCGGATTTCGAACTAATATTATATTATTTTAATATTCCAACAAAATGCAAATAATATTTCAATAGGTCATTTCAACTACTTGTAAATATTATATAACGTAGATAACGAAAACTTCCTGCATAAAGAATCAGAACTGATTAACCGGATATTGCAAAGTAGCCGCTAGAGTGGTTGATATCGCAATAACTCAGATCCGAGCGTAAAATAATTATTGATAGATTAATGTTTTAATAGTTTTCCATTTTTTGGAAAAATATTCCAAAACATGTTAATTTACTAGGTGTTATTGAAATAATTTAAAAGCTTCGACTGTAACGTTGAACTTATAAAAAGTTCTTTATGTAAAACTTGCACAATAAGTTGCTATCATTGAGACCTTGTCGCAACCGCGTAAACTCTGCTAAATAGTAACTTTAGTGAGAAAGAAATCACTTTATATGAATTGGTGCAAAAATAGTATTATTACTTATATTACCAAAATGCGCAAATGTTCACCAACCAACCTGAGTCTCGTATCTGTACCAAACAATTCATACCTTGCTAGAAAATCTATGCGACATTTAATATAAACATTAATTTAATAGCCGTCATTATATTCATTAATGTATTGTTCTTTTTAGCATGAAATTCGCAGTACTAGTGGCGCTCTTTGGGCTCGCGTTAGCAGCACCTAATGTTCTGATTCCTGTATCTCCTGAATTGAGTGAGTATTCATAGTTAGAGAGACTATTAATAGATTAAGTAGTTTATATAAAAAACCTTGTTTGGTTAGTCATAGAATTGCATATAGACTGATACTTTGCGTGGAACATAGGCTTTATTTTATGCAATTAAAATTTTTCAAAACTTTAAACTTTAGCCTTTAAAAGTTCAAATATTGAAAGTCAACTACTCAGAATGAGCGTCAAAACTAGTTTAGTGTTTGGTTGACTTCGGCTTTGTTTTCCAAACATATGTTAAGGTTTCTGCTTTGTCTTGTTTAAGCTATTTAGAGCATAAACACACTTTTGAATCAAAGTGATAATTCAAAAGTGTTACTTACAGATTTTTTACAGATTAATTACCTCAGTCATTTATTTTAATATTTTTATCGTTATTAGGAGCTACAATCAAAAATAATGGTCAGGTAGATGAAAGGAATCCGTTGCCACCACTTATGGTGATTTTAATCAATTTGCTGCGTGGCGTGTTCATTAATGGAGCGCCATCAATTGGAATCCCAGTCTTGGACCCGCTTGTAATCGACAATATTCGTGTTAACGTACCTGCTGAAATTATCTCGTAAGTATAGATTTATGAGTAGCTCTACTTTGAACAATTTTTGTGTAAGGTCCTGCCAAAATGATTCTACTTTAGAATCCAACAGTGGTGATTACCATACTCATTGCGAATGCAGACAATGCCACAATGCAGCATGGTGACCCACACCATGGCGGCCTAGTGATGCTTCTGCATCATTGGGCCTACGGTCTCGCACTCACCAACGAAACGAAAGTCATTTTACGTTTATTGTCTGTGGGAAGTTAGTATCGCCCCGATCGAGCCGGCGCGTTTGTGCTGAAATCAGCGTGGCTCTACTAACTCTACAATACACCTTCAATAATTTACTTGCATGTTAGTCTCATTAGCACTCTTAGAAACAGTTTTTTTTTGTTCTAATTAATGGTTTCCTTTTTTCAACACACTTGGAGACTTGTACGTAACGTATATAAAGCTTAATCTTAGGATTTCATTATTTCACATTACTTTCCTCCTAATTTTTGTCATTTGATACCTGTGTGAATTCACCTTTGAAGATAATTTGCTGATACTACAGTAATTTCAGATTGTTGTCAAATTGTAATAATCAGATATAAATAATGGTCTTACAATAGTGATAGAATACCTAACAATTCTATTAATTTAAACTTTATTTTACTTTTCAGATTAGACTTGGACTTGTACAATATCAGAGCGACTGGCTTAGCCGGTTTTGAAGTTCACACTGCCCAACTAAACTTGTGGCAACTTTCCTTCCAAATCGATGTCACTCTGCCTAATCTCGAAATAACTGCTGGTAAGATTTGACTATCTTCTAATGTACCTAATATACGTGAATGTAAAAGAAACCGTAGGAAGGGCAAAGACACTTTTTAACAGTAGAAAAATCAAACTTCAGAAATGTCATACAAGTTTTATGCAGACCTGAGTAAATATGGATTTTATAACTGTACCGATAATCAATTTATCAAGTTTTATTGTATCTTACATTTCAAACTAGTAGTAAAAAATTTCAAGCAGTGGTTAAAAAAAGAAATATAGTCATTTTCTTTTTAATTATTTTTAAATACTTCAATGTTTTAACTGACCCGCTTTCAACCGCTTTGACTTTTTTTGAATCTTAACGAGTAACATTCGTCTAATCTTTATTTCTTTCTTTTCAGAGCGTTATAACCTCAACGGTGACTTGTTGACAGCTATTCCCCTGTTTGGAGCAGGAAGAGCCGGGTAAGACCAATATTTAGAACTTTCATACGTAACGCGTTTTTTAAAATAAAAAAATTGTCAATTTCATCAACAGCGGTTATCAGCCAACTGCTGGATAAATGTCGGTTGCGTATTGAGTTTGTTACAAGATTTCCTTCTCTTTCCCTGATGTTCTCCTGCGCAGTTTGCATCCTTAATCGTCTCTTACGACACCCATGAATACGGTTAATGACACTCTCTATTCCTAATTTAAAACCACACGGAAATTTATTGGCCTATTTTATATCTACAGATTCAACATCCAAGATCTCCGCTTCAGAGGCAGACTGTTCTTGGGACAGTCCCCCAATGGACGTTCTGTCATCGTTGACCGTCTCGACAATGTTGGATTCCAAATTGGCAATTTCAAGGTTAGTAATATAACTCAAATTTATTTAATGAGTAACAATAATAATAATAGTATCTATTTTGTATAATAAGGGTCTACAGAGTTGTTTTATATTTTACACGAAACAAAACAAAACAACAACTCATTTTTGGTTTAGGGAAGGGTGACTTATAAAATAAATACTTATAGAATAAAATAATTTCACAAGTAAGTAAGCAGTTACGAAAAAAATTCACTAGTTTTTTTTTTCATTCCCTTCCCCCACAAATCTAGTCTACTAGGCAGGTATGCATCAGAATTGATCTGACCTATTTCTCTTACTACTGTTTCGGTTATCTCAAGACAGTACAACTCCTAATTTATCACATCCTCAATAAAGTACCTAGAGTATTTACTTTTCTTTTTTATTTTAGTCCTCGCTGACTGGCGTCATCGGTGGTGGAGACATCGACAATGTTGTCAACGCTGTGATCAGCGAAGTGGTTATTGACTACGTCAACAGGTTCCAAGGTTACATTTCAGCAGTCGCTTCCAGAACCTTGCCCCAAGCCGTTAACCCCGTTCTCGAAAGATTCGACACCTGGGATATCATTGGTGATTTATTCCAGTAAACTTGAAAATTGATTCCTGCTAAAATTTAAATATTATTAATAAAATTCTGTTACTCATTTAATTGTTTCATTAATCCTTTGTTGCGGATGAAAGATGATGTAGGTATGTGATGGGATAGCAATTTTGAATTTGAGAGGAAGCGCATTTAACAAGAGTATAGACTAAACTAAAAAAGCATTGATAAACTCAATAGTGTGAACAGAACGAAGAAGGGGATTATTATTTTTAGCTGACTACTGCGAAGCCAAGCCAAGCGAACAAGGATAATGGTTTTAACCGTCTATGTAAGATTATCTTTTCCACTATAGCGCCTAAACTACTAAACCAATTTTGTTAAATGAAGTGTTAATAGATTCGTAATAATGGCCCGGGTGACATAGGCTATATATTTTATAGTATAGTAGTTATAATGGTAGGTAATAGTTTTTAAACTTTTTAGTGTTTGCCAGGCCCATATACTTTGTTTTGGACCCGATCTGGTACAAGGGCCGAATTAAACACGGTTAAGGCATCAGGGGACAGAACACGATGAGAACTAAAAGATCCTTTTAAAACACTTTATACCGATCCAAATCTTCCAAATAACACTAGAGAGATATCCCTGGTGGCCAAGCGGTGGTAAATAGAAAATTGCACGGGAACGAGCATTTCATCAAGAAGTTTTAGCCAAAATTCTCAAATTTAGTTTTTAAAAGATGAAGCAATAGAGTACCTACTGAATGTTAGCATGACACCATATTAGTAGTGATGTGACCATAACTAAAATGGTGTCGTTAGGATAACATTCCTTAAAAACTTTATTGACAAATAATTCTACCAACCGTGAACATGAAAAGGATAGAGTTTTAGTCCATGGAACATTTTTTTAAAAGGGATCACAAGAATTATGAAAAGATAGAAACGATCATGGAAGAATTGGAGACGAGATAATACGAGTATCAATGGCCTAGACAAAAGATTGAAGAATTTGAAGATGTCTTTTTTGCTTCAATCAAAAAGACACCTTCACACGAGAACAAATTTTAAAAACGACAATCAACAATCGTCAAAAAAAATTCGTACTCCAAAAAAAAATTTATTTTTCAATTTTAAGAAATACATTTTCCGCATAACTGCTCTATGCATACAGGAATCACTAGTATCGACTGTTAATCGATACAGTTTGGTTGAACACACCAATCTAAGAACCAGAATCAATCCGAATCGAACAATTATTAGCGTGTAAGATAGCCTATTTATCTAGGTAGACTACAGGCTGATTAGGCGAATACAATACAAGATGGAAGGTTACAAGGGTCAACAAGTATTAAATAATTCTAAACTGGACTATTCAGTCGCAAAAAAAAATGATATGTTTGAAATATCGCACATTGATGATAACTATAATAAATCTTTGCAGATGATGTATGTACAGTGAGACAGTGACCAATAAGACACAACAAAATCAGTATCACTGTCTCTTCTTGGTGTAGTACGAAAGCTGGTGTTCGTCAGGGCGGCGTGCTATCTCCTTTACTTTTCTCCGTCTTTATTAACACCATCACTAATGATCTCACTTCTTCCTACCACCTATATGCAGATGATCTCCAGATTTATTTTAAAGCACCACCTACTAATTTTGCTGATGCTATTAATACAATAAACGCTGACTTGGATAAAATATGTAAGTGGAGCATTTCCTACGGTCTCAAGATTAACCCAACCAAGACTGAAGTGATAGTAGTAAGGAGTTCTAGACTGATTTCCAAAATCGAGTGCACTATACTGCCTCAAGTCTCTTGCACATCTGTTCCCTTTAGTGATAAGGTAAAGAGCTTGGGTATTTAAATTGACAGCACATGAACCTGGGGTCCTCAGCTGCAGGAGCTGAGTAAAATGTTTGCCGCTGCAGGGTCTTTGCGTAAGCTACGCAATTTGTTACCTAACTCTACCAAGATTGCTCTCACACAATCCCTTCTTTTCCCTATCCTTGATTATGCTGATGCCAGCTATTTAGATCTCACTGAAGACTAACTAAATAAGCTTGAAAGACTCCAAAATCTCTGCATAAGATTCATATTCGGATTGCGTAAATATGATCACATCTCCGATTACCGTAAAAAGCTTAAGTGGTTACCTATCCGCCTTCGCCGGAATGCACAAATTCTTTCTCTTCTATGCAACATTCTATTTAGTCCTTTTACTCCACTTTATCTTAAATCACGGTTCACTTTCTTACATGACATCCCAAGTTGTTGAGATCGTCTAAGAACTTGAAACTAAAAATACCGCTACATTCTACCAAATTTTCCGACCACTCTTTTTCTGTACAAGCAGCTCGACTGTGGAACGCCCTACCAGTCGCAATAAGACGTGCACCAACAATAACGACCTTCAAGTGACTAGTAAAAGAGCATTACCTGGGAGACATCTAGGTCCCATAACCTATGTACTTCTCTCGTGCAGTCATTAAATCACTTTATCTCATAGAAGTATGTTAATAATATTTTATAGGCATTTCACTTACACTCTTCTAATCTTTCATTTACTATTAAAAGAAAATTATAAAGAAAATTACCGATTTATTGCAACATTTTTTAATAGTGTCATTAAAGATTCATTGTTGCACTATTATCTTAGTTTTTTCACTGAAAACTTATGGAGTATGAATGACATACAAGGAGAACTTTCAACCAAGATTTAAAGGTTTTTTTAGAATGACAGCCAGGATTTTTTTGGTAAAAACATGTATATACTTAAATGTAAAAAGAAGCTAAAATATAGTCTTTTTTTTCTGTAGGTCCTGATTCGCTTGATGACGAACCGCTGCTTCAGTCGTCGAAACAGGTCCGACTCGAACTTAGTGCCCTGGTCTGTTGTTATGACGGTCGGTACGCCGAAACGGGATGTCCATTCTCTGGTAAAGGTGTCAACAACTTCTACAGCCGTGATGGATCGCATTGGCCACACTTCAGGCAATCTAGATACACGGTGTGCATTGCTGTTAAGCGATAACGATAGTCGTTGCAGATAGGCAAAGGTCCGATGATGTCGATGTGTACATGTATAAAGCGGCTAGATGAGAGATTGAATGATTCCAGTAGGACGGAATTGTGACGTGACACCTTGCTTCTTTGGCACGCTTCGCACGCTTGTGCCCCACGACGACAATCTTTTTTGATAGAGGGCCATACGTATCATTCGGTCAGTAGACGTGTAGTAGCTCGTACGCCAGGGTACAACAAGTCATGTAGCTTGTCAAACACCGTGCGACGAAATTGGGAGATCAGAAATGGTCTAGGTCTTTAACAGGTCACTTTACGATTGTTAGATATAGCGACTGAGGTGTGACGAGAAGAGGGTAGTGCACAACTTTGGGGCATAATTTCTGGTGCAGTATTATGTACCGATGGAGCCGGTGCAACCGGCATAGATCCTGTTAGATTATTCTGAGTCGAGCTGGAGGTGCCTACACCCTGTTGTCTAATGCATTTATCAGAAGTTTTAACCATACTTTTGGTGGTCGCTTGGATTGTCGGAGCAAGAAGTTTGGGTAATATCTCCGTCACAGCCATATCCTCCAATTTCTTGTTTACAGCTGCAATATTACCACTCAGTGTTTCAATAGTCTGCAAAAGTTTGCGACTAGCAAAGTGATTATCAAATATCTCGCTCAAGATACTGGGGAGGTGACTAACAACAATATTATTCAGTTCCTCACGGATAATAGCACGGATATTATCAGATGTCGAAATTGCAGGTTTAATAGTTGGTTGTCGCATATGACGGACACCACCCCCCCTATATTTTGTAACATTGTCCGAATTCATAGGTGTTGACGGTGAAAGTGGTAAGGTGGTAAAAGACTCGTTGAGTTTATAACAATGGGTAATCATGCGCACAGGGGTATCAGAGTTGTCACCCCTGGGGAGTTTGAAACATAACCAGGTCGAAATAGATTCAGACAAGGTAAAGACCTATTATATACCCGCACAATAAAAAGGAATGTTAAAGGAAAGTTCTGAATTGGCTTCTTACTTTTTAATATGAAGAAACTGGAAATATTCTAAATAGACACAAAGAAATTTAACATACATGATAAACAAAACACACACACACACGCACACGCACACGCACGCGTAGATATTCCGGGTATTGTCGGTTATTTGCAGGATGAGCACCCAAACAATAAAAGCACCTAGGCTCTTCAACGGGACACCCTTCCTCAAGGTGGTTCCAACCACAGAGGAAACACCGTGGCTTAGACTGACACTGAATCTTGGTGTGTCTATATTTACAACATCTGAACATTGGACATTGGACTGCGACATCATCGATGGCGCAGTCAACAGATCTCCTTTTGATGTGGAAGTATTCTCATTAGTGTCTGTGGGGCCTGTATATGATACGACCATTCTTGGATTCTCCTTATGCTTTCCATCAGGCAGAATAGAGTTATTTTGGAGGGGTCAAAC
The DNA here is from genome assembly GCA_905220595.1 of Spilosoma lubricipeda. NCBI lineage: Eukaryota > Metazoa > Arthropoda > Insecta > Lepidoptera > Erebidae > Spilosoma > Spilosoma lubricipeda. The sequence continues at coordinate 11,158,763 of HG992275.1, forward strand.
ATAAAAAAAAAAACAGGGAAATTGTATACTTCGACAGGGAGGGAGTTGAAATAACAGATAACTTGTCTGGGAGGCTCTGACTATCAGCATCAGCAGCCATTCTACCTTGCCTTCGGTAACTACCTTTCGGTTAATTCTTCGCACCCTTAACACCTTGCCAAGTGGGGATTTCAGGCTATCCATGATCTCAATGTCAGTCCAGTCGCTAGGGATACCTTTCACTACTCCCATCCTGATGATCTTAAAAGTGGGAATCATGCTCGTGTAACCCTTCCGTTTGATGGATGAATTATCAATAAAAGCATTAGCACCCTCAGGCCCCTCAAATTCAATTAAAACCCTATTCCGTCCGATTTTCTTAATACCTCCTCGTACTATATTTTTAATATAGTCTTTGCATCAACTGGCCAAATCTAATAGGATGGAGGGTAGTACCAGAAATGGGGTCTGATTCGAAAATTGATGCATTGACCAAATACGGTTTAGAATCCATGTTGTAGTACTTTGAACGTGAAATCAACGACGGCGCAGTCACCAGATCTTCTTTTGATGTGGAAGTAGTCTCATTAGTGTCTGTAGGGCCGGTAGATGATTCGATGTCGAATTTGGTCTTTTGACAAGCGATTTCTACTTCAATTGCTACAAAATTGGACAAGGGAGCAGTAAACTATCTTCGCCATGTTGTATATAAGTACCTAGTAGTTTTTACTCGGTTTCAAAATTTATTTTGTTTGTTGTTTTATAATGTTGAAAAAGACGATTTTCAACATGTTTTGGCCATCACAATGAAATTGAAACATACTCAATATTTGATTTTTATTAAGATGGGATGGGAAGAAGGTAAAAATGAGTTTAAAATGAAGGTGAAAATTTGATGCAGGATTTATTGGGAATTTCGGATATTCGATCTAAAACAAAAACAACAATAAAATTGTCAGTGCGATGGCCTTAGAGCATATAGAGGCAGCTGAACGGACGGAAAGCGTGATTAGAGTAGAGAGAGGTAGACTGAGTTGGATTAGTGTCTGTCTCTCTCACGCAAGCTTCTGATTGGTTGGTATACTTCCCGCCAAATCAGTCATGGAAATTGGTGTGTGCGTCCACCAATCAGAAGCTTGCGTGAGAGAGGCACCACCCAAACTAAGTGTCTCTCACTCTCTCTCTACTACGATCACGCTTTCCGCCCGTTCGGCTGCCTCTCCAGATATATATGCTCTAAGACGATAGCCGAGAATTGAAGTTTCACATTAATATTATTATCTGTATATTTATTTTTTGAGAATAGTGCCATCTATTGTCTAGTAGAAATATTAGAAACGGAAGTCTTCCAATGGTAAAACAGCATAGATATATTGTTACAAATGGAATTATTGCCACTAAATATTTTCCCTAGAACCTCGGGTTATGAAGAAATATATTTTACAAATAATTAATATTTGTTGTTCAAAACTATGGTATAATAATAAAGTCCATGTAAATTTGTAGCATCAAACTAACATAATGTAGTTCATAGCTCCTAAAAAAAATAATTTGGTCACTTACGGGGTATTTTAGGATTTATATAGGGCAGCATTTATCGAATGAGTTGTAGTGAATGAATGAAGATAAAGCGAGATGCTAAATGATCAGTGAAGAACAAAAACTACGAATGAAAAGTGATTTCGGAGAGAAAAATTGAAGCCTTTTCATGTGATTTTGTGAATTTGTGTTTGTGCAAAATTCATTGTAGACTGTGTTTGTATAATATTTTTGGAGCAAAGTTCCCAAAAAAACGTACCGCTTGGTAGTAATATGAGTAATGTTACCAACCAAAATGGAACAGGTCTAGAGCAGCAGGTCTGTACCTCATGTAGTACATGCACTTTGTATTGATTTTTATGAAATTGAATTGAAATTTACCACTAACTTATACTCTGTAAATGTATATAATGTTGAATTTGAAATATTCTAATTCATGAAAAATGCTATTTTTCATTTTATTATATTTGATCTTTAAAAATTGTAATGCTTTACGTGTCTCAGAATAATCAACATGGCGCCTTTGGTCTACCACTTCTATGGTTTATATTTCATTGATTTTCTGAAGACATCATATATCATATGCATCATTAGAACACTAAGATAATACAGTAGTTTTCCAAAGGCACTTACGAGTGAGGTCATTGTCATGCTATATTTGCGTGTCATGGCGGGAGGAAATAAAAATGTTTCGCAATTTTAATTTATCTACATCCTAATGACTAATATTGAAAAGACATCGAAATTTTAATTGACCACAATGCACAGTGGATAAAAATATTCATAATGATTTTAATCAAGTCATGTTTTGTCATGCTTCTATAGTGTTAGCATGCCTAATTTGCTATAGTCAGATGGCGTTAAGTAACAACACAAGTTTGTTATCTAGCCAATTGTATATTACTGGAATCTGGGTAACTTGTAAAGAAAGGTTTTTAGTGTAGAATAATTAAGTTAAGTAACAGTCAACTTTTTCATGGTTATTGCTTATTCAGACTGACACATAACTCTTTTCACATAAATTATCTAAAACCTCTTTGTAAACGTAGAACTTGTTTTTATTATCAAATTTATTATTATTGTACTTCTATCTTTAACAATATGAAGTTTCACTACCCCTATTCTTCCCTTGGGAGACTTGACAATACTGCAAAAAAATTCTGAAAAACACTGCAAAGAGATGCAAAACTTAATGCAAATCCTATACTAACCTATCTGACGAGTGAGAGTAGGCCAGAATCTCTTTTCTAAGGAGAGGTTAAGTCTATGTCGGCTGTGGAATAAAAAATGTTGATAATGATATTTATTTGTCGCTCAGTAAATATATATTGAACTGCTTTCGCCCGAGACTTAGCTTGGTTTCATGTTAATTGGTTAAGTAGTTTTCGTGTGAAAGCGTAAACAACAAACTTAGATTCAGTTTCAGTTCAGATTTATAATATTGGTATGGATGAAACTATTGATTGAAGGATATAAGTTTCATTACTACTTATAGTTGACTATTTGAAGCCACAAAGGTCAACATTTTAAATGCACATTATGGGTTAGATATCCACATGGGAAAAATTCTTTGGGTGTTCAGTAAACAGTTGTTTTAAATCTGTCTCAAATTTCGAAGACATCATTTTTAGTGTAGGAGTCAACATTTGTGTATCTTTATAATTCTTCTATTGGCAGCTTGCTGGTCTGGACTTGCAGCCTCAGGCTAATAAGAGTGCTGGCCGTTACATCCCCCCGCACCTGCGTAGGCAGTTGCAGGCCAACCCTTCACAAGGTAATAACATTTAAATGTCACATCACTTTTTCTATAACAATACTCAGTAATATTACACTTAATTAGGTTTATAAATGTCTGCCTCATTGGTCTAGGGGTTAGCTTATGCAACTGCTGTTGAAGAGGTCTCAGGTTCAATTCCCAGGTCGGGCCGAAAGAGTTATTGGGGTTTTTAATGAAATTCTTAATAACAGCCTGGAGTATTCAAGTATCACAGTGTTTCACACCTGTGCCTCAGCGAGCATGTTAACCGGTCAATCCTGTTTGTTGTGAACATCTATGGCAATTGTTATTGTGAACTCAGTGCTCTCAAATATACTCACTACAAGTTTAAACTTTGAATTCAGTTTGCTGTCAGGGTTGCGGATGTCCCATGCCAATCGCTCTGTGGGCAAACTGATATTTAGGTGAAAGTAGTTTAACTAGTAGCCAACCTCAAATAAAATAAGAAATAATTATGGCTAGAAGATGTTTTAAACTACTTAAAACTGTCTGTTAACTAATGTTGTTGAAAAATTTGTAAGTTATGACTAGTAGCTCATACCTTTTTACAGCAAATACTAAGGAGTTGTTTCCAATCGTTACGTTTTTTGATGTGACAATGTGTAATAAATTGATGATCGTCAGCTGCATGCACGAAAAAGGATGACTCGTGTCCTGTCGCGCTCATGGTCCTGTTACGCTCATTGTACATTGTTGTATGAGAGATAGATAAATCTCTCATCAATTCATCAATGTTTTGTTATGATGTTGTCACGTTAAACTATCGTCTGTAAACCGACTATGCAGACAACCATTTTTTTTTTATGTAGACAAAACACAGTGATTCCTATTTACATCCTTCTAAAAGCAAAAATGAAGAAGTCAAAGGTGGGAGACTGAAAATTCTGTTTTTGAAAATAGGTACAGAGATATCACATTAAATCATAACTAGCTTTTGCGCGCGGCTCCGTAACTAGCTTTGTCGTTTATCGCAGTAAAGAATAGCCTATCTAAAGAATCAAAGTATCTCCATGCAAAATTTGATTGAAATTAGTGCAGCGGTTTGGCTGTGAAAGCGGTACAGACAGACAGAGTTACTTTTGTATTTATAATATAAGCATGGATTATTCCATATACAACAGATTATTAGATCTGTATGCGATATTAAGAAAGTTTCTTGAAATATTCCACACTAGTAAAATTTGTTTTGTGCAATTGGTGAAGAATTTGGGTTCAGTCTATTATCCTCATGGCGTCTTTATCTTGTAATGCCCCAGGTATGGGATGATCTTCTGCCGGACAGTCGCTTATCAGCTGTTCCTCTCTTTGGTGGAATGAAGAGCAACATAATAGTTTGTTGTCCTGATATAATTGTTTATGATGAAAGTCATGGGATCAGATTATTTCAATGGCATATGTATTATTTTGAGAAATGTCTTAATTTATAGCACAGTATATTTAATTTTGAAATTAAAACTGTGTAAAATATACTCTACTTGTTATTACCATTTTTATTACCCTCAAATTTCAAGTTGAACACATGTAAATTAATCGCAGAGTAATAAATAATAATAAAATAATTGTATTTTTTTCTACTGAGTTCATTAGAGCTTGGTGTAACTTCATATCAAATTGCCTGCTTTAGTTAACAGGGGCATGATATCAGTAATTTATTCATAAAGTTCATAATGTAGTATTTGAATTTTATATTATGAACGCTAGCTAAACCACGCAATACCGTCTTCGTCTTCTATTGCCGAAGCGTGATGTTATAACAGCGTGAAGAAATTTGTTTACCACAGAAAGGGTGTAATGAGCTAAACTTTTGCGAACTTCTTTTAAGCGATTTAAAAAAAGGATGAGGTCCTTAAACTTTGAAAGAGGAACAATTAATTATTTCATGAATTATTTTTGTAATTGAAACTCCGAAAAGGAATGATTTTCTTTTGTTTTTGCAATATTTTTGATTAATAGTCCGCTCCTTTTGGTAATACCGTGATGACATATAGCTTATAGCCTTTTTCAATAACTGGAGACTCACCTAAACAAACTCTTTAGCTTGATGCTATTAGTATAGATTGGATTATTATTGAAGGTTAGCAGACAGATGATTAATAATATTTTGGATGTAGGACATGAACAAAGCATTTATGTACTTTATATCTTTTTCCTTATCTTTAGTTGTATCATGCTTATATGACCCAATTTATGGATTTAATTAGACAGTTCTTTCAACCACTGGGCGAATACAAATTTAATTAAAAACGGAAATCTACTATTAATATAATAATAATAAACAAAAAGAATGAATTAATTAGATAGTTCTGGAGGTCAACATCTGATATAAAAAACGTTAATTAAAATCGCATGTTTTTCTTTTAATTAAAGATTTTGTTGAAATGCACTTTTTCCATAATTGAACTATTCAATTGTAGTTAGATAAAACTTCAATTGAATTAAAAATTGAGACGTTAATCTTTGCAAATAAGTAGTAAAGTGCAGTTACTATTTAATCGTTTTTTAAATAACAATATCTAAATAGTTTTTCAATAAGTAATTGGTAGCTGATATGAACAGCTAATATTATCCTGTGTTATCTTGAATTCATGCCATACATAAATATCTTATTAGTAAATATTATTTATTATAATTATGTTAATAGTTGACTTCTGTTTTTAATGAAACTAGTTTTCGCCCAGTAGTCGAAAGTCGAACATAATACATTGAATTCGTTTTTGAACCTTCTGCACTCCGCTCCATATTTATATATTAATATATGGAGCAAAAACTTAATACCGCTTTTAAAGTTAAAATGGAGGAGTGCAGAGAGACTACATACATATAACAAAAAAAAAAATTGACCATTGAGCGACTAGTAAACTTTAATTGCGTAAATGTCATGTTTCTTCGATAGAAAACAGAACTGATTGAATAATAAATTTATTGGTACAGGGGAAGAGTCTAAGCGTTCAAGCTTAGACACCCGTCCAAGCGATCAACGGGACGGCCGTTCATCATTGGGAGGCAACTCTAGAACGTACGACCGTGGTGGTCGGCGCGACGACCGCGACCGTGACCGCGAACGTGAAAACGATCGCGGCAACGATTCGCGATACCCGCGCAGGGACCGCGGTGTGTATATAACACTCTTCTCACTAAACATACATTTACATTCCAACCACATCTTAATTGATCATGCGTTTTATGTATACTTATATTCATATTATATACTGGAAATCTGCATCTTCATGTTTTATAATAATAGTGAACAGTTTTATTTTTATGTATGAGGCCTGCTAAAGTGACTCTACTCAACTTGATGGAAAGCATGAGTAGAATCCAAGAGTGGTGGTCACCATACTCATTGCGAATGCAGACAATGCAATAATGTAGTATGGTGACCAGGCGCGGTTCCAAGGGGGGGGTCACAGGGGACACGACCCCCCCCAAAATCGTACACATGTAAATTTTTTTAAGCTTTTTTTTTCTCCTTACTTTCCATAATTGTTCAATCGACATAAGAAATCATAGGATAAGAATTGTTTAACACCTATAAATTAAAACAGTAACATAACGTGGATAACAAATCTTTACCCTCCAAGACTGTCGTAATTCAGGCTTGTTCTACCATAAAGACTCAGATGATACTACTAGTCTGGACCAGAGTTTCTAGGATGAGTGCCAGACAGACACGCTCTTTCCAAGTACTATCCCCCAATTCATCCGACGCAATTGGACCGGCAACTCTGGTCCGACGTATGTGAGGCATTGGAGGGAGATCTGGATCGTGCCGTATGGAGACTGGCTTCCCGCAACACCGCTCCTGGACCTGATGGTATTCCAGGTCGGTGCTGGGAGACAAACTGAAGCAAATTTTCACTCAGTGTTTCGGCCTCGGTATCTCCCCCTTCGACTGAAAAGAAGCGAGACTGCTGCTCCTCAAAAAGTAAGGTGTAGATGTTATCTTTGCGTTCCAACTTGCCTGAACGAAACGGGGAACTCTTTGAAAGAGTTATCTCTGACCGTATCAGCGGGCAACTGTGATCAGGAGGGTCGTGTTGACAGTTAGGCTTGATATCGTTAACGCTTTCAGTATTCCTTGGCGCGCTATCAGGGCGGCCCTTGAATATCACCGTTATAGAGGCCTAGAGGCGCGATAAGGCAGTGAAGTTTGTCGATCTGAACGGGGTGGCAAATTGAAGGGAGCTGTGTTGTGGGGTTCCCCAGAGCTCTGTATTGGTCCCATTGTTATGGAACCTCGCATAAGATGCGGGCCTTCGCAGTAGTCTGCCTCTGGCCTCAGTGTCACCTGCTATGTAGACGATACAATAATACAGGCTAGAGGGTAATGCTTCGGGGAGGTGCTTCTACTCGCCGAGGAGCTTGTGTTGTGCATAAGACTCGTGAGTTAAGCCTGAAGGTGGCGCCTCCATGGCTTTTGTAAGTGACAAGAACCATCCAGCTCATGCCTGCTGGATGACATTGACAGCCAGGTCAGTACATAAAGTACCTAGGCCTCATCCTTGGCAGTTGTTAGAGCATTTCGGGCGGCTAGTCCCCCGAGTACGAGTGGTAGCAGGGGCGCCACATCGTCTGCTACTCGCCCAGGCTTGAGCCAGCCAACGCGCTATCGGAGCCGTTCTGACGAGCTTCGAAGCTTCGATAGAGATAACTGACTGTGTCACCTACCGACTCACTCAGATGCTCATCGGACGTGTGGTTACGGCACAATGCCATCTCTGAAGACAGATTGGATGAAACCTGTCACCAGCTTTGATCGCGGCAATACTGGCAATTAGTGAGGGATGGGAGGCGGAGGGCTCCTTTTGTGGAGACGTTATGCTCCAGAAGGAGTCCGCAAAGCGTGATCGGGAAAGGGCAGATCCCGCTTGAAAGACGCGATGAAGAGGGCGCGGTAGAAGCCGCTAGATCCCCAATCGTCGGTTCAGGGTCGTTGTGGCCACATCCAGGGGAAATCTGGTCACTACCCGAGAGCGGTGACACCTCGGTGCGGCCGGGGGATGTGGTCTAAGGCAGGTCAGTGTGCCGACTCTTACTGCGTAGAGCTATGAGAGGTTCAATAGCGACCTGCCATGGGGGTGAATATTATTACCCTGGGATGTACCTGCATTGCAGAGAGTACTCCAGATGCCGCTGATGCATTTCTGGAGCTCCTCTTGACAGCCGAGTTAGGCCGCCGCGGGTTTTAGAGGATAGGCTGATTTGTCCACGACGGGTTTGTGTGCGACCCCACGGAGCTAGGTCCTCTAAGTATTCATTAAGAGATTGTCCCAGACGTCTCAACTAATCAAATATTGTCATCTCAATAGACTTACTAATAAAAACAATACATATCGATTTTTTTCTAATGTGTGCAATAAAATTGAATATTGTGCAATAAAGTCTAATTTACTCGACTTAAATCAATTATTAGTGACCCCCACCAAAATTTCAGGCTGGAACCGCCCCTGATGGTGACCCACACGATGGTGGGCTATTGAGATTCCTTTACATCATTGGCCGCCTGGTCTCTTACAGTACCATTTTTTTGCTTTAATAAGTGTTAATGAAATCTTACAGCTTAAGGCAAGTTCACCTGCACACATAGTCTGTTTCTTTTTTAACAAACGAGTACTGAGTATGTCTCTCGCACATTTCCGATATTGACAAAGTGAGATAGGTCATTGGTAGGGGTGGGGCCAACGCCTTTGTTCTTGTTTTGAAATTGTTAAGGCTCGTTCATATTGAATACTTCTAAAATTTACTGTAGAGATAATTAATTTTATGATTTTAATTTGCATAATTTAAATTCTAATATAAAAGATTATGAAGTTATTGATGATCGATACCTAGTTTACCGTAGGGATCGCAATGTAACACAGTCCATGAAATCTGATGGTGAAGGCGTTTTGATAGCTATATCCAAATGTATTCCGTCGTCGCGTATTTTCAAATGGGAAAGTTATAGTGAGGATATCTGGGTTGTGATTGAAGTTAAAAGTAATAATATCGTTAGGAGAATTGCCATTTGCGTTGTATATTTGCCTCCTCCTGTTAAACATGGTGAATTGAGTGAATTTCTTGATAGTGCACTAAAGGTATCGGATAGTGTTGATGATGTTATAATAATCACATCTGATTGCAAATTTATACTCATACAAGAATATTACCAACAATAACCACCATAGAATACTGTATAAACCTTTCAGACTTTATGGCGTTAAGCGATTTTCAACAGACTAATACCATTGTAAACCCTGATCAAAGAATGTGGACTTAGTGCTAACCAATATAAATTGCATTCTCAATAATGAGTAAAATTCACCCCCTTTAGATATCACATTTGATGTAACATTAAATCTTGTGTCAGTTAACAGGCCCAGGCTCGGTTATAATTTCTATAAAGCAGATTACAATAAAATAATATCTCGAGTTTCTGTAGATTGCAAAGAGCGCTTAGTACGCGCTCGTAGTAGTAGTAACTTCAGGAGACATGTCCGCCAGCTAGTGAGTGAACCAGACGAGTTTAAATGCGAGTCAGCCTTTAAACTCGTCTGGTTCACTAAAACACGTGCGACGCGCAGGTAGTCGATGGCTCAACTGAATTTACATGTAACTACAGCGTTTGTGTGGAACGGACTTTATGTTGATTACGTGTTACCAATAAAAACGCAGTAACAATTTCCGGTACTCGTTTCTTAAAAAAAACAGACTACTTTTATTTACTTGGTAAGTGAGTAGATCATACTTTGTTTCTATCTACTCGTAAATATACCTGATCAAAGATACCTGTACATACTCTACAATAAAGACAATAGACTGCCGTAAACCAATCCTAAACCAGAAATTTATCGCTCAGGTCATCAAAATGGCGATTCAGAGCGCTTTTCAGAATCAGACAATAATAGAAGGTGGGCCGATCGTGAACGCGGCAGTGGCGGAGGCGGGAGCGTCACAAGCTCGCGCGAATCGCGTGACGTGCGTCGCGACGAGGACTTCAACGAGCCGCCGCAGCCGCGCAACGCTCGCTGGAAGGAGCCGGAGCCGCGCGCTGAGGAGCGCTCCAACTCACGCTGGCCCTCTGACGACGTGCGTCGCACGACTTCCCGCAGGGACGAGGTTCGTTCTCTCTAACTTAATTGTTATATCTTATACTAGTTGTTGCCCGCGGCTCCGCCCGCGTATATGTCGGCTATCGCGGTAAATAGTAGCCTATGTGTTATTCGGATGTATAAGCTTTTATTACTGTAAAGTTTCATCCAAATCCATTCAGTAGTTTTTGCGTGAAAGAGTAACAAACATCCAAACATCCATCCATCCTTACAAACTTTCGCATTTATAATATTAGTAGGATTTAATCACCCGTTAATGCAGATACTTAAAACCAGATGATCATCTACTTAATTGTTAATACTGTGATTTCCGGGTGAAAGGTACTCCGTCCTTATCTAAACTCATGCCATGTGTTCAAAGTTTCTTGATTATCTTTTATGGTCATGCATGTATTTTATAAATACTAATTTGTTGTAGAACGACTGGACAGTCCCGCTACCTCGCGACGAGCGGCAGGAGTTGGACTTGTTTGGCACTGGCAATACAGGCATCAACTTCTCGAAGTACGAGGATATACCAGTTGAGGCGAGCGGCGACCGCGTTCCAGACTTCATCACCAGTGTAAGTAACAACATATAACCTCAATGACCGTTAAGAATCTAGCGTACTGTACCTTGATATTGTTCAGTTTATATATTTGAGTAAGTGCAGGTAGTCCACTCATTACAGGCAGTTAAGAAAATATATGAAGAATCACCTCGACAACTACCACTTGTGATTCACATTAGTATGATTCACATAATAATAAAGTTGTATTTTATTTTTAACTTAGTCCTTGTGATAAGTATAACTCTGTAGTTCCTGCCAATTATTAGTTTCTCGAAAATTTTAGATCTGAATAAAACATTCGCTTGCGATAGATTTACTTTATTTTTTCATGCCTAATTTTTAACATTACAGTTTGAGGATGTTAACCTGACGGAAATAATGCGTTCGAATATAGCGCTCGCCCGCTACGACAAGCCAACTCCGGTACAGAAGTATGCGATCCCTATAGTGCTGGGGCATAGAGACGTGATGGCGTGTGCACAGACAGGCTCAGGTAAAACGGCTGCTTTTCTCGTACCTATACTCAATCAGATGTACGAAGCCGGACCCGTCAAGCACATGGGGTAAGTAAAGTTTACCACTTGATTCATATGGTTAACTTAACATTGATATCTAAATTTATTTTTAATTAAACAGGCCCTACAATCGGCAGCAGAATCGTAAACAATATCCCCTGGGATTGGTACTTGCCCCAACGCGCGAGCTGGCTACCCAAATATATGATGAGGCTAGAAAATTTGCCTATCGTTCTCGCGTTCGCCCTTGTGTTGTGTAAGTATAATTGACTATATTTACATATGTTAAGAATTCGCAGTTAGACTCGATTTTCTATGTGAATTTTTAAAACATTGGACCGGTCGTAACAAAAAGTAACTGATCAATTTTCAAATTTAGAACTGATCGTTAGTGTATTTTGTATATTTGTCTAGGCTGAAGTAAAGCTGAAGGGGTATGTGTGAACGAAACGATTGTATCGTTACAGGTACGGTGGTTCTCCAGTGCACGAGCAGGTCCGCGACCTGGAGCGCGGCTGCCACCTGCTGGTGGCGACGCCGGGGCGGCTGGTGGACATGCTGGACCGCAAGCGCGTGGCGCTGGACCACTGCCGCCACCTGGTGCTGGACGAGGCCGACCGCATGCTGGACATGGGCTTCGAGCCCCAGATCCGCACAATCGTCGAGAGCCACACGATGCCCAAGACGGGCGAGCGCCAGACGCTCATGTTCTCTGCGACTTTCCCCAAACAGATCCAAGTTTTAGCCCAAGATTTCTTGCATAACTATGTTTTCCTGGCGGTCGGGCGCGTAGGATCTACTTCTGAGAATATCACTCAAAAGGTAATTATTTTTAAACCTTTATTGACCTATTATAACAAACTTTGATAGATATTCTTATTGGTAAACTTGGGTTTCAAAGGACAATGAGAGATTTTACGGCAGTAGCACTTTGCGTATCTCATGGCTGGGATTATTTTAGTATTAATTTGGCAGGTAATATCATTGACAATAACTTTTTAAATTTACAGAATTTTAGACCTATGCATTAAAAAGTTATTTCAGTTTTTAGTTTATATTGATTTATATTGATCCGTCAATAAAATGTTCCTCTTCTACTAAATACATCAGTAAGCTCGTTTATAAATATCGTATATATCAATATTTTAGAACTTTTTATGTAATTTATATTTTAAAACTAAGTAGATTTTAACCATGGCATGTTTATAAAACGTAGGAATGCGTTTTAGCAAAAAGTTGTTAGACTTGCAGTAACAATACTGAACAGGATTAATATTCTTGCAAGAAAGTTCTTAAAATATGATAAATACATGGCATAAATCTCAAAATCCATTTCACATTACAGGATCTGCTATTCTCTTTTGATAATATTTAAAACAGCTGCACATTTTTATATGCAACTGGCTGTGTTACCCGCGGTACAACAACAACTACGGGTAACACCGCGGGACAAAGCTAGTTTAAAAAAAGTAGCTTAAGTTACTCCCCGGATTATCAGCTACCTGCCAGTGAAAGTCCCATCAAAGTAGGTCCAGCCGTTCCAGAGATTACCCGGAACAAACAGATAATTAAAAATGTTATTTTGATACATGTATCTTGTATACATACATATGCATTTATTTAAAAGCTGTTATTTTAATATCATAAACAGACACTCATTATTTGTAAAGATAGTGTCTGTTGTTTACATTCAGTACATCTAAAATGTGAAGTCTTATTCATTTTGTAAATAATGTTTGATCAATCGAATGATTTAAAATATTTATGAGACTGGATTATACAATTGATATATATTGAACTTACAGGTAGTGTGGGTGGAAGAAATGGATAAACGTTCCTTCTTGTTGGATTTGCTGAACGCATCTAATATACTGCAGCAGGAGCCCAGTGAGGAGGATCAACTTGTCTTAGTTTTCGTCGAGACCAAGAAAGGTATTGTCGAAATAATATATATTATATATTGTACATATTTCATTACATATACAATACGTGGGAGAGTCACGCTCCTGCATGAATGGGTCGACTTGACCGGAGTGATACCGCGGCCTCACAGAAAACCGGTGTGAAATAGTGTTTGCGCTGTGTTTCACCGAGTGAGTGAGGATACCGGAGGCCTATATCCCAACCCCTCCCCCATCCCCCAAAGGCCGACAACGCACTTGTGACGCCTCTGGTGTTGCGGGTGGGTGTCCATGGGCGGCGGTAATCGCTTACAATCAGGCGATACGTCTGCTAGTTTGCCGCGCTTAGCCCAAAAAAAAAAATCGATTGAATGTTTGCTCACGATAGTTACTTACAGGTGCCGACCAGTTAGAAGAATATTTGGATAGTATGGGCTACCCAGTGACGTCGATTCACGGCGACAGAACACAGCGTGAACGCGAAGATGCGCTTCGCCGGTTCCGCACTGGACAGACTCCCATCCTAGTGGCGACTGCGGTGGCAGCTAGAGGTTCGATTCATTTCCAATACACAACAGAATGACTATTGTTATTATAACTGTCCTTACATATATCTTATTTAGTGTAGTTAGTGTGTAGTTATTCACCATTCATTAAAATCGAATATGGTACATATTGTATTAATTTACTACTTTCAGAAGATAGTTATTTCAGTTTATTATATTATTCAATTCAAAGTATATTAATCAAATCTTTTCTGCTACTTCACTTCAAAGTGTATATTAATAATAATAAATAATAACATTTTGGATGTTGCATTCACAATATATTGGAACATACACACAAAGGCAAAAGTTAACTATTGAAAGTAAATAGACGAAAATGTGTAAGAGTCAACTTTGTGTCTTTCTTCAATGTTTTCTAGTTAATATTAAAAAAATATTGCAACACAATTAAAAACTGTCCATTTTGATATATTGCCAATTCATATTAGGTATAATATATTATGTAACATAAGTATTTAACCAAACATGGCATTGAAAAATATGTAAAATTCATCATCGATTGCATCATTTAAGTTTTAAAATCAATTTTAATTCGTCACAGGTTTGGATATCCCCCACGTGCGTCACGTGATTAATTTTGATTTACCCTCGGACGTGGAGGAGTACGTCCATCGCATCGGACGTACCGGCCGCATGGGCAACCTCGGCGTCGCCACGTCCTTCTTCAACGACACCAACCGTGGGCTCGCGCGGGAACTCATCCAGCTCCTCGTCGAGGCCAAGCAAGACGTGCCCAAGTGAGTATTACTAATTTATCGATATCGAACGAGAATTCTTTACTACATTTTCGTTTACAATTGTATCTGTCTCGTCGAAACGTCATCTTCGTTCTGAAGGGGTTTCAGTTCCGAATGTATCGTTATCAGTGTTAAGAATGGTATAAGTGAGTGTGTCATGTGTGCATTGCAGTTGGCTGACGAGCACGGCGGCGGACGGGCGCGCGGCGGGCGGCGGCGGGCGGCGCGCGGGCGGCAGTCGCTCGGGCGGCGGCCGCTTCGGCGGCGGCGGCAGCAGCTTCGGCGCGCGCGACTTCCGCACGCAGCCGCGTCAGCCGCCACGATCCGCCGGGCCTTCCACTATTGGCTCTGGTATGTATCGCTCTACTTTTTATTTATTTAATTTAAATTCTTTTCTGGCTGTATACGTACGCGACTGCTGTGCACGAGGTCTCGGTTTCGATGTCCCTTGTCGGACCAAATGTTTGAATGATCTGCAATTATTTGTTTCGGAATTTTGGTATTTTCCATGTATAATATGTATGTATTTACAAAAAAAAAATATATTTATTTTATAAGTTACATGACGATGGTGATGGATAAGAGTGTTCTTTGGCAGGTTTCGGGTACGGCGGCGGTTCGTACGGAGGCAACTACGGCGGGTCGTTCGGCGGCGGCGGCGGCGGTGGCGGCGGCAGCTCCGGCGGCCCCGACTGGTGGAACTCGTAAGCGCTCGCCTCCGCCCTCCGCCCTCCGCCCTCCGCCCTCGCACCGCACGCGACTTCCGTACTCGACCCCCGATCACCCTTTTCGTAACTTAAGCGATGTGAAACGTTTTAGATTAATATATTTTATTTTAATTCGTAAACCGATAGTTGGACTGAAATTGACCTGTGACTGTTTAATACGATGTTGGTTCAATAGAGAGAGCGGTGCGACAGATAGCGCGGCCGGCCGAGCCGGGAATCTCAGTGTGCGGCTCACCGGCGACGCGCACTTCGTTTCTTATCTGCATACTTGTCTGTATACATGCATAAATTAATGTCTGTGAATAATACCGCGATATTGTAGTTCGCGACCGTTAATGGAGTAATCGTTGCATTCAACTTGGTCACAGTTTCGTTTGCGTCACGTGCGCTGCGCGCCATGACACGCACGAGTTTTGTCTTTTTTTAACGATTATGTGAGAGTAGTCTATTAATTAATATAGAAATATTTTTGATGTCTGATCTGTATCGTGAATTCGTTAGTGAACATTGTGTATTTTCGATTTTCTATTTTCTGACAATCTCATTTATCATTCGTGACACTGACATTTTGAAGCATTTACGCACCCTAAAATCTATGTAGCTAATGGAATAGTAGATTTAGAAATTGAAAAGTACCGATACAGTATCATAGCAAATAATTACTAAATTTTTATCTGTAGAGAGCCCATGATGTAATAATACCTTCGACGTGATCTATAATTTGAATGTGAATTTACCAATAAAAATTAAGAAACTGGACAATTTGGTTTTTATTTGGCCTTATGGTGTTTGTAGATAAGAAGAGATTTGCCGACCATGACCTTCAACAACCCAAATAGTCGGTCGTAATCACGGAGCAAATACAAAGAGGAGATGGCATAAGCGCATCACCCCCGTGAGAAAATACCGACCCCGACGTCATCGCAGTTGACGCAACTTGCAAATTATCCTATTAACGTCAATGTTCTAGAACTGCATCGAAAAATCGTAATACTTGAATGTTCTCGGTACAATCAAGTAAAAAGATGAAGTGTTGTGTTTTATCTTGTACAAATAACTCAGATAGACGTTCTGGTACCATGAGTGGCATCATATTTCTTTTATAAGTAATTTTATAGCTAATTTTTTTAAAAGTTCTAGAAAAATCTCTTGGTGTTTTATTGAAGTGTTATTATATTTACTCGCCACTAGATGGCAAAACTTTGTGTTACTGGAAATAAAGATACAATGGTACGTTGAGCTGAATATTAATAAAACATACCATAAGAAGATACCGAAATGAGTTCTACATTCTTACCTAATGAATTTTTATTCATCATGGTATTTTTGTTGTATTTTTCTTAATTATATTGTGAACAGACTGACATCTATCGACATCTATTCTAAAATAAAAAGACAGGGTCGTATTTAGAATCCAAATATTTTATCAAGTTACGACTATAATAATCTTGCATTGAAAGTTGTTACTTCAAATATTGAAAAAAAAAAGAAATTTTACTTATGCTGATGATTTGACGGTTTTTTTTAAATTCATTAAAATAATACAATGTACCAGTATACAGGTAATGTTCTAAATTTTCATCTAAAGATAGTATTGAAGAGCAATGGATCAAAAAAATAATAGGCAAAACTGGACTCCTACAAAATACACCAATATTTGTTCTTCCCGTTGTTATGATAGTGATTCATTTCAAGGAAAAATCATAAAAAATCGAAAAAGGAACTTATTATCTAAACCCAACTTAGGCAAGATTAAAAGTGATTAGACGTGGATATTAGAGACAACATTGGTATGACCATTCAATTCAGATTTAGATTAGTTGATTTTCTGAGATATTCCAATTCCGAAGTGAAATAAAATATAAATTTATTTATTTTTAAAAAAAAATGATTTGCACTATGTATATTAATTTTTGTTCTACATAATCCACGTGTAAACCAAGCATATTGAACAATGTTTTATTTAGGGTTATTTATTAGAAAAAAAAAGTTCACTTTTGCAAAATTATTTACGTTATTAATGATGTTTTTTGTTTAAGATGCTTACAAAATCGACCTTAAAAAAACTACTCCTTGAAATTCTGAGTACGTCCACACTAGTGTCAGCTAGCTAAACTACATAGCAATATACTCGTACAACGATGCAAGTAGTTTTGCTATTGTCTGGTAGATGGAAAAGTGTAAACTAACACCCCCTCACCCCCGCAAATTGTCACGCATTGCTTCATACAAAAATCTCATTAGGGCATCTCCTCTTTGTATTTGCTCCGTGGTCGTAATAAAGCCGAGTAGTCGGTCAAACTGAACATCATTTCGGGGATTATCAGCATTTTCCGTGAAACTGTGAAGGATTAAATAATAATTTTATAAGGAAAACATCAGGGTTGGCAGAAGCAGTCTTGGTTTTTACGGTAGAAAATAAAATAAATAGAAAATTTCGTAGGCGGTTCAGAGTCCGAAGGTTCCAGTAAGTCTGTTACTTGTTTCCGCCAGTTTAGCGTCAAACCAAGGTGTAAACCAAGATCTTGCCCTGACCTACAAACAGGCATATTAGTCCCATTAGGTAATAACCGGAAGAGTCTCAGCGTCTACTCTGCTCATCGATCGGCGACTTTCCACCACAATGACATTTTGTGGAGCTTACTGATAAACCAAACCTTTTAAGTCGCATGCATTAATTGTTTCCAAGACGTTATTGACCATTTGTATATCTATCGAAATATCCTCTGCGAATGGAGCTGTAGGTAATCGGCATACACATGATATGCACAAGGATGTTCCATAGTTGGAGATTCATATACACAGAAAATAATAGAGGGAAAGAATACAGCCTTGAGGAACACCAGAGTCAAGATCACATCAACTTAAACAGGATTCATCGACATAAACAGATTGCTGGCGTCCCCGAAGATAAGATGAGAATCATTCCAGTGCTTCAGGTGCGATCTCTTGCGGTCTAGGAGAAGATAGATTGGAGGATATTGTGACTGACGGTGTCGAAGGCATCGGAGAAGTCGATCAGTGCCAAAACTGTAATCTCTGAGTCTTCCATGGCTGCCCTAATATCGCCAGTCACTTTATGAAGAGCGGAAGTAGTACAATGACCAGGCCTGAATCCCTATCGTATACTCGTACCGTCACTCTGAAACATGAGTGACGGTCACACAATATTTATTGAATATGGTAAGTGACCAACACAGAACAAAGGCATATACTTAGAAGTGGTGTCGAGCAGCAAGTGCAAGGTACTGTCTCGCCTAAACGCACACATTAACGATCAATAATATTATACACACATAAAAAGAATATCCTAATTCGTCTAAATGTTATGAATATAAGTTCTAAAAGCCTCTTACAATGTTACTAAATACAACCTTATACCTTTCAACTAAGGTAGGGTTTCACTTGCATATTTGTGTTCGTGGGAGGTTTCGTCGAAGACCGTAGGGATGTGGTGAATTTGACATTTGTCGAATATAATTACGTTCCAATAATTTTTAAATTAATATTTATTTGACTGATACTCTGATATCCTTTCATTCTACTTTATATTTTTTTTGCAAAACATTGTGACTAAGGGAGTCAACTACTACAACTCTACCTAAAATAAATTATATACTTGTGTATTTAGGTATATTTCAGAAACTTTAAATAAATAAAATCAGCCAAGTGCGAGTCGGACTCGCCCATGAAAGGTTCCACAGCAGGAAGTAACTTAATAATTTTTTTTTCATACTAAGAGACCCACGCAACCTCGTTTACGTGTCCTATTGCCCGTAGCGTAATTATTTTCCCTCGTTTTTGTAACATTCTTCATTGCTGCTCCGCTCCTATTGGTCTTGGCGTGATGATGTATATATGCCTATAGGCTTCCTCGACAGATGTACGTATCAACGATCAACATTGAAAAAAAAAATTTAATCGGTCCTGACGTTCCTGAGATTAGCGCGTTCCCAGCGGTGGTTCTTAAGAACTGTGCACCAGAGTTGTCTCCGGTATTGACGCGCCTTTATCGCCTGTCATATTCCTCAGGAGCTGTTCCGGAGGCTTGGAGAGAGGCGAATGTTCAACCCATCCCCAAAAAAGGCGACCGCTCCGACCCGGCCAACTACCGACCGATAGCCGTCACCTCCATTATCTGCAAAGTGTTTGAGCGGATAATAAACAAACAACTGGTCCACTACCTGGAAGATCACTCCCTACTAAATGATCGTCAGTATAGTTTTAGACCGAACCGATCCACGGGTGATCTTTTAGCGTACGTCACACACATTTGGGGTGAGGCTATTGACAGGCATGGGGAATCCTTGGCTATCAGCCTTGACATGGCCAAGGCCTTTGATAGGGTTTGGCACCGCTCGCTTCTCTCCAAGCTACCGGCTTTCGGTTTGCCCCCCAAACTCTGCAACTGGACTGCCGCATTTCTGCACCAGCGCCGCATCAGAGTCCTTTGCGACGGTGCGGCCTCCGATTTTCAATCGATTAACGCCGGAGTACCGCAGGGCTCCGTCCTATCGCCCACACTGTTTCTTCTGCATATCAATGACATGTTAGCCCTTGGCAACATTCATTGCTATGCAGACGACAGCACAGTTCATGGGCGATATTTTGGACACCCTGCAGCCAAGTTAGCAGATATTGAGGAAAAACGACAGGAGCTTGTCGTTCAACTCGACCATGTTCTGGGCCGCATTTCTCAATGGGGCTGTGAGAATCTGGTCGAGTTTAACGCCAAAAAAACACAGGTGTGCGCGTTCTCTACCAAAAAGTCTCCATTCCTTCCCCTTCCCACTTTTCAGAACACTCAAATCCCGTTACAAGGTAGGCTCGATATCCTGGGCATGGATATCTGCCGAGATCTCAACCCACGCGAATACGTTGAGAGTGTCACTAAAGCGGCCTCGCGTAAACTAGGTGTCTTAAACAAGGTGAGACGGTTCTTCTCGCCCGGGCATCTGTGTCTTCTTTACAAGACCCAGGTTCGTTCGTGCGTGGAGTACTGTTCTCATCTATGCGATGGTGCCGCACAGTACCTGTTTGACGCTCTCGACCGGTTGCAGCGGCGAGCAATCCGCATTGTCAACAGTCCCGAAGCCACCGAGTCCCTTGAGCCTCTGCAGTTGCGTAGAGATATCGCCTCGATGGCAGTCCTCTATCGCTTTTATCATGGAGAGTGTTCTGAAGAGCTCTTCCAACTAGTCCCTCCCTCTCCCTTCCTCCACAGGACAACACGTGCCGGCCTTGGAAGTCACCACTGTAGAGTAGTAGACATACGTTCTCGAACTCATCGCTTCGGTTCTTCCTTCCTGTGCCGAGCGGTCACAACCTGGAACTCACTACCGGCGTACGTGTTTCCTTCCCACTATAATCCCGGGTCCTTTAAGCGGGGCGTGAAAAAGCATCTCACCAAGCCGCCATAGTGCGGGTCACCATGCTGCTTTGTGCTTATTCGCAATGAGGATGGTGACCACCACTCTTGGATTCTACCCATGCTTTCCATCAGGCAGGGCAGAGTCATTTTGGCAGCTCACTATAAAAAAAAAAAAAAAAAAAAAAAAAAGTTCAAACAAACAAACAAACTCTTCAGTTTTATATATGAGAATAGATTTGAGTTGATTGAATAAAAGGTAAATTGCAGTTTTCGATTTATACCGTAGTATTAAAAAAACTACTTACTAGATTTCATTCAAAACCAATTTTCGGTGGAACCCACTTTGGAAGTGTCTCTCTCGTAAACTATTCAGTTTAAAACAAAATGATATTAGAAACCTCAATATCACTTTTGAAGACCTATCCGTATGGGTTTGAGGGTTTTTTTTTGAGTTTCAGTTTCGTTTCAGTCTAAGGATGGGGACCCCAAAAATGTATTGTTTTTTTTTTCTATTTTTGTGTGAAAATCTTAATGTGGTTCACCGAATAGATCTTACCAAGTTTCAACATTATAGTTCTTATAGTTTCGGAAAAAGTGGCTGTGACGTACGGACGGACGGTCGGACGGACAGACAGACATGACGAATTTAGTGTACTTTACTGTTTACTGTTATTTAATCAAAAGTACTTACACACTATCTTTTGTTTAATCAAATCTGTTTATTTTTCTGGTGGCTGTAAAATTTTGGTATATTTATATTATATTATATTTCCAATATATCTCCAAAATAAGATAAATAAAAATTTGCGATTAAACAAAATCATATATTGTTTTAAAAACCATAGTACAATATAAATCGGATACTAAACGTAAAACTAATATCATCGAAAAGTTTAACGTTTATAACGATATCGATTGAATTTGTCTATATCCCTATGGCAAAGAATTGTAAACATTACTTTTACTAAATATTTTCGTGCCAAATGTTTTGAAACTTTCCCGCAGAAAATGCAGTTCATCGTAGTCTCGTGGCAACTATGCAAATCATACTAAAATTAAATACGTAATATATGATTATTTTAATAGATTAGAATATAACGGATTGTATGTGTATTACATAATACTTTTTAGTTTTTTGTTAACATTACTTAAAACAAAAGTTTTTAGACTCATTAATGATACGATATGTTTCCTATGAGTAAATTGTAGTCCTTGCTTTGTTTCGGCACGTAATTATCGCACAGTTCAGCATAGCAATATATTTTTACGCAGCTACGTTACCGACGAAAGTAATACGTGTATTAAAGCGTTCAGTTGATGCCAGCAAAGACATTAGACATCTGCGGTGCGCCTGCCCCGCCTACATAGTATTTCTACCTAAATTCTCCTTTTCTGTGGTGACCAATGTCAAGTTTTTTTTTGCGAAAAGAGATAAAATAAGTTAGATGGAAATTATGTAACAAATAAAATACTTTCATTTCAAGTTTCAACACTCGTAGGAGAATCGAAAGAATTATAATTATTCCAAACAAAACATAACTGCACCCATTTTTAGGGTCGCGTGGTTCACGTCTCGGAACCCTTATAGTTTCGTCATGTCCGTCCGTCTATTCGTCCTCGACTTACCTTCCAAACGGTAAGTGCTAGAAAGAAGAATCTTTTCATAAATATTTATATTTACCACGTCGACTAAAGGCTAAAATAAAAACACGAAACAATTTTTGTTTGAGTATCAACCTACACGTAAAGTATGTAAGTACATAAATGCATTTTCTCTCGCCTACCCCATAGTGTTGGGTATCATTAGAAAGGTCTTTTAAAAATATTGAGAGGTTCCTAAGACGATTTTTTTAGATATCCGCTTATGAGATTAAATAAGATTGATGCCGAGATCAACTGCAGGATTAGTACTGCAGCTGCAGCATTTGGGAATCTGTGTTCCAAGGTCTTATACTCGCATGAACTTAAGCTGGTTACTAAGATTTCGGTTTACATGACAATCGCAATATATATACTCTACATATATACAGAAATCGAACAACAACTTTTCCGGCGCATTGGTGGTTGTATTTGTACATTTCGGCACAAAACAAGATTTTCTAGTATTTGGATTGGACATTTTTGAAAGAATTTGTAATTTCTTGTGAAACGTAAAATGCACTGCACTGAGAGTGCGAGCAGTCTAAACGAGTGTTGCTCAGTGACGTCACACCGTCAACGCATAACTACGAGCCCGCGTCGCACGTTTATTTATATAAATCGGAAACTAATTGACGTATTAAATAATTATTTCACGTTTTATTTTTATTTTTGACAAGGAATATATAGAGCTAAGATTCAAAATTTGTTAACATTCTCCATTGGTGTAGGTCTAAGTCTTGTATGGTCCGGAGGTCGTAACACAGCAGTTCCCGGATCTCTCCCTCTCTCAGGTGCAGAGTGGCACACCGTGTGGTTTTAGTCGGTTCGATTCCGACACACCGCCCCGCCACAAACCCCGGCGGGGTGACGGCCCGAGGGGGTTTCCACACGTAAAAAAAGGCTAACATGTCATTGATATGCAGAAGACACAGCGTGGGTGACATGACTGAGCTCTGAGGTACGTCAACGTTTACCTATAGAAAATTAGAGGCCGCGCCCCGCCGCATTGACTCCTAATGCGGCCCTGATGCAGTTATGCCAATGATTATTTCTCGGGGTAAGTGGGAAAAAACAGCAAACACCACAAGCAAACATTTTGTTTAATAATATAAATATCTGATATGTTTTTTGATCAGCAAGTAATTTTAGAAACTGGTTACCAAACGAAAGATTGCTTTGTTTTATATTTCAAAATGTCTAAGATTGAATATAAAATAAAAATAAGAGAAAGTATCGGTATAGGCGAATAGTCAGTGACTAATTGCCGACTACGATAGGGGCCGGATATTCGGCGTAACCGACTAGTCGCTAACTGATCGGCACATCTCTACAAATTATTTGACCTGAGAGACAAAGGTTTAACCTACTTTTATTCCACAGACATACACATAAGTAGTTTGTGCAACAGTTGAAATTTATAATTGGAAAAATAAAAAAATACTTAAAAGAAAACATTTAAATTTAAACCCATAATTATTTATTGATTTACTAGCTGTGCCCGCTACTTCGTACACGTGAAATTTAGATTTTGTAGTTATTTTTAATTTTTCATCAATCAAATGAACAGCAATTGATTTTTAAATATAAGATTAAGTAGTTCTAAAATTAATTAATAAATTTCTTAAAAGTGTTAGTGTAGAGTGTAGAGAGAATAAGGTTAAATCATTAGAAAATAGTGATAAATATCACGGAATAGAAAGAATACAAACCAATCTCTTTTCTGAGTCATCTGACATCTCTGTGGGCTATTCTCGAACGGAACGCAGATTTAACGACTTTCAGCCTTCCAAACAAGCTAGGTTCCGAAAAGGTTTCAGTATCATAGAGCACATATTGTATATATTATATACGCTGCCGGGTACCAAATCGACTACCTGAGTACATCAAACTTCCCTATCTACATAGCTATTACAGTTAGATAAGTATCTAGAGCTACTGTTGCATTTAGGTGTGTGGTGGGGTTTTCTCTAAGTATTATTATTACGATTCTGCGTACTTATATTTCCAGGTAATTAGGTAGATAAGTTGTGTTAGTGCACCACTACTACAAACGTACTAAACTCGTCTGCGCGACCAAAGATATTATTATTATTATTACTAATTTATGTCATCGATTACATTCAGTAATGGCCAACGGCTTATTGAATATGTCTTTTTGTGGCGCCTTTTTATTTGGAGATCGCGTCTAGAGCAAGAGGGACCCCGCCGCGATGGCATCCACGGAATGCCTAAAAGGTGACTCGTGGATAAATTACGGGCATTTCTTCCATTTTAACGATACCCTTTATTATTTAATTTATTTTTATCGTATGTTACACATTTGCCTTATAACAATGTTTGTTTTTGGGTTTCATTAGCATAATGCTCATGCTGAGGTTAACAAAAAAGTTAGGCCACGACCAATTTGGTTTTTCGATAGGATCTATTTTATCTTATGACGATTCTTATACGTTAAACTTTCACGATTCTATTAACGCTGATAGCGGGATATCTCAATTCTGTAGTAATCCGTCGGGTTTTTTTATCGTGTTAGGGATGTGACATAATAAAACAATTAATTTATTATCGTCAGTAGAGATGATTTTGATCAGTTAATCGACGCTCCCTTGGACGTCAATTGTTTTACGTACTATCAATTTTTATTAATTTATTTCCAGTACCTACAAATTTCTCCCAATTTCATATTATGTGGGCTCGTTAATTTTTAGAGAGTAGGTAAATAACATGGTACGTATAATAAAATGTAATAAAATTAAAGTTTAGGAATCAATTGGTAGCGGTTTTTTCTCTTGCCTAGATTTCCTTGTCTAGACTTCTAGATGATTATGTAATAACTACTAAAACAAACTGGCGACTTTATTATGGTGATATGCATGCAAGTCTATATTAGTATACGCTCAAATCGAATGGTGATTCTAAAATTCCAACTAATTACCGACTACTAATATCACTGTTAACAAGAGACTTGGCGTACCTTGTGAGTAACGGCTAGCTTTCTGAACACCAGTTCGGTTTTCGGGCTGTTAGATCCACGGAAGACGCAGTTACGAACCTAGTTGATTTAATCACTTATAACCTAGATCACGGCCATGCATGTACTTGTATCTTCCTGGACTGTCCCGTTTCGATATACCACTAATCAACTATACGCTGAGGCAGAATTGTTTAGGGTTAGACTACTGATATCTTCTCGGCTGCTTTAAGATTTCACAGAACCTCGTTATCCACCTGCACTTACAGCCGCTCCAATCGAATAATTTACTGAATTAAACTTACATGTCACAAAACGTTTGGTAAAAGTCTTTCGGCTTAATGGAACCGCACATTTACACTAAACTTAGTAATACGCTTAATTTAATTAGACTAAACAGAAATAATTGCAGAGCAATCATAACAAAATGGCTATATACTCTCCACTACAATCAAACAGATTTTTTATTAAAGATATCGGAATAACACTCGATCATATTTATGGGAAAAAAAATATTTACAACATAAGCTGTATTAAATTAATCAAAACAGGCTTAGTAATGAAAATATAAATTTCAGTGAATCTAGTAAGTCCACTTCGAAAACAATCAAAACGTACGTATCGCCCGTCAACATAACTTTCATAGTTCGGATAGGGCACGCGCTCAAAGTGAAGAAAAATTGTTTTGGTTCTCCTGAAAAAATTGTCTCATGTCCCTTTCTATGTTTCAAAATTGCGCACCTAGATAACATTGTCGAATAATGTAACCGGACAAAGGAGACTAGACCCTACAACACAGGGAATCATAGTGCGGGGTCTAGGGCCAATTCATCTATATTTTCTTTTCTTTTATGTGACAATTAAAAATTTTATTATTATACAAACCTTGTCCTGTCAATGACAAGGCAATTTTGTTCAGTCGATTGGGAGTTATGTGCGTACATACATTTCGGTTACATATATAGATTTAAAATTAACATTGTCTGTCTATCTGTTACCTTTACACGGCTAAACTGTTGCATCGAGTTTATAGAAATTTGACATGGTGATACTTTGATTCTTGAGTAAGGACAGAAGCTACTTTTTACCGCAATAACCGACATAGAACACGCGGTTGCAGCCGCGGACTAAAATTTATACTTAATAATATTAACAAAATTTGTGGTAAATCAAAAACATTATTATTTTTAGTGTTTAATAAGTTCTTAATCCTCGTTGCATATCTTGTTTAAGTCAGTTTATCCACATGAGACAGATTTTTTCAATGACGTATACGGTAAGTATTGATATTGATTGGTATTGATTGAAGCTTGAAGAAAAGAATTCAAAATCGTAATGTAAATAAAATTTATTTTTACACAACTTAAAAATAATTAGATACTTAATTATAATACACATGAACTAACTTAAACATGGTAAATGTATAATCCTTAACGCCCCCTTGACACGTTGTTTCTTTTGATAGTGCTACCTACGTCTTTGGTTCAAAATGAATAGCCTCTTTCTAGCTCTGTGAGATAGTTTGCCGTTATTATTTAAACTAGTGATTGGCCATCGGTAGAAATTCGACTATTTTCTTTTGCTTTCTGCACTTCTCTTAGGTATAAACTTTAACTGTGCCAAATTTCATTCTCATTCTCTATTCGCATAATTTTCGTAAAAAAAGGTACAAAATTTTTGCTTCATGTAATAATATAAAGATATATCATATTAAATAACATAGTCTCCCTGATGATTAGTAGAAAAGTGAAAAAAGTGCAAAAAGTCAACGTCATATGCCAATAAGAATAGCTATCGTTTTAAATTTAGGATAGCAACTTTAAACGACACTGATCACACACTTGAATTAAATGCACAAAGGTGAATACCTATCTCTAGGGTAAGTCTACATCATATTACTTCCCTATATCATATCAAGTATATCATATTCTTACTAATACACATGTACTAGGATAATTGTGAGATCAGAAATAGAGCACATGCTTGTAGCAAAAATCTTACAATTATCCTAAACGTTCTATTAAACGTCCTTCATTATAAAAATACAGTTTATAAGTTTCAGTTATAGAGACGTCCTCATAGTAGGCCCGCGGATTAATTTGACATTTAATCTTCTAATAATAAATTATTAAATTAGATTATTTATGTACTTTCTTGAATATGGTTTGGTTCAACTATTTCTATCTTGAAATGTTCAGTCAGGAAACAGTTTACTTCAGTTTTTAACCGACTTCAAAAAAAGGAGGAGGTTTCTCAATTCGACCGTATATATCTATTTTTTTTATGTGTGTTCGAGGATAACTTCGTCGTTTATGAACCGATTTTGATGATCCTTTTTCTAATGGAAAGGACATCTCCTTTCCATTCATCCCAACGGTAAGGACATGGTACCATGGTAAGGACATTATTATCTAATGATGGCATCCAAGAGAAATCAAGTCAAACCTTGAAGTCGGTTTTATTTTTGTTAAAATTTTACTTGTTGTTATATGATTACTAATGTTTTGACGATTTCTAAATTAAGAATATTGAACCCTATTCAAATTGTAGTATAATCCTTTAAGTTTATACAGTTCATTGTGAGTGCCCATTTCTGCGACTTGTCCATCATGAACTACGCAGATGAGGTCAGCGTCTCGAACGGTGCTGAGGCGGTGGGCGATCATGACGCACGTGCGACCTGCTTTGGCTGCATCTAACGCTTCTTGTACAACCTGGACAGAAATAAAGTTATTACTATAAAAATTAAGTCGAGGTTTCTTAACCGAATGTAGAATATGTTGGCAGAAGACAGACACTAGAAGCAAGTGACAGAAGAATATAATTTTCATCTCTGAAGGTGATTCGACTTACTCTTAAGGTTATATCTACTTCAAGATCTTAGCCATGTGTTATTGTTATAATCTCAATAAATAAAATTATGGCCGGTTATACCTCTTTATTCGTACTCTTAGTACTTGATATAACGTAGTAGTACATTTTATGCTAGGTATTTATTTTTCCTACTACTTAGTGTTACTATATTTATGTCTTGTTTGACGTGACTCATGGTTAAGGTTCTGAGAATTTCTTGACAGAAATATCTGTACCTATCAAAAACAGTCATTTGTCAATAACGACAATGATTTGTATATAATAACTTGTTTTACCTTTTCGCTCTCAGTGTCTAAGGCACTCGTAGCTTCATCCAGCAGTAACATCTTTGGGCGCCGTATCAGAGCTCTCGCAATGGCCACTCTCTGCTTCTGACCACCAGATAACTGTGTTCCTTTTGATCCAATATTTGTATCGTAGCCCTATAAGAATAAAACGAGTTTTAATAGCTAATAAACCTTTTTTAGATTGAACGATGGTTTTTCGTTTTGTTCACAAAAGATGTGCAGAGAAAAAATTTCGCGTTATACAATTTCATGTAAGATAAAAATAGTACCTAACAGAGAAGAGAAAGCTGCCACTCGTCTCCAGTAGCCATTCTCTATTAATGTCGATAAGTCAAGGCTAACCTTCAATTAACTATAGTACATTTATTCAGGCAGTGAAGAATTGTCTGCAGTAAAATTGAAGGTAGGTACAACCTTCTCTGAGAAAATTGTTTAAGTATGCGAAATCATGCATTTTGCATATTTATTCAATTTTCATTTACTTATATTTTGCAATAAGCAAAATATGAACCAAAATGCTAAGATTCTACGGGAACACACATTCCTTAGCCAACGTCAAAGTTTTGATCTTACCAGTGGCAATGAAGTGATGAAGTTATGAATGTTTGCCTGTTGAGCCGCTTCTATAATGTTGTCCATGGAAGCATTAGTGATACTGCCATAAGCAATGTTTTCTCCGATGGTACGGTCAAAAAGAATGGGTTCTTGCTGAACGAACCCAATTGATTTTCTTGCATCTATAAGCATCAGTTTTGGAAGAGGTATACCGTCTTGAGCCTGTAGGTACAAAAATAAGACACTAATTCGACTAATAATCAAAAACTCCAATCAAATGTGTAACAGATAGTATGGTCGTTTGACATATATAAGGATTTTTTAATGTGAAAGATCTAATGCAAAAGGTCAGACCGACACATAAATGAATGTAGGTTAGTTCTATAATTTGAAACTTTCTTTTTATAAATTAATCTGGATTTTCGAAAAATATAAGCCAAATGAATATTTTACTGAGTATCTTTGAAACAATATTGGTAGTAAAAAGCTAAGTAATTAAAGGTTTGGTTAATACGGCTAAACTTGTAAGTAAATATGAGGAACTCATACCACGATGCCTTCATCCGGGTCATAGTATCTCTGCAGCAATTGAATGACGGTACTTTTGCCGCATCCGCTAGCTCCTACGAGGGCCACAGTCTTGCCTCTCTCGATCTCTAGATTGAAATCTTTTAGGACTTGAATGTTGGGGCGCGTGGGATATCTGAATTGAATGTTCTGTAGGCTTGCTTGTCCGCTTCCACTCTGAAAAATGAATAATTTAATGGTAAATTGGTATTGCTATTTTTCTTATATCACAAATTTTAGTATGTTTGACCATGAATGTTTATGCAGTTTATAAAGAATGTTTGTAAACCATACTTTATATAATTCTAAATAGAAACAGAAGTATGAAATGAAATAAAATAAAAAAAAATGAAGAAAACTTACAAAGTTAGTGACCGCTGGGTTCGCGGGATCCACGATTTTGGATTGACGACCGAGCAGCGTTATGATCCGGCCCGCTGCCTGAATACCTTTCTGGAAGTTGGGAGCAAAAGCAAATACATTTGCTGCACCAGACGAACCCATGAGCAATGCTTGAGCAGACCTAAAATTTAAATAATGTTGTAAAACAAAACTTTCAGAAAAAAATGTTAGCCTTGGTTTTCTTTGTAGTAGGCAAAAAAGCTTTAATCGTAACGGAACGTAAGAAGGTAGACAAATATTATATATAAAAGATGGAATTTCCTAACATAAAACTCACTGGAAAACGACTTGAAATTCGACCTCTTCATTGACAATGAGTGTGCCTCCGTAGTATATAGCAGCAGCCATAACGAAATTAAAGATGCCTCTAGATAAGCCGAATACGAGGCCTCGCATGTGCGAAGCGCGCTTGGCAAGGTCAAGGGCTGGTTTCAAAGTTTTTGCGTATTCCTCGCGGAAGGTATTTTCTCGACCCAGGGACGCTACCGTTCTTACGTTGGCTACAGCCTCCACGGCAATCTAAAAGAAAAATATATGTGCTATATAAGATCTCAAGGGTTCGAACAAAAACCGTAATACCAGTGTGCAGTTGGCAAAATAATTAAGTGGTAAAGGGTGTAGTGACACATTATAAGTAGCTGCCAGCAAAGGCATTTTCATAATTATTTTTCATTTTGTTTCCGTACAGATTATTAGCATACAATTATATATGACAATACAGGATTGTGTAACATTATAGACTTATTACGCCGGAAGTAGGAGTACTATATGAAATAGAAGCCGCGCCGGAAGCTGACAAGCGGAAGACGCCAACTACAACAACAACTAACTTGTTGATAAAATCACTAACTGAACTATAAGGTTATAATAATAGGTCTTTACCTATGAAATTGCCGTTTTGTATGCAATAAGTGAAAGTACTTATTTTTTCAACCGACTATTACTTCTTCCAAAATTTAGACAACTTTTTAGTGGGTAAATATTCAACTCCCGAGAGGGAGTACAAAATGCCTTTGAAGAGTTTGTTGGCATGAATAAACTGCCAATTCGTTGGCAAAGATGCGTCGATTGCATGGGTGATTACTTCGAATAACAGAAATAAAAAAGTTTAAAAGAATAATTACTTTCACTTATTGCATACAAAACGGCAATTTCATAGGTAAAGGCCTATTATATTTCATTGCATGCCTAGTAATTATAAGGATTTAAACGAATGACGCGTTAATACGAGGTTGGCATCGTTACTTATAACATTTCCGTAAAGATCCCGTGCGAAGTCGGGTTGAGTTGCTAGTGACCAATACAATAGTGAAAATATTATTTCACTGATTCTATCACTTTCACTAATAGTTTAGGCAAAGTTCGGTATGTTGTTAATTTAATTTCGTGCTTAAAAATGCGCGGACTAGGTTACATTATTTTTTATCCACATCACGAATAACGCACAATCAAAGAATATGTAAAACTGACTGCCTCGTTGGTCTTGAGGTTGGTGTGTGCGACTGCTAATCATGAGGTCTCGGGTTCGATTCCGGGGTCGGAACAAATATTTGTATGATCTACAAATATTTGTTTCGGAGTTTGGGTGTTTTCTATGTATAATATGTATGTATTTACAAAAAAGTAAATATTTATTAGTAGCATTTGTCTTGTACCCATAACAAAAGCTCTGCTTAGCTTAGGACTAGATGGCGTTGTGTGTAAAATGTCCGAAATGTCCGAAATATTAAAAAAACAACTTACCTTAGAGCTAGTCTCCATACTTTTCGATGTTTCAGTCGACTCATAGTAGGTCATTCTGCCTTGCTTGTACAAAACCACCATGATTACAGGCACGAAAGATAAAGCGACCAGCCCTACTCGCCATTCATATATCAGAGCCAACACCAAGGCAAACGAAAACGTACCCACTGCTTGTAATACTGTACCGATTCTTTGTCCGGTGGCCTGAAATACAAAAACTATGTAATTTTAGGGGAAAATACTAATAATTAAGTAAAAAATTTTTGCTAATAAATGCAGTTTAAGAACAATAAAAAAAATAAAACTTTAAATCACATATACATAAGTCAGTTACAACAGACATACACGTACGTGTAGCTAATAAAGCGTATTAATAATGTGAAACCAGTAAACTTTATAATTCTTAAAATTATTACGGCTAATTTCCAGAAAATCTGAATTACAATTAGACATATCATTATCATTTCAGATGATGATGATATGTCTATTCAGATTAAAGTCTGAAAGACGTCCACTGCTGAACATAGGCCTCCCTCATGGTTCTTCACAACAATCCTGTGCTAATCCCATTCAACGGCACAGAACATATCACTCTAAAAACCGGTTCACATTACTTCACATACATGTGAAAATTACTGAGTTGAAACAGCAACCAGACAACATTAAAAAAATCATAATGATATATGGTATTCATAATTGGTTCAAAGAAATAATTATGAGTAATTCTTACCCCTTGTACTGCAGCTGATTCTCCTGCCAACTTGGCGCAAAGCGCTCCAGTAGAGTGACTTTTTTCATCAAAGAAAGCAACTTCTTGTTGTAATATTTTTTCGAAGAGGAGTTGACGCAGCCTCTCCGTCAAATGTTCACCAGCAATTGCATAGAAGAATACCTTAAAAATAATAATACCATTATAAATAACCACTTATTCCATCACCTTCCAAATCTTTGTCCTAGGCATGTTCCGATATAGAACCTCAATAAAAACATACAATGATTTAACTTCTTCTATACTGTAGTATAGAAAATTACCATAAAATAAGAGTACAGAAGAAGACCTGTTACTATATGATACTTACTGTTATGAAGTTCATGACTCCAGAAAATACGCCAATACCGACAAATATTAACGCGTATCCTCGCACCTGGTCTACAACCGAAGTTAGGTCATCGCTTGCCAGATCCTAAAAAGAGATAATTAATTAAATATCATATCAATCTTCTTTTCCAAGGAAATCATGTATTCAGCCACTGACGAAATATTGTTATATGAACAAACTAAAGCAAAATAATTTTATCATTCGCGATCCATGCTTGGCCCTGAAGGTTTTATCTCTTCTAGAGTAAAGCCATGTGATTAATTCTATCAAATTATAGAAATAATCTATTACTACTAGCGTTACTACTACTATTATTAAAATATTTGTTACATTTTCGTGCCTTGAAGTGTCAAATGTAATAGAGTAAAAATAAAATAAGTAGATGGTATACTTACACTTAATAGGTCGCCAAATATGACAGCAATAAGTGGCATGGCGAATCCACTCAACAAGGAGCAAGTGCTGGCTAGAGTTACTGACTTCCATTCGGGTTTATTTAGCCTAACCACCCTCCAGAATGATACGTCTGTGTCTTTTTCATCACTCTCATTAGTGTCCTGTTTATTGGAATAGCAATAAATTATTAATGTTTTTGTCATTCATACTAATATTATTCGAAAGTAAGTCTGTCTGTCGGTCAGTTATGCTTTCACGTCTAAACCGTTGAACCAATTTTGATTAACTTCGATATAGAGATAGATTGGACCTTACACGTGGGCGGAGCCCTTTTCAATCTTTGTCTTAATTTTAATTTACCAAAAATAGAAGAGTATCGTTATTTTAAAAAATCATAATCATAAATGCACTCCAATTTTCTTTACAACTTAAGTTCAAGAAATATCTTACATTTGATTTCAGCTCAAGGATCTCTTCGTCATCGACTTCGTGGGCACTTTTCACCGACATTTCACGAGTAAGCATTTTAGAAGGTTCTGAAAATTATAATTTGACATTTTAATAACATAAATTTAACAGAAATATATCTCAAACATCAATATAGTAGGAATTGTTTTTTGAGCCTAGAGAATAATATTATCAAAACGGATGTAATGCTTACTGCCTTATACTGAGTTAAATCTTAGTGATCTACATTAATAATTGTGTATGTTGTTATTTAAATTGAATAATGCGATTAGTGAGACTGTCATCATACATATCCATTCGTGTTAAGAAAAAAGTGACTCATAACGACGAAAACGTTTACCAGTAATTAACACTGGTTGTTACATGTTAAGGAGAATTTATGTTATAGTCGATAAACTAAGTCTCCAAAATGTATATAGGTAGTTTAAATTTATTCGTCATCCCATCAATCCTGAATATACTTTTACTTCGCGTCTCACGCGTCTCTCTTTTCTTTATGCGAATAGATTTGTCTGATGATAGTTTCCAGTGGATCTAGTTTTTACATGAATATGATCGTAAAAATCATGAAAATGTTGTTTTAAACACTAAATCCATCCTAATCAAATCGATATAGATATATTATTGATCAGCTGTAATAGAATTTCGATCATAATTTAGTATGTATTTTCCGATAGAGAAAGATGTACCATCATATTTGCAAAATAAACGGCGCAGAAAAATACCCCAGAATAAATAAATCGATAAAGTAAGACAGATTTCGAATTTCAAATCAACCACATTACAGTGAAATAAAAAAAAATTAACAGTAGCAGTTAACAACTGAATGATGTTACAAGATAAAGAAGAAAAAATAAACAAATTCACCAAACCAAACATGTATAGTTACGAACAATATAAATAATCATAAGACCATCTTATGACCAGTTGTGCAACATAATACAGGTCAGAAAGAGGTAAGACGATTAAAAAATATAGTAGTGCTGAAAGTCTATCACGGATGGAAGATAGATACTATTGACAAGAAAAGCCATAATAGAAATAAAAGTCATCGTCTGAGATTGCCACCAATAGGAGCGTAATTGATTAAATAGTCAGATAGTTCAGAAGAACACCACACTAACGAGCACCTTGGTTTTCTCACCATAGTCTGCTAAGTTACGGCACGACGCACGAAAACCCCAAGCTGGGAATACAAAACTTTCTCTCAAGATATTTAAGTAGCACTGACGTCTTAAATTTGTCTTATTAGTTAAGTTTAATTCAGAGTTTATTGAATCTTTTAAGGCCAGAAACGTTTGTAGAGAGATCAATTACGCTGAACAATGTCGATATTTCAAATAAATCGACTTTTTTACGACAATGCAGCAAAAATTAAATATTGGATCAAAAATAAAGTAAAACAAAACAAAGGCACGTTAGGATTGGTTGTTTTGTAATTACTATTTAATTCTCTATTGCAAACGTATATATGTATTAAGTATTGTATTGCTGCCTTAAATATAATTCAAAGAAAAGTGATAATTTTGAAATAGTTTTTTTTTTGTATTGAGCTGCAAGAGGCCAATTACTTTTGACAGGTCAGATTTTTATGACATGACAGGCACATAGGCTAATGGGCATTAAGGTAAGTGAATGGTGCCGCCCATGGAACTCAAGATTCACACCAAACTAGAGCCATCTTATCATCTAGATTGATTTTACCGATAAGTCACCATGAAAACTGGTATTGCCTGTGGCAAATAGGTTCATAAAGACTTACAAATTATGTTCGTTAAGTGAAGTGATACGACAAACAGTATCCTTTTGGAAGCGAAGTTGTAAATCTGTGTCTACTTGGGGAGATGCGTATATGCGGCATATGCATTGTCACTATTTCATCTTCGGCCTATTGCCCGTCCACCGCTGAACGAATGCTTCCCACAAAGAGCGTCTACTATCTCAGTCTTGGACAGTCAGTATAGTTTTATAAATTATAAGAAAATAAAACGAAAATTACCTTCTGCTGCTTCATTGCCCATTGTTTGCAACATCACCATATCATAGTAATGTCCTTTTAAATTCATTAACTCGATGTGGTTACCTTTTTCTACAACTTCACCAGCCTTGAATACGTATATGACATCTACGTTTCTAATTGTGGATAATCTATGAGCCACTACGATCGTAGTACGACCTTCCTGAGCCTGAGGGATCATAGTGTTTATCTTAGAAAATGTATGTCTTGCTATAAATATTTTATATTTATTTCAGAAACCAAAAGTTTAATAATAACTTTTATAATGCATTTGGAGTCTTTGAAATCTTTATAATGTCAGATAGATATAATAAAGGTAAAATAATTTATTAAGAACGAATGATTTACCTTGTCCAGCGCTTTCTGTACTTTGTATTCGGAAGACGTGTCAAGGGCGCTAGTAGCTTCGTCCAAAAGCAAAATGCTGGGATTTCGCACAAGTGCTCTTGCTATAGCAATCCGTTGCTTCTGACCGCCGGACAAAGAGGCACCACGCTCCCCAACCAACGTGTCATAACCCTAAAAAAGTTTTTGTACGAAATGAATAACTGAATACTGTAGTATGTTTTATTTACCAGTTCCAAGGCTAATACAAATACATCAATTTCTTTTCTTTACCTGTGGTAGTTTCATAATAAATTGGTGTGCATTTGCTTGTCGTGCACAAGCTTCGATCTCTTCACTTGTGGCATCTTCACGTCCGTAACGAATGTTTTCACGGACTGTGGTGTTGAATAGAACTGGTTCTTGGCCCACCAGACCGATTTGCTGACGGAGCCACCGGATCGAAAGGTTCTTAACATCATTGCCATCGATTGTGACCTTTGATAATAATAGACAATAAAAAATTAATACTCACAGCAATTAAATTCCACGCGAGGAAGTCTTTTTACCATCTAATTTGCTTAAATATATACTAGGATAATTAGTAACTTCAGTGAGCAAATTTTGTAACAAATAAGACAGTGATGACAAAAGAAAAAAATGCGAGTAGGTATAGGTATTACAAGGCTCACGAACATTGTCAAGTGTCACCTATCATGTCATATAAGGACATGCTGAGATTTTCCGATTTCTTATACAAGTATGTTATCTAAAATACCTTATCTGTAATACGAATAATTTACAAAACGGATCATAAATATGTTTACTTTCAATTTATTTTCTAGAAGGATTATTATGAATAATTAATCCACATCCAAAATTCTCCTTTTACGGAGAGCTATGGTTTGACAAATATTCGAGCCGAGCTCGAGGGAACTGATATCACTACTTTACAGAAAACTGACTAAAACGAGGATTTTGACTCCGCTAGCCCCAGCTCCCGGTCCCTTGATTGTCAATATAAATAAACAAAAATCGTAATCATAATCATCATCAGTATATCGCAGTCCACTACTAGACATATTATATTTGACATTGTCATTTTGTTGGTCTATTTTACTCGATCCGACAATTTAAAACTTGTCCTCCGTGATGTGATCACACACCAATTGGAGCTCGAACTAGCTAGTGCTCCACCCCAGAATGCGACTTGGTTTTATCCATTGCCACAATGCGTTCTTGTCGTATGACACGATAGCCATGAAACGAATTTTGGTTTTTCTATAATTGCAACAACGCGTCGTGAGCGCTTTGTTAACAATCGTTAACACGATTTTTGCGATGTGATTACTTTACAGCGATCACATTCCTCGAAGCTTTGTTATCTCTCAAGGTTTTAGTCTTTAAAATGTAATTTACTTAAATATCATTTCTATTTAACTTTATAAATGTTTTATCCCTATTTCTTATGGTATTCTAGGTAGGTACACCAATAGCAGTGTATTGTACTTATTATATACATATTAAATCGATGCACATTATTGCACATGTAAATGTTCTTAAAAAATAATACATTTAACTATAACTTAAAATTATCTGTATACATTTAGGAATGACAGCTACTTGATGTTATCAAACATTATTCCCTACTTTTAATTTAGATTTGCGATTAACGTGTGTTTTTCTAAGTTTTATTAATTAGTATTTTATTGTCGTTGATTTTTTCGTTGTTCGTAAATTTTCAAGGTCTTTCTAATAATTCGTAATAGATTAAAAGAAGATAAATGCGTTGACAATGAAATATAAAATAGGAAATACGTGTACAATACTTACTGATCCTTTAATAACGTCGTAAAACCGAGATATGAGTTGAATGATTGTTGATTTGCCGCAACCGGAGTGACCGACCAATGCCACTGATTGCCCACGTTTGACGCTTATATTCACACCTTTTAATATCTGCAACAGATCCCGGATATATTAACTACGACTACGACTATCGTGAGAAGCCATGTAACATAGTAGACATAAAACATGTTATAACAGACAGGTTAAATATCATGTAATTTTATACAAGTACTAAGTATAAATTAGACGACAATGAGTTTAAAATAACAACTTGAACTCTAGAATGAAGGCAAAAGAAAATCCATATCTACAACTGAGTATCGATATTAATACCATTACTTTATCTATAATAATTTATAACTGCTTTTTACAATCAAATGAACGTTATATCAGTAATAAAAAAGTTATTACACATTTGTTTAGTGTAAATATGTCCACATGGTACATACGTGTACGCAGTTTTTTGGATTATGACATCCACTGTATTTTGGAATGTAAGATTTAAACCCCAATCAATTTGCTATTTGCCATTAATGTCTACAATTATAAATGCATGTATGTGATTAAGTAGAATGGTATCATAAAAAGTGTTTTAAAAATATTGCAAGATCCGCAATCGTATCCGCATGATAAGATTTCACATTATGTTACGCACATGTAAAACGTCCGTGAAGCCTAAAATAAAAAAGTGTATGCCAGTATGCCAGATTGTTCCATATACGGGCCGTCCATTAACCACGTGAGGATTGAAAGTGGGGGTTTGGTAAAAATCACTAAATATGATAAGGGAAAAGGGGGGTGTTGTAACGTGTATTAGTTTTTTTTATATTTCTTCCGAGAGAGCTTCTCTTTGTAGTGTACGATGTACTAGTACTTTCATATTTGTTTCTCGCATAATTACATCATTCCTTTAAATTTTTTTTTTATGCCAGGCTAAAACAACCTGCAATCGTTCTGTCTAGACATTTTATCTTAGTTTCAGAATAAAATAAGATTATATTTTATACCTGTACTTAAAGATACCTGTACTTAAAGATATTATTTTCAAAATTTGTTAAATATACACGTGATTTTAGGGGGGGTTATCTTAAACCTCATCACGTATCATCAAGGGGGAGGCGGAGTCAAAAAATGCAAAAAAAACATCACGTGATTAATGGACGGCCCCATAGTAACAGACTCCAGTGATTACTGATTTCACTCGTTTTATAAGGAATCATAAATTTTTATGTTACACAGAAGTATAATAGGTCCGATAAGTCGAACAATTATAATACCTATAGTTAGTATAATAATAGTAAGAATCGCATATAGATATACTGAGTTGCATTTCAGTAGGTATACCTACTCTTAAAGATAGAAGGACCTGAAGGATCTTAAAGACAAAGCGAAGATCCAGCACATGATTTTAGATATAGAGATATTAAAAGTCTATATAACAAACATCTATAGCTAAGCATATTTAGGTGATAGTGACAGTCACGTACATATGATATTAATAATCCCAAAAGAAATAATTAGAATTTATTGATAAGATACAAGAAAAAATTTATTTTTACAGTACTATTAACCTGTGTCACTGATTACCCTTTAGGATAATTAATATTAACTGAGACAATTTTAATATGGTTTACGTTCTTGCATCATTATACCCGTTCTTTCATTGTAAGATCCTAGTTCCAAGTGATGTTATTACTAACCCTAATTTTTAATCTAGACAGAATAAAATAAACAGTAGACATAAAAAGGCACAGATGGCACGGTTTTTCCTTTGATACGATGCTTTTTAATTAGCTGGTAGTATTTTTCCGTATATATACTAACATTTGTATGAAACTTACTAAGACAAAAGTAAAGTTGTTAATTCAAATTCCCCGCTTTACGATAGGATGAGTGCTCAAATCTCAAACAAGATAAGAATGGCTAATGTTAAAATGACTTAAGTTAGCAAACAAACATTAATTCAATAAGGAAATAAAATTTTGTTAACTACGGCTAATATTTATTAGTTTTCTAACAACGCAAGTTGATGTTTTCTATTCTAAGTGTAATAAGTAGCTTTTCTAAAGTGCAGTGTTTACATTTAAAAGTATTAAATTAACATTACGTTGGTCATCTTACCGGTACATCTGGTCTAGAAGGATAATGAAAAACAACGTTCCGCAGTTCAATGTTTCCTTCAATATTGTTGGGTTTCATTCCGTTATCGAGAAGGGGATTAATGGTTGGAACATTGTCAATCATGTTAAAGATTTGTGCGCCTGCGCCTCGAGCTGTGCCGAACACATCCATAAGCGTCGATGAAATACCGAAGTTAGCAGATCCAGTCATTACACCAAAGAACACCTGGTAAAAACAAATTATGTGATGATAAAAATCATTAGGTACGTTCACATAGCAAATCTTGTACGTGCTATAGACTAACACCTAACATTATGAGTAGGAACATGCTAAAGTTTTAAACAACTTTGAAATATCAGATTGACTTATTCAATCAATGCAGCATCATATAAACCGACAATAACACAAATTTGATTGTACCTGCACTGAAATTTTTGTTTATTTTTTAAACAAAACTCCTGCATTATGAATATATGCTGTCTTACAAAGGACGACAAAAAAAAACTCATACTCAGAACACTAATTTGCGGGTTACATAGTGTAGTGTTATCCTAATTAGGGGATTGAAACTGCAAAATCAGTGCTACTAGTGCTAGTTTCTACTGAAGCATAAACCATCGCCATCTCATCAATTTGTGGAGTGCTGTGAAGTCACAATAATATCGGTATTTGTTTGCGAACAGAATTATGTTGCCAAATCGCTATGCCACAGAAGAAAGTATATATGATACTAGCTAAGCCCAGCGGTGTCACCCGCGGTTATTGTTGTACCGCGAGTAACGCCGCGGGATAAAGTAAGTCTAAAAAAAAGTAACCTAAGTTACTCCCTAGATCATCAGCTACCTGCCAGTGAAAGTCTCGTCAAAATCAGTCCAGCCGTTCCAGAGATTACCCGGAACAAACAGACAGACAGACAGACAGACAGACGGACAGACAGACAGTCAAAAAATTTTTTTATCACATTTTTGGTATATGTACCGTGT
This sequence comes from Spilosoma lubricipeda, assembly GCA_905220595.1. Classification (NCBI taxonomy): domain Eukaryota; kingdom Metazoa; phylum Arthropoda; class Insecta; order Lepidoptera; family Erebidae; genus Spilosoma; species Spilosoma lubricipeda. Next base: position 11,199,814 of record HG992275.1, read on the forward strand.
ATACATACATATGCATTTAGTAAAAAGCGGTTATTTTAATACATTATATATATCTAATATTTCAGTACAAACAGACACTCCAATTTTATTTATTTGTATAGACTAGTGATGCTACAACTGTTATAAAAGTATACTATCAGGCGTCTTAATTGTTCAAAATAAAAGGCCCTTGATGAAACTCGCTATTTAAGTTATTAAGTTAATAAATCAAACAAGCTTGGTTATACGTTACTTTGTTGTAGCGCATAGCTACTCGCTACTCCACAATTCTTTAAATCCTTTCATTCTTTGTTCATGCAATGGTATAATGCAACTATGACGTTTGTAAAGCTGATGTTATCAATCAATTATCATTGTTAATAACTAGATAACATTTCATATCTATTTTTAACATATAACATCGACATAACAAAGCAAAGTGATTCATTTAGGACCGCCTGATATTGGCTTTCAGTCGTTGTGCGTCTATCCTAGTTTATATTTTTGTTTGTAAATCTGAAACTTTTTGTTTTGTTCTAGAACAAAGAGTTGAAATATTTCACCTAAAATTAATTGAATGTTACACAAAGTAAACTATGCTTATTTGACCCCTATACCAGAAAAAAATGCGATTTTGCGATGCGTATAAATACGCATAATAGATTCGGTAGCGTGGTGTGTTATCTATAAAAATAAATGAAAATGAAGTTTCTGTTTGTAATTTCATATATACGGTACTTTTATAAAAAATCTAGATTTTTTACTGTTTGTTCATTCTGGTTTATCTCTGAAAAGGCTAGACAGATATTGACGGGATTTTCACTGTCAGATAGCTGATGTCATAAGGAGTAACTTATGCTAATTTCATTTTAGATTAGTTTTGTTGCGGGTAGCACCGCGGGGCACAGCTATTACCAATATAAAAGTGATTATTGTAGCACGTGCCCCTCTTCCTATAATACGTATGTACGTACATCTACGCATCGTTGACTTTCAGTATTTTACGCATGGATATCATTTAGTGCCTGCGTGTTTTACTCAAAATATCTTAACAGAACATGATTAGGTACAACATTAACGTCAATATAAATAACGTTATCACTTTATTAGATATTTTAGTGCTATGTCATTACCTCAATCAGCTTTAAACTGATTAAAGTAATATGCATGTATAAATACATTTATTTTATGATAATATATTATCGATGCTTTTATCCAGCAGTGGCACTGGTGGCAAATATGTGTCAGTGTCACAATAACCGGGGAACTGAGTGTATCCCAGGAAGGAAAACTCTGGCTCAGCCTCGTGTCCCATACACGTGGGGGTCATCTATAATCCGGTCTTCTTTTTTCCATCAAAAATTGGACCTTGACTGCAAAAGACTTGGCCTCTGTCGTGTGGCTCTCACACAGTTAAAATTAAATAATATTATAGACAACAACAAAACTTATGTTTGAATTGATTGAGACAAGCTTTACTTAAATTTTATCTAGTTTGAATTAAAACTGTAACTTACAGCCATCATAATGAATACGTCGTAATTTTCTGGTTGCTCTATCATTAATTGGAAACCAAACCATACAGACAATCCATAGGCAGCGAAAATACAAAAGAACAGCATTCCCATTGCCAAACCGCTGAAAAAACCTGCAAAATATAGATAGCGTGTTGACATTTTTTTATTATTATTATCTTTAGGTACTGATTATTATAATTGTGATTCAAATTGTAACTATCGCTTTTTTATTGAAATAATGTCTTTTGCATTTGTGAATATTGTCTGGACTTTTAAAGAGACGGTGATCCCTGAGTTTGTTTCGTCCTTTCTTCTCAGGGCTAGTCCAGTTAGGAAAGGCCGAACTCATCTGCTCAAAAAAGTTTAACTTGCAAAAGTGTTCATGTAACCTAATTACAGATTAAATGACTTTATTTCATTTTATTTCAGTAACTATTCCAGTTCAACTAAGAAATATAGTCATAAATAACCTATTACTAATGGGTTAACCGACTTTAAACAAGTTTTTTTAAATATAATGTTTATACAGTACTTTAAAACATAAGAAACAACTAAAAGTAGCCACAAAGAATGATATCGTAATAATGTTTTTTAAATTATTGTTGTTCAATTCATCCATTATTTGGATTAGTTTGAATCGTTCTTTTGAATTAGATAACAATACAATACCTTTTTTTATATTGATTTTCCTGGCTTCTTCAAGATGTACTGCATATCTATTATACTCCTTTCTCTGACCGCTGAATGCGTACACGGTACGTATAGCCGATATAACTTCTTCTGCTATGGAACCAGCTTTTCCTGATGCTACAGCTTCCCTCTTAGAATATCTTGAAGCAATCTAATAAATAGGAAGTTAATTTATTATTTAAGCATGAGCCTGTTTATTTTGCTTAGTTTTAAGTTTTTTTTGTAAATACATAGTCATACCAATAACAAATAAATTAACCACTGGTAATCAAGAGGTCTCGGGCTCGATTCCCGGGTCTGGTAAAAAAGCATTAATGAGTTTTGTTTGTGTTCTAGAAGTGCAGAATAACGGCCTGGAGTTGGGAAGTTGGAAGCTTAACCCCGTGCCCCACGCACGTAAAGCCATCGATTCTGTCCTGGATCACTCTCTGGTCGTGTCAGATAGCCGTTCTATCAGAGTGAGAGAGTGAAAGTACAAAAATGCACCTGTGTTTGTGAACACACTTGTGCACTATAATATCTGCGTAGTTGGATGGTATCCGTTGAGACTAAAGAAAGCGCCTAGGAGTACATCGTCATCACAGATCAATTACAATCAGACACAGAACAAACAACCATGCTCATCACAGATTTATTTTTCCCGATCAATCGGGATCGGGGATCGGCTCAAGAATAGTATATACCTACGTCCTTAGCAGCCAGGGACACTGACCACTAGGCCGACGTGCCTGTCAAACCATAATCCATAAAAATATCAAAAAATCCATAAAAAGAAGTAGTACCAGTATCTGATTTAAATTGAAAGCAGAATATTACAGCAATGTTTAATTAAATAGTGACGTAAGTCTTACCAGACCGGCAACTCCTACAAGAACCATAGTTACGGGGAAGGATATGAGGCAAAGCAAGGCCAGTTGCCAACCCAAAATCAAGGCCATGATCACACAACTCAAGAACGACGCTTGGTAGAAAATAAATGTTGCCAGCTTCTCTCCAATTCCATCTTCTAGTTTATAAACATCACTGTAATAAACTCACTCATTACTTACATGTTACAACCCAGTAAATAATTTTACGACCGTTTGCATAATTACTCACCTATTCACTTTAGATGCTATGTCTCCGGTTTTGTGGACATCAAAATATGCGAAATCTTGATTGAGTGTTGCTTTTAAATACTCTTGACGTATAACGTATGCCTAAAATATACGAAGATTATTATTATATTAAATGTTAATGCTACATGTCACGAGTAGCTAAATTAAAGCAAGTAAGTAGTGATTTCATTCGTATTTCTGGTAAAACTTAAATTAAAAAAATCTGTGAAAATATTATAATATGGATGTTTGTTATCCAATTAATTCATAACGACATAACGCAACTAAGTGAAATTTGGTATAGTCTGGATCAGAAATTTACATTATAACACACAAAGCCGTGGAAAAACGTTAGTGTTTGGTATAAAATATGAAATAATTTTAAACAATTGTGACATCTATACATATCCGCTAAGTTTGTAATTACCTGATTATATGCAGCCATGTTCATTAGCGTTGTACAAATATATGTCAATATTACAAGTGCCGCTCCCAGAATACTGTTGTAAACGGCAAACCAGTATACTGCATCCATGAAAGCATCCCAATTAGGATTTCCTGCGACTATAGACGCTCCGAGATCAACCATATCTTGTAGTAGTTGAGCCAATATCAAAGTGTTAAGTGGTGTTGAAATTGCCGCAATCACTGAGAGCTTGAGTGCCACTACTATGAAGAAGACGTCCAGTTTTGTAGCAAATCTAAACTGTAAAAATAATGTGGATAAATATTGTATTACACTGTCATACTCAATCTAGGTATACCCATATAATGAGTAATTCCGCAGTTAAATTAACACTAAGTCATTTTAGAGTCTAAGACGATTTAGTCAAGTCAAGCATGCTTACCTATTCGTAGAATTTGTAAGAAAAGTGGCTTCTTACATCTGAGTTTGTTTAATAAAAACCTTTAACAGTGGACACTGCATTACATATGGCTGGACTTCTTAGAAATTTAGAATGTAAAATAATAACATATATATCTTTAGACAGCTTGTGGTTTTAAAAGTGGAACAAAAACTATAACATTTCAAGTTCATAAGGTGGTAATCTCTATATCTTTACAGCACACACACTAAAACACGTTATTGCTCTTAGCCTGTATTGATATAGAGTTTATACACATGTATTGTACAACAACAAAGTAACCTTTCAAGTGCTTTTATGACGTCATTTAATCATCGTGAATAAGTATTCATGCAAATAATACACTGAAGTTTCACAGGCTCACAGACTATTATGCCTAGAAATCTGTAATTTCACAAGAACATACACATGTCGACAAAGTTGTTAAACAAATTCTTAAAATTTTTTTTAGGGTAAGAGCTCATTCCCACTTGTCGGGTGTCAGATACGTATATTAATCGGAGGTAGAGCATTTTATATGAAGCTATTGACACTAGTCGAAAACCGATTTTATAAATATCGCTTGTTTGTGCAGCCCTCTACGCCCGGAAAAAAATCGTGTCGGATCTCGCTCGTCCATGAGTAAGAATGTCGCTGTTCACATTTGTCGGATGTCGGATGTCTAAATCTTGTGTTTTGGTAGTTTATGCTCACTGACTTTTTGAGCCAGTAGATCGTTCAATGTATTTATTAACAACTTAAAATAGTTTAAAATCTTTCATCATTTCCTAATTCTGTTATTGAGTTCCGAAATGTTCCCAAACGAAATCTTTCGATCAGGATTAGGTGCACCTAATATTTTCTTTCCTTGGCTCTCTTCCTTCGTTTTCTTCTTTATGAATAATACACCACAATAAGAATTTCGTCGATGTCCATCGAGCACAGTCGGTTTATTAACCGAAAGTGTGAACAAAGGCGCTGACATCAGATTAATACTTAGGACGCCCACACAAAACTGCAAATTCACAACGCATTACTATCTATCGCAGATAGATAGCGTTGTGTGTTAGATGTCCTAAATATGCTTTAATTTTTTATACATATGTAGTGTAAAGTTACCCAACTATAATAACTTGCAGGATGTGAGATGTTATTTTATTTTGGTTCAAATGAAGAATGTAAACAAAATATTTTTTTTCTTTTAACACATCCATAAAACTATTTTCTTATTTATTTGTGTATCCATAAATCACTTATAGTATTTTTTTATTATTTTTATTTCATTTTTCTCTCTCACTCATTTCATACAAAAATCTCAATAGGACATCTCTTTGTGGTCGAAGAACCGTTAGTTCACGTGACTTTGCCGCACGAATTCGCATCGTAGCAATTTGCATGCATGTTCCTACGATGCGGCGTCACATCGCATCGCATCGTAGTTATGTGTGGGAGCCCTAATACGGATCCGACACCCGACAAGTGGGAACGACCTCTAAGCATTTAAACTAGGGATGCTATTTCTTATATTCATAAACTCGCGTGGATTCTTGTAAGTGTGATTGTAAGAGAAAATTAATACCTCTTGCAAATGTATGTCACTAGACTGTGATTAGAGCTTAGATAGTAGAAAGAGTGACATAAATGTACTTATATTAATATTTATATCTCAAGCTGATATCTGCTAAGATAAATTATTGGAAATAATACGAGTATAACGTATAAATAATTTTCACATGTTATCAAGCGCAGATGTGTCATATCATAAACATCGCTCATCGACATCGCTATCTGAGATACAGAAACAACCTATTAACAATTGTTTTAAGTTCTTTACCAAAAAAGGTATATGGCTGATAGGGAGCCGAAAATTGGTATTAGTAATTCCTGCGTGAGACGACTCGTACCTGGCTGAGTTTTTGTTTCCACTGTGTTTTTGTAAGTAGTTACATATTAATCTTTACTTTACAAATAATAATATTAAATATTTGTAACCTACACATTACCAACCACAAACTTCTCATTTCATTTCAAAGAAAAGTAAAAAAAAAACTTACTAAGGTAAAGAAACTGATGCTTGGTACTTCATTCTTATCCTTCGTATCTGGTTCCGATTCACTGTAACAAACAGATCAATCAATCATGAAAACAATAGGAAAGTCGTGCGCACTATTGAAAATATATACTTCAGTAAGAAGAATTCCAGACATAAAGATTTGTTGACCATTAATTTCCAGACAAAATTTAACTTAAATAAGAAATTTAAGTACTCCAAATGTAATTTTTTTCTCAAATTTGCGTTAAAGAGTTACAAGGGGTTCTCTTTACGTGTTTAAATATCGGAGAATATGAACTTCTAAATTGAACATTTGTTACTTTTTATGATTTCCTCTCGAAACTCGTGAAAACACTCAGGGATACAGAAGTGAGTAAAGTGCAATTATTATGTTCTTCTTAGCTTTTTCTTTATTAAGTGACTAGAAGAAAGATTTTTATATTTGTTGCAAAGCGAATGCGTATTCAACGACTCAATTGACTATGATCGGCTCGATTCCGATGAAAGCTTATCACACTAATACTAAAGATTGTGAGTGAGAGAGAGTGTGTTTGTTTGTTACTTCTTCACGCAAAAACTACTGGACGGATTTGGATGAAACTTTAATATAATTTATACATCAGAATAACACATAGGCTACTATTTGCCGCGATAATCAACATATACGCGGGCGGAGCCGCGGGCAACAACTGGTTGTAAATATATGCAAAAGTGTATTCTACGAGTGTCTTCAAGGGATAGGTACTGTCATGGATTTTAATTGAGTTAGTGCTGAACAAGATACGTGGCAACTACTGTTCGTAACTTGCTTAAAATATAATTGAAATTTAATAAATCTTGTGTATCTCGTTGAACCTATTACCACATTTACGATAACTGTTCAACCTAGCGATCTACGAAGATGACTGATAATGTAACACATACCTCATTTTAGGATTCGCTTTAAATAGCGGGTTGAAAATAAATAGCGTTGCGCTTTGTTATCGTATTAAATTGCCACCATTTCTTAATTGTTACTTTTTTTTCGATACACATTTCTAACTTTCTCTTTCCGCCTTTCGAAATTCTAAAATGACAAATATTACACAAAATTTTATCGATGCTAATTTAGATTTTTTATTTAGATTTACTCATTTCTTTTAACATTCTTAGTGTTTAGGTACTCGTCAAAGCCATAGCATATTTTACAAACCCGTTACTGATAACGGACTTAATGCTTAAGTTTTATCCGAGCATTTGTTTGTATTCATGTTACCATAGATATTTAATCAATAAAGTTGCGTAGTTGGCACTAGCTAAACCATGCGTCATTGAATTTCAGTTTCGTGTTAATTTTATATATTTTAAGCATATTTTAAAAATAGTAACAGTATACCGATAATTATATGCGGTAATTTCGTGTATGGAAATTGAGTTTGAGCTAAAATAATGTGTGTTGCAGAACCTGGACTGATCATTTACTACTATCCAACATGCTGTTTATTTTATCTTAGCGTCGCACCGCGGTATACAACGCGAATTTTTAACCGACATCAAAAAAAGGAGGAGGTTTCTCAATTCGACCGTATATTTCTTTTTCTATTTTTTATGTGTGTTCGCGCATACCCTCCTCGTTTATGAACCGATTTTGATTATTCTTTTTTTAATGGAAAGGAGATGTCCCAACGGTGGTACCATGATAAGGACATTAATATTTGATGATGGCATCCAAGAGAAATCGAGTCGAACCTTGAAGACGGTTTTATTTTTGTTAAAATAGTACTTGTGTTACTTGGAATCGGATAATGTTCACTATTTCTTTGGTTTAATGTTTTTTTTAAGATCTAAACACTTTTTATTTTCTTAAATCTAAATAGCTTACCCTTCTCCTTATAACCATAAAAATCGGTCCAGTTATTCCAGAGATTAGTCGACACAAACAGACAGACAATAATTTTAAAAATTAAATTTTTGATGTATGTACTGTATGAAATGTATGTGGTATTTATATCCATATTATGCATTTAGTGAACAATAGGACGCAAACCAGCTAACACTTTTTATTTTCTTAAATCTAAATAGCTTACCCTTCTCCTTATAACCATAAAAATCGGTCCAGTTATTCCAGAGATTAGTCGACACAAACAGACAGACAATAATTTTAAAAATTAAAATTTTGATGTATGTACTGTATGAAATGTATGTGGTATTTATATCCATATTATGCATTTAGTGAACAATTTGAAATTAAACCAGAAAGTGGACCACATTTTTGTTATGTGGAGGGCTAGTACTAAAAGTCACAAGTGCGTTGTCGACCCTTGATTGGTGTTCGCACTTTTCTTTGAACGTGTGGAGTTCGTATTGTCCCGGATACACAACAACAATTGGCTTAATTAATTATTATCAGTTGTGCCTTATTTTCAGATTATACACTCGTATATACATTACTACCGTATTTTTTTATATATATTATAACAAATTTAAAAAGAAATCTATCACAGCTAAGTAAGCTTTATGACTTCATTAGTTTCAAGGTAGTTGAATCACGCTGATTTCAGCACGCACGGACCTACTTGACCGGGGTGGTACCACCCTCGTATAGAAAATCATCGTAAAATGACAGCAATTATGTTGTCGTGTTTCGTTGGTGAGTGCGAGACCGGAGGTCCAATGTTGCAGAAGCATCACTAGCCCGCCATGGTGTGGGTCACCATGCTGCATTGTTGCATTTTCTGCATTCGCAATGAGTATTTGGACTAATCCCGCCCACATTCCCACCACTGTAACTCCTGTACACCAGGATCAACAGCAGTGACCCACGAACACACCGAGTTATGACACTCGGGAAGTCCCAGGAAGAAAATTAGCTGTCTTGGAACCCGCAACGAAGTTAATCAGAAGAAAAAACAGGAGGAGTTGGAAATGATAAATCCACTTCCCTCCTTAGCAAAGCGGGAGACAAAATGAAGTCAAAATAGGCAGACACCTTTTACAAACCGGGAAGCACCACGGATAAAGTATTAGGGGTCCTAAGTGAGCTATATTTGATTACTATAGTATGTATGGCAGAATCGCCTAAACGCACGGAAATTCACCGCAGTTGACACAAGAACCTCATAGTATACCGCCCCAGATGTAATTTGTAAGCTATTTAGCATTGTGTTACGTTCATTGTACCAAAGACTACACTCCCAGAGTACATGATGAGCCGATTGTTCACAGCTAATATCAGGTGTTGAGCATTGACACAATGGTGAATCGACTAATTTAAATGAGTGTAGTTTGCTCTTAAAGTTACCGTGGCCTGTAAGAAATTGAGCGACACAGTGATCTACCTCGAGCCATGTCCTCGACAACCGTTCGCGAACAGATGGAAAGAACTGGTAGAGGTGGCGCCCCTTAGATGATTCGTCCCATCGTTGTTGCCATTCATCCATTAGATCGTTATAGACATTGGACTGCTGTTGAAACAATCTTATGATTTTATCGCGGTCTCGTACGCCCAAAAAATCGCATTCCATGTTTTGTAATGTGGAATAGTACATGGCTGCACGTCTTTGCACCTCGAGATCGACCGGAAGGACACCCGCCAACACCGGTAAAGCCTCAGTACTAACCGTCCTATATGCTTTGCACAAGAAGATCAATGCAAGTCGTTGTCCTTGTAACAGTTTCCGACGGACAGCACCTACAGTCGCTCTACCGGCCCACACGGGAGCACCATAGCAAATAGAACCCAAATAAGTAGCTCCATATATAATCTTTAATGTATTAAATGAAAGACCCCATGTGGCAGTTGATATCCTCGTCAGAGCAAAGAAACTTTTTTTAGACTTTTCGTTAACTGTTCTAATATGTTCGATAAATGAAAAATTTCTTTCTAAAACTAATCCCAAATAACAAACCGAGGTTTTATTTTTTATACTAACATTTTGAAATTTAATACACGGCGGTGATTTGAGGTTACCTTTCAGAAGTAGCTGGAAGGTTTTGTTTGGTGCAAAAGTCAAGCGATTACGTACGCCCCAAAGAGATACTAAGTTCAAACATCTATTAGCCAGACTCTCAAGCCCCGCTCTAGTGTCAGATTCCACCAGTAATAAACCGTCGTCCGCATACGCGTTTAGGGTACATCCGGGTGGTACAGGTATTGAGAGAAAATCGTCGAAGCCTATATTCCACAAGTATGGACCTAGCACCGAGCCCTGAGGGCACCCCATCGTAAGCGCCTTCGACACAGAATGATGCCCAAGTCTCAATTTAGTTGTGCCTTGTGTGAAGTACGAGGAGATAAGGGAATAAATATTTTTAAAGCATCCTCTTGATTTTAACTTTAGCAATAGCATGGGCCACCACGCGTTGTCGAAGGCGCCAGATATATCTAAGAAAATACCTAAGACGTATTGAAACCTTGACTCGGTGACAGTTTTCCTTACAGATATGACCGCATCTGTTGTTGATTTTCCCAACGTAAATCCGAATTGTCTATCATGAAATTTAACTCCACCCGGTAGAAGTCGAGGCACTACAAGATGTTCTAAAAGCTTTCCTAGCGATGGTAACAGTGTTATAGGTCGATAGGACCCAGGATCGTCCGGCGGCTTATCGCCGTTTTTTGGTATTATACGAATATTACCGCACCGCCAAACACTAGGAAATACTCCTTCCGCAATGCAACGTTTAAAAACTGTTAAAATGGTGTCACCCGAGAGTTTGCAAGCTTCTTTTATCATTTTATTTGATATTTTATCGTCGCCCGAAGCCTTGTTTAGTGGTAATGACCTAACAATACTAAGAAATTCGTCTGAAGATGGTAAGTCAGACATTGGAGACACTGGTGGTTCGATAGCCCACTGCCTAATTTGTCGGTGATAATCAGTGTCATCCTCCGGCCGATCGTCGGGCACAAGTGATTCTAAAAGATATTTTGCTGTTTCTTCTACTCCTGTAGTATAACTATTATGAATTTTGATGTTCTGTACGTATGCAAGGTCGATAGATCTATTTGCCTTAAATTCATGATACAAAGGTGACCACGGACCCTCTCTATCGAGTTTATCAACAAGTTTGCGTATTAAATTTCCCTTTGATTTCTCCACAGCTGCCCTGTAGTAAGACCTGGCAACTCTAAGAGCAATGAGAGCATTATTGTAAATATCTCCTGTTACGTTACGCTTTTTAATGGCATTTAGTTTTTTACGAGCTTTTCGATAGATTCTACGTAATTCGACTAATTTATAGTTCCACCAATCACATCTACGAGTGTTAGTGATAGATCCGCGGCCGATACAAACATCAGCACAATATGTGTAAGTGTCTGATAATATGTTTGCGCTTTCCTCAGCTGATAGACAACTGCGAGTGAAGTCTCTGGCATGCACCGCAAAGAGTGAACCAAATAAAGCCCAATTTGCCCCTTCAGTTTTATATCTAAAATTGTACGGAGTTATTTGCGGATGTTGTGCAACCATTGGAATGAATTCGTACACGATTAAGCGGTGATCACTACAGGATGCATCCGGTAGGACACGCCATCCAGATATCGAGACGTCGCCGCGCGTAAGCGTCAAGTCAATAGAAGACTCACCCATAGGGCTGCAAAAAGTTGGTGGTGCATCAGGGGTATTGTGAACAGTAAGATTCATTTCCGCAATAAAATCTTCAACCGCACAGCGCCGGGCCATGTCAGTTGAACGCAACTTGCCATACCATAAAGTAGAAGATGCATTGACATCAGCGCCAATGATAATTTTGTGTCCTACGAGGGACCGCAAAACGAAACGTAAATGATGTAGATGAGGATCAATAGGATGTGAAAACTGAAAGTAACAGCTCACTACATAAACTTTACAGGTAGAGGATGAGATCTCAGCAACGGCGCAGTGTGACGTCATAAGGTTGCGCAAAGATGTTACTGTGAAATTAGAACTTGCAACATATATCCCAGCCCGTGACCGGCTATCTAGTTGCACTACATATTTCCTCAAGTGAGCGCTCTGATATTGCTCCTGTATAAGGACAATGTCTAACTTTTGTTCAAAAACTAAACGATCTAATTCTGATGTGGCTATTTTATCATTATGAAGATTTAACTGGCCTATCGAGAAATTATCCATTTTATTAAAAAGGTACTACAACTACTACTGTATAAACTATTCAGTAATTAGTATTTAGGATGAGCTGCTCTAATTTAAGTTTATATGTGGAGCAGTCCTGTGATCCACATCGATGGTCACATGGTTTTTTAAACCGGCTGCATTGTGCGCATTTTGGTTTAAAATCTGGTGTGTCCCTATCCGGGCAAGCCCTTGTGTCGTGGCTGGCCGCGCAATTAGCACAGGTAGGCGTTTTAATTGTGCAAAACTTTTGAACATGACCGAATTGTTGACAGTTTAAGCAACGAACTACTTCTAAGTCGTCTACAAACCTACATGTGGCCCAGTCTATATATAATTTATCCTTTGTGCTAGCCAAGTGTTTTCTAACGTCTGTTTCTAATTCTAAGCCTGTCCATTGACGTCCGTTTTCCAGTTTACGATGTCTAACAATTTTGGTTGATTTTAAAAAGTCGCTTTCGCTTAATTTTAATTCATCCTTGATATTCTGACGATATAAAGCTGTTAGGAAGGTACGATCCTCCATAGAACCAGGTACGTCTTTTACAATTATACGGGGCCTTCGGCCTTTCGGCTTTTCTAAACGTAAGCCTACAGATTTAATGGCACTTACTGTTTCTAGTTTTTTAAGCTGCCTTTCATTTGCGACTCGCAACACGACGCCTGCCTTTGTGGTTTTTTTAACGCCTACAATTTGAAAACCTTCGTCGCTGGGTTTAATAGCCTTTATGAGAGCCTCTTTTGTAGCCGACGAAGTAGCATATTCCGCTGAACGCTCCGTAGTAGGATATGCAATAACACACGGTCTAGGTACGCGCGCCTCAGCGGACACCGGACACGGGGCCGATCCAGGCGGTAAGCGAAGGCCAAGCTTGTCCGCGTAGGTCAAACCCGGCCGTCGAACCGCGCTCACCTGGCGCTCAAGATTCGCTAATTTCGTTTCATTGCTAGCAGATTTAATTGCCAACAACGACACGATACCGGTAATCCGCTGGGTTACGTCCATAATGGCCGTCCTGTTCCCCACATTCATTCGCGACCCCTGATCGTTAACTATTTCATTAATTTTTGCCAAATATTCGGTTGCCTGAGACACCAACTCAAAATAATTATACTCCCCACAACTATCACGACCACTAAAAGATAAAACACTTCCGCTCAAGTCCGAAGCCCTACTTTCCTTTGGCGATAAATTTGTTGGAGACATACTACCAAATAATCCCTTTCCGGTTGGTGTTTGAAATTCATTTGTACCACCGGGATCGGGCAACTCGCCAACAACCGACATGGCCAAACAAAGACACACCAGACAAAAGAAAAATCAATATAAACAACTTTAAAATTAAAAACACGAAAATAAAATTAATACAAACAAAAATATTATTCCTACCCACTTTTAAGAATAAAATAAATTGACTTACCGATAGCCGTAATGAAAAGAACTAACACAATATTTGTGTTTATAAGGCGTAAAAACTAACAGATTAATTGTTAAAAACACTATACACAACCTTAAGCCGCCCACAAACCGGGAAACAGTCGCGAGGATACACAAAAACAATATTAAATTTTTAAAACGCGACGTCACACGTGAACCGCACAGTGCCGCGAAGGGAAGTGCAATGAGTATGAGTATCGCAATGAGTATTGTGACCACCACTCTTGGATGCTGCATATGCTTTCCATCGGGCAGAGAGTCATTTGGCGGGAACAAAAATAAAAAAAAGAACTTTCCCTTGTAATCATCATCGTTAACAGCTCTCAACAATCCACTGCTTTACATGGGCCTCTCATAAAAAGATTTTAATTGTGCATAATTTTGATCTATTTCGAAATACCGGATTGAAACTAAGATCGTGTCCAGGAGCTCAACTGATGAAAACAGGAACAATTAAACACACCCAGTTAACATCTCCCAAAGTTGAGAGGTCATATATTGATGGGTTACATTATTGCAATCGGTATCGAGAGTCCAGATTGAGAAAAGAAATTGGTAATGGAAACCTTTTCTACTTTTTACTTAGGATGTAATCAAAACCTCTTGTATCGTTGCTCTTTTGTTTTGGAGCTTTCTCTATTTCTACACTAAAGTTGAAAGCTGTTATGCAGCATAGGTAACCTAGCACTGCAGCCCTAGTTTTTAACCTAAATAAATACATTACCTCGTACTTCATTTTTAAATTATCCGGTAGGTGACGCAAAATTTATATCTCCCCAGCCTATCCATCATGTGTACGAATGCGCAAGTCACATTTTCTATATATGCTTCGGGTCACGCATTCTAGAGGATTAATGTGACGAAATGAAATAATTTATGTGTAGGAGAATTCTTCACAAGAACCAGAAATAACCAGAATGACGTATTTTAACAGGCGTGACGTAGTGACGTCACTTGTCTTTTAGAGTAAGGCTTGGCATGGAGGCGACGGCATGGAGAGGTATACGTTGCCTTACTAGCCCGAGTCCTTATTTACAGCCATATCGGAGCTGGACAGACGTGGTAGCATCGAATATTGTGGATAGCTATTACTTAATTCGATTATTTGATATTGTTAAGTGGGTATTGTTAAAATGTGTACAGTTATATATTCTTTATTTTAGTATTGTGCGAAAGATTTTATCACATGTCATGATTATTAATATGACTTAAAGCTTCCAAATAATCACTGACTGAGAAAGCCTCGAAATAGTCAGTAAGATGCTTTTGTTCAATATTGTGGAACAATTAAGATAAGACAAAATGAAATCCTTGAGTCGCCATTTCAAGCAAATTAATCAGCTTAATAACTACCATTGCTCTGTATTAATTAACAAAACATTCCTAATATTACGACATGTTTGTCATTGTCGATAAAAAGAAGAACGTCTCATGTAACATTTCGTTCAAAACAAATGACTAAAACAATTTTGTAAATTGATTTCGAACAAAAGAATGGCAATAAGAAATACTGTTTTGATAAGATGTCACAACGATCAACTAGAGATCTTTACGAGTTATCTACTATGACGCTTCTCTATCGAAATTCTACATTTACAAATATGTTTATCAATACATTAATTGTAGTAGATCAAAGTGAAGTCAATTGTAGTATAACCTTTAAGAGTTTTGCATGATTGATAAAAATGTTGTAAATGATTTTATTGTGAAGAGAATTCCTTGTATCAATTTTTATTTTGTGCATAGCAAGACGTATTTGAAATTCAGATAATAAACATTTATTATAATTATCATAAACAGTCTCTAACATTCTACTGTCGCCCTCAGATTAAATAAAAAAAGGTAGATAGCTTTCTTCTTGTTGAAGCAAAAAAAAACTCCGCTACTTCTAAGTAAACACATGTTTTAACGCACACACATCCTAAGAAACTACGCTATTTTTCGTCAGTATTGTACAAGTTTTCGATACTTGTTCGATACTGATGAAAAGTAGCGTTCCCAACTGATCTGAGTGTTGGACATAGTATGACATACGAACCAAGGAGGCTTATGATGTACAGTTTATAATATTCAGAAGGAGTATTGAAAGCTAAATCTTGCTGAATATATATATATATATATATATATAAAATATACAAAAACAACTATAAAATACATAGATATAAACATAAATCTGTCATGGTACAAACAATGTATTTGTAAAATGTTGATTTACGTTACAAAGAGATCAATGAAATTTTTTACCTAGAAAACATCTTTAATAGCTTGATTCCTAATAAGAAATGTAATCAACATTTGTAGATAAAGAAAGGTCTATCGACAGTAGTTAAATTTGTTCTGATTTAATCTTATTCCTAAACAACTTGTGAGAATCATACAATTAAAGATATTCTAATAGTTTTAAGTAAAATTACGACATAACCTCTACAAATTCAAAATATTATACATTCAAGATCTCCTATAATGGGGGTGTTATATTGTATTCTACTGTAAGTTCCATGTAGGTACTCTTACATATAAGTGTGTCAATCAAATAATTTCCAACATCTGGTAAAAAATGCCGTACCACATGCCAGTTACTCACAAATAGAAAATGTATTTATAATTCATGGTTGCCGAAACTGAAGTGTTTGTATTCCTACCCAGTCTATCGTTAATACGGTGCCACGTTTCATAATTTTTTCAGGCGAATAAGTACCTATTTAATAAATTAATTGATTTATAACGTGATGTACGGAACTGTCTATGATAGAATAGAGCTGTGGACATAGTTTTGTGTCTTGATACATAATTGTTCATCAATTGAAAACAATTTGTGTTCATTGTCACTCGTCGTTACAGTTTCAATTATCAATAGTTTCGCCTAACGATGTTTATGTGACTTAAGAGAAAAGTGGTTAAATTAAACTTACGTGTCTGAGGGTCCTCCTGTGAACTGCACTCTGGATAAGTCACTTGGTTTTCCATCCTTATCTTCGGGGTTACGGTCCCATCCATTTTCAGGTTCCTTCATTTTAAACAATTAGTTTTTATTAAACAAGCACAAAATGTTGAAGATTTCGGATTCTTATATAAATGTAAATAATAACAGTACACGGTTATTGCGCGGCCTGTTTCGATCGCAACTAACTTATATCCACTTGATAGGTTATCATTTTATCTGTTTGATAAACCATGTTTCATAATGAAAGATGTGGATTTGAATTCTCTTTTTAGCATTCGAACATAAAGCTCACGTTTGGGCGTGGAAATGAATACTGTAATACACGGCAATCTGGCGAAACAAAAATAGGTTAACGACTAAAGCTTTGTGAAGACCTTGACACTCACGGTCAATAATGGTGTGACGTAATCCTCAAAGAACAGTATATCTATCTTGTTTCCGTGATATTATGTGATAAGACTGCATGACCAGCTTAAATTCAGACTTAGATATTAACTACTTTATTTAAGCAGCATAATAAATAATGATGATTTAATGATAGAATTTACAACAACAACAACCAATTTCTAAATATTATATATATTGTATATATATATATATATATTGTATCTAATACCATTATACCGTGGGAGATCCACGCTTCGGCATGCATGGGCCAGCTCGACCGGAGTAATACCAACGCCTCCCAGAAAACCGGTGTGAAACAGCGTCTGCGCTGTGTTTCACCGAGTGAGTGAGGATACCGGAGGCTCATACCCCAACCCCATACTCCCCTCATCCCTCCATCCATCCATCCATCAGCCGATACATTTGCTCGTTTGACCCTGATTACATTAAAAAAACCATTAATGGAAAATAAATAGATTTGCTTGTCTTTGCAGACAAGGCTAATTTTAAAATGAATGCTTTCTGCTTTGCTGTAAACGCACAATGTTATTGAATCTTATGGTACAGTCAATCACTGTGTCCCATATTCTATTCCCAAAATTGTTTCACTCATTTATTTGAATTGAGTACTGGTGTCTTTAACATATACAATATCTAACAATTTCTAAATTATTTTCGACTTGATTGTCGATTCGGCCATATATGGTAAAATGCTGAATGTGTTTATCACTGTTTCTTTGATAAGCGAGGAATTCCTAAGTAATCCTGTCATGGCTTCAGTACCGATTTCAATAACGCTTGACATGAAAATACTTTGATTCTTGAAGAAGTCTACTCTTAACCGCATTGACCGACATACACGCTCACGGAGCCGCGGGCAAAAGCAAAAAAATGTCTGAATTATTTCGACTCGATTGGCGATTCAGTCATAAATGGTAAAGGTAAAGGTAATTAATTATCACTCTTGGATTATATGGATTCGTCATGTCTATCTGTCTGTCCGTCCGTTTGTCACAGCCACTTTTTTCCGAAACTATAAAAACTATACTGTTGATACTTGGTCAGTAGATGTATTCTGTAAACCGCATTAAGATTTTCACACAAAAATAGAAAAAAAACATAAAATTTTAGGGGTACATAGAACTGAAACTCAAAAAATGTTTTTTAATCGAACCCATACCTGTGTAGTATCTATGGATAGGTCTTCAAAAATGATATTAAGGTTTCAAGTATCATTTTTTTCGAAACTGAATAATTTGCGCGAGAGACACTTCCAAAGTGGTAAAATGTGTCCTCCCTGCCTGTAACTTCTAAATTAAGAGAATAATGCAAACTTCTACCTACTACTTGGTTTGAACGAAATCTAGTAAGTAGTTTTTTTAATACGTCGTAAATCGTAAACCGCAATTTAGCTTTTATTCAATCAACTCAGATATAAAAATTAAATTAAAAAACATTTAATTATGTTACTTGCTGCTACGGAACCCTTTACAGGCGAGTCTAATCAATTATTCGTTTCAAAATCACACAACCATGGATGTTATTTAAAGACATTCAGGCAGTAAAAGGGTTACTGTTGTGTTCTATTGAATTCTTCGTGGTAAGAAGAAAAGTTGATATTTTAACTGTTAAAAAAATACTATTTTTTGAAAGTTGAATCTTATTCTAATAACAAACTGAAATTGATAAAATTTAAGTTAATCTTATGAAAAATACACATTTTAATAGTGATTTTGTATGAATATGTACTGCATTAAACTTGAATAATGTAATTCTCACTTAAGTGTAGTCTGTTATAAATTAACTTTCAACTCGATAAAAAAATCTCTTGATTAAAATCGATTGTTACTTGTAATCGTATCGAAAATGTGTTACTTTCACAGAACTGAGAATATAGGTATAGTATATTCCTTTGTTCTGTGGTCACTTAATTACTATAGACAGAGTACAGTCATTCAAAAGAATGTGACTACGTAAAAAGTATGTTAAAAAACAATGCAAAATAGGTACAGTCATGCAATATTAATTTAGAAATTTGATTTATAGCATGCAAAATTGATTTATTCATTTAGTTACTATAAACTATAACACGATTGCGTATCACTTTTGATGAGGTTCATATAGTCTGTGTCACCCGGGTTATTATTACAAATCTATTGACACATTATTCATTAAAAACGGTTCAGTAGTTTATGCGCTACGTTGGAAAATACAAACACTGCCTTAACTATTACACTTCCTTTTGGCTTCTCCGTGGTCGGAAAAAAACTGTTTAAGTACCTTTAAGCGAGCTTTATTTATTTGCGAGTTTGAATGAAGTCATATGCCAGATAAACTACAGATTTCGTCTTTGGATAGACATGTGGAGGAACGAGAGTCATGTCCCTATAACACCGAGGGAGGAACCTTCGACCAGGCTAGGTGATCACGCCTGGCGGGCCGCGGCCCAACAGATGATGTTGTATACATGCTACGAGTATTTAAGCGCTAAAATTTCTATATCTCTACTAGCTGTCCCGGCAAACGTCGTTTTGCCATAACTACTAATTAATTAAAAATTAATTAAAAAAACATTGTCCAGCGGAAAAAAATGTGAATGTAAACCATTCCCAGATCCCCTTGAACACACACAAAAAATTTCATCAAAATCGGTCCAGTCGTTTGAGAGTAGTTCAGTGACATACACACTCACAGAAGAATTATATATATAAAGATAGGATTAGTAGTTGCTCCGTAGTTCATTACTCCGTAGTTCGGTTTGTCTATGATAGATAGCGCTGTAGTGTGTTTTGTTGTTAAATGCTGAAGTCGCCATAGACATATTATGTCAGATACGCATATATGGCTTTATTGGCAACTTTTAGCTGTTAAATAGCGTGATATTGCTGTTAATTACCTAAAACCCTACTAGGAACTGGTGAAACTGGCCCTAATTAGACGCAATATTTAATAGATTTGTTTACCTTTTCGTATTAGTGTGTTAAACAGTAAGTAAAGTGCTGAAATGTGGAAACTGTTACATTTTTGACTGCTTCGTTGGCGCAGTGGTAGCGTACGCGACTGCTGTACATGAGGTCTCGGGTTCGATTTCCGTGCCGGACCAAATTTTTGTATGATCTGCAAATATTTGTTTTGGAGTTTGGGTATTTTCTATGTATAATATGTATGTATTTACAAAAAAGTATATATGTATTTATATCAGTTGTCTAGTACCCATAACACAAGCTCTGCTTTGCTTGGGATTAAATGGCGTTGTGTGTTAGATGTCCGAAATATTTATTCATTATTTATTTTATGGATTGAGAATAAGAAACAATGGCCACGTGTGAGTCGGCCTCGCGCATGAAGGGTTCCGTACTATTATCTATATATTAAAGCATCTACATGTTGCCGTTATTAATATTGACCAAATAATGGCAAAGAAACACGTTTGATATATGAGAGCCCTCTTAAAGATTTTGTTTTATTTTTTTACTTCTTTTTAAAAGTTATTTATCACCTAAATATTCTGTGCATATTTAGGGCGTCTTTCTTTTGCCGTTATAAATATCGAAATCAAGTTTGTTTTAAGCAAGTCACACTTTTAAATATCTATTTTATTTTGTTTATTATTTATAATTATAACAGTAACAGAAATACATCATATATAACATTTAAACTGTCATTCATGTTCATGAGATATAGCCTGGAGTCGGGCAGATTGACAATCGAGTCTCATACTCAGACGTAAAACAACAAATTGTGAATTACGCAAAGTGTTGTCTCATGTGGGGATGCACGGTATAGAATGGGTGAATTGATTGAATTTGTAAGGCTAAGCAATACAGTTGGTATTGTATTGTATTATTGTACTTGCTATTTTTTCAAAGGAATTTTTGTTAATCTAATTTCAATGATATAGTAGAGTCGATGAGCTAATAGTGGAGTTTTGGTACTTGCTCTATCACTCTATCCACGCAGAGTCGTATTGGTCTTTAGGTATCGATAACTTTCACGAAGTTATAATTTGCTATTTGGTTGGTGTAAGTAAGAAAATACGGATAGCGACTCATCTATACCTACTAATATTACAAGTATAAAGAGGAAAGATTAGATTTTTTATTTGTTTGATTGTTTGTAACAATTCAACTCGAAAACTGACTGATTTGAAAATTAGGGAAAAGTTAGGTCAAAAAAGTTAGGGATCCGTATGAAAACTTCGATAATGGAGCAAAAAATCTAAAAAAGACTACCCTAAAAAGCCATATATCGCGTGCGCTGCGGAAAGTATTAACAATGGAGCAAAATGATGTATTACAGTTTTATAGAAGACATCAATATCCACAAAAAAGTCCGCGGTACCATATGTCTAACTATTACAGGTAGTTTACAGTAACTACTTTTTCGTGTTAAAATTTGTGAGAGTTACGTTGATACAAACTAGGCCTCATTATTCGTACCCTGGTATTAATCCTTATCCAAATAAATCACTTCGTATTTAAGGCTATTTCAGTATCTATAGATTACTTTTTGAATTATTAAAATCGGACATACCATTTAAAAGTTATGATGAGTATAATATTTATTAAAAATGAAATTTAAGAAACTGTGCTCAAGTGACTGCACTGACAGAAAACTGAGAGAGGTATTATCTAAACTAATATTATAAAGAGAAAAAAATGTTTTTTTGTTTGTTTGTAACGATTTAATTAGAAAAGTCCTTAACCGATTTGAAAAATTATTTCACCATTAGAAAGCTAAGTCATCCCCGAGTAACATAGCTTGTATTACATTGGTGAAGAAGTTAGGGGTCCGTATTGAAAACTTCGAAATACCTATGTATACCGTGCGAAACCGGAGCCGGCTGCTAGTTGAACATAATTCTGACCTACGTATGCCATGTTGCGATTACGGCCGAAAAATAACACACAGCAGCTACATTTTCCCGTGTCCATCAGTAACTGAATTAGTACAAAAATCTTAGGCCTAACAGCAGCATGAATAGGATTTCGAACATTTCAGTAAGTTGTTGTGTGTGTTTTAGATATCAGTCTAATAATTTTAATTGTAGCATTTGCTTAGGAAAGTCATATTTTGTACATTGATATTAATATCTCGGTGGGTATTATCATAATATTAAATCGTTATTATCCAGTTCTTTCGTTGTTTTTATCTAATGCGACAAGTTATCGGACTGTTAGCATGTTTGCCCCTTATATTATAAGAAGAATATAATAGTAATTTAAGTAATAGTTAAGAATATTAATTAACAATAAGAAAGCGCGTGGCTTATGGATAGTTGTGGGTACTTTAAACAAAACGAAGAATAGTTAATTTAGACTTTGATTTTACATCTGTGTATACAAATCAAAAGTGCTAACTAGAATCGGTTCTCTGTTAAACAAACATTGTTGCTATAAGCTGTGGTGAGTGTTATTAGCAATAGATTAGATTAGATACACTAATCAAGTTGCAAGCAGAAACTGATTTTATTCACCTTTGACAAAACTAATGGCTTGTAATATATATATATATTGTCCTCCACTCGGCAATTGTTGATCCGGCCGAGATACGCTATAATTGTTGATCCACCTTTTTGGCACTATTTCTAAGATAGTATCCAGGGTATCGTCTTATACACGCAATATAAGTATTACACGCCTTGCGACGCTGTGCTTAAGTCTACGGCAAATACTCTAGCTCGTCATCGATTTACACGGCAATTGTAGCTCTGATAACGGTCAACTTTATGATACTTGATGATGTTTTGTTGATCAATATACACAACGTTTTGATCAACATATGCCGCGTACACTAGCATTTTAAAACGCAGGGGCCGGAGCAGCAACCTCGGTAGAAAGGAACAGGTATATTATTGTTATAATAAAGCTCCTAAAAATAATGTGCGATAGCTCATTCGATTCGTAATGAGTGTCATGACGTCTAGAAAAATGTTTTTAAGGATTTATTAGCGCATAAAAAATTGCGATTGTTATTAACAAAATAAGAAAAGGGAAAAAGGTATTTAGTTTTTCGTTAAAAACTTCTAAATTACTAATATTTAAGGAATTGTAGAAAGTAGATCTTGAAATACAAGGAAATTTCCAATGAACAAGTCCTAACTCTTGAAACTATATCACCAATTTTGAAAATTATTTTGTGTTTGAACCTACTACTGTACTATGTTATTAGTGTATTTTCTATAGTTACACCGATATTTTCATTCATCATCATTCTGGTAGTCATCATTTCATGATCATGAGCTGATGATGTAAGGTACAGCTCCTTAACGGTTAGGAGTTGGAGGATAAATCTTTAAATATCATATGTATGTATGTTACCTTTAGTCGTATTCTTTCAAATTATTTAGATAAGCTGATGATGAAAGGTATAACTCCTCAACGGTTAGGAGATGGAAGATAATCCTTCGATTTCATATGCATCTATAGACCTTTAGTTGTGTAGTTTCAAGTTATTTAGGTGAACTGATGGTAAAAGGTTAAACTCTTCAACAGTTAGGAATTAGAAGATTATTTTAATATTACACGTACGTATAGACCTTAACTTGTATTCTTTTGGAGTATGAGGCTGATTCTTTAAATCTATACTAATATATAAAGCTGAAGAGTTTATTTGTTTGTTTGTTTGAACACGCTAATCTCAGGAACCGTTGGTCCGATTTGAAAAATTCTTTCGGTGTAGGATAGTCCATTTATCGAGAAAGGCTATAGGGTATATATCATCACGCTACTACTAATAGGAGCGTAGCAACAATTAAGAATGTTTCAAAAACGGGGGAAATTTTCACGCTACGGGCAATATAAGGCGCAAACGAGGTTGCGTGGGTCAGCTAGTACCATATATAGAAATAGGAATTTTGGAATTTCTACTCCTAAGAGGGTGAAATAGGGTCTGAAAGTTTGTACGATAGTCCGTTATTTTTAAGTTAGAAACATGAATATTTATCTTAGAGCTACTGATTAAAAATTATTAGATACGTATTTAAGCGTATTCTGCCCCAAATGGGGTGAAATAGGGGTTGAAATGTGTATGTAAGTCCGTCATTTTAAGTTGGGAATATGAAAGCTACTGATTAAAAATAAGTTAAAACGTATTTAAGAGTTTCCGGAGATTCTACCCCTAAGGGGTAATAGGCGTTCACATTTTGTAAATAGGTTAGTCTCGAAGTAGACTTTTGATTACAAATAAATAAATACTGATATCACAGCATTTATGGGAATGAGCATTGATGGGAATTCTTCTCCTAAAGGGGTAATAAAAAGATCGAAAGTTTGTGTGAAAGTAAATTTTTTAAGGTATACAAATGAAACTTTATTTACTAGACCAACGAAACAGTTAAAAAAACTTTTTCAAGTAGGTAGTTTTAAGAGGTTTTACAACGCGAAAGTGCTTCCACGTTTAAAAAAATCTCAACCAGAATGAATATTAAGATTCTGCTCTGACTACTTGGTGTATACCACGCCGTTTTAAAATATTAGTTATATGTTAATCAAACGTTGTGTATATTGATCAACAAAGTATCATCAAGTTTGAAAAAAGTGATCAACAAAGTATCATATATGAAAAAGATTACGGTTATTAGAGCTGCAATTGCCGAGTCAATCGAGATAGAGATTTTGCCGTAAACTTAAGCACAGCGTTGCAAACCGTATAATACTATATTACGCCTATAAGACTATACACTGGACACTTCCTTAGAAATAGTACCGAAAAGGTGGATCAACAATTCTTGCAATCTCGGCCTGATCAACAATTGGCGAGTAGATGACAATATATATATATAAATGTTCAACTCCTGTTTCACGCCCTTAGAGGTAGAATATCCAGAAACGGTTAAATATGTCACCACTAATTTTTAATCAGCAGCCGTGAAATAAAGTTACCTCTTCTTAACTTATAGAAGGACGTATTTACAACAACATACAAACTTTCAACCCCTATTTCACGCCCTTAGGGGTAGAATATCCGGAAACACTTAAATACGTATCCAGTTATTTTAATTAATAGCCCAAAGATAAAGTTTCATGTTCTAACTTAAAAAATGAGAAACTTCCATACAATCTTTAACCCCGTATGTCACCCCCTTAGGGGTAGAATATCCAGAAACGCTTAAATGCGTATCATGTCATTTCTAATCAGTAGCCCAAAGATAAAGTTTCATGTTCTAACTTAAAAAATGACAAACTTCCATATAATTTTTAAGCCCTTATCTCACCCCCTTAGGGTTAGAATATTCAGAAACGCTTAAATACGTATCTAGTCATTTTTAACCAGTAGCCCAAAGATAAAGTTTCATGTTCTAACTTAAAAAATGACAAACTTCCATATAATCTTTAAATCCCTATCTCACCCCTTAAGGGGTAGAATATCCAGACACGCTTAAATACGAATCTAGTCATTTTTAATCAGTACCCCAAAGATAAGGAATTATGTTCTAACTAAAAAAATTGCAAACTTTCATACAATCTTTAAACCCCTATTTCACCCTCTTAAGGGTAAGACTATCCAGAAAGGCTTAAATACGTATCAACTATTTTTTTTACTTTTGGTAAAGTTAAATAGTACCTAAATATATCTGATTACGTACCTTTTTTTTGTTTGAAGGGTCCTTAGGCAATAATACGTTACGCATTAATTCGTTAATTAATTGTGAAGCAAAGTGGAAACAGTCTATCATAGAAAAGACCCAATCGTGGAGAAGGTGATCTCTGATTGGTTCGTTTGAATCGGATCAACAATAGCTGGTGTGGATTTGTATAAAAATGATGTAAATAGTTCGTAATTCTGCCAGCAGAGGGGTTGCAATTGTTGATCCAGAGCGGAGCCACATTAGTTCGCCGGAATACACATTAGATCAACAAAACCTGTTGCTGATCAACAATCGCCAACAGATCAACAATTAACTGACGCCACGTCGCGTCAGATCAACAAGGGCCGAAAAGAGATATCTATATATATATATATATATATATATATATATATATATATATATATATATATATATATATATATATAAATAGTAGCTTTTGTTCGCAGCTCCGCCCGCGTATACGTTAGTTATCGCGATAAAAAGTAACCTATGTCCTTCGTCAGGAATCAAAGTATCTCTATGCAAAATTTCATTGAGATCGGTGCGGTGGTTAAGCCGTGAAAGCGAGACAGATATAGTTACGTTCTTATTTGTAACTAGCTGAACTCACGGTTATTGTTGTACCGCGAGTAACGCCGCGGGACAAAGTTAGTCTAAAAAAAGTAGCCTAAGTTACTCCCTGGATCATCAGCTACCTGTCAGTGAAAGTCCCATCAAAATCCGTCCAGCCGTTCCAGAGATTACCCGGAACAAACAGACAGACAGACAGACAAAAAGTTTTTTAACTACATTTTTGTTATATGTATCGTGTAAACATACATATGCATTGATTAAAAAGCTGTTATTTTAATATTACAAACAGACACTCCAATTTACTTATTTGTATAGATGTATAGATAATAGTATGGAAATTTAAATAGTTCATACTATTATGTGAAAAATATATGGCACTCTTGGCTTCATCGAAAATCTACTACCCTAAAAAAGGAGCATTTTTCTGTCTATACACAACAAATAGGCGAAGTTCCGAGGATTAGGCGTGAATGTTCGGTAATGGACATTAATGTGAAAACAGGTTTAATGACGTCATCTAATCACTATATGAGAACAGATATCTTATCAAATCTAGCTATTGAACAATATATTATCTCACATGTACTTTGTGAGGTGGTCTGTGAGTGCAAATGTAGTCGTTTAAATCGTTTTATTGTTAACTTAAGTCTACGTCTAAACAAAAATTTTCAGTTACAAAAAATCTTTCAGAAAAAATCCTATAATTGAAAATATATGTTCTTTGTAGAAAGCACAAAAATATTTTATCTTCGGAGGCTTGGTTTATATCGTATATCTTATTTTGAACATAGTTCTGTACAATAGTACATACATACCTAGATTATAAAATTGAACTTAGATCATGAATTGTCTATTTTTAAGTATTTATTGTATATCTTATTTACCTCTATCTTTCCAGAAACATGCTTAAGATTGGGACGTAGCATGTTCTGCTCGTCTGCTTTCTACAGTAAGAAACCTTCTCCTGGTCATGTAGGAAAGCCAGATCTTAAACTGGGTTTTCTTATTCATTGTCATAAAAACTAAACGGTTTTTTTACCATCAGAAGTTTGAATTAGTTCGACTCTTTTTAATCGACTTCAAAATAGAAGGTTCTCAATTCGACCGTATATATATATTTTCTTAACTAACTTCGTCGCTTATGAACCGATTTTGATGATTTTATTTTTAATGGAAAGGAGATAACGGTGGTTCCATGATAAGTACACTAAGATCTGATGATGGCATCTAAGAAAAATCGAGGGCAACCTTCGAAACGCGTAAGAGCGACTTATGCATTAGTTATTTTTTTTATTTTATTTGAAAGCTGGTGCTTGCCATGTGGTCCCATTTAAATTTGATCGTTATTGAAGTCGGCTTTTAATGTTAAAATTTTACTTGTTCATCTTTGTTCTTATAACTAGTATGTAAGCCGAGGTTCGAACTTCTGCCCAGCAGTGGACTGACATACGCTGCTGCTGCTGATTATGATGAAACTAAAAAGATTTGCGAATTCTCTTCATCATCATTATTTAACATTATTACTATCACTATTAACAGTCCACTGCTTGACATAAGCCTCTTCTTAGAAATGAGGGTTTGACCTACTGCATGCCAAGTTTTCCTTCTATTTGCAGTAACGTTGTTTGCGTTGTTTATTCCGTTAGTCGCCTCTTACAACACCCATGGGATGACAACGGATAGTGATACTCCATATTATTAATTCGTCTTTCAAATCTGCATCAACAACCCTGCTGGGCTCGGGGCTCCTCTCAGGAGAGGGTTAAGGCCATACATCCCCAAGCTGGCCGAGTGCGGGTTGGGAACTGGCAAGAAAACGTTGTGGCTGCGTAATCTTGCCGTTGGATGTTTATAAGCCGCCCAAAGGCCTCCAACTAAGCTTCACGACTATTATCCTAGGATACTTATCATATTTCCAACTCCTCCTGTTTTTCTTCTGATTAATTTCGTTGCGGGTTCCAAGACAGTTAATTTTTTTTCTGGGACTTCCCGAGTATCATAACTCGGTGTGTTCGTGGGTCACTGCTGTTGATCCTGGTGTACAGGAGTTACAGTTGTGGGCGTGTGGGTGGGAGTAGTCCATATCCTAGGATAACAACCGGGACTGATTGCTTAACGTGACCTCCGATTCACGGAGACGCTCATGGTATAATGCCACGAGTGGTCACCCATCCAGGCACTGACCGCGCCATCGTTACTTACCCTCGGTGATTGTTCCTAATCACCGAGTGCAACTGGCCTATGAGCGCCCTTCAAATCTTAATCTATACTAATATTATAAAGAAACTAATTCGGTCTGTCTGTCTGTTACGCTTCAACAGCTAAACCGCTGCACTGATTTCAATGAAGTTAGGCATGTACTCTTATTTTCGATTAATCACTTAAGAATATTCACCAGAAATAAGAAGCGCGGACGAAACCGCGGATAAAAACTACTCTAGAAGTACCTGAAAACTGTAGTTCACAGATAGATATTTTTTTCATTTTGAAAAATATATCTGTGTACCATTATGTTGGCTTAATGGTATATTTCGTAAGATATTTAAACTAAATACTTAAACATAGCTACTTTCAGGTACTTCATGCAGATTCTTCAGCAACAAAACTACATTATCCTTGGATTTTTAACTTTTTAACTGCCTTTCCACAGCCTTGAACAGTCCATTATTGGAGATGGGCTTTCCCGTAGAAAGAAGGCTGCATTTTGACTCCTAAATTGATATATTAACACTCGAGTATAATAATGTATTAAGACATATTTTTAAGAAACCTACGAACGCCAATTACGACCAATCTAACGTATTGTTTATTCTGTAGAACGACCTTGTAAAGTTTAATACACCGCGTATACATTATTTAAATGAGTTGAGAGTTTTGTCTATTATGTAACTTCTATTACGTATTGGGCTACAAACGTCAATAAAAATGTATAAAGGTTTTATTATTTCTTCAACTAAATTACCCTAGACAATCTTCTTTTGGTCACTTTCAGAAGAATTTTACATGAAAAAAAAATAACTATGTCTAATGCTAAAATAATTCAGTTTTCAATACTAATATTTTGCAATCAGAATTATATCTATAATAATCCTACTAATATTATATACGCGAAAGTTTGTAAGTATGGATAAATGGATGGATGGATGTTTGTTACTCTTTCACGCGAAAGCTACTGAACGGATTTAGATAAAACTTTACAGTAATATAGCTTATAAATCAGAATAGCACATAGACTACTGTTTGCCGCGATAACCGACATATACGCGGGCGGAGCCGCGGGGAACAACTAGTGAAATATAAAGCAAAACAAATTCATGACGGTTAATATATATTTAAGGTTGTGGGTTTTACGATAAGGTGATAAAAAATAAACGTTATGAGGAAAACATACCTTAGGATTTATATATTTTTGCCTTTGTAACAAAACAGCACGTTCTTCAGGTGTAGATATTTCTTCTTTTGATTTTGGTACCTCCACGAAGGTAAGCATCACACGCGGTTGGAACATGATGATTCACTGGTCCACTGCGGACGCGTTTCACTGAACAGCCGCTCCCAACAAACCATTAGACCAACTAACAATACACTCAGAACTATTATTATTATATGTGAATGTGAGCATCAAATAAGGCTTGTCACGATGTGTCGCTACGCGGTTGCATGGGATTCTGGTACTTGTCTGAGTAAATCATTCAATGACTCATTTATGTACAGTAAACATAAAGTTTAAATACTTATTGGCGAGTGGACACTGGTAATTTTTTACGGTTAATGTATTTTGCGTACTAATAAACTAAGGCGAATTGGTTGTGCTGTGATTGCGACCAGCTCTAAAAAGTAAATTAACATTTTCAGTTTGTTGTCAGCTTATAAATTATTCAATATTATTCCTATACATCTAAAAACGTAAGACGTGAATTAATAGACTTCTAGATATTATTCATATACTTATACTATCTCTAACATACAAAACAGTCTTGGATGTGGTATTGAATTAAATTGCATGTTATTGAAAAAAAAACAATTCAAGATTTTAATGCATAAGTGGAAAACGTTTACTACATGTTACTTTATACTTTGCTAAATCGGGGCTAGAACAATGGACGTTCTCATGCATGTTAACCTAACTCTATTTGCCTGTCGAATTTCATGGCAAGATACTTTTTAGACTTCACTAAGAAAAAGAGACCAAGAACACCACATATTATAGATACCTCTTAGACTCCCTTAATCCAAACCTGGCGTAGTATACATATTAACTCTCTAGTTCTCACAAGAGACCAAGAACATCACATATTTTAGAATACTTTTAGGTTCCCTTAATCCAAACCTAGCGTAGCATACCTAATAACTCTCTAGTTCTTACAAGAGACTTAGAACACCACGTATTTTAGAGTCCTCTTAGACTCCCTTAATCCAAACCTGGTGTGGCATACCTATTAACTCTGTAGTTCTTACAAGAGACCAAGAACAGTACATATTTTAGAGTCCTCTTAGTTTCCCTTAATCCAAACCTGGCATGGCATACCTATTAAATCTCTAGTTCTTACAGGAGACTAAGAACACCACAAATTTAGAGAACTCTAGACTCTTCATGCAAACCTGTCTATCAAATAAGTTTTTCCCTATGCTTTTCAGTTCCAGTAAAATTACTCAATTTTGTATTAACTCGAGGGACTCCTTGCACCTTGGGCACGCCGTTATTACGGTAAGACCCGTTATGGAGGATTGGCTCGAGAGGCGTCATGGGACCCTCTCATATCGGCTGACGCAGGTGATCACCGGAAAGGGATGTTTCGGAGATCACCTGTGTCTGATCCGCAAGGAGCCAACGCCTGAGTGACACCACTGCGATGGCCAGGCTGTGGACACGGCGCTTCACACGCTGGCGGAATGCCTGGCGTGGGGGGAGCCGAGGTGTTATCTCATGGCGGCTATCGGGGTGGTGTTTCTATGTTTTCTTTCTCTCGCTCAGTAACATGATTGCGGCCATGTTGCGGAGCGAGAGCGCGTGGAACTCCGCCGTCTCCTTGGCAAGCCTAACTTGCTCGCAGAAAGAGACGGCGGAGTTCCACGCGCTCTCGCTCCGGGGCGGGACCGGGTGAGGTTTAAAATTCTTCCGGCCCGCCATGCCTGGGAACTGGCCAGGTACCGCAGACGACTCAGGCGCCGGAGATCGTAGAACAATCTCCGTCCTCCATAAGCGCAAGCCTAGGGGTGACAGATGAGATCATCGTCACCCTAGCAGAAACAGGCTTGGGTGGCGGCGTGGACGCTGAGGAGCGTGCGCGCCCTGGGAGACAGTGACGGGAATCTTGGGGTTTCCTCAAAGGAGGGGGTCATCTGAAAACCGTAGGTGGCTCGAGGTACGTCGGAGTTCCAGGGTTTTCCTTTCTAGGGTGCACCTGTTTCCCCAGCATCTAGACGGCGTGCGGTGTTAGTCCGTTCGAGTCCGACATACCACCAGAAGGTGGTATCCGAGGGAATTTCCACACGGAAAAAAAGGGAATCCTTACACCTGCTTATTACGACATTTTCGTTAAAAATAACTCTCAGAAGACATGTTTCATAATGTAAATCACCTTTTAAATCAAGATTTCAAAAAGAGTAGATAAGGAAGTGAGTGTGCTTTGATTTCGTGAGTAGTAGATAAGTCTCGCTGAATATTTTCCTTGCCCTTTTATAGATACAGATAACTTCGCTTTTAAAGAATGATTTTGAATATTGTTATATTTTTTTCTTTATCAGCAATCTTTGTAATGCACACAAAGAGATATAAAGAAGAATGCAAAAAATGTAAAAGAAACATTAAGTGACCCAGTTCTCTTTTCTCTCGCTGTCAAAACTGATCTAAACATAACTTTTATTAAATCATTAACAAAGGGAATTACAATGTATGTATTGTGTGTATGTAATACAAATATTTTTAGATGTTCGTTTTATATCCCTGTCAAAGATCCATTTTAAATACGTTCGTGTGTCTAAGCAAATACCTCAAATACGGTCCAATATTAGCACTGACTCACTACCTTATGATTCACATCCTACAAGATTACACTGAACGTATCTTCCCCGGCTAGTCTTCTTTACTTTGAACTATCAGGTTTGAGGTATTTTTTGGCAGTCTGCCAAAGAGACTGCATTCAGCCTGATGGAAAGCTTAAGTAGAATCCAACAGTGGAGGCCGCATACTCACTGCGAATGCAGACAATATAGTATAGCGCCTCACATTATGGCGGAAGATGCTTTTTCACGCCCGCTTAAAGGAACCGGTATCATAGCGGGAGGTAAAACTTGATAACGTCAGTGAGTAGTATTGCCTAGGAACTCTCATTCTCGTTACGGTGACAACGAGTGAATTTATTCTGCACTACAAGATGGTCTGTGGTAAGAAGTGGCCCTCTGGCCCCTACGAACGGTGCTATTTGAGTTGATTTAAATTTAGTGCTAACTTGCACATCTCGTAGAACCTGGAGACTAGCTTTGACTTCACAAAACATTGAAATATGAATTTTAAAACGTTACTTTCAATATATCTTACTTACTACTTACTTTTTTCTGCATTGTTTTGTTTTCTGTGTCTCGTATATTCTCATATCTTTCGGCATCGTTTCACATTGCAAAAACGTGTAATTGGGCTCGAAAGTTTTAGATTTAGACACTTGACCTAGGGTAAATACCTGCATTGTCACTCCTACCTTTTCGATAATCTATAAAGTAACATCGTGACAATGGATTTAAGTGAAAAAAAGACTTGCAACTGTCAAATACAATAAAAAATCTGTTTCTTATAAAGTACCTAACACATAGGTACTAAAGTATCACATTGTGAAAAAAAAACGTATGAAACTCACAAACAAAAGACTAAATTGTTATATTGAGATTTGAAAATCTTCTTTTTTAAAATTACATGTTACATATTAATGTTCATATAAGTGGCCAGTGCGTAAGTTGGATATAATAAACATAATCGAACTTTTTTTCGTGCCCTTAGATATGTGTATGCTTTAATTATTTTTTTAATGTATAGAAGGTTCAAGAAACAAAAGAGTCATCAGATGGTAAGTGACTACCGCAGCCTATGGACATTTGCAACTCAAGAGTTACAAGTGCGTTGACGGTCTTTGAATCGTCCTCACAGAACAACTTAAAGAATTGCCTATATTTCTAAGCACCATTAAAACTATTGTCACTATAATATTGGAGAAGATAATAACGCCTGCGAAACAGTTTTCACTAGCGCAGGTGTAAGGGAATCCTATAATGTATTGAATGTATTTTTATGAAAAAAGAATATGTTCTATTATATTTTTATCCGACTTAGGCGAATTCAAAAGGACAGGTAATTGTTTTGGTAGTGTATTTGTTTGTTATGTTTTACCGTATAGCGCCTAAACTACTGAACTGATTTTAACAATAAAAGGTGTCAAAAGATTCGTTATAATGACCCGGGTGAAGATGAATTATGTTTTTTTTTTAATTTTTCTTGTTTCAACTAGTGAAATGATATTAATTACTTCAACATTTATAATGAATACTTTAAAATATAATGGCCTCTTTGTGTGAAAATAATAAAGTGTATCGATAATCACATCGAAGTAGATACATCATCGTCCTAATAACTGTTATCAATGAGTATACATTGCTATTGGATAAAGTTTGCCAAAACAACATAAAGGATTAGTTTCCTTCCTTATTCACAATGTGTAAAAGAGAATATTCATTATAACACATTGTTGGTGGTGGTGGAGCTTGAGGTCTGCAGTTCGATTCCCGGGTTAGACTAAACGTTTGTATGATCTGCCAATGTTTCGGAGTTTGGGTGTTTTCTATGTATAACATGTATACTTTTTAGGGTTCCGTAGCCAAAAGCAAAAAACGCAACCCTTATAGATTCGTCATGTCTGTCTGTCCGTCCGTATGACACAATCACTTTTTTCTGAAACTATAAGAACTATAATGTTGAAACTTGGTAAGTAGATGTATTGTGTGAACCGCATTAAGTATTTAACATAAAAATTGAAAAAAATAACAATAAATTTTGGGGGTTTCCCCATTCTTAGAACTGAAACGCAAACATTTTTTTTCATCTAATCTAACTCATCCGTGTGTGTGTGTGGTAGCTATTGATAGGTCTTCAAAAATGATATTGTGGTTTCATCATTCTTTTCTAAACTGAATAGTTTGCGCGAGAGACACTTCCAAAGTGGTAAAATGTGTGTCCGTCCCCTTTTTATCCGACTACGGCAAAGTCAAAGAAGGGTTATGATTTTGAGAGGCTATGCATGTATCTATGTATATATATATATGTATGTATGTACATTTGTTCCCTCATAGCTCCTTAACTACTCCTTAAAACTGGAAAAACGAGGTATTGTTAGAAGCGTCTTGATCATCCTCTGGTTATAGGCTATATGACGTGTCACTGAGTGTAATGTGGCGCCCTCCAGCCGACATAAAGTACTGTATTAAAAAATAAATTTTAGATAAATATGTCGTGTTTAGTATCATACGAAAGGGCGTTACTTGTACAATTCAAAAATATATATATTATTAGCATTTACATTTTTCGTGACTTTGTCCGTATTTGTCCGTCGTTATTTTTATGGTATCTATTTAAAATATACTTTGCAAAAAAGTTAATATTATAGAGGCACCAAAACATTTCAAAGACAAAAAGTAAAAACTAAAACCTAACAACGACAAAAAATGACGTTTTATGGACTACTAGCAGACCCACGCAACCTCGTTTGCGTCTCCTATTGCCCGTCGCGTGATAATTTTCCCCCGTTTCTGAAACATTTTTCATTGGTGCTCCTCTCCTATTGGTCTTGGTCCTCTGATGATACATAGCCTATAGCCTTCCTCGATAAATGGGCTATCTAACACTGAAATAACTTTTCAAATCGTACCAGTAGTTCCTGAGATTAGCGTGTTCTAACAAACAAACTCTTCAGCTTTATATATTAGTATAGATGGCACATTACACTACATGGACTACGGCTTTTGAAACTTAGTAATGTACCATAGTCACTTTAACAAGGCGTGATTACGGCTTTTGAAAGTTCTTTCCTACTTTTTTAGCGTCGATTTTTGTTGTAGTTGGGTTTTAGTTTTTACTATTTTTTAACTTCTAAAATAAGAGAATGATAAAATTTAAAAAAATATATCATGTACATTACAATGCAAACTTCCACCGAAAATTGATTTGAACGAGATCTAGTAAGTAGTTTTTTTTAATACGTCATAAATCTTAAACCGCAATTTACCTTTCATTCAATCAAATGAAATTTATAAAGAAAATATTATGTTACTTGCTGTTACGGAACCCTTCATGGGCGAGTCCAACTCGCACTTGGCCACTTTCTTTGTAAATTCATACATATTATACACAGAACACATCTAAACTTCGAAACAAATATTTTTGCAGATCATACAAACATGTCAAAGGTGGAACAATTTACAAAGACAGTGAAAGAGTTGTACGATTTAAAATCATTATTTCATGAATAAGAGAGGTTATTTTATTAACCGTCTACAAAAAAAACTGATTGAAAGTATACAATCCTTATATTGAATATTCATGATATCATTTAATTCGTTAAGATAAGAATTTTATAATCTTACAATACACATTACACATCTTATATTACATTGTTGTTTAAAAAAAAGCATCTAAAGAGATTGCTATAAGGTATTACGCAGGCGTTCAGATTATTAAAAAGTTCAGCATTTTGACGAAATATAATTATACCTATACGAATATGTGTGAAGTGTTAAGGCATTTTTACAGTGACCCTAATTAATTATCCGTATATAAGAGATCCGAATATTTTAATGAAATCACTAAACTGTATTGTAATGCTTTACCGTGTTAGAAATTAATATAAAATACCTAGCAGAGGCTGTAATCATAAAACCGTTTATCCATGCTTCGATTGAAAATACGACTAGGACGAGCACAACTGTAGCCAATCCCATTGTATAAAGTATCAATTGATTAATATTTAATCTGTATAAAATGCGATATAAATATATGAGCTTCACTAACATTTTCTTTTGTTTCTTCTAATAGCTAAGAATCAAATCTAATGTCATGTAATCTAATCCATTGTACGTTTAAATGTTTTTCAATAGTATATTTTTACAATCTTCCATAATATCATTAGTATTCTAGGGACTAATAGTGATTGAAAATATTTGTATGACAATAAATCATTCTGTTTATAGTATTTTTACCAGTCATAAATTAAGTAGTAAACCAAACTTTTTTGTGCATTGTTTTATCATAAATGGAGTGGAGTTAATAAAATATTCATGAACTATTCTCTACTGTCCAATATTCTAAAAGGACTTGACACAGTCAACTTAAACAAAACTATAGTGAAATCTAAGTATTGTTAAATTCTAGTGAAAATCACATACAGTGACAATGTCCCTCGCGAACAATGATATTTGATGACAACGTATACAGTCCAAACATCTCGTTTAAGAAACATTGTTAAAAACACTTTATAAGAAGTAATTGTTTGTAAAATTTGTGGCCCACCGTGACGGGCAGAACGGCCATAATAGACGAGTCATAAATCACTTTCGTAATTAATGTCGTCCCTTGGTCACTCGTCTTGGTCAGCTATTCGTTGTATCCAAGTTCGTAGAAAAGAATACGTATTCAACCAATGTTATACCTTTTGATCGATTTTTTGCTAATGTCTATATTTGTTCGTGGATACAGCTTTTAACATACTGCGATAATTTTAACTGAAATTTAGAATGATGTTTTAAGATGGCTACAAGCGAGAAACATGCGAATTCTGCGGTTCGTATAATGAGCAAAATTCTCCACTTAACAGTATTGAATTATAATTAAATGTAATATGTTAGAAACAATTATTTTCTCTAGCGTATGTAATCATATTACCTACTTGTAATTTAACAAGTACTTACCTTGGCCATCATTAAATTAGTAGCCATATTAAGAGGTATGAAAAGTATTTCTATTAGGTACTCTGTTTGTTATCTTATGTCCTGAGACGTAAATCGGTAATATTTACATCACCTGAACTAAATGAGTGCGTTAATAAATTCCGTAAAATCTAAGTTCCAGTGAAAACGTCACAATTTAACGTCGAAACCGTTCTTTGGTCATTGTATCTATACCTTTAAACGAGATATTCTTGTATATATATATATATGTATAATCTGAATCTCGAAAACGGTTCCAACGATTTTCATGTAATTTAATATAAGGATTCACTTTTTAAAAAAATACCGAGCAAAGCTTGGTCATCCAGGTACTTATCATTGCGCGTACATTAGGTATATTTGAGGAATTAACTAGATCGTCATCTCGTCCATTGCGAAATAAGTTATAGACGGTTTATTAAAATAAAATTAAACGACCTACATGCATAAAAATTATTATTATTGCGGTTTTATTGAGATACGAGATCGACAGCTGGTTTCAACGTGCCGTGCATTAATGATAGTGAAGGATTCTTGACGGCTCGCGACCATAGCGCTGCGGTGGTCGCGACCACATATTGTGATCTCCCGTCGACAACTGTGGTTGCACGCGCCCCACTTACCATTACCCCGAAAGAGCATTTATGGCGACAACTATTAGAATGTGCAAATTCGGTATTCATTGATGACGTTATTTACAGAACTAATATACCTAACGTTTTATTTTGACTGCCTCGGTGGCGCAGTGGTTAGCGTATACGACTGCTGTGCTTTAGGTTTCAGGTTCGATCCTGGGTCGGACAAAATGTTAGTATAATCTACAAATATTTGTTTCGGAGTTTGGATTTTTTATCTATAACATGTACGTCTTTAGAAAAAAGTGTATGGTGTTTTACCCGTTCTATCAGTCAGTCTAGCTATCATAGTTCAAGTACGGCTTAGTTTGAAGCTCGCGTTGTGTGGAAGATGTACGAAATATTTCTTATGATTGTTATTTTACTTTGGAATGAACGGTCGCCTGCGGCATTCCCGGATCAATACTACCGTCAAACCTTCAAGAACAGAGCGGTAGGTACTCCTTCTTAAAAGGCCGGCAACGCACTTGTTACGCCTCTGATGTTACGGGTGTCCATGGGCGGCGGTAATCGCTTACCATCAGGCGATACTTCTATTCGTTTGCTCCCTTAAATAAGTTCAATAAAAAAAGTCTAAAATGAACAAAAAAAATACAAGCCTTGTTTTTATTTTTACGACGACCGTATAACAAAGATAAGATCTATATAAACGTTAGTATAGCAATAACACAATGAATTAAGTGACATCGACCCCGTTATAGGGGTTAATAAAATACTAAATAACAAATTAATTCTATTATTGCAGTTGTCGCCCTCTGAGAAAAAGTTGAAGCTGTGACCACGTAGCATTTATGCAGAGAAATGACTAACTGAGATTCGTAAATGAACTTAAATACATTTCAACAACTTATTTAGACTTGGTTGAAGATTCTATGCATAGGGAGTCAAAATAAATTAAAAATGTAATAACCCCCTACGCAAGCACTTAATCGAGTAATCATACCTACACCAAAATTCGTTGGTGAGTGCGAGACCAGAGGCCCAATGATGCAGAAGCATCACTAGGCCGCTATAATGTGGGTCACTATGCTGCATTGTTGCATTTTCTGCGTTCGCAATGAGTATACTCTTGTAATGTGACCACTACTTTTGGATTCTGCTTATGCTTTCCATCAGGCAGAGTAGAGTCATTTGGCAGGGTAAAACATAAAAAATGCCTTATATTATTTTGGATAAGAGCTGATATTCTTACACTGATTGACCGATATTAACCAAACATAGCTAAGACCAACCGCAACGAAACTGGCTTTTAAATGAAAAAAATCGCGTCGAAATCGGTACATCCGTTTGAGAGTTACGATGCCACAGACAGACAGACACACACACACCCACACAGACAGACATTGACATCAAACTTATAACACCCCCTCTTTTTGCGTGGGGGGTTAAAAATAGAATATATTAAAATAAAAAAGCACCGTATTTCAAATCGGACGTAAACTGTACCTATTGAATTCAATACTGTTTTTGCGTCATAATAGGTGGAACCCATGGGACAAAGTACTGTCATAAAAATTACACGGGACTGTGATATAAAAACGGGTAAAATCGGTACTCATGCAACTTTTAAAAGAACTTGATTCTAGGAATTACCTGTCATAATAAAAGTAAAAGGGTTAGATCAGACGTGATCTTCCTTAAACAAATTATTGAAGTAGGTAACTGTACACATATATATTATCTTCTGTTTACTAAAACCTGAGTTTTAAAGAACCGTAATAGTAAGACAGTGGAAATTTTACTAAAATACTAAACTAGAACACGTTTGTAGAATGGGCCCCTATTCAACAAACGTGTTATTTACCCGACTACGGCAAAGCCAAAGGAGGGTTATGATTTTGACAGGCTATGTATGTATGCATGTACGTATGTTCATTTGTTCCCTCATTGCTCCTTAACTACTCATTAGAACTGAACAAATGAGGGGTCGTTAGAAGCGTCTTGATTGTTTGCTGGTTATAGGTTTTAAGACGTGTCACTGAATCTAATGTGGCGCCCTCTCGCCGACATAAAGTACTGTATTAAAAAATACATTTTAGATAAATATGTCGTGTTTATTGTCATTGAAAAGGGCGTTACTTGTACATTTCAAAGATATATATATTATTAGCATTTTGTCGTGACTTTGTCCGTATTTATTCGATAATTGTGATTTTCTAAGGTACCTATTTAAAATATACTTCGCCAAGAAATTAACATTATAGAGGCACCAAAACATTTTAAATACAAGTACAATTTTAACAAAAATAAAACCTTATATTGGTGCCACCGTTGGGACATCTCCTTTCCATTAAAAAAAGAATCATCAAAATTGGTTCATAAACGACGAAGTTATCCGAGGACACACATAAAAAAAAAATATATACGGTCGAATTGAGAAACCTCCTCCTTTTTTTGAAGTCGGTTAAAAAATAAAGTAAAAACTAAAACCCAACTACGACAAAAAACGACGCTGAAAAAGTATGAAACAAGTTTCAATAGCCGTAGTCACGCGTTCTTAAAGTATTAAGGACTATGGTACATTACACTACATGGACTACGGCTTTAACACTTTAACAACGCGTGACTACGTCTTTTGAAACTTGTTTCATACTTTTTCAGTGTCGTTTTTTGTC
This sequence comes from Spilosoma lubricipeda, assembly GCA_905220595.1. Classification (NCBI taxonomy): domain Eukaryota; kingdom Metazoa; phylum Arthropoda; class Insecta; order Lepidoptera; family Erebidae; genus Spilosoma; species Spilosoma lubricipeda. The sequence continues at coordinate 11,240,240 of HG992275.1, forward strand.
GTAGTTGTGTTTTAGTTTTTACTTTATTTTTATTGTAATTTTTGCTCGATATTAATAACGGAAATAGGTAGTCGTAAATAATGGTACGTAACCCTTTGTGTGCAAGTCCGATTTTTTTGGCATGACATGTCGAGGTTTATGTAATGAATTATGACAATGATCAGTCAATTGACATCATCGTTCGTTCATACCTCCGTTATTTTTAAATTTGCAAATACAAAATATACAATGCCATCAACGCACTTGTGTGTCTGTGTCTCACAATCACACAAGTGCTTTGGTGGCATTTAAGGTGAGAGCATGCTTATTTCTGATGGTGCTGGTCCCGAAATGCCACAGGCGACAATTTATTCAACAGACTGGTTGTGTGAGGCAAAAACAAATGCACTCAGTGGTCGAGCGCCAATTAGAAAGAGATGGGGATAGGTGGTCTGTTGTTTTGATCGTTATGTTTTAAATTTGAAAATAAGTTCTAAAACAAAATTTAAAAATAAGAATTTATGGAACCTCTGTTTAACATTTTTTTTTTCATAAATCGATCTAACAATATAAAGAGTGATGTATAATAAAACATCAATACCACTTATGGTCAGATGGGTAATGTCAGAAGCTTGGTAATACACAAAAACATGAGAAAAAAAAGAATAAATGAAATGAAAATATCTTGAACATATATACAGATTTTCGATATAAAAGCCTTTCTGTATTTGTACGCTCAATATTTTAGTAAGTATGTTTAAAGGTACAGCCTATTAAAACTTCGGCGACGTAATTGCAAACCTGTTTGGTGAGTGGGAGTGTGTGTGTAAGGAAGGGCTTTATTTAGCCACGCCTGGCTTTATTTAGTCCCGCCCACTTTAGTTATGTGTATGATGACATATATAAGCCTTTTATATACTAGTGTATTCAATAAATAATATTAGTTGTTAAGAACAAGAGTCATTTAAAGTAGAGTACAGTTGCCATCACAGAAAATATTTTCTTAACATACGTAGGTACTCTTATTTCTATTAATTCAGAATACGAGCGGACAAAATTAATACATTTTCTATCTTATAGTATATGAGAGTTGCCTTTTTAAAACTAGAACTGCAATGCAAGGGTTGATACTACTGACAAGGAACATACTTAATATATTCGTCATGAACAATATTTTCCAAGAGTCTGACAATCACAATTTTGTAAATATTTTAATGTAATAAGCGTTCTTTTTAAAAAAACACCCAATACAAGTACTTGCCCAACCAACACCACAACAAACAGCATTAAACTTAACCCGATATTTTATGTTAGGGACTTTAACAATAATAACATTTTCAAGATCCATAACTGACTAAACAACGACAATTTAATTTTTTAGTAAATATTTGTTAGCATAAAGTTAAGATTACCTATATGCGGTATACCTGTGCCTTCATTTCTTTAAACCTTTACTTTAAGCCTTTAAATCTGCTGTGTTGGACCTTAGCCTGTATTTTTATTTCATATTTATCTAAGCATTGATATAGCTCCGAAGAGACAGAAAGATATGCACACACATTTCAGTGTCATCAAACACAATATTGTTCAAATTAACCAGGGGTAATTTTATCTAATTCTATTGTAGAAAATCTATCTAACCAATTTTTAATCATAGTTTTATTTTAATTTACACATTAAGAATTGACTAAGTCGATATCTTATCATCAAGTGCTATAAATGTTTCTTATGGCAGAATGTTGTTTTTAATCTATGTGGATCAGGATCCACTTCAAGAAGAAGTCCTTCAAACTCCAGTTGTCATTAAGATCTGTATCATGACTCATGACATAAATATTTTTGTTGAGATTGATTTATTAAGAATAATGAAAGTTGGTAGCGATTATGATATGATGATTAGAGACCTACCAATAGCAAAATTCACTTCTAGTGCTGTGCTTTAAGGTTATCAGAAATAAAAAAGTGCTTTACGAAAACACCTCCGTACTTACCTAAAGAAAAGACCCTTGAAATATATTGACTACTTCTTTATTTATTTTTTAAATTAATTATTGAGATTGTTATCACTCCTACTTTCGTTAAAACCTTAACATCGTTCAAATTGAATTAATCTCACGCAGCATTTTATAACAGACTTGCAGATGCTTGCTTTCCCACAAATTTAAAGCGAAACAATTCCTCACTCCTACGACCAGTAAACAACATAAGGTAAATAACTAATATCTAAGTGAAAATAGGGTACCGACAGCTTGTCTAATAGATGGACCCTCGGTGGTTATAAATGGCTTAGGTGCAATATTTATTATTGCAATTACTGGCCTTTATGCCCTCGCCTACATAACAAAAGAAGTAAATAAACGATATTTGCCGGTAATATGTTTCGTGAGAGGTTTTATGTAATATTGTTAAAAGAGAAATGAGGTTTAATTTATTATCGTTTTTTTAAACCATGGAGAAATATATGTTTTTCTATCATTACAGTTATACCTAAGTATTATATTAAATATTATTTAGTTGTTTTTTTTTGAGTTCTATTACTAGCATTAAAACATAGAAGTCTATTTATGGATTCGATATTTAAGGTCGAGGGTCGATTATGTTAAATGCACCTATTTAGCTACCCGTATCTGTGAACTCGAGTTTGCGTAAATTTATACCATAACTTTTTTTTTTTTTTTTTTTTTTTCTCTGCGCCTGAGACGGGAGGGATCCGGGAACTGCTGTTATTAACACATCCGGACCCCTCCCAGCGCTTGCCCGCACAGAAGCGGGCACCGTCAGCTGGTATGACTCTCTGAATTTAGACGACGTACGGCACACGCGTAACGTCGCCCCCTCGCGGGTGACCACTAAAGCGGATGGAGGGGAAAACCCGTCCCCACCATCCGCGGCCACACTCAGGGCGGCATGAGGCGCTGGTAGGCCCGCCTCCGCCGCCCGGTTCGCCGGCGGCGGATCGGGTCCGAGTGGATATCATCCTCCCGGGCCTTCTCCGCCGCCTCCTTCTGCGAAATTACGTCTTCGCAGAAGGCTGCGACCGCGGTAAAACTGCTGTCGCTACCGGCCATGCAGCGAATGATGGCCGGTAGCGAGAGATCTCCTCCGATGACTGCAGTGAGGGCCCGGCGCTGCGACGCCCAAGCGGGGCAAATCGCCAGCGTATGCTGGGCCGAGTCCTCACTGCAGTCGCAGTGGTGGCAGGCGGGACTCAGTTCCCTCCTGGCGACCGAGTGCAGGTACTTTCCGAAGCATCCGTGCCCGGAAAGAACCTGCGTCAGTCGGAAGGAAAGGGTCCCGTGCTGCCGCCCTGCCCACTCGAGGATGACCGGCTGGAGAGCCTCCACGGCGGCAAAGCCAGCGCGTGGAGTCTCCAGCCGGAACGACCAGCGAGCCATCGTGGCTCGACGGGCGGCTTCACGCCACTCGCGTACCTCTTCGGGCGGAGGGCGAATGCCTCTCTCCGCCCGGAACTCAGCCACCCGTCGATAAACTTCGGCGAGCACTTCCGCCTCCAAATCCCACGGAGGTGTTCCGGCCAAGGCGCACGCCGCCTCGGTGGACACCGTGCGGTATCCGCGTATGGCTCTGACCGCCAATACCCTCTGAGGCCGCCAAAGGCGGGCCTTATTGAGGGCAGTCAGAGCCGCCACCCACACCGGTGCCCCATACAGCGCCATCGACCGGACCACCCCCGTGTAGAGGAGTCGCGTTGCGACGCTGGCTCCGCCCAAGTTGGGCAAAAGTCGCCCAAGGGCAGAGGCAGCGCCGACCAGCTTGGGACCAAGCTGTCGGAAGTGCTCGTCGAAGAGCCACCTACCGTCGAGGATCAGGCCCAGATACCTCATCTGGGCCCGAACCGGTACGAGGACCGAGTTGACCACTATGGAGGCGCCGGGGGGCGGCCCACGACGGGGCCCATGGAATAACAGGGCCTCCGTCTTGTCCAGGGCCACCCGTAAGCCCAGCGCCTCGATGCGCCCGACCACCAGAGAAACACCAATGGTGGCCAGGCGCGCCGCCTCCTGGAAGTTCGCCCCCCGGGCTGTGACAAGGGTGTCATCGGCGTAACAAATTACGCCCAGCCCGGGGGGGAGACGACCTCTTAGGACCCAGTCGTATCCCACGTTCCACAGGAGTGGTCCAAGGACAGACCCCTGCGGAACGCCGCACGACATGGGTCGCCGTCTCAAGGCGCCATCTCGATCCTCGTACACGACGGTACGCTCCTGCAAATAGTCTGCCACCAGCCGCCTCAGGTACTCTGGCACTCCGTGGTATTGGAGTGCTTCCCCGATGCAGCTGAATGGCAGACTATTAAAGGCGTTGGCGATGTCGAGGGACACCGCCATCACCACGCCGCCACAGCTCACTGCCTCCTCGGTCACGGCCCTAAGGCGCATTACGGCATCGACCGTCGAACGCCCCTCTCGGAATCCGAATTGGGCGTCCGACAGGTCGGGCCCCACCTCGCAGAGGTGCCGGACGATGCGGGCAGAGAGTATCCTCTCAAAAAGTTTACCCGCCTCGTCCAGCAACACGATGGGCCTATAGGCCGCGACCGAATCGGCAGGCCGTCCCGGCTTCTGAAGTAGGACCAGCTTCCCGCATTTCAAGCACTCAGGGAAGCGTCCGGACGCCAGGCTAGCGTCCAACACCTCCCTGAGGCGGTCCGACATATGGTCGACGGCTCGGGCCATCGCTCGGGCTGGAACCCCGTCCGGCCCGGGGGCGGTTTTCTTGGAACGAATCCGCAGAACAGCCGCCCCAACCTCCGATTCCCTAACGGGCGGCACGTCGTCCTCTCGACCCCCGTCGTCTCTGATCGCATAGGCCATCGACGGGGGTGTGTGCTCCGCCCGCTGCGGGAAAAGGCCCTCGACCACTTCCTGCAGGAAGCTGGGCTGGAGAGTCTCGGTAAGGGGGGGACCCGCCGTGCGGAGCTTCTGTCGCACCGCACGATATGGGCGACCCCAGGGGTCACGGTCGAGACTCTCCAGCATATCCTTTCTCTTCGCATCTTTGGCGCGGCATATGGCCAGCTTCAGAGTTTTCCGCGTCTCGCGGTACTCCTCGTGAAGCTGGTCCCCGCCACCGTCTCCACGGTGACGTCGCCGGCTGCGGGTGTAGGACCTCCGGGCACGGGTGCACGCCGCACGGAGGTCCGCCAACTCCTGGGACCACCAGTAGACCTCCTTCCGAGGAGGCCGACGACCTTGGACGCGGGGCATGGCCGAATCGCATATCTGCGTAATCGCATCGCGAAAACGGCCAGCCCCTACATCCACGCCGACCTCCTCTGTCGGGGCCTGCGGAGACAGCCAAGATTGAACAATGGCCGCCTCCTCTAGTAGGTCCCTGTCGAGCTTGGCAACAGCCCACCGCGGAAAGCGGGATGTATGCCGCGCCGTGTGACCCCTACTGGGGCCCTGGGACCGGGAGAGCTCAAATCGGATATAGAGATGATCCGAGAGCGTCTCGACCTCTTCCAGGACACACCAGTTCCTTACTCGTGCGGCGACAGCAGGGGTAGCAAACGAAAGGTCCACTATCGACCCCCCCTGCTGTCGCACGCACGTGTTGGTGGCGCCTCTGTTCAGCAAACAGAGGCCCACCGAAGCCGCCCACTCCTCTACGGCTTCGCCCTTGGCGTCCGTCCTGGGGGACCCCCACGCAATGGACTTAGCGTTGAAGTCCCCCAGCACGAGAACGTGCCCAGACGCTAAACGCCGCATCGAAGTCTCCAAGCTGTTAAGGAAGACCTCGAAGTCGCTCAAACTCCGGTTGGGGGAGAAGTAAACACCGTAAACGGTGATCCCCCCCCACTCGGCGGCAACATATCCAGAGCCCTTGTCTCTAAGCGACAAGGGCGGGGAATGAGCCGCCCCGGAGCCGACGACTGCCACGGAGCCGTCCCAGTCACCCATCCAGTTTGGACGGGGAGGAACGTAATAGGGCTCCGCGACTACGGCAACACCGATCGACCACTGCGCCATGCTTTGCAGGAAGAGAAAATTTATACCATAACTAGCTGAACCCCGCGGTGTTACCCGCGGTTATTGTTGTACCGCGAGTAACGCCGCGCCACAAAGTTAGTCTAAAAAAAGTAGCCTAAGTTACTCCCCGGATCATCAGCTACCTGCCAGTGAAAGTCCCGTCAAAATCCGTCCAGCCGTTCCAGAGATTACCCGGAACAGACAGACAGACAGGCAAAAATTTTTTTTACTACATTTTTCGTGTATGTACCATTTAGCATTTAGTATGCACTAGCTGCTGCCCGCGGCTCCGCCCGCGTGTATGTCGGTTATCGTGGCAAATAGTAGTCTATGTGTTATTCTGATGTATAAGTTAAATTCCTGTAGTGTCATTCAAATTCGTTCAGTAGTTTTTGCGTGCAATTTCACTGATATGTCCACATATTATGACAGTGTTACCTTTATTTAAAGAGCTATACTATGTTATGTGTAATGCCATTGGAACAATATACGAACATATAAGCATTGTCGCTCACCCTCGACAGAGCCACATAGAGCTTTCCGTTGCTGAAACAGTTCGTCTATGCCTGCGGTGCGCAACGTCTGACCTTATGTCTTGTTTATCGTCATCGCAAAGCATAGACTCACAGACTCACCAAAAACTGCACGCGTTTAAAGAGGAAAGGGAAATAAACCATGGATTGGGATCATCCTTTAAGATAATAGTCTAAAAAGACATATTTCACTATAAATCAAACAAAATAATTTAAGTTTCTCGCAGATGGCACGAAATAAAACTAACAATTTTTTTTAAATTTTGTCTTCGACATAAACGTCTTGTGATTGGTTGCAACTCTGGTGACGTCACATGCTAATAAACGAAAGATTCCTCTATTGAATATTGTTTGCGTTTTATTTTTTCGGAGTGGTAATAATCGATCTGTGAGCTATTTCTGCAGGACTTTTTTTAATAAACTATTTAATAAGTGGTTCGAAACAAAAAGGAACCAAATTTTGTGCGTGCCGATAACATCAACCTACATAAGATAGACGCTTTTATGGTTGCACTTTTCTATCTATACAAATAAATAAAATTGGAGTGTGTTTGAATATTAAAATAACCGCTTTTTACTAAATGCCTATGTATATATATACACAGTACATATACCAAAAATGTAGTTAAAAATGTTTTTGTCTGTCTGTTTGCTTCTTCCGGGTAATCTCTGGAACGGCTGGACGGATTTTGACGGAACTTTCACTGGCAGGTAGCTGATGATCCAGGAAGTAACTTGGCTACTTTTTTTAGACTAACTTTATCCCGCGGCGTTACTCGTGGTACAACAATAACTGCGGGTAACACCGCGGGGTTCAGCTAGTACATAATAATAACATTGATAACTATGCTGCAGAACTGAAAAATGTTAAAGCAGCTATGTTGCACTTGCATAAGTTGTTTCTGTAATAACCTCTGGAAAAAATTCATTCATTATTTTTGTAAAATCTAATTTACTTTATGTAGGTAGGTATATCTCAATGCTTTTAGGTTACATTTTGAAATAGTACAAAGCGTGGTATTTAAAGATGTTATCTGACCCGACGAACTTCGTACCACCATATTTTTCTTTCGTTACCAGCTACCCATGAGTAAGGTGTAGTCACGGACAAAAAAACTTTTTCCTTTATTTTTTATTTTTTCTTGTACACAAACCTTGTCCTAAGAATAACAAATAAAAAAAAAAATATTTGGTGTAGCCGATCGAAAGTTACGCGCATACATACATTTCGGCGTAACGCCACGGGACAAAGTTAGTCTAAATAAAGTGGCCTAAGTTACTCCCTGGATCATCAGCTACCTGCCAGTGAAAGTCCTGTCAAAATCGGTCCAGCCGTTCCAGAGAATACCCGGAACAAACAGACACACAGACAGACTGACAAAAAAATTTTTAACTACATTTTTGGTATATGTACCGTGTATACATACATATGCATTTAGTAAAAAGCGGTTATTTTGATATTACAAAGAGACACTCCAATTTTATTTATTTGTACCTATAGATGTATAGATTTGTTCACTGTGGCACTACAAACCATTTATTCGACATTTTAATTAATATAAAATTGGAGAAAACTGATAAAATTAACTTAAACCGCGCTGTTTTGTTTTGTTGTGGCTAGAGTGTGACGTCACGCGTCTCATGTGACCAGCGCCATAACAGAAATATCGTTTTTGGTTGTCAAGCTTGAACTTTATCTTAAATTTAAATTCATAATTAATCATAATACAGTAGAAATTCTGCAAAAAATTTGATTCGGTAAGTAGTCGTTTCACCACCCGATGAATAAAGCAATATTCTGTACTTTGACCAGGCAGGCATGCGACATAAACTGCCCACGTGAAAAACATCTGAGACTAAGATCTACTCCAGCAACACGGGAAGTCTGAAGATGAGATTTATTAATTGTCATTGCATAAATTTACTTATTTGAAATTATACTTATTAATTTTACAACTATAAATATAAAGAAAAGAAGGAGAAACAAACAAAAACACTAAACAAACTAATTATATTATTATCTAATACCTACTTTAAACTGATATCTAAAAACTACGTCTTATGTATTTTTTAAATCTAAAACGCGCTTATTCCCAGTCAATAAGAGCCACGTTCGTTAATTCGAGTGAAGTCACCGCGTGAGCGGCGTGAGCGCTCCCGCCTTTTTGTAGATTCAGCGGATGGCCGTTTCGCGTGTTAAAGAAAAATCAACCGTAATGTCGTACTTATACTGGTGCGGCGAGATTTGGCAGTTTTATTTCATCTATATCTTGTGTGTTTATTAATTATAATTTTATAATTCTATATTTTATTAAAAAAGATATTAAAGTGTATAGTGATAAGGATATATCCATGTGAAATACAATATATTTAAGTATTTAATACACCTTGAAGAAATGCCTAACGCTTAAACACGTTATTGTGGCTAATTTATAAAAGATAGAACTATACTATTGAGGACTTTTTTGTAGATCTTTTGAAGACCATCATCTTTGTAATACATATTTTTGGTGTATGATCAACGTATGCGAGGATAAGAGCTCGAAAGCGAAAATTTTCATCCGACTTGCTTCAAATTTATCGTCACTGCTCAGCTCCTATGCATCTTAGCGTTATGTTATATAGCCTATAACCTGCCCAGGAGTATGGACTATAATCGTACCAAGTTTGGTTAAAATCCCTTCAGTAGTTTTTGATCCATGCGTGCACATACAGACAGACAGACAGACAGACAGACAAAAAACTTACTGATTACATTTTTGGCATCAGTATCGATAACCATTCATCCCCCAATAATAATTTTTAATATATATTCAATGTACAGAATTGATCCCTCTACAGTTTTATTATAAGTATATAGAAGATATGCATTTAGTAAAAAGCGTTTATTTTAATATTACAGACACTCCAATTTTATTTATTTGTATAGATTACGATTGAGGTTATATTCACCACATAGTATCATACCAACAACCTTAAAATATCTGACTGCTGTTTATCGCTGCTTATCTGCGTTTGTGTAGATAAAAATTACTAGCACTCTTAGCAATTCCTCTTACCTATTGCTTGTTTTAGCTAATGGTTTACATACAATAACTGGGCTTCATCTTTTTGTTAATACTGAATACAATGGCAACAGAAAAAAAACAAAAGCCTCTATACATTAGCTAGCGGCCCATTAATTGTCGAACATACAAATTTTGCTGTATAAGTTAAGCGATATTCACAAACTATTACAAAGACATTACATGTAGACAATGTGTTCTAAGTTCCGATAAGACGATCGAAGTAACAATAAACAATGATTAATTGAGCTATTTGTCACAGTATACGATGCTTGAGTGCGGAAACTAGGCATTAACTTCATCATAAATTACTTAAGAGGAGATTAATAACTTTTGTTGCTTCTACATTTCTGCAAAAGTAAGAGTCTACCATAAAGGTATACCACTTTAATTCATCGACTTTAAAAAAATAATACCAATGCGTTGATGTTATTTTCTTAAAGCCTTTGTTTTAAAACTTTTAATACAATCCAAATGCTATAGGTCAACATTTATTGTTTGCTTTAGTTATCAGCTCTATTTATTTCTTAACTTTGTCCGGATTATTTTTTATGAAACTTTGACATTTCCCTCAGATCATTAAAATAAGTTGTTTATATGATCGGTGATTTTCTTGACTCCAGATTGCCTGACTACTCATATTAATCACTCCGGAATTTTACTCTAGCTTTCTAAATCATTATGAATAAAAAAAGTAAAAACTAAAACCCAACTACGATAATTACTGAGTTATGGTACACTACTAAGTTTCAAAAGCCGTAGTCTATGCAGTGTTATGTACCATTTACATGTACAATGTACACTTTAACAACGCGTCACTACGGCTTTTGAAACTTGTTTCATGCTTTTTCAGCTTCGTTTTTGAAGTAGTTGCGTTTTAGCTTTTACTTTTTTTTATTTAAAATGTTAATTTCTTTGCAAAGTATATTTTAAATAGGTACCATAGAAATATCACAGATATCGAATAGATACGGACAAAGTCACGAGAAAATGCTAATGATATATATATTTTTAAAATGTACAAATAACGCCCTTTCTAATGATACCAAACACGACGACATCACATATAGCCTACAACCAGCAGACGATCATGACGCTTCTAACGACACCCCGTTTGTCCAGTTCTCATGAGTAGTTAAGGAGCTATGAGGGAACAAATGAACATACATACATAAATACATAGCCTGTCAAAATCATAAACCTCCTTTGGCTTTGCCGTAGTCGGGTAAAAAAAGAAGATGTCAGAAAAATAGGGATTTTACCACATCAATCAACAACCCATATCGTTCCACTGCTGGGCTCGGGTCTCCTCTCAGTCGAGGGCCTATTCCCGCAGCGGGCGGAGCACACGCCCCCGTCGATGGCCTACCCGGCCAGGGACGACGGGGGCGAGGTTCCGCCCGTGAGGGAATCGGAGGTAGGGGCGGCGGTTCTTCGAATTCGTTCGAAGAACACCGCCCCAGGGCCGGACGGGGTTCCTGCCCGAGTTCTGGCCCGAGCCCTCGACCATATGTCGGACCGCCTCAGGGAAGTGTTGGACGCTAGCCTGGCGTCCGGACGCTTCCCTGAGTGCTGGAAATGCGGGAAGCTGGTCCTGCTTCAGAAGCCGGGACGGCCTGCCGATTCGGTCGCGGCCTATAGGCCCATCGTGTTGCTGGACGAGGCGGGTAAACTTTTTGAGAGAATACTCTCTGCCCGCATCGTCCAGCACCTCTGCGAGGTGGGGCCCGACCTGTCGGACGCCCAATTCGGATTCCGAGAGGGGCGTTCGACGGTCGATGCCGTGATGCGCCTTAGGGCCGTGACCGAGGAGGCAGTGAGCTGTGGCGGAGTGGTGTTGGTGGTGTCCCTGGACATCGCCAACGCCTTTAATAGTCTGCCATTCAGCTGCATCGGGGAAGCACTCCAATACCACGGAGTGCCAGAGTACCTGAGGCGGCTGGTGGCAGACTATTTGCAGGAGCGTACCGTCGTGTACGAGGATCGAGATGGCGCCTTGAGACGGCGACCCATGTCGTGCGGCGTTCCGCAGGGGTCTGTCCTAGGACCACTCCTGTGGAACGTGGGATACGACTGGGTCCTAAGAGGTCGTCTCCCCCCCGGGCTGGGCGTAATTTGTTACGCCGATGACACTCTTGTCACAGCCCGGGGGGCGAACTTCCAGGAGGCGGCGCGCCTGGCCACCATTGGTGTTTCTCTGGTGGTCAGGCGCATCGAGGCGCTGGGCTTACGGGTGGCCCTGGACAAGACGGAGGCCCTGCTATTCCATGGGCCCCGTCGTGGGCCGCCCCCCGGCGCTTCCATAGTGGTCAACTCGGTCCTCGTACCGGTTCGGGCCCAGATGAGGTATCTGGGTCTGATCCTGGACGGTAGGTGGCTCTTCGACGAGCACTTCCGACAGCTTGGTCCGAAGCTGGTCGACGCTGCCTCCGCCCTTGGGCGATTATTGCCCAACTTGGGCGGAGCCAGCGTCGCAACGCGACTCCTCTACACGGGGGTGGTCCGGTCAATGGCGCTGTACGGCGCACCGGTGTGGGTGGCGGCTCTGACCGCCCTCAACAAGGCTCGCCTCTGGCGGCCTCAGAGGGTATTGGCGGTCAGAGCCATACGCGGATACCGCACGGTGTCGACCGAGGCGGCGTGCGCGTTGGCCGGAACGCCCCCATGGGATTTGGAGGCGGAAGTGCTCGCCGAAGTTTATCGACGGGTGGCTTCTTTCCGGGCGGAGTGTGGCATTCGCCCCCCGCCCGAGGAGGTGCGCGAGTGGCGTGAAGCCGCCCGTCGAGCCACGATGGCTCGCTGGTCGTTCCGGCTGGAGACTCCACGCGCTGGCTTCGCCGCCGTGGAGGCTCTCCAGCCGGTCATCCACGAGTGGGCAGGTCGGCAGCACGGGACTCTTTCCTTCCGACTGACGCAGGTGCTTTCCGGGCACGGATGCTTCGGGAAGTACCTGCACTCGGTCGCACGGAGGGAACTGAGTCCCGCCTGCCACCACTGCGACTGCAGTGAGGACTCGGCCCAGCATACGCTGGCGATCTGCCCCGCTTGGGCGTCGCAGCGCCGGGCCCTCACTGCAGTCATCGGAGGAGATCTGTCGCTACCGGCCGTCATTCGCGCCATGGCCGGTAGCGACAGCAGTTTTACCGCGGTCGCAACCTTCTGTGAAGATGTAATCTCGCAGAAGGAGGCGGCGGAGAAGGCCCGGGAGGATGATATCCACTCGGACCCGATCCGCCGCCGGCGAACCGGGCGGCGGAGGCGCGCCTATCAGCGCCTCATGCCGCCCTGAGTGTGGCCGCGGATGGTCGGGATGGGTTTTCCCTTCCATCCGCTCTAGTGGTCACCCGCGAGGGGGCGACGTTACGCGTTTGCCGTACGTCGCCTATTCAGAGAGTTCATCAGCAGACGGTGCCCGCTTCAGTGCGGGCAGGCGCTGGGAGGGGTCCGGATGTGTTAATAACAGCAGTTCCCGGATCCCTCCCGTCTCAGGCGCAGAGTGGCACACCGTGTGGTTTTAGTCGGTTCGATTCCGACACACCGCCCCGCCGCAAACCCCGGCGGGGTGACGGCCCGAGGGGGTTTCCACACGTTAAAAAAAAAAAAAAAAAAAAAAAAAAAAACGGGTCTCCTCTCAGGAGACGGTTAAGGCCATAGTTCTGCACGCTGGCCGAATGCGGTTTGGGGACTGGCAAGACAATGTTGTGGCTACCTAATCTTGCCGTTCGATGTTTTGAAACCTTCCAAAGGCCTCCAACTAAGCTTCACGACTGTTATTCTATTATAACAACCGGGACCGACTGCTTAACGTGACCGCCGAATCACGGAGACGCTCACGGTAACATGCCACCAGCGGTCACCCATCCAGGTACTGAACGCGTCATCGTTGTTTACCCTCGGTGATTGTTCCGAATCACCTAGTACAACTAGGCTATAAGCGCCACTATTTAACCACATAGTGCAACGTTACTGTGCTTGTTTACAGTTGTAAGTGCGTACACACAGTTAAGCTACAGGTATTTCGCATCCATACTAGCGATGGGTGTGACTTTTAAAGTATAGGAAAAAATGCTTTCGAACTGCAGAAAGGCATGAAATGTTGTAATTTTGTTAAGTATTACATCCTATCAGCATATATATACTAACTGACAAACGCAACTTTGTTCACCTCTCCTTTCAATCATGCTTATTGGTCAAAGCTTGATGTTAACTATCCTATTATTATTAGCCCCGTCAGCAAAAACTTATTTTTATAATTTAACTGGGGAGGGACCCTTGAGTTTAGTTAAATTATAACTATTAAGTTTAAAACAATCTTTATAGTTATCACTGAAAGACAAACAGACGCACGGTCATGGCCAAAATGTAAGGATTTCGTATTAAGTAATTATTTTCCTTTTTTTCCCAAGTAATTATACCTGCCTACCTTGTGGTGATTCGCCCATTCCACTACAAGATAGCGATGAGGAGGAAGAAACAGAGTCTATTCTCGAACAAACGTATGACGAAATAGAGGAACAAGAGGACTACAACAAAGCTGATGATTCGACGTGGAAGAAATTTCTCTGTGTGCGCAATTTTTTTTAATAGTGCATTACAAGTGGATTAGACCTGCTGATGATACCACGAAAAAATCAATTGCGGTGGTGTGGATATAAGTCATTTGGCCAAAACACGTGTTAGAGTGGACTTTGCGGCTCTCGTACGCTGAAACTATTGATTCTACAAAAAAGGTACCTATACAGATTATAGGAAATTTTCTCTAGTTTAATTTGTTACTGCCTATTTTTATCGTAAAATAAACCGGAACGGAGATATTCTCTAAAAACTGTTTTTGAGCGTCAATTTTTCAATATGGCGGCGAGAGCGGCAAGGGTACGAGGTGGCAAAGTGAAAATTCGAAAAGAGCACGTTTCAATCTTCAAAACTCCCGGATAGCTTTCTAGGTAAAACTATCAAATGACTGGACTATCTTGTCTATCTCATGAAACGTATATTTAGAAATTAATTTATTCGTTATTAAAAAAAAAACGATTTTATTAAAAACACATACGTATTCAAACATACATTTTTGACGTTTGTTGTATTTATGCAAGGGGCTGCTGGCACCCCGCTGGCCCTAAGTCGTGCGCTGGCTCATTTGTCGGTACCACTTTTGTACCTCTGTAAAAACTAAAATAATTTACAACAACAATGTGATTTAGTTGAAGACAATAGTTTTTAATTAAATTAATATTTAAAATCATATTTATTGGCTGATAGTATGTATTGATATAAAACTTTTTTTTTTAGACGATTCTTTCTTGTTTTTCGCAGGGAATGCTTTTCGCGCCGTACCCTTCGTGGGGGATACAAAGGCCGTGTTTGGGACTCCCGGAGAACCAGTCTACCTACTAAACTACGCGGCGGCCTACTTCGGCTGTCGGGAGAAGCTTGAAAAACACAACAGCGGTTTCTGAAGTCCTCCCTGCCGTACCTCACGGCTGAAGTACATCCTGGGCTTACCAGACTCATCCCTGGGTCAGGATCCTCTCACCGAGCAGCACCCGCCCCAGACGACACTCCATGGACCTCACCGGGGTGTTACCAGTCTCGGGTCATTTGCAGCGATCACACCGGGCCGTTGCGCGACGATTAGAAAGCTAACGAAATGCGTTCCCTTCACCGCCTCGTTTGAACGGGATCGGGCCTGTCTTGATCCCGCTCTGTGGACTCCTTCTGGAGGATAACCTCCTCGTTGAAGGAGACCACGGCCTCCAATTCATCACCACTCACCAGTATTGCCGCGATTAAAGCTGGCGGCTTGATCTAACCTATATGACTCAAGACTGGGAGTGGCATTTTCAAAACAATTTACCTTTCTTTAACTATTAGAAGCATCATTTGTTTAAATATATAAATTATAGGGATTAGAAGAATCCTTATGGGGGTAGATCTACGTAAATATCTATTCAAGCCACATATCACGACTCATGAAATTCTTCAAAGATAGAAAATTGTAATAGTTTCGCAAATTTCAACGAGTTTTACAAATTAGAAGAATTATTTACGATTTTTGGTCGTGTGCTCGTTTGTAAGTATGATTAAGTATATGAAAACATAACAATTAATATATTTTTCATTAGATTATACAATCAGATACAAACTAAAAAATTAGATTCCTGTATATTGTCACTTTAAAAATAAAATTAGAAAACGTTAACGACGGGTTTACCGTCGTAAAAATATAAGAATTTATACAAAGAAATTAAAAAATGAAAATAGAAGGGAATGGACCACTAACATAAAACAACAACTCTAAAAAACATTCATACTTTAAAAATAGGATAAAAGTAGATATTACTAAAAATGATAACAGTATTTTTACCGCAATAACAGATTCGTGCTGAGACCAGTGAGCACAGTGAGGGCACGTCCGCGACAATTCGTTACGAAGTGACCATGACACCCACTCATTTATTTTTAACACACTTTGAATATCTTCACCTTTAAGTAACTAAGTACGTACGAAAACTAATTTAAATGTAGATGCCAATATAGGTTAAAATTGACTTCAAAGATTTGTACAGCTTCTTAAGCCTTTGGAAATTTCAATTTTGTTTTGATATGTAATTCATAAGATAATATACCTAATCAGGTACCTTGTTGAGGTTGAAATTTTTTACTGTCTGCTATTAAGCTCTTCGAGTTTCAGATTATGTAATTTCTTGTAATAACATGAGTAACGAATACCTAAACCTAAGAGAATACAGGAGAATTCCAAAATTCGCAACGCCTGGAAAAGGATATTAAACTATTTTGGAAAAGGATATTATAATTTTTCTTTAAGAACAGGACAGTATTTTCTTTCTTACTTATTATGAAGCGTCAGTGGTGGATTTACAGATTTGCCGCCAGTAGGCTTTTAATTTTTGGCTTCCCTACAGACGTCCAGATTTCTTGATAAAAGCAGTTCTCTTATTAGGTTTATTTTTTTAGGTTTATGATATAATGTTGTTCCGATGTTCGTCTGTCCAAGTTATATCTCATACAAACCAGCATGAACATACATACTAATCATCATCATGTCGACAAAGTGGAAAAATAAAACTTAAAAAATATATTTTGTAAGGTAACTCTATTCATCTATTGCCTTCAAAGTGGCGATGTTTTTTTTTTAATATTTACCCTTGATGTGAATAGTCACTATATAGATCTTTTGAAAATAATGAATACAATATTTTAATTAAGATATTCCTTACTGAATAATTGAGCCGGTATAAAGCAGTGATTTTTGTTAGAGTCAAGTAAATCTCCTCCTTTGGACAGAAAAAAAATGTTTTTTTTTACTACCGTATTTTTTATACATATTATAACGAATTTAAAAAGAAATCTATCCCAGCTCAGTAAGCTTTATCACTTCATTAGTTTCAAGATAGTTGAACCACGCTGATTTTAGGACGCACGGACCGACTTGCCGGGGTGGTACTATCCTCTCACAGACTACCAACATAAAATGACAGCTATCGTGCTGTCGTGTTTCGTTGGTAAATGCGAAACCCGAGGCCCAATGATGAACAATGGTGTGGGTGATCTGATCATACTGCATTGTTGCATTATCTGCATTCGCTTTCCGCATTCTCTTAGATTCTGCTCATGTTTTTCATCAGACCGAGTTGAATCACTTTGGCTGGCCCGTTCATCTCTGTCTGTATACCTATCTGAGGCTGGAAATGTGCTCGGTAAATGGTAATAACTTCGCCTCTTTTTAAATGGAACCTAAGAAATGTGTTACTATTGTAACAAAAAAATAACATCTGTGAATGAATTATTGATAAGCTTAGTAAATATTTCGTTGCCATATAATTAGGTGTATGTACAGAAATTAATGCGATCATGAAGGCATGTGCTAGCCGTGGACCCCTCTGAACGCGGCACGTGGAAAAACAAAACGTCACGCAATTCAAAGGAATGTAGCCTTATTACGTGTTCGTGCTAAGTCTCGTAATATACATAATTTAATTAAGCATCGTGAAACTAAAAACTTAAAAAATTGTGTATTATAGTGGTTGTTGTCCAGGTGCTGGGCGAGTCCGCTAGTGAAACCAACCTTTAATTAAAAAAACTAAGAAGTTTGCATGAAACGTTAAATTAATAAAAAAGAAAATTGTGTAAAAAACGTCCCCAGCCACAAACAGACAAACAAACTTGTACTTTACAATATGGGATAAAAAATGTAAGTCATCTAGGTTTTTGTTTTATTTAAGAGTGATTAGGATAAGTTACTATAACAATCAGTCAAAAAATTAAATTATAATAAATATACCATTAATTGTATTTATTATATTAATTCAAATTCACAACACACTTTATCTGAGGATTCTGCATTACAGGCTACTAAAACTAACAAAAACTTGTGTATGCATATGACATTTTTTTAATTCAATTTTAAACAATCTATACATCTATACAAATAAATAAAATTGGAGTGTCTGTTTGTAATATTAAAATAACCGCTTTTTACTAAATGCATATGTATGTATACACCGTACATATACCAAAAAAGTGGTTAAATTTTTTTTCCGTCTGACTGTCTGTCTGTCTGTCTGTCTGTCTATCTGTCTGTCTGTCTGTTTGTTCCGGGTAATCTCGGGAACCGCTGGACGGATTTTGACGCGACTTTCACTGGCAGGTAGCTGATGATCCGGGGAGTAACTTAGGCTACTTTTTTAGACTAACTTTGTCCCGCGGCGTTACTCGCGGTACAACAATAACCGCGGGTAACACCGCGGGGTTCAGCTAGTAAACTATAAATACGTAATAATAAATGCTAACAGATTTTTGTTGGCATGCAACCCATATCTGTTGGAGGGTGGAGATGGTGTCCATTCAAAATCCGGCATTGAATTTTAACAGTGATAGGTAATGTAAACCCAAATACAGCAGAGTTACGACTATTGAAGGCCATTTCTTTTTTTATGGAATAGAGGGCAAAGGGGCAGACGTATCACCTGATGGTAAGCGACTACCGCCGCCCATAGACACCCGCAACACCAGAGGCGTCACAAGTGCGTTGCCAGCTGTTGAGGGATGCGGAGAGGGATGTGGTAGGGGTTGGGGTACGGGCCTCCGGTATCCTCACTCACTCGGTGAAACGCAGCGCAAGCGCTGTTTCACACCGGTTTTCTGTGAGACCGTGGTATCACTCCGGTCGAGCCAGCCCGCATGCATGCCGATGTGTGGCTCTCCCACGGTGAAAATTTCGATATAATTATAAAAATTATAAATTTTATTATTTTTAATTATATTATTTTTAAAGTAAAAAATATTATTTTTATAATTCTAAAAATATGAATAATTTATTAGAATTATTGTTATTTTTTCCTTAATTAGCCTATTAAGGATTTAGAATATTCAGATAAGCTTTTCAGCATTTCACATGATAGATAATTTCAGTAACTTGAATCTTCAAGCAAGTACCTATTTCTGTAATATGTACTTTATGTACTTTAAATAGTCGAAATAGTGTCAACTAAATATTAAGGGGAACAAATCTATAAATTGATATAAATGCTACAAATATTTCAAATAAAATTACTTGAATGTAAAACAATGCTTTAAAGCTCCATCAATGCCCACTTAAACAAAGGGTCTTAGAATTCTTCAAAACAATAGTAAAAAAGAAATACCTATTTTCAATAATCTTGTTTTCTAACGATAAAAGATATAGTTTTTTTTAACCGATGTAAAGTCACTCAGCCATCTATCGAACGGAAAAAGTTCTAAAATTCCCAAGTTTAAAAAGTTTAAAAATCACGATCATAAGTCGTGTTTGAGTGCAAAAAAACTTTGCAACGCTTCGCGGCGCATTGTTGAGACCGCGAATAATGATAGCGTTCAAAGGGCAAGAGTCCATTCATTGATGACAAATTTAACAGCGCATTTGGTGACTTCGGAATTAACATGAGAGTTGGTCTTTAGCAGAACCCTGCCGGGAAAATGGCGGGGTTCCGCGGACACCCGCGAGCATCAAACAATACTACTAAGCCGACGTAATACAGACCTACTGCCAACCATTCATTCTGCACAAATAAAACAAATTGTATTTGTAAAAAACGTCTACTACTGGGCTCAGATTTAACCGCCCGTGGTCCTAGTGTGTATAATAACTCAATATACAAATTGTACTAAATTATTATGTCGAAATGTGTTGCAAACACACCAGCTGTCAAAAGTATTTTTTTTATCAACTGCTTAACAGTTAGATATGTACGCTAATATTACTTGTCTTGATCTTGTATAAGGCAGGTCAGCATGTATTTAAAAAAAATGCTTTGTACATGTAGAAGTCCATTGCTATTTAAAGACTAAGGCTAAGACCACAAACATGATAACGCAGAGGCACCCATAATTCAACTAACCTCAGCACTATATGTCTTTTACACCTGAGCTCAATTTTTACGAAACTAAATCTAGGATTATAGGTTAGGGAAATTTTTCGTGGAACTATTGCTATAGTTCTTATTTTGAAGATTTACAAGATTTACTGTAGGGAAAATGTAGTCAATAAGTTAAAAACCTAGGTTTTTGTCTTGTTACACTGTTATATGATTCTTGAAAACTACGGATAAAAACGTGTACGTTAACTAAGTATAACTACTAGATATACAGCCATGTTGCTGCACTCCACGTTGAACGTTGGGTGATTTTTCCTGTAGAAATTTAATAACTTTTGCACAGGGGACTGTTACTGCACTGACGTATTTAACACGATTCGTACATTTGCACTGCTCAATGGGTACGTTACACTTACATGTTATACTTTAGTTATTTTTAAGTTTAGTTCATACTAGCTGAACCCCGCGTTGTTACCCGCGGTCATTGTTTTACCGCGTTTCGAGTAACGCCGCGGGACAAAGTTAGTCCTAAAAAAGTAGCCTAAGTTACTCCCAGTACCATCAGCTACCTGCCAGTGAAATTCCCGTCAAAATCGGTCCACCCGTTCCAGAGATTACCCGGAACAAGCAGACAGACAGACAGACAAACATTTTTTTAAGTACATTTTTGGTATATGTACCGTGTGTACATACATATGCATTTAGTAAAAAGCGGTTATTTTAATATTTCAGACAGACACTCCAATTTTATTTATACACACACCTCTATCAATACTACATTATCTTTGTTGTATAGTCAGTTCTTTTATTGCTCAGTTTAGTCTTACTTACGCGATATGTAACTACTTGACTTATCTATTTCAATATTTGATGCTTCATTAGGTAACAAATATAAAAATGCAAAAGGGAAAATATGGAACGAAAACTCAGGTAACTCAGGTAATGACCCTACCTATCTATGGCTAGTCCTATAGATCTGGACAACGAACAAACTTAATCTACTTATATTATAAAGGAGCATAAGCCGATGTTATGCAAAAGGAAGAAACCTACTGTGGGCCAGTAATACACGTTATACAACTTTTAGATTGATGCGTATCCTGACAGTTAAATATAGATTCGATTCTAAAGGTAACAGTCACACAGCAAATATGAGCCATAGTAATAGTAACAGCGACATATAAAAAAAAAATGGAATTATTCATCTATGCCCACTTCTTGATCCACGTTCTCCGAACAACAGCATTACTGGATAAGGACTCTCATGGCTCAAGAGTTCTGACCGAATGAATGATCTCGTGAGCAGGCGTTATCGAGCTCTTGACGGGCACGTGACGAATATCAAAGCTGCAGGGGATCAAGTGCTTTTGTTAAAGGTACTTAAAGGCAGCATATGGCAATGTAGGACTTGACTTCAAGAACTACTAATCGTTCGTTCGCGTTTAATTGCGTATTATTACAATAAGACTACGGTTGGAATCGTGTCTTAATTATTTGCATTTATCGTTACATTGATAGGCAGATTGAGTTATAAAACTACATTCTAAGCAAAAAAAAGTTTTAAAATAAAATTCATTCATCATCTTCATTGTCTGATAATAAATGGTCTTGATGCACTCATTTATAACGGAAATCACCTTCTTTGTAATAATGAAATAATTCAACAGAGGAAAATTGCGTTTGAATACAACTTGTAATGGATCTCAAGTTATTCTTAAATGCGAAATTACTCCGTACAATTATTTTGAAATATGTATAATGATATTAATAACACACATTAACATTTACCTACTGTTCTAATTTAAATTATAATAATAAGATTAACGTAAGAATGTACTTGATTGTTAAAACTGATTTTCAAATGGAGATTGCTTAGTATCCACACGCAGTAAAAACAACAGCAAATGTGATAAAACATGTAGGTACTTAAGTGGTAGGTAAAATATTTGTTGTTTCTTTATTTTTCAATAACTTAGAAGGTAACGTGACCAGAAGATACTAAAGCTTTCGTAATTTTCTTTATAAAAGAAAATTCGAATTCTTAAGGAATAATTTGTCTTGTGTCGTAACTCGTGGGGCACTTTACAAACATACATGAAACGGACACAATGAACACCCAGACCCTAAACAACAATTTGTGGATCTAATAAAGTGTTATCCCATGTGGGATTAAAGCCTTCAACACCTTAGCGCAGTAAAAAGCGGCACGGCACCACTTAAACAGTCCGTGCAGGCTTGAGGTTTGTAAAGATCAGAAAAACTAATATTAGACTTCAAAATTTTTGCTACATACGTCACTTAGTTTAATTGTAAAGTAATTTTCGTTTCATCGATAATCACAAGTACACTCGAAAAAGAATTACGCCGTGAGAACATTTAACCGTCTGCCTTTAAGTTTGCTCAATACATTCCAAGTCAAAAGTCAGGGGAAAATGAATATAACATATTCTTTGATTTTATGCGCAACAATAAAAGAATGCGCGGATAATTATACGCTTGAACAATGTACGTCGCGGAGTTGACTTCAATGCGTCGCCGATAACAAAAATGCTATTGCCCATTAGCCCTGTTTGAGTTGAACAGTTTTAAGAGCGCGAGCGCAAGAAAATCGCCGCATCCCGGGGGTCCGCGCACTTCCGTTCGGTTTCGTATTTCGAACAGTGCCATTGTTTTGTGCGTCAAGGGTGGTGCGCGTGCGCTCTCCGCGCTCAGCGTCCACGTACTGTCACGCCACTTTTGTTATTTGTGATTGAATTTTTGTTTTTATACTTACAAGTGTCCGCGATGTAAGCGAAGGAAAAAGTTCAGAAGACACGTGTGCTATAATGGCTTGGAATTTGTAACATCGTACCTACTTAGTTCATTCATTGGAATTCTTTAATGAATATAAATGATTCATCTGAGTTTTAAGTATACACTGTTGATGTCACTAATATCAAACTCCGAGTCAAGTTTAACGAGATTTTTATTTAAATTATTTATTGATGGCATTTTGTAACTAATATTAAAGAACGTTATAGCAAAAACTTTATCCATTGGCGATAGTTCGTTGCCATTATGTGTGCCCTTTGTTAATCGAGACTATTGAGGTGCTATAATAATAGTCATTTAGTCATTCTCTTAAAGCAGGGTTGTACAAAAGGCATTGTTCCACACGATACCTGTGAGAAAAGACGTTGACACTTAACGTTTGTTTACTCAAATATTTTTAGTAATTGTAAATCACTTGTTGTCAAGAGTAAGTTGTAAATCATGTACCAAGTTCAGGTAGCTAATGGGACACAATCTCATAAAATTGTTTACGTAATAAAGTAGTAACTATTGTTACATCTATTGTGAAAAGAATGGTTAAATGTTGTTTGTTTTGTGGCCTCTGTGTCTTTTAGAACTATTTGGATTATTTTCAAAATTTCATAGAAAGCAAATAAACATTGTAAATTATTATTTTTGTATGATTTTGTATGACAAAAATCATGAAGAGTTAGAACAGCAGACCTAATAACTGTGAAATTTAAGTCAATTAGTATTAATTGATTTAAATTTCAGTGTTATTGTATTTCTTCCCCGAAAACCTTCTCAAGCTTTCAACAAAAATTTTCATAACATCTTATTTATTAGCCAAACCTCGTAAGACAGGCTGGTGAGTTTTATTAAATTACTGCTTTCACAAATTATGTAGAAAATAGTAATTGGGCCGCGGACTCGGACGGAGACGGTTGGTGTTCGGAGGCGCCGCCGCGGGGGTCTGCACTTTTAATTAAACCCTAAATTATTGTTCACCTTCATTAATTCTTGTGCTCCCGGTCGGGCCTTACTAATGAGTTTGTACTTTTTGTACGGGCTCCATTTGTATCGAGATTCCGGTCTGCCGTTATATATTATTGAAACCTCGACGACTAGAATTAAACGTTCTTGTGTCATAAAGCTAAACGTTAAACCTATATATTTACTTCAAAACGATAGGTTAATACACTAAGTTCAGAAACTAAGTGCTATGAATTTGCTATGTGAATTAATATACTATAAGACTCCGTGTTCGATTCTTGAGCCCATGTGTGCAAGTACACTGTCCATTCTAGCTACAACCACTTCACCTGCGTTTTATAGTCCAGCCGTTCTTCAGTTTTAAGTTTTGTAACTAAACTGTTTAAAAAATTAAGATTTGTTTTGAAATATACAGCATTAATGGAATACTACCTACCCTCGCACAGAAGATCAACGTAAAATGACAGCGTTCGTACTCTCGTGTTTCTTTGGTGAATGCGAGACCGGAGGCCCAATGATGCAGAAGCATCACTAGGCCGCCATAGTGTTGGTCACCATGCTGCATTGTTGCATTGTCTGCAATGAGTATGGTGACTACTACTCTTAGATTCTGCTTATGTTTTCCATCAGGCAGAGTCATTTTGGCAGGCTCATACACAAAAAAAAGAATAATAGGTAATACAAGTGAATTAGCATCAAAGTTCCAGTACGGTTATAGTTAATAGCTATGTCTGAATACTGATAATAATAATAATAATAAGTTGAAAAAGAAAAACAAATAAAATATTTGGACTTATCTCACGAGATTGTCGAGATGTGGGATGTAGATTCGGTGATCATTGTTCCGATAGTTGTATCTGTTCACGGATTGATAGCCAAGAGCCTCGACCAACACCTTAAGAGGCTCACGTTGGACGGTTGGATCAAGGGTCTGATGCAGAAGGCAGTCCTCCTAGACACGGCACGTATAGTGAGGAGGTTCCTGTCTCTGGAGCCCTAACCACCGGTTTCTTGGTCCCTGTACCCGAAGTCGGTGGTCTACTATTTTTTATATTTTTAAATGTATTTTTTTTTAATTTGTATATTTAAAAATGTAATCAATATGGTATATATGTAAAGTAAAGAGAATAATAATAATAATAATAAATTGTACACCAGATCAATTCCAAGGTTAACATAAAATTAAAGAAGTACAATTGGCGGTCTAATTGTGCGAAGGCAATCTCTTACAGGCAACCATTGGATGAAGAGAAAAAACATGATTATGAGAAAGTATGAGATAGTGTCTGGTGTAAAACTAGGTAAAACGGAAAAAAAAATATTATTAAAGATTATCATATACCTTTCATAAATGTACATACCTAACAGTGCAATGATTTTGAATAAAACAGGCCCGATATCGTCTTAACCAGTTATTTCAAAATATGTTAAATACCAAAGAGAAAAGGAAATTAACTTAACAACGTACCTCTTTTCCATATTATAATTGCTTATAAAGTACATAATAGTTTTTTTATGGCACCTACCCTGAATAAATCCATAGATAAACACACATTTTCACAGTGGGCGTCGGACTTATCTGTTGAGCTGACATTAATATACAAACATAAAACTAATAAGATTATTTAATAAATGAACAAACAGGTGACAGCGAATGATTGTCCAATATATTTTATCTTATTTCTTTTTGACGATTTAAATGATTATGTGACTATTTAAAAATATCCTGTGCGTTAACCTATTCTATAAAAAATACTTGGTAATTATGTTTTAGAGTCGTTAGGAGTCGAGACGTTATGGTTATGAGCTTTAGTCCTTTAGATGAAAGCAAGCTCCTATATGACTGTTATGTTCCGAGGCTCTTTAATGAAAGACTCTTCAGGATTTGGTTTATTACAGATCACATGTTTACAATTTCACGCAGTCTAGTTGTTTGGCAGTCCGGAATCAATCTTGAAGAGTCTTTCATTGAAGTCTCGGAACATAACAAGGTGTCAGAAGTGAGATTTTGAATTAAGACTCACATACATTTGACTGCTTTCATCACTGAGATGTGGACTAAGGAATAAGTATTGTATTTGTAATATCTCTCAGACAAGTCACTACATTCTTCACCTAGACATGAGGAATAATGACTTTTATGTTTGGTTAAACTGTTGGAATATACACATACACATATTTTACATAGGATTTAGGACTAGGGGACTGTTTTGTTTTTAACTACTGACTACGGCTCCTCCGACTGAGATGCATGACATTTTCACTGGACTCATAATTTTGAATTTTGTAGCATCCTGCTGTGCGACTATAAGTGTCCTTGCCAACTCTCACATCCGCTCATATGTTAAATCCAGTTCCTGCAGTTATCTCTGACGAACGTGTGACAAATGTATGTTGAGATTAGCAATGAAAATATCGCGGATTAAATTAGCGGTTCGCATCGCGACGGAGACAAGCGACCGATATAGGAGACCGAGACTGGAGACCGCGATAGTCACTTGACCATAGACCATTAGGCGAAGTATAAGCAACAGTTCGCGAGCGAGACCAAGACAGGAGACAGAGACGCGAGACAGGAGACAGGAGACAGCGAGACGGTCGCTGCCCCGGGCTAGTAGTGTCTCGTGTCGCGCTCAAAAAGCACATTCTATATTGTCATCAAACATATGGTGTATCTTCACTAATAGCGAAAATGATCCTTCTTGGCTTCTAGTTAAATATAATAATAATAGTATTATGAACGTTTAACACACAACGCCATCTAGTTCCAAACAAAGCAGAGCGTGTATTATGGGTACTAGACAACTGAAATAAATACATATATTTTTTTTTTATTAAAAGAAAATACCTTAAGTCTTCAACAAATATTTGCAATTCTTACAAACATTTGTTCCGACCCGAGAAACGATCTCCGATCTCGGTCTCCTGTCTCGGTCGCTTATCTCTATCGTGGCGCCAACCGCTACCTTTAACCCTTCTCTGTGCTTGTCGAATTCACAATCTTTGCTTAGGTTGTCTAAGACTGACCTTGCCGACGTGTAAAAAACAAGTACCTACACATTGTGACATTTTTTCCTTGGCTCGAAAAAATTATCAAATTTATTTTTGGCCTCGAGGAGGAGACTGTCATTATTCGGGAGGTTAAACGTGTTATATTCGTTTAAGCCTCTTTCTCCGACATGATCTAATAAGATCGCTATTTTGCGTTTTTCAGGTGACTTATCTAATCCTGTGGCTAACAAGTACAGACCAGTTGCTGATACCATTTCTTTCACGCCTCTGCGTTATTGTTTGTGGAATCAGATAAATATGTATATGACGACAACGATATAAATTTATAAAATCTTAAATTTTCTCACCAGACGATGACTGATGATGACGGAACATAACATGGTGTCAGACACCACCGAGGCTTCAGTGAAACACGTCAACCCTGAAGAGGTGTTTCATTGAAGCCTCGGAACATAACAATGACCAGACTTCGAGGTTTTTCTTCCACAGGTGATTACCGTTGCTATTTAACATGGAAATGCAGCTTGCCTACTAGTATCGTTATCATAAGGTTGGTGATAATGCACAAGTGTTCTACGGCTCATACATGTATGTACTTACATAATTTTACTTTTTTTTTCAGCAGTAACCCTCTCCATATCTGGAGATGGAAACTGGGTACACATCCATGTTATAGTTTAGAAAAATAATCAATGTGGACAATGTTTACAACGTATTTTAAAACTTCAGTAATATGATGATGAGGATGTGCGCTTAGTTGATTTTGGCCAAGGCGGCCAGTTGCAACGGAGACCAGCCAGCTACGCAGAGATATTAAGGTGCACAAACGTGTGCGTGCAAACACAAGTGCACTCTTTGTTATATAGCTAGTTAGCAATAAAAAAATGTTAGAACTAATTATGTGATGTACATGTCGATATATTATGTTACATTATGTTCTACGACTCATGGTCGTAGAACATAATGGTTGGTCGGTCGTTGGTCTAGCGGTTGGCGTGTGCGACTGCTGATCATGAGGTCTCGGGTTCGATTCCCGGGTCGAACCAAATGTTTGTACGATCTACAAATATTTGTTTCGGAGTTTGGGTGTTTTCTATGTATAATATGTATGTATTTACAAAAAAAAAGTATATATGTATTCATATCAGTTGTCTAGTACCCATAACACAAGCTCTGCTTAGCTTGGGACTAGATCGCGTTGTGTGTTAGATGTCTGAAATATTTATTTATTTATTTATAACTTAGGCGTAACATAAACTTGGTAGAATGAGAAATAGAAATTGGTAGAATTGGATATAAGGTCACTGGGTTCCCATTATTTTAAATTTAAATGGTATAATTGTTATGAAAATTGGTACAAATAATCAAAGATACTATGTTTATGCTGCGTCACTCAATATAAAAAGAGACGGTTGTGTGTAATAGTTATTGCAAAATGGCTGATGTGAACTTGGCGCGCTTTAGTACAGAGAGTGCATCATTGTTTTTTAATTAAGGAATCAGTTTAAAAATATGGCGGAAATTCTTATTTTATTGGTTTACACGTGCGAGTGGTCAACTACTACCAGTAGTACTCTTACTTTAGTATAGGAATGATCGAGGAATGTGAGACATTATTTACTTATGATTTAATTAACTTATGAAGTTAACGCTTTCATCTATGAAATTTTAAGACGTTTAATATACTACTCAAAAGTAAACTATTGTAAAATTGTACCAACAAAGATATACACGATGTAGGTTTACGCAGTTATAAGATTTGCCAAGAAAAATAATTTACGAAACTAAGGCAATTTTTCACCAGTCTTTCAGCTGGAGAACAAGTATGGCGCCTTGCACGTGGTTGTATATCATTGAATTTTCCTTGGTTATTTATTTATTTATTAAAGGGTCGCGCAATAAATTGCGTTAAGTGGGGGCGGAGGAGCCCCGTGGAGCTCCGCGGGAGCCGCCATAACTCCGGGAAAAACGCGCCGGGCCCATAAGTGCCTTTCTACAACACTACCAAGGCTATATTGCCTCAAAGTAAGGGTTGTAGTATGATATATTTAGTACGGGACGGTAAATTAATAACTAAGAGAATTCTAGCCAAGAAAGTTCTCAAATATATTTTTACTCAATTACATTCATATATTTATTGTTAAATTTTGGCCGAGTCTTGTCATGCATCAGTTACAGAATTCGTCCAAAACTGTACCTATTGTCGATAAAGTTTGCCAAACTTTATCTCAGTATTTTTTCCTTTTCAACTGGCTTATCTTCAAAATTGATTTAGTACTTTTTGTACGATCTTCGAATAAAAATACAGACAAAAGTTTAAAAAACATGCCATTTTGATGACCTTTAAATGGCTTTTAGTAAATTTGTAACGCTATACACAGCAGTGTTTGGCAGCATCAAAATAACGAATGCACTGTACAAATCGTCTCAATACCTACTACCAAACCTGTAGGTATTTTATAAGAAAGATAACTTAATATAAACATATAAATGTTATTTATTTAACAACGTAACTTCGATAGTGCCTCTTACCTATCTAAGTAGAAGTTTTTAGTTCTCATAGGTGCCTTCTTAAACGTCACGGAAAATTGGACTAAGAATTATTGTGTTGCAGCTGTTTAAGTCAAGCGCCAGACTGATTCCCTTTTTGGATTCTAATTTTCTCTAAGCCGACGAGTCTTTTCAGTTTTGATTGCTAACTAATAAAAACAAGTGAATACTAGCTGCGACTCGCAGTGCTCCCCGCGGTTTTTGCTGTTCCTTACTCATCCCACGGGAACACATTTTTCTGGATAACAGTAACCTGTTTGCTATTCCAGACAATAATCTATCTCTCTGCCTATTAATATATTTCTATGTGAAAGAGTTATAAACATCCATGCTCAATATCAAATTATAATATTAGTAGGATAGGAAGTAGCACTTAAAAACTTTGGATAGTGATGTAAAATTAGAGAACACAACCCAGGACTACTTAAGTGCATTGAGGAATACGTAGAATTATTAGTTCAATGCTTAAGTATATATATTTTTTACTAAAAAGTAAGGTATTCAAAACTAAATGAGCGACCAGGATGTGATGAAAGACGGACTGGCCGTTTTTAATTTCAGAATTTTTTATATGTATATATGATGATTCTTGAGGATTTCTCATAGGCTTTACCCATGAAATAGTGATTTACTTTAATTGATACCATAATATTATGTAGGTACTTAATTGTTTTATGCTAATCTGGTGAAAACGTAAAACGAAAAGAAAGTATGAAACTGCTAACGTCGTGTCAAGATGTTGTTAAAATGACAACCAAAACATCAAATCATATTTATTAATACTTAAAATTGTTGTAAGAAATAATACCAGTGTTATATGGGCGTGTGGGGGCGTTGTCGGGCGTGGTACATCGACCGCTGGCCTATTAACGCTTCCACGGTTATCAATAACACATTTTTCTTCATAAAAACCAACAAAAGCAAAGTGTCGATTAACAGTTAGTGTGTTTATCTTACATACATATCTGTTATATAGTTCTAGATATAATTTTTTGTCAATGAGTTTGAAATAACCCATTTTATTTGAAAAGAAACATATTTAAATGTAAGTTAGCTTAACAGTAGGCTTTTTTAATCGACGCGTTTTTAAATAATCCACGCTGAACACTACGTACATTAGGTACACATTTTTAAAGCACGTACGTTTAAGAATGTATGTTACTGAATTAGTATGGTATCGTTTTCGGGGGTTTTTATTTTATATATTAATGACCCCACAGATAGAAAGTTCTAAGTAACCAAAAGTATATGGACCGATGTGTGACTATTTTCGTACTTCAAAAGTACGTGCCTTCACACAGGCTCCGCAAATGGCATTGCGACACATAGTTATTTTTTTTATTTAGTCTGTAATGTGTACACATTAAAAAAAACATGACACGTATTCAATAAGGCATTTATGATTCTTTCTTTAATTTTGACAAAAAACTTTGTAGTAAAGAACGATTGATAGAGATTTATTGATAACAATGACATGACAAAATTATTGATAGAGATAAAATCAGACATGATAAAAGCTTTTTCTTGATTCACCCTTGATTATATTCACGTGTAAGTCGCCAATCTA
Source organism: Spilosoma lubricipeda (assembly GCA_905220595.1). Lineage (NCBI taxonomy): Eukaryota > Metazoa > Arthropoda > Insecta > Lepidoptera > Erebidae > Spilosoma > Spilosoma lubricipeda. Next base: position 11,271,077 of record HG992275.1, read on the forward strand.
CAAAATATAACAAAATCTTTATTTCACATCCCTTTCAATTTTGTACAGAAAATTATCGTTTTCTATCAATAAATATAATTGGTATCAAGAAACGATCAAAATAATTACTATTCGTTATTCAGAGTACTCAATAGCACTGATTGCGCAAATCTCGATAAGGACCCCTGCAAACCATTGTAACTACTTCTAACCGCTGATTCACCTTTGTCAGTGATTACCCTCTTGTTTATTCACGAATATCGTCAATTTCATCAAATCAAGGCACTTATGTATATATTTTTGCGATTTATAAAAGTATTAATAATACTTAAAATGTGGTTTGAAGAGAAATAGACGTTAAATACGAGTAATAGAGTTTCATGTTTGACTGATAATGTTAAGGTAATCACGAGAATACTGCGTCATCGATAGTAATTTTATTAAGTTAAAATAATTTTACATTAATATTGCTGTTGACAAGAGCAATAGAGATTTAGACAGAGTAATAAACAGGCTGTGGATGGGTACGTTAATATTTAAATGATATGGAAGTTAGAAAACAAATAACCATTTTTAACAAAAGATTATTACTTTAGATTGAAAAATCAAAGCTGTAAAGCTAGTGGAACTAAGTAAGTAATTCTCTGTGTGATGTCGGGTTTAGAATACGGAGAACCACCGCCCCTGTTAATCCCATGGATATCGTAAGAGGCGATTAGGAAGCAAACTACGCAGGACAACATCACACCAAAGAGGGAGAACTCTGGAAAAACAAATCCTTTTTTTTTTCACCTTTGGGAACCCCCTCGAGCCGTCACCCCGCCGGGATTTGCAGCGGGGCGGTGTGTCGGAATCAAACCGACTAAAACCACACGGTGTGCCACTCTGCGCCTGAGGCGGAAGTGATCCGGGAACTGCTGTCATTAACACACCCGGACCCCTCCTTATCCCTAAATCCTATTTTCTAAAGAGAAGCTTATGATCAGGAGTGAACTGTTTAAGTAGTGAAGGGACTGAATGAAATTATACTACAAATATTATAAAATATTTTATTTTTAAATATGTATCTACTGGGAAAGTTCCGTCGTCATTTCTTTACAGTCCATGGATTTTACTCAGATAAAATTTGATAATCGATGATAGTCCGCCGTTTCCTACAACCAATTAAAGTCTGTTGTGTTTTCCTGTCGATATTTGTTTCCCAAATGAGCCAATTGTATTTAAATAGAAAAATGACATCACCTTTAAGTTTACTGAATCGTTTTATATTCCAAATATGACATTCGTAAAAATAACGATTACCTAAGGCAGAAAAATCTTTGTGTGAAAAAGCTGATGTAAACAAAATTCGTATGTCTTACATTCGTCTTTCGTCTTATTTTCTAATTTATTCTGTAATATATTAATTGCTATATAACTAGGTATCCCTATGCATGTCAATAAATTTACTGAAAAATGCAACTCCTAACAATGTATTTAGTCTACTAATCGACTATAGAGTAAGTCCTAGTTATTATGACAAATACAATGAAAAATTGCAGCTAGCAATGAGAGTTTGACTTATTTTATTTCATTTTAACGATTGCTATGACCATACCGGCGTGTAGTCACTAAACCGTCCGATTAGTCGTGGTATGCTTCTCGTGAGGCCGCACTGCTAGTCGAGTTTTTTTTTCAATCGATTGGTCTATTTTGGAAATGGAAGCAATTTGTCGCGTTTGATTCGTATTGCGCGGTTGCTTTGAACTGTTTTTGTGGGCGTCTCACGGGCTGCGATTGGCCGCGGTCCACTCGATTGAAACGATCAAACTATTAGATGCTTCTAAGATATCGGCAGGTATGTATAAGTTTAAGTAGATACTTAAATATTTCATGTAAATAAGTGGAAAACAAGTTCATACATTAATATGTGTGTATCTGTCGTTTATAAAACGTAGCATCTGAAGTAACATATCTTATACCTTCTCGTTCTTGATTAAAAAAGGTGTAACATTAAAATGTTATACCAACGCTATAGAATCTCTTATTGCCTAATATTCTCGACGTCGTCAGTTGTAAGTTTTGTTAGTTTAAAGTATCATAATTATAAAAGTATATAATATAGCTTTGACCCATTTTTTAGGGTTCCATACCTCAAAAGGAAAAAACGGAACTCTTATAATAGGATCACTTTGTTGTCCATCGTCTGTCTGTCAAGGTCCCTTTTTCTCAGGAATGCGTATCAAGCAGGAATTCATATCAAATATTGAAGTCTTCTGCCCTTGGAGCTGATAAAAAATCATACTTCTAAAGCAGCGCAATCAAAAGAAAAAGCCATTTATACGACAAATTTTCGAAACTCGCAAGGAATGATTCCCTTGCAAGTGTCGAAAATCTATGTTTTGATTAACATATAGGGCACTTCCCGTGAACTCAGAATCTCGAATCTCTTTGGTATGAAGCAACGTCTTTTAGCACGGAGAAAGTAAACATTTCGAAAAGCATAAATTTTTAGTCACGTCAATTAATATATGTATAGGTTTGTAAAGAACCTTCGGTACACAAGTCAGAGTCAAGTAAGAGACTTGCCCGGTTTTTTTCTGTGACAATGGTCATCACTTCCCCTGTTCTGTGGTCATCACTCTCAGAACTTACGGCAAAGTGGTATGAAAATATGTATGAAAGCACACGGTATTTCGTCCCATATAAGTCTATTAAAAGGAACATCCTAGAAAGGAAGTCTTCAAGAACCCTGTCAGAGCTTGGCTGCCATAGGCACCACACTATTGAGAGCAGACGGCCTTGCTTTCCTTTCTTTATTAAAGTCCCGAATAACCTATTTGTCAAATAAGAACTGTCAAACTCATACAACAACTATCAGGAAACTGAAAATTTAATTGACGAGTAGGCTAGCCGGATATGGTGAAATCAGCAATAAATCTATTTTGTATACGTTAGGTAATTGTTCAGTTGAAATGCAAACAGTTTTAGTATTGCAGATAGGTACATGAAATGCAACGTTATAAGATTTTTGATAATGTCCTAGTCATACTACATACCTAGACCTTCACAATACTTTTTCTTACTTTAAAAGCATGTTAATAAAAGTGGGTTCACTGACCTGTTATCCGATGAATTTAACTCTTTCCTTACACTTCTACTACCCAGAGGTGAATACCTGTAGCTGTTTGTTGTGGTTTTATGGTATTTGTATTATTTATCTCATAAAAAAAAGACATGAATTCCCATAATTAATTAGGTATAATAAACTTAATGGTAAGTCACTAAATCTAATTATTAGTAACTTAAAGCAGTACTACGATATGCTTTCATATATATATTTTTCGAATAAAAGCCATGTTACTTAAATTCCACAGTAGTCAGTGAACGCAAAAACTTATAAAAAAAATCTAATGAATTATTTCGACATGTTTATCCGACTCCCTTTGTTTGCATCGTTTTGATGATCACCAACATCGAAGATATGTTTGGGGAGAGGGAAAAAAGGGCTGAATCGGACATCAGTTGTATTATTTAGACTCCGTTTCTAATCGGTTCGATTTCATTCGCTTTTTGTCGTAGCATGAGGGACCGTTCGCTCTTCACTCTTATTATTAATTAGCTTTCTTTATATCGATTCGTAACAACTATCAACTTAATTAAAATATCTAAATAATAGATAGACATAATGGCTCATATTGATGCGGTACTGAGTCAGCATCAATTTATTCTTACGTTTGTGATACCCTATAATGATGACTATCTAGAGAAATACAATTATTTTCATGCCTGACAGGATTTACTGCTAGTTTACTTAATGAGTTTTACTTCAGGTGAATCTACTTATTAAGTAGTATGTATCTACTGAGAAGTATTTACTTAAAACCATGAATATGCCAAGAAAACCCTTTTAACTTTACGCAATAACCTTATAATACGCAATAAATAATAACGACAAAAGGCCCTATTCAGTATCAGTTCATCTTGTTATGTGTCCGTCTATTGCATTTAATTAACACGCTTTTTTTAGCTTCACCTATATGTATGTACCATGTATGTATATATGTATGTTACAAAATCTTTTAACTTCATTTTCACCTTCTTCTAGGAGTCTGATAACCTGTAAAATTTACACAGGGGTCAAAGGCCGATGACAATACAATAATGTGAAAAAAAACATAGTTTTAAAAAACTAAACAAACACGCTTTTGACGTGACAACGTCTTATAAATTGGTTTGCCGGGTGACACTTCAAGAAACTGCGTTACGCTCCGCTCACGTTATGCGCTCACAATGAGAGCGAGTGAGAGGCACGCGTCCCTTCCACTCGGGCATGGTTAGCCCGCCTAAGAGCGAGAGAGACAGACATAAAAAGTTTATTGTATGTATATTTGTATATAAATACGTATGTATGTGTAAAGGTAAAAATAAAATTTTGTTAATATGAAATTCAGTGCGAGATTCTTTGTATAAATTAATGTTTTAAATATAATTCTTTGTATACATAAATGTTTTAAATTGTTACTATTATTTCATCCTTCTTCCTACTATACGAATGAATATTCACATTAAAATTATTTTACCACTCAAAGTCGTTGTCACGTATAACTTTCGCCCGTATACCGACTTTACAGGCAACCAATTTTTTTAAATATATCAAACTAAAAAGTAGAAAATAAATTATGCAATGTGCTTTCTGAAAATATTTCAATAATGTCGCCCCACGCTTTTTACAATAAAATTATTTTATACATTTTAGTTCGATTGCTATAAAGCGTGTTTTTTAGTTTTTAAACTATATTTTTTATGACTGAGTTTCCTGCAACACTTATAGCATTTATAACATTTTATAGTAACAATAATTGGTTTTGATTTTAGGTCCCTTACAACTAAATCTTAAAAGACATTATGCCTTATGACATTGATAGACTTGTACTCTATGGAACTTCATTGCGATACAGACAAAATAATAATTACTATAGCCCCACAGTTAGTCCACAGTGTAGTCGGAAAATCTGGACAGTTAATTTTTATTTTTTAACACACGTATTTCCATTGTACTTGACACTGGCAGAATTGTCGACATCGGCACAGTTTGCCATATAACAAGAAAAAGAAGAAAGAATAATTACTATATGTAACTTGATATTGGAGTAATAATAATACATTACACTGCGCACACGCAATGCACATTGTACTCCCGCGTGTATAAATTGCTCAATTTAGTCTGGAACAAACAACATATTAAATTATTATCGCATATCATGTATGTGGGTTGTTCGGCTACCTTCATACGCTTGCCACCGCGGGGCTGCTTGCATGCACAACTATAACATGTTCAAATTGCAAAGATTATCAAAATGATTTATGAGAGAGATCCTCACGAATCACTAAATTTTTTTTATAATTTAGAACTGTAGCAAATCTACAAATTTGAAATATCATGATCATAGAAATATAAAACGAATTCATGCTTTGTAATTTAGTAGGTACAGTTGGTTATTTAAAAGCTTAAGATATTTTATTTAAAAAAGCCTAAAATCTAAACCTTCTAGGTAGTAGAGCCACGTTGACTTTAGCACGAACGGGCCGGCTCTACCGGGTCGGTACTACCCTCGCACAGAAGATCACCGTAAAATGACAGCGTTCGTGCTGTTGTCTTTCGTTGATGAGTGCGAGACCGAAGGCCCAATGATGCCGAAGCATCGCTAGGCCGCCATGGTGTGGGTCACCATGCTGTATTGTTGCACTATCAGCATTCGCAATGAGTATAGTCACAAACACTCTTAGATTCTGCTTATGCTTTCTATCAGACAACCTTTTGTCTAATAGAGGTTCTTATCCAGCAGTTGGCTTATAGACCGATGATGATGATACCTCACTATCAAGCATTTTTATAATAATAATATTTTTTCGGACTCTAATACACAATGCAGAGCTAGTACTATGAAAAATAGGCAAGTGATATAAATACATAAATATATTTTTGTAAATACATACATACATATTATGCATTGAAATTAAGAGTCAGGTTAATGAGTAGTTTAACACAGATAAGCCATAAATTAACTATTCAAAGATTTACTAGCTAGGTAATTATTTTAGTTTTAATTTAGAACACAGGGTATACGATCCACCAGTGACTTAAAAATAAATTTAATGATACTTCTTGTATTAATGCATACTGAAAAACCGGCTAAGTGCGTGTCGGACTCGCGCACGAAGAGTTCCGTACAATTCTAAGTGAATAACAAAAATGAGCAAAAATATCATGTTTTTTGAATGGCAGTCCCCCTTAAATATTTGTTTTATTTTAATTTAATTATTTATTTTAAAGTGACTATATATTACTAAACATTCTGTGAATATTTCAAGCGTCTATGTACTTGTTGCCGTTATCAATAACGAGCAAAAAAATCAAGTTTCTTGTATGGAAGCCCACTTAATTGTTTTTTTTTTATTCTGTTTTTTAGTATTTGTTGTTATGACGGCAACAGAAATATATCATCTCTAAAAATTTCAACTGTCTAACTATCACGGTTCTTGAGATACAAGTTGGTAAGAAACGGACAGACAGACGGACAGCGAAGTCTTAGTAACAGGGTTCCATTTTTACCCATTGGGTACGGAACCCTAAAAATGGATAGTTATTTTAATTTTTATTCATATATTAGATCCCTTGTTAGTATGTCTTCATTAATAATACCTGTTGCACTTTAACATAAAAAAAACATTTTAAATCTTTCCTTAATTATATAGTGCGCGTATTGTTAATCGACCAATCTCAAATAACTCGGAAAGAAAGTTTGACATCCGTATCAATATTACTAACTTATCAACATTAGACATCTTAATTTCTTGGTTAAATAACTTGGATATGGCGCGGCAACATAACCACATAAAAAAATGTCGGAGTATGATACTGTCGCTATAAAATGTTATCAATTAACAAATTAGGCAACAATTTAGATCTCACAACTTTTTGCGATAGAAGAACTGTGTTATTATATTTAATTTCTTTACGTGACATTTTTAATAGGATTTCTATTCAAGAACTATAAAATAGTACAATGACAATTAAAATATCAACCATGACCTGTGTTTAATACTTCATATCATTGAGAAGTCATTACTTCCATTGTCATTGCTGCATTTATGAAAATGAGATAATTCAAGACGTTTCAGAGTACCGAGAGGGTGACTCCTGATGTCATTATAATAATCTTTACCAGGCCACAACGTGCACCAAGCCATCTAAAAAGCTGTAGGTGAGATAATCTTCGTTATGCTTTACTATAATGTGGAGGAGATACGCTAAACAAATGGAGGATCTATGAGACATACCTTTAAGAGTTGAGCTTGGAAACCAGGCATCTACCATACAGAATAAATCTAAAAAGTAATGTGAATATTCACACCTGCGAAAACAGTTTCGAACCCCCGAAGGAAAAAGCTCCTTGAATCAACAGATATTTTCGATGGCTAAAACCAAAGGCTTACAGAGCGTTGAGATACTTTGTTGTTTTGATTATTAGGCTTCTAACGTAAGAAGTATACCGACTGCTTCTTAACTCGATCTAGCTTCGATCATGATTGTACCCTAAACATTTAAACTGCATTCGAGTGAATGGCATTCAAAAGCTCTCGTAAATACCAGGTACATATGTACATACAAATGGAAAACGTTACGAATCCGAATCTAATTTCATTTGAATGCTCGAGCTAAAAAATCGATCACATCCGATTGTGTCGGTCTCTTCAGAGAACAGATATCAATAGTCATCGTGTACGATGACGTGTCTGACTCGGAATCGAATTAATTACTCTTACAGTTAAGGCCAAGAGGTGAACAGGTGGATTTTTTATATTTTTGTGGTTGATTCTTGCCAATGTGTCATTAATTTTGTTTTATGTACTATGCAAGTATGTATAACGTACTATAATAATAGTGAGTCATGCATCTGTTATTCAAATTTAAATAGGACTCGGTCCTCATACAACTATTTCAGTTATAAAAATATTAAATTGGTTGGCAGAAGGCGTAGATAACACAAAATTATTAATTCAAATTAAGAAATCAAAAAGAAAGGTAAATAATATGGCCAAACATTATTCGCCCTCGAACTCAAACGAGGAAAATTCTTACACAGGATGAATAGAAATAAGTTTCATCCTAATGTAAATCAAAAAGCCCCTTAATCTTCACTCACATAATAGTAAATTGAAATGTAAACAATTATCAAACTATGTTATCTAAATCAAAAATCATGAGAATAAAGCCATTTAGTAAGAGATATCGGGAATCTACGTTCGTAGCACTAGTCATTACACGTTTGATATTAGACATCAACGAGCGCCGTGATCATATCACGTATCTTGTTAAGAGTTTCAAGCATCGTATAACTTATGATTTAAAATGTGTATCAGAATATTTTTATAATTAATTTGTACATAGTTGTACATGTGTGTTATTTACGTAGGTATTTTAAGTGGTTAACTGTTAATTTCATGGTGAGTAATAATAAGAAGAATAATTGAAGAAATAAACACTTGTACACATTATATAAATTCCGTTCTGGCTGAGATAGTACTACTAATTATTATTGAGCATTTTTCCACGTTACGCTTAAGAGCGTTCATTAGTAGTTCCTACATATATACCAACCTATACCCAAGCCTGTCGTTGATCGTGGGGAAAGCAAAGACGTATTAACCACCCATTTTATAGTATGAATAAAGGCTGTTTCCAATAAAACTGGATATAGACTCTAGTCTTAGCTGAAATTTAAAAAAAACGATTTGAATTTCTCTTAGAAAGAGTATTCGTTTTTTCTTTGACAAGTATCAGTTAAAAAAAGAAAGATAATAAATTGATCCTGCATATAATGAAAGTATTGAATCAATCTTATCGAAAAAAAATGCAAAAATAGAAGGCTATCCATAGTCTTAACTTAAGATAGATGGCTGTTAGACACTTTGAGAACAAGGAAATTACAATCTCTAATTCATCATCTCATCATCAGCCTATCGCAGTCCACTGCTGGACATAGGCCTCTCCAATAGCACGGCACTTAGAAATACAATCAAATAACACGCACAATCTATAATTAAAGAAGTAAAAATAAATTAGGACTTTATTGACAGAAAAAGATAAATTAAAATACATTTGCTATTGAAATAAATGATATTTGAACATACGTATGTTCGGCACGCATTTGTGACGCTTCTGGTGTTGCAGGTGTCCATAGGCGGTGGTAATCGCTTACCATCAGGGGATACAACTGCCCGTTTGCCCCCTAAAAAGTTCCAGTCCTCTAAGAAGTTTATTTCTTTTCCGAATATAAATTTAATAATACACGCAAATAATCAACATGCCATTAAAACATGTAGATGTCATAAAAATTATTTGCGTATGGTTTACCAATAATACCGTAATTGACAGTCTGATAAGCAAGACTTAATAATCATGAAATTATCATATTACAGACTCATTCGAACATAAGGTGTGCGAAAGGATATATCTCTTGAATAATCTAGAGTATTAATTAACATTTGTTGAAATTATTAAGTGGCAGATGTTCAAGATTATTAATATGGGTACCTAAAGTATTGTACATTAGTAAAATAGACATGATACTACCTGGATAGAGTATTTTAAATGTAAACATTTGAATTAGGCTCCTACTCCTTCGTCGTACTTCACATACAGTAAAAATTAAACAATAATTGTGGGTTATATTCATCAATCATCGACAACGTTTAGTAGTCCAGTAATGGACATAGGCGTTAACTTAGGAAGGAGGGAGAGGGGGGGGCTAAACTTAAAACAAACTCTATAGTTTGTTTTAAGTTTTCCTTCTCGTTGCAGTAAGTATGGATCACTGGATGAATAGCAGTGGTGATATGTAGGTATAATATGTATGTATATACAAAAAAAGTCTATATGTATGTATATGTATAAGTTGTCTAGAGCCCATAATACAAGCTCTGCTTAGCTTGGGCCTAAGTGATGCTGTGTGTTGAATGTCCGAAAATATAATTATTATTATTACTAGACCAACACAAATCGATAACAAGCTGCAACCAGTATGAAAGCGTGTAAAATGTGGAATAAAACTAACGTGGAGTAGGTATATCTATTAGTCTAACATTACCAACTTTTGATTAACAAAACTACATGAGTTTATTTAATTAACAACCTTAATGTTTTCAATATTAGGGATTATTTCAATGAATTTTTTAATACTATTTTATTAAGTCCGGGGCGCTCTCGCCATCTGTTGAGCTACATTTAATAAAGGCGATGTCCCGCGGAGGTATTGTCCGTGGTAATTTGTAGCTTACATCACTGCCGAAAAATACCCAAATAAATAATAACGTTATTTATTTTAATGAAATATCTGCCCTCGAAGGTACTGTAGGGAGGGGGAACACCATTGTGCTCTTACCTGGAGTCCAACTGTGATGTCGTGTTATTGCTGCAATGTAAAATCTGATAATTATTTCTAAACAACTCCGTTACTTTTTTCGTGTATGAGCCTGCCAAAGTGACTCTACTCTTTCTGATAGAAAGCATAAGCTGAATCCAAGAGTGGTGGTCACCATTCTCATTGCGAATGCAGACAATGCAGCATGGCGTTCCACACCGTGGCAATTTACTGGTGCTTCTGCATCATTGGGCCTCCGGTCTCGCACTCACTAACGAAACACGACGGCACGAATACTGTCATTTTAAGTTGATACTTTTTGCGAGGATAATACCGAACCGGTTGAGCCGTCCCATTCATTCTGAAATCAGCGTGGCTCTACTACCTTTGCTCAGACACTTCCTAGCCTATGTGTTATTCTGATGTATAAGCTATATTACTGTAAAGTTTCATCCAAATCCGTTCAGTAGTTTTTGCGTGAAAGAGTAACAAACATCCATCGAAACATCCATCCATCCTTACAAACTTTCGCATTTATAATATTAGTAGGATACGAAAGTACCTATTTTGAGTTTGGTTTAAATCGAGTTTGGTTCCAAAAAGTAGACACAACAAAGCCGAAGTAAAATTTGTATTATTTTTTTTCAAATACAAGCGATAAATTTCAAGCAACTCTATTTTAATTAGTATTATATTTACAAAAAAATTTGTTGTTTAGGTATCTATCCAAAAACTTGGAAAGTAGTTATAGAAAATTAAATCAATAGATAGTAGCAGTAACTTACTTCACGAATAAAATAGGGGCACCATAATTAGGGCCATTAATGTAGTTTTATTTTATAACTAGTTGTTGCCCGCGGTTCCGCCCGCGTGTATGTTGGTTATCGCGGCAAATAGTAGTCTTTATGTTGTTCTGATGTATAAGTTTCATCCAAATCCGTTCAGTAATTTTTGTGTGAAGGAGTAACAAACATCTGTTCATACATACTTACAAACTTTCGCGTTTATTGGTTAATTTTGGTAGGATAGGATATAAAATTATTTCGTTCGACATCTAACACACAACGCCGTCTAGGCCCAAACTAGCAGAACTTGTACTACGAGTATGAGTAAACAACTGATATAAATACTTATGTACTTTTCATGTAAATACATAAAAAACTCGCAAGCTCCGCAACAAATATTTGCATATTATACAAACATTTGGTCCGACCCAGGAATCGAACCCGAGACCTCATGCTCAACAGTCGCATACGCCACCACTGCGCCATCGAGGCAGTTATAAGTATTGATAACTGCAATAGTTGGAACAACTTCGGCGCTGGTTATTAAGAAACAGTTGTGAATTAAATTAAATTCAGTCATTCATCAATTCATAATGTTCTTTTGATATTTGAAAGTACAAACTGGTAACTTTCTATTCTTATTTATACAAAATATTCATAAGGATCTAAATTGTCTTCAATAACATTAAGAAAAGGACAGTATCTTTGTTTTTTCTCGCTCTAACTCGACGGCTGTTTCCCAGATACAAATAAATTATTGTTCCTTTACTACAAATTAATAATTTAAAATTATACTTATTCCGTTTCATTGATTTTGAAACAAAATCTACAGAAAAGTACCAGCAACGCATACCATCATAAGATTAAATGATTCAACCAAAAGATTTTAGTCGATGTAAGATATAAATATAGGTGCCTATCGAATCGAATAAATGTAAAAAGTGTGGTTGTGATCTTTACTACTACTACTTCTGTAATCAAATCATACGATAGGTACCTACTTATGTAAAATACGTAACTAAGCTTATATCTAAGCAACGTATGTACCTAATAAAATACCATCAAGTCTCATAAGAATTGGAAATCCAATGCTAATAAGAACAATCTTGTTCCAGCTTCAGAACATTGATTTAATTTCAACCAAGTGTATAATCGAAGATCATGCGTACAAAAAAGGTTTTGTTTTCGATCGTCACAACAAAGTATTGCAAAAAGTGAATTGCGTGAGAAAAGTTAGTCGATAAAAATATATTAAATTAATCAAAGGCGTTCGTGCCGTGGATGAAAATAAATATTAGTAGGAATAAAAGTGGGGGAGGCGCGGCAAGTTGCGCAAACGCAACCGCCAATGGCACGCGCGCCGGCCGGTCCGCCCCGCCACTTAAACGTCCGCGCCTACACTCCACGCGACTTGCTACAAAATAATATGTACTTAATTAACAATTACGGTATCAGACGTAGGTCTCGGCCATATATATTAATTTCATATTAATTAAGTTAATTTTTTAGCACGCACACTCCGTTCTGGTACATTTAGGTTGCTAATTAATGTGCCTGGGAATAAAATTATTTTGTAAAAAAATAAGTGTCTTTTGTGTTTTAAGTTTCTAATCCAAAAAAAAAGTTGGCCAACCTCTTCATCGCGATTAGATTTTTTATAAATATTCATAAAGTAAATTTAGCATTTCTATTAACAATAAAAAAACAAGGTTTACTTATGGCACCCCTTAGTCAACTTTATTATTAAGTATGTTTTAAATACCCTAACAGACGAAAAATAATGTAAAGGCCACAAACCTTAATATAGAATTTACATTTAGAATCATAGTGTACTATAAATATCTCATGAAAGTCTTCTATTCCCTACTATTTTTCAGATTGCGAAAATTATAATCATAAACATCTAAAGATTACATACATTTTTGTTTTTGAAGTGGCCAAGTCTTTCTTTATAGCTAGAATAAAATACTTCGAAAAACAGAACTAAGTGCTTGGTCCGCACGACACGGCGACGCTGCGTGACGCGTATTAAATTAAAAGCGACGACATGTGTTTTCCTTCCCACAGGAAAATACATTAGCCCAAACATTTCCCGGCTTACACCATCCCTCTCGCACACGCAGTACTTAAAATAACGCTGACAAAGACCACTGATACAGCGCCCTCGAAAGCTAACAACAAGCTTTCAACGTAAATCTGATAAAGCGAACGCATTACGACACAAACACAAAGAAATTTTCTTCGTTATACCATCGTTATGAAATCACCGAAAATTGTATCTCTCTTTCGAACGTGATTAAAAAACATCAGTTAGAGTGAGACAGCATTATGTGGCCGGTTTTGACTGCAAAACTGGCTCTATTGGGTGAAAAAATGTTCGTCGACCCGCCCTTCTCTCCGCGTGCAGGGCTGCGTTCGCGCCTCGGGACCCGGTTTCGACGAAATATTTTCTAAGAAGCAGTATGTCGGCTGTGTAGAGGGGCGTCGACGCGGGAGCCCACAGTCATGCTGAGAGTCTCAGCGGAGTCAGAGGACACACGTCGCGAAGCCTTTCATCGTTTCGAGAAAAAATCGTTGCGTGACAATTTGTCCAAAAAACATATGGTACCAAGTAAACGGCCTGTTATCGCAGAACGTGGCTGTGAGACCTGTACGAGATCATTATAACGATGCGCCAACAACTGTGATAATAATTACTGTAGTTACATGAGGATATTGAAATTTATTTTAGATACATGCCTATAATGTTCAGTGAAGTGTTTTGATATTTACTTGTGTTAAAATATTATAAAACTAAGAAGTGATTATCTCATATGACTGCATAGATGTACTGAACCCTGGATTTCAACACTTTAACAGGTAATGTTGGATCCTTTTTAAATTACCTAATTATCATCTAAAACAAAATAAAATTGACAAAGGTAATAACATCCACTCGATAACTTTACGGATATGTTTACAATTTTCGTTAATGAGTAATAACACTGACACATTCTTATAAAACAACAGATTTTATTATAGGAATCTAATGATTCATTATAGAAATTTGAAGATTAGTGTGTTTGTAAAGTATTGCTACAATATTTTAAAGTTTTTGAACATTTACATACCTATTGCTCTAATGTAGAACTTAGATAAAATAATTTAACGCCGCTACCTAGTTAACCTAATTAGATTTTACTGTTGCAAACAGTTCAAATCATTTTTTTTTTCTTCACAATTAGTAATATATAGGTTTTGTAGGTATATTTACTAGATAGGTACCTATATTAGAATGTGTTTCAGTAGATAATCGCATAATTTTCATAGTTAGGATTTTTATTACTAAACATAATTTGGTTAACTATTTAAAACTATAAGTTGAAGATGTTTTATATAATATATAGAAACAAATAGTGATTTGAGTTTTAAACAGGCTTAGGTATAGGATGTATATTTAACTACTTTAAAGTGAGGTAAAATAGTTTTTTATAAAAACAATTAATAGACTAATACAAAATAAAAAAATAGAAAGAGCCATACAGAGTACCTTCTCCTTTTTGATAGTAAATTAAACAATTTAGGTCGTGCAAATATATATTTGAGTTGTTCTAACATATACTAATATTATAAAATACATTAGAGAAAGTTCTCACTAGAAATCGTGTCACAAGTGACTCGTGAAACGCACATGTTCAGGTCAGTGTTATGAATATAGATAACACATTATATACATAATTTGCTTTACATATATAATGCCCAACAAATTTATCCTCTTCTATCCTCTACAAAATGGTCCTCTACTAACCCGGAGGGCATGCGTTCGATTCCCAAACAGGATAAATAATTTTGTGTACCTAATGAGCAAAATTATTTGTTCTGTGTTTGAGTATAGTATATGGATCTATAACATATGGGTATGTATTTGAAAATATTTAAGTATGTTTATCAAGATCCTAATGACAGTAGCGCAGGCTCTGCCTGGAGATTAAGCTGCCGTGTGTGAGATGTGCGTATTACAATTTAGAAGCTATTAGTTACCAAAAAGTTTTAGTATTTTTGCTTATTCTACTCGCGATAAGCATTCACACGTTAACAATTAAAATTGTAAAACGTAAATTGTTGATAAGGTTGCTTGCGTGGACTAGCCACAGCTTGTAAGTGCCTAAGAATACATTTTTTTACAAAACATTATACTTATCGAACAAAGCACCGGTCAGGAATTTTCTATGTGGGTAAACAGCTGATTATAATTCGATATGAATAAGACGGGCCTAAATTATGTTAATTTCTATTATATAAAGCTATTCATGTACATATCTAAATAGTATTATATTTGATAAGTTAAAAATTAATAGAGCAAGAAAATGGCAGGGGCCGTAGACAGGTTTTCATTATTTTGGTGATTAACTCATAGTTAGATTTTATATGTATTTTTACAAGAAAGGCAACAAATTATATGGTGTTTTTATTTTACATTTATTGCCAACTTCACTTTCACCGTTAAATCTAAGTGTAATTTCTAAAGTTCTTCTATTTTTGATAATCCAAAGTGATCTAATTTTAAAATCTAATTGATCAAGGTGTTTATCTCTTAAATTAATATAATAAATATCTCTACTTATGACAAGAAATAAAGATTATTTTAAAATAAGTAACTCCCCTATACACATAACATACATACATATCATACTATTATGTACCTATCTATATTTTATTTGGCATCATTGTCGTTTGAATTTGGCTCTGCAGATGTTGTCAAATAATTTAGGCGTGCCTCCACAATAGTATTATCTATTTCGGTTCTTTTCTTGCTCTCCATTTCAATCATGTTAAACTGTATGTAAAACATGAAATCAACAAACTGTGTCTTAACTTTATAATCAATATTTTACAAACAAAACATAATACTCGACGGAGCGACTCATAATTAAGCTATTGTTATTCGCTTGATACTACATAGTAGGTTTAGTATCTAGAGCTTCCCCTAGTCAGTGTTTTACCTGAGTGAGGTGCTGAACACCTCAAACATAATGCAGAGAGTGGCTAAAATAATATCCTGTCTAAGAAAACCTTGCAGGGTTCTTTTATGTAAAGATTATAGTTAGTATTCAATGAAGGTGGAAACTTTATAGAATATCAGTTGTACCACCGTAGGTCACATTTCGCCTTAGCACATTTTCAATAAGTCTGTATATCCTGACAAAATTCGAGATTTGCTGGAGCAGAACACTTTGAGTTCTTGAAGCGTAGATACTTAAAAAAACTTAACATTTTTAAATATAAGTACAGAGAGAGACTGCATTGAGTGTTTGGTAAATTTTGTAGGTAGGTATACTGCAATAATTTTCTAATATTATTATAAAATTGTAATTGGTAAAACGATATTGCAAAAATATTGATTCTATACTTGTTTGGGAACTCTAACTTTAGTTTTTTTATATATTATTTAAGTAATGTGTACACACATGTGTACACATCTATTTAGTATATTTAAAGTATATGGTACATAGATAGTAATGGTAGTGTTATATATCATGGCGGTTAGATCTTACTGTATGAATGTAGTAGGGATCTATGTACTTCATATGTCAGTTGATCACTCAATAGCGTAATGAAGAATAATCTTGTTGTTTAACTGAGAGGTTCTTCCTTACTGAAGTCAACGGAGCTAGACATTTTATTCATAGAATTGTCTAAAACACCACCAAAAGCTCTAAACAGGCACATACACAGTCAATTCGTTCATGTAATATGTACAAAATTTTGCACTACAAACTTTTGAAGTATTTAATTGCACACTCTGTAAATCGGGTAAAAATAATACTTTATTAATTTATTTCAAAACTTTATGTACTATTTGTACATCGGCGGACTTAACGCCTAGGGCATTCTCTTCTAGTTAACAAAAAAACAGGTGGTGCATATGTTTTCTAAGATAAATACAAATGGAGATTAACATATACATAAATACTAGGTATATTTGTTTATACACTATGAAACCCTGTAAGGTAAGGTATGCTATGGGTTCGAATTAACTTTACTTGTATGAAAACTGTGTTAGATTTATTTCATAATCTTTATTGGACATCAATTATTGTTTAGATAAATGACTATTTATTTGCAAAGCATTGTTATAGTAAACATATAATGCATTATTAAAGTGAAGGTCTTGACATACTTAGCAATCTATTCCAGATAAACTGTGAATGGGTCAAAGGGAATAATGGGAAAAGAATCTAGTTACGTACTGTTTCAAAATATCACGTTCCTCTCTACCACGGACATACTCTATCTTAAATATCTTCGAATTACGGTAGTTAACGTTTACTATACGGATTCCCCCTTTTAATTTACCTTTGTTTTTAACATTTGTTATTAAAATAGTCGAAGAAAAAAATATTTTTAAAACAATGGGGTAAAAAATAAAAACAACCTGGATACTTCCAGTCTAATTATAGCTATGTCTAGGTAGTAAAGATACTTTTTATTGAAATAGATTCCCTTTTCATGTGACATTAATGAAAAACAAAATGTATAAATACGAATAGTAATTGTTTTTCAGAATTCTTAGTTATGTTTGTAAATTAATTAAAGTAAATTATTCGTATTACCATATTTGACCAATGAACGATTACAAAACAAACAGGTATCATCTACATAACACAGTGACAGTTATGGAAACAGGAATTTGTTTATTTAAATTAAGCCGGGCTCGCGATGCAACTGTATTTACCATTTATTGTGAATGTCAAGTAACAATGTCATATGTACAATAATGTAACGAGTAAATGCTGCAAACACTACACCGTATAGAGCAAAGACTTAATAACTACAAAGATAGGTATTGATACGAGTCGAATGCGAGCACTTTTAAATTGTTTATCAAAATTCTTAGCTCTTTTAGAACCAATAACACTAACATTATGGAATAACAGTAGGCAAACAAATCCAATAAAGTTATGTAATAAAATTATAGCGACTTAATTGTTGATGGTTTAGAAAACGCTGGAGAACACACAATAATAATAAATAATAATAAATATTTCGGACATCTAGCGCACAACGCCATCTAGTCCCAAACTAAGCAGAGCTTGTATTATGGGTACTAGACAACTGATATTAATACTTATATACTTTTTTTTTGTAAATACATACATAATAAAGATAGAAAACACCCAAACTCCGAAACAAATATTTGCAGATCATACAAACATTTGATCCGACCCGGGAATCGAACCTGAGACCTCAAGAACAGCAGTCGCGTACGCTACCACTGCGCCACCGAGGCAGTCAACGATTAACACGACCTTTTCATTACTGGATTGCTATTACTAAACTCAGTTTTGAGCGTTTTGTTTTAAGTTTAACATTTTCTTTAAATTTAATTTGCAATTATAAATAATTGGTTAAGTAAAAGACTATGTCTGAAAATGTGTCTGAAGAAATTTCTTTGCCTCTTGTTTTCCATAGATTCAATTTATTGACACAGTTTTAAGTGTTAGCTTATTTGAACTGATCCTTAATTGACTTGACTTGAACTTGATTTCAAACATTATATATATATATATATATATATTTATAATTTAGTTATTATATAATTATTATGGTTTGAAATAACATGATTTTCTTTTAATTCAATTGTTTAAAGAAACGCTTCCACTAATAAGGGTGAACATGAAGGAATAACCTATTACAAATAAAATTCATTCTTTATTCCTGATTTTTTATTATTTATTATCTGATACCCGCGGTACGACAAAAACCGCGGGTAACACCGCTGGTCTAAGCTACTCTAAAAAACTAGCCTTAGTTACTCTTTAGATCATCAGCTATCTGCCAATGAAAGTCCAGTCGAAATCGGACTAGCCTTTCCAGAGATTACCCGCAACAAACAGACAGACAAACAGACAGACCGACAGACAGACAAATAATAAAAAAAAAATTGTACATGTACCGTGTATACATAGGTACATATGCATTTATTAAAAAGCGGTTATTTTAATATTACAAACAGACACTTCAATTTTAGTTATTTGTATAGAGTACTAGCCGACCCACGCAACGTCGTTTGCGCCTTATATTGCCCGTAGCGTGAAAATTTCCCCCGTTTTTGAAACATTTTTCATTGTTGCTCCACTCCTATAAGTAGTAGCGTGATGGTATATACCCTATAGCCTTCCTCGATAAATGGACTATCCAACACCGAAATAATTTTTCAAATCGGACCAGCGGTTCCTGAGATTAGCGTGTTCAAACAAACAAACAAACAAACTCTTTAGCTTTATATATTAGTAAAGATAGAAGAAAATGTTGGATGTTACATCAATTATTATTTAGATAGATAACTCTTTATTTGCACAACATTGTGAACATATCATGCATTATTATAGTGAAGGTATTGTCACACATAGCAATCTATTCCAGATAAACTGTGAATGTATAGATATATAGATAAGTCGCCTATATTGAATTCGTTATTTACTTCTTATCTATACCTACATATTATATGGCTTTTCATGAAATGTATGTGAAAGTATACACGGCACTTACAACATTTTTCTTTTAAATTTTTATATAGGTATCTGTCTCTTTTATTGTTCTGGGTAATCTCTGAAACGGCTGAACCATTTGGATGGGATTTTCACTTTCAGAGATCTGATGTGAAAAAAAGGGCCCTATACTTTAATCCTTTAAGATAGAATTTCTTGAACCTTGAAATAGCTGGCTCCTAAATCATATGAACACACACACAAGTCGTTAGACTTGTCATAGATAGTTTGGGTACTATATTTTCCTTCCTAGTTGATCAATCAATCCTTCCTTTGGCCGACTGTCACAAGTATTTATTTACGACTAGCTGAACCCCGCGGTTATTGTTGTACCACGGGTAACGCTGCGGGACAAAGCTAGTCTAAAACAAAAGAAGAATCATCAAAATCGGTTCATAAACAACGAAGTTTCCGCGAACACACATAACAAAAAAAAATATACTGTCGAATTGTGAAACCTCCTCCTTTTTTTGAAGACGGTTAAAAAGTAGCCTAAGTTACTCCCTGCTTCATCAGCTACCTGCCAGTGAAACTCCCGTCCAAATCGGTCCGCCGTTCCAGAGATTACCCCGAACAAACAGACAGACAGACAAAAATGTTTAAAAGTACGTTTTTGGTATATTTACCTTGTAGACATACATATGCATTTAGTAAAAAGCGATTATTTTAATACTAAAACAGACACTTCAATTTTATTATATTTACCTTATTATTTTATATTTACCTATTGGTATAGATGTACAGATATATTTGTGTAAACAGGTCTAATAAATAAAAAAGATTTTAGCATTTTCTAGTATTTTTTTTTTTACAACAAGAGATAAAACAAAATAAAACATTATCCTGAATAACCACTTTAAAAAGAGTCTTTAACTAATCGGAGAAGCTTTAATAACATATAATTTGGTTTACACAGCCATGCACAATTAGCAAACAGATTTATCTTCCGTCACTATCAACTTATTACTATTACTACTATTTATTACTTACCTATTTGTTTAACTGGCTAGGTGGCGTAATGGTAGCGTATACAACTGCTGTGCCTGAGGTTTCGGGTTCGATCCCCGGGTCGGATCAAATGTTTGTATGATCTGCAAATATTTGTTTCGGAATTTGTGTGTTTTCTATGTATAGTACCTATGTATGTATTTACAAAAAAAGTGTGTATAATATGTATTTATATCAGTTGAACACAATAGATAACAAACGTTTATAATCTTAAAATACTCATATTCTATAAGTTAAGCCGCTATTTCAAAAAGTGTCGTAATTATCCCACATTTACCCAATACGTATGTATTTAAAAAAAAAGTCTATTTATTATGTATTTATATCAGTTTTCTAGTACCCATAACACAAGTTCTGTTAAGCTTGGGACTAGATGGCGTTGTGTTTTAGATGCCCGAAATATTAATTGTTTTATTAGGTGGCCGATAGTTACTTTTCCGTGACTTCTGAAAAATTAATCTATTAGTGCTCATGAACCAACACAGTATTTTGTTAATGATTAGTATGGTAATCATGAAAAGCCTTAATTTTCTATTAATAAAGGTCTGAAAATTCCGTCTGAATTTGTTACAGTAAACGGTGGCGCATTGCCAGTCCTATACCTGCGCCCTGAGTGATGCAGGGAGACAACCTATATATTTATAACCACTACTGTTTAACTGTTTTATGAGCGTAGACGAAGGAAACGGGAGAATTTATTGATACGTGTGCATATATGTATGTGTATGTAAAATATTTATTAGCTTTTACTAATAAAAACTATTGAAAGGAAATTAATTGGCCTGGAACAACGAAATATGACTCAATTAAATAAGGGAGTTATCATAAGCATTCGGTATCACACTCAAAGTCATAGTGTTCTAATCAGTCCAAAGTAACTTTTGAAAATGATAATTCATTCCAGATAAAATGAACCTCTAGGCACCAATATAATGACACACAAACACACAAAAATTTAATATGATTGGCATAAGAATCGCATTTAAAATAATCTAGCTGACCCCCGCAACTTCGTCAGTGTCTTTTTTTTCAATTATGCTTGGCTCCTTATATGGTCACTTAGGTCTAAGCGTGATATTAACATTCCTAATAAGGCACTCCACAAAAACACATTTTAAAAAAATGTGAAAATCGGTTAAATTGCTTCGGAGATCATCGCGAGTAAAAAAATATCAAAACATATATGACTAGAATTGTCGATTTCTAAGTCATTTAATTTGTTTTTAGCCTCAACGAAAGAATTAAAATGGGATAAACCAATAGCCATTGAGCCTAATGAGATTATGACTAATTCCATAAAACTTTGGAAAATGTTCCTGAGACAGCTGCAAATTGTTCCTAACATGTATTTGCCGCTACAAAACTGCAGTTTGGCATTTCACACTAACGGATTAAGATGCAAAATGCTTTAACAGATGACGTTGATGCAAGATGGCTTATTTTTGTAATCCTATTGCTCCATGGCCGTCTGTTGAGATCTGTCAACCCGTTGCTTTGTGGTGATGCGACCACGCGGCAGGGAGTCGCGCAGATAATGTACAGATTAGATGGAGATCTGAAAGGTACCACATTGTTTAACAAACTCAGGTAGATTTTTGGCTGCGTCGAGTGTGTTAAACAATACATAAACAACATTATTTTCAAATAATGCGATTATGTAGACGCCAACAAAAAATATACAGTTGTCTTGATTGACAGTTCAACTTGTTACTAATGTTAGGAGTGATGTGAGGGATAGTCAATATTCAATTTGCTCAACCAATAGTAACGGTTCTTTACATTTTAAATTCGATTATCTATTATGTAAATCAATATTTTAAAAATGAATCGCCAAAATGTATGTACGCGCATAACTTCCGATCTTCTGCAACAAATTAAGTAATTTTGTTTTAAATGTGTTCGTTATTGTTAGGACAACGTTTGCAAAGAAGAAAAATTAAAAGATAACGGGAAAAGTATTTTTTTGTCTACGATAGGTAGCTGAGCAGGTGGCACGAAGTTCGCCAGGTCAGATAGAAATCTATAGAATATAATAGGTATACTCGTAATAATAATATTCTCACACTGACTGATCCCAAACTAGGCTAAGCCTATACTATGCTAACCAGACTACTGATAAACATACTCATATATTTCTAAATAAATAAATAATAAATAAATATTTCGGACATCTATCACACAACGACATCTAGTCCCAAGCTAAGCAGAACTTGTGTTATGGGTACTAGACAACTGATACAAATACATATATACTTTTTTTTTGTAAATACATACATATTATACATAGAAACTCCGAAACAAATATTTGTAGATCATACAAACATTTGGTCCGACCCGGGAATCGAACCCGAGACCTCACGATCAGCAGTCGCACACGCCACAGTTTAATATAAAGATATTATAAATAAATTACACTTAGACACAGAATAAATGATTTTGTTTATCATATAAAGATTTGTGCTGAGTGGGAATCGGACCATGGTGTTTTAGATACGAGTTTAGTCGAAATCTAACTGATTTATGAAATTAGGATTGATTATGCATTTAAATTCTGCCCCTAAATTTTTTTGGTACTGTAATGATTGTTACACTTTCTTTCAATGACAGTAGTGACAGTTACAAAGATGTACGTTTTCTGTCTTATTTACTACACTTTTTTTGGATTTAAATGTACTATCGACAAATTTGGCAAAGGGGGTCATGATTCAAATTTGTCGATAGTACTAAGACTTATAAAAAATGAACATATGTTATTAAGTGGTCTTAGAATCTATACATAATATGGGCATAGCGAGTAGGAATAGTATGTTTTGTAAAATTAAACGTCGTAAAGTGTTTTTATAACTTTTAAGTTTGGTATATAACGTGTTATAAAAATATGATCCTCGTACGTATCAATATTTCAATACCCAATAGGTATGTATAATAGGTATATATAGATATTATAATTTATAAAAAAATATTCACATCATAAGGACTATATTGGTCCTAGGTCTATATGGAGCTGGTTGTAATAGGTATCTCAAAAACAATTAATAAGGCATGTGGAGTTGGCAATAAAAATGTTCGTCGTTGCACGCTGTCTACGATGAAACAGGTTTTATCATTCATAAAACTATTTTAATAAATTATCGATGCTAAACCTTGGTCATAAAAGAGATTGGAGCCAGTCTAACAAATAAACTAAAATTAAATATACACGAATACAATCGAAATTTTTGTCTCAGGCGTATAAAAGTGTCCTATAAATTTACCCACAGTTTAATTTAATGTCCAAAAGTACCTGCTTCACAATTTTTTTATTATAAATAAATGTGCGTCGCCGGTTACGGGTGAACGAGTGTATGTTATTATTTTGAGATATGGTTTTGAATTTGGCTCGGAAGGTTATGATATTTTGAGGCTTTTTCCTTTTGTGATTCGATTCAGTCAATTCGAAATTTTAAATGTACAAGTAGCTGTATTATTAATAAAATATTTATCGTCTTTGACAGGAAACAGAACCACAAACATCATTAAACTACAGAGGCATCGACTCGCCGCAAGCTGAAGAACTTATAACCACCGTCGCCTTTACAGCATCGGTGAGCGTCGGTAACGGCGCCGGTTTGCAGCAACGTCACCAGCGGGGAGAACCCGCCGTGTGGATGGTGGCGGGCGAATGGGGCTATGCGCCGGCGTCGGCCACCCCCGCCATGAATGCGTTTCTAGAAACCAACCATGCGCACCTCGCTTCCTATGGGCTGAAGATGTCACCTCAACCGGCGTGCGGTGTAGGCGCCCAGCATCGTGCTGCTGCGCCACACCCGCCACCGCCTCATCATCCTTCACACTATCAGCCATATCCACTGCACTCTTACCAGCCGGGATACCTCAGAGAGTACAGCGGTTGCGGAGAGCTCTTTCCACAACAGCCATTAGAACAAGGCTGGGAGTGGAGGGGCGATGTGCACTATCAGGGCAGTGCGCCACCTCTTGTCCCGCATGCGCACGCTCATGCGCCGCATGCCTTTCTGCGTTATGTGCGGGCACCACCACGGCGAGATATGCGCTGTCAGTGGCTAGACCCTGAGCAGCCACCACCGAGGAAATTGTGCAACAAACTTTTCTCCAGCATGCATGAAATTGTGACGCATCTGACAGTGGAACATGTTGGCGGGCCTGAGTGTACAACACACGCGTGTTTTTGGCAAGGTTGCTCGAGAAACGGGCGGCCATTTAAAGCGAAATATAAGTTGGTTAATCACATTCGAGTACATACTGGAGAAAAACCTTTTCCTTGTCCCTTCCCTGGATGCGGTAAAGTCTTCGCAAGATCCGAAAACCTAAAAATACACAAAAGAACACATACGGGTAAGTTAATTTTAAACTTTCAATGCTAACATATTACCAGGAGAAAATAAATTGATACTGTCACAATTTAACATCCATATAATATTTTATAGGCAGGACATGTATTAAGATTCATTTGGATGAAATTAATTCGTCACATATTGAAATTAAATGTCTCACGTCCGGTATTCGTGTAGTAAGATGTCAAAGCCATTGAAACGGACGAGCGTAGATCTGGCAAAACATTTCGATTCTCATTAATTCATAATGAATCGCCTCCCGCAGTTGCTGCCTGCGGCTGACTGATGCCCACTGTTACGATATATCCGAACACGCCTCGACAGTAACCGAACGGACATAATAACAACAGACACACAACAAACTATGAAAGAATATTATTGTAACGCGATATCGAGCACAAACAACGGAGCTAACGGGCGTTCTCAAAATGTTAACGTCGACTTGTGAAGTCTATTTCTCAGTAAGCAAGGACAAAAAGCCTTTTAACCCAGAACTCCATTTTTCAATTCATTACAAAAGTCGAAAGATTCGTCTGAACTACGAATGTTAGATAGAAAAAATAGATCGTAAATTAAAACGTCCAGTTGGTCGGGCTCGGTCCTCGCGTCTTGTCTCTGTCACACACTGGACCATTGTTATTGGTAAAGTATTGGTACTTAACTTTAAATATCGATGAGGAACACGCCAGGAATTTGTATAACAGACGTCGGGGAGCGTAGCCAGCTGGTTTTATATTTTTTTTCTTCAAAGATCACTATTTAGTGTTGCATCCAGATTTTTGTCCTGTGCCACTGTCTGCTATTATCTAATAGGGGCTTTGAATAGGCAAAACATTTTTTGTGGGGAACTTTGAAGAATTGTTTTATGGGTGGCTATAAATTACACCAGAGGTTGTGTTAAAGTATAGTTAGATGGGACCAGATCATTATGGGTTTAATTAGTCAGTGCAAAAATAGCGGCCATGTAGACTATGGTCATGAGATCATAAAATAGGTTGATCGTATATTTATGACTCGACAGCCCACCCAAATGTTAACGACCATTTATCTAATTTAAAAATAGATCCAGCTCATATTGGACTATGTGGATTGCTCAGTGGTAGCAAATACGACTGCTTTACCTGAAGTTTTAGGTTCGATTCCCGATTCGAATCAAATATTTGTATGATCTAAAATATTGGTTTAGTAGTTTAGTTTGTGTATTTTCTATGTATATATTTTCAAAGACGTGTTTACAAGAAATAGAGTACATTGAGATGATATATAATTAGGTTGATAGCGTGATATAAGGTCAATGGTATTGGTATCCTGCACTTCTTTTTGGCGATATAAGCATGTTCAAAAGGCGCGTTTTGCTGAGCATAACAATGTTCTGGTAATAATCTTTATGTATAGTAGCGTAGCTGTATACATAAAGACGTTCACTAAAAATGGTTTGAATATTAGTATGTATAGTGTTAGAGTCAGCTATGTAGTGATAAGGAAAAATTGATAAGAGCATGCTTCAATGGTTTGCCTATATAGAGAGAATGGATAATAGAAGACACATGAAAGGATTTATAGAATGAATGTAGGTATGTGGAAGTGTCAGAACAGATTGTCCACGATACAGTAAAACATTTACCTTGAAGCAAAACTTAAAACAAAAGTGGACATTGTGTACAAAAGCATACACAGAATATGTAGGTGATACGGCAGAGAACCAAGATCATCGACACCCACCCACCCGATAGCCTACTGGATTAGCAAGCTGAAGTGGCAGTGAACTGGCCATGTTAGCCGCAGAACTGATTACCGTTGGGATAAAAGGGTTCTTGAGTGGAGACCGCGTCTCGGCAAACGTGCGGGACATCCACAGGCCAGGTGGAGTTTTGATCTGCGCAAGGCAACTGGCAGGAGCTGGATGCGAGAATCCCAGAATCGAACTAAGTGGCGTGCAATTGGAGAGGCCTATGTCCAGCAGTTGACTGCGATAGGCTGATGATGATGATGATGATATGTATATAACTTTTTATATTTCAGCTACTAAATTTACGAAAAATATACTTAACTAAATAATATTTAGAACACTGTTCATAAGAATATCAGTCATGAGGCACTATAGTAGTGCGTTTTATAGCCGTACTGGCGAGACGCAGATTTGATTACCGTATAGTAAAAATATGAAAACAGAATACATGTTTATATTGGATGTAAATTATTCATAATTATACCTTCGGTTACTGAAAAAGTATGAAATTCCTAGAAGAATCAATGGTTAACATTTTCTCGTCAGTTCAACAAAAAACAAAGTGGTGTTTGATGGGAGGTTTCAAACATCAATCACTTGTAACAAAAGTGAATAAGTACAATGCTGTCCTATCACCAAAATTTATTAGACAAAAAGTTTTCCATTACAAAAACATTTTTGGGTAGAAAAGACACATCACTCGGAGATTTTGCTCTTTCAGCTTTATCGCACAATTAGCATAAATACACATAACATGTTTTTAATGAATCGCAGAATCATCAAGGTTTTCCATGAAGTGACAGTTTTTTTACTATAATCAACATCAATATATCGTAGTCAATAGTAGTAGGTACTAATAGAACAGTAAACAACAATTCTTACTAAAACCGTATGTGATTTGACACTGAATAAATAATACTTGGTAGGTACTATTTCGGATATCCTATGAAGTAAACTGATTAAAATAAATACGTCTGTTTACAATGTAGTTAAGAGCAAATTAGGCGGTAGGGCGTTATATTTATACTTGTATTCATTTATATGAGCCTCTGTTTCAATCGCAATCCACTCATCTCTTTTAAAGATTACTTTTTAGGTTTGAAACTTACCTACCTCTTGATGTCCTTTGGAAATAGTTTTAAGTCAGTCGTGATTTTCAGTAATGGTTCATCAACGTCTCAAATCATAGCACTATGTGTATAAATCATTATATTATTTCGGTAAAAACATGTAACTAGTAACACAATTCCACGTGGCAAATGAAACTAATTCAGCCACAAATAAAATTCAATATTAAAAAGTTTGTAATTGTAATCATTGATCTGACAGAGAAACCGATAGTAGATACTTTAGTCTCCGGGTAAAACTATACTGTCTTAATCAGAAGCGTGGTTATAGAAATATTTCGTTAACGATCACTAAAAACAATCACAAAGGTTACTCGATACCGAGAAAGTAAACACTGGTAGTTAAAAATGAAGATTTGTCACACTATAAAAAGTATTTGATTTTATAGTTGCCTCTGTTGCGCTAGCTTACCCACTTGATTTCTTATTTATGGCTGATACCCATTGAGTATTCGCGTTCAGATCAACGCTATTAATTTGACGGCAAAATCATCTTGATTGCTAATAGTTTTTGCAAACATATATTTCATGATTTTACCTTACTTATGATTATAAAGGTTCTAAGGTTAAAAAAAATGAAAATAAATAACATTAAAAGTCGATGAACACCATACTTATCTATACATAAATTTGAATGTAAGTTTGTTACGCTTTCACGCAAAAACTACTTAACTGATCATCATAAAACTTTGAACACATATTCATGGAGGTATTAAAAGTAACATAGGATACTTTTTATGAAACGTGAGCGAATTAAGGTAGAAACTAGTACACATATATACTATCTACTTATTAATATTCTATTCAGGATATATATGTCTAAGAAAACCTAAAGATATAACCGAAAAAATCTTTCTGTTCTTTTATTATTTCTCCCATACCTTTTCTTTAATTAACATTCGGTATATAGTAACAATAGCCTCCTTTCTACAGACACTGCCTGCTTTAATGTCTTTAAAAGTCCACAGTGGACTTTTAAAGGCAGTTGTCGATCTTGCCAATGAGAAAAATCATTTGCCCTCTTATTGTCACTCACGTTGACACACAGCTAGTTACTAGTACAAGCTAGACTACAAAATTATTCTCTATCCGATTACATTGAAAACATTTCAAGCATGAAGCGGCAATATCCGTACTTGAAAGTATTAAGTTAAAGACAATAAAGTCTGAACATATTTAGTCTATACAGATACTTATAATGTGTAACAATGATGGCCACTTAAATATAATCACGTTACATCTATAGATAATTAATTATATAATTATAAATGTATTACTTTCAACTGCATCTTGGGCAGCTGTCTTAAATCGCCGTATAGCATCATTAGCAGCTATTAATTAATTATTAACTTTAAATGATGATGTATTTTATGGTCCATTTTGTCGAAGTCGGTACATGATGTTCTCTGTCTAATAAAAATAAAAACAAATATAAGAATCATGATTGAGATGATGATGATGATTAAAAAAAAAAGAAAAAATATTCTATCATTTCTCTTAAATGACTATACATACCTACTAATATTTTCAGATACCCATGTATATATAAATCTCATTTCATAAATTATATAATAGACCAAACATAACTATGGACGCACGCTCTAAAAACATGTAGCAATGTAGCTCTTTAGACTTTTATACAGAATTTTATGAATGACTTCCCTGTCTTTCTTTGACATCCTTTTTCTCGAACATTCACTCCCATTCCCAACCTCAGGTTTGGATTCATCCAGTCTAATAATCCTCAGTTCTGACTAACGATGATCTTACCCACGGTCTTATTTGACCACAGTTCTTTACAAGCGTGAGTTTGCGTTTTTTAAGAATTATATACATATATTCATTCCAAAGAATATTTCAATTTCTGTGCTGAACAAGTTGTTCACAGATTTCTACGCTGATCATTTAAATACTTTTAGATTTACATGTTTTAATAAAAAGCTGAATAGGTATTTTACTGATTTAAAATCTACAACTGAACTGATATTTTAAATCTGCATACTTTGAAGTGAGTGAAGTTGCGGGTCAAAAGTAAGTAGATAATTAACCAAAAGTAAATCATTTACTTAGCAACTTACATTTGCTAATTTGAAAGTGACATGATGTAGCAAGAAACAAAAGTGCGTTATCCCATTTACCAATAATCTCAAAGTGTAATAATTTTAACAAAAATAAAACCGACTTCAAGGTTTGACTAGTTATCATGGTACCACCGTTGGGATATCTCCTTTCCATTAAAAAAAGAATCATCAAAATCGGTTCATAAATGACAAAGATACCCGCGAACACACATTAAAAAAATATATATATACGGTCGAATTGAGAAACCTCCTCCTTTTTTTGAAGTCGGTTAAAAAAAACATGTAGTAGATGTTAATAAAAAAAGCAGAAGTGTATTAAACATAAGTAAGTAATCATGAAGAAAGCTACTGAAAGAGATACTGCTTTTTCGGCCGGGATAGCAAACGTCCAAAAATTCAAACTTTGCAATTCGAACTGGCTGTCGCAAGGCAATCAGAGCTCTCCAACCAGTATTTACTGCTAGTAATAAATAAACAATCTATCTTCACGCCTTCAACACTTAAGTATTTATTTACTTATACGGTCTCTTTTCGTGATGATGCGTAAATAATCGCCCATATTTGGAGGTAAAATATAGATTTTAACAAGATGAAAGTTCTCATGCCGAGTGCTCAAATACCCCCGGGCACTTAGCACTCGTCGCGTCAAACCGCCGGCGGCACCCCGACCAAAACCAATCATTTTATTTCTACTAAATTTAAACACCTGCAAAATAACCCTGGGGATCTTTTAAGTTTAATTAATGCCAATAAATGTTGGTAGTATTAGTAACATATTTATTATTCTTATTGGTAACATTCGGTTCGAACTAAGACAGAGAAGTCATATTGCTTATCCTTAAAAAAATTATCTGCATATTATGGAGTTTTGATTCTATTGCGAGATTTATACACAATTAAGGACTTTTCTATCCTAGAGTCTACCATTGATTCTGGTGTTATTGTTTGATGTTTTCTGAATTACGATAACTCGAACTCAGACATGGTCAAATCACACATGGCGAACCTCCAAAAAAATTCTTACATCCCTTTCCCCATCCACCAAAGACCGGCAACGCACTTGTGATGCCTCTGGTGTAGCGAGTGTCCATGGGCGGCGGTAATCGCTTACCACCAGGTGATACGTCCTCTCGTTTGCCCCCATTACCATAAAAAAAATACTTCATATAATTTTTTTCGTAGAATCATAATACTTTTATCATTTAAATATATTTATTTTTAAAGTGACTGGATCAATCTTTAGGGTGTACTTATTTACATGTAAGAACGTTACTTTTATGTTCACTTCATGACTATTACAATAATAATGTAATTTTGAGTCTAAATTGAGCTCATT
Source organism: Spilosoma lubricipeda (assembly GCA_905220595.1). Classification (NCBI taxonomy): domain Eukaryota; kingdom Metazoa; phylum Arthropoda; class Insecta; order Lepidoptera; family Erebidae; genus Spilosoma; species Spilosoma lubricipeda. Next base: position 11,302,411 of record HG992275.1, read on the forward strand.
CAATCAATTAAACACATGAAAACAACTAATACTTCTCACAACTTTGAAAGTATATTTCGTCTTTATATGTATGCATAAGTAATCCGAAAACCTATAACATTTAAAATATTTGCTTGCTTGCTTGAAATTGCAAACTAATTTAAGTGTTAACTTAAATAAACCTTTCTCCTCGCTATATTTAAAACACAAATAAAAAAATATTGTTACTTAAAACTGAATTTTTAAAATTGAAACTATATCCGGAACCGATATATTAATATTTAATACGTACTTCATCACCACTTCAACACCATGGAGCGCAACACGAAGCACTCATGCGATTGTTGCGGTTGCAGAGGGGTCGAAATCTCACAAAGCTTTAATGATGATATGATTTCACCGGTGAAGACGTCCCCCGGCTATCAAACGCAGTGCTGGCCTAATATGCCGTATAAAATGACGCTTTCATAATATTTGCAAACAATACGGAACCCTTCGCAGCGCCCCTGCGCCCGCGCCTTTGTGTGTGATCAATGCTGTCGACTGCAGCACTTACGCGAGTTATTGGCAAACATGCGTGCACTCTTCAATTTCGAACATTTCATATTCTTGTTCACTTGTTCTTGTCCACTATCTGGCTAACATTGGTAGAGACCTGGCATCCAAGATTATACGCCCCCGCAGCCCACTCTCGCAGCGAGGAGTCGGTAACTCTCGGTTTAACTCCTGTGTCATTTTACCAGCTGATCAAACGCAAGTTGAGGCGATTATTGCTTCACTTCGTAGTAACTGTGCGACTGGTTGGGATAACATTCCAGCTTTAGTTCTGAAACAATCCCGCAAAGCACTTGCTCCAGTAATCATGCATATATGCAATACCTCAATCGCAACTGGAGTATTCCCAAAAAGCCTGAAAAAAGCTTTAGTCACTCCTGTTTTTAAGGGTGGGGATAGGGAACGGGTCAATAATTATAGACCGATTTCAGTTTTGAGTGCACTATCAAAGGTTTTAGAGCGAGTTCTTAGCAACGGCTTGAACACATTTTTAACGAAATATGATATCATCTCAAAAAATCAATTTGGATTCAGATCAGGTATGTCCACTGAGGACGCCGTTTCCAAGTTTTGTGAAGAAGCAGTTGCAAAAATGGATAGCTACTACAAATGCTATGGTATCTTCTTAGATCTTTCAAAAGCTTTCGACACCGTCTCTATTCCTACCCTTATAACTAAATTAGAGCGGATTGGAATTCGCGGTATATCCCTGGATATTTTTAGAGAGTATTTATCTTGTCGTATTCAAGTTGTGAAAATTGCCGATGTGATAAGTGACGAGGAGTATATTGACTATGGGGTACCCCAGGGGAGCATCCTCGGACCGACTCTGTTCTTGCTTTATATCAATGATTTATGCATGATGACTCTAAGGAACTGTAATATATTTACATATGCAGATGATACAGCGTTATTGATATATGGTAAAAACTGGAATGAAGCGAAAAACTATGCTGAGGAGACCTTGAGGGAAGTGATGAGATGGTTATCTTCCAATTTACTAACTCTTAATATTGAGAAAACAAAATTCATTCGTTTCTATCTTCCGCACACCTCTAAGCCCCCGTTGGAAACACAAACTCTTATCGTTCACCAGCAATCGTCAAACGGTTGCTGTGGTTTGGTATCGGCTTGCTCATGTCCAACGATGGTAAACGTCACCAACACACGATATTTGGGTGTGCTCATTGATGAACATTTGAATTGGCGACCGCAAGTGGAATCCCTGACTGCACGTGTGAGACGGCTACTATATATATTTAAAAATTTACGACATTCTGCGGATCGTTCGGTTTTGCGGAGGGTTTATGTGAGCTTGTGCCAGTCGATACTAACCTATTGTATTCCAGTGTGGGGAGGAACTTATCAAACAGTTCTTCTACAATTAGAAAGAGCACAAAGGTTACTACTCAAAATAATGAATTTTAAGCCTCGTATGTATCCTACCAAAAAGCTGTATGAGGAATGTCGGGTTTTAACAGTGAGGCAGCTATTCATACTTCGTACAATACTTCGACAACACTCACAACTTTCTTTAAACCCTGATACTGTAAAAAAAAGGCGAGCTGCCATAGTTTGTCAACCAATACGTTGTAGAACGTCTTTCGCGAACAGACAGCAGAAAGTGCTGGGTACTCGGTTATATAATAGAATACATAAAAAAATTACAATTTATTTACTAAATATGCATAATTTAAAACTTAAATTAAATAATTGGTTACAAAATCTAAGCTATGATGAAACTGAACGGCTAATAGCTGTGATTAAGTAGTATACGTGTAAATTCATCAACAATCAACACTTATCATCACAAAAATGGTGACACACAAAAATGAATATTATAAAATAAATAAATTACATATATAAATTAATAAATTATATATAAAAAATAATAAATATTATAAAAGTCCACAATAATGCAGATGGCAACACAATATAGTTTGGATCATAAAGAGAACCTACAGGATCCCAGAATACGAGATTAACTCAGTTTGGGAACCTGTGTGCCATGATTACACTTTGCGATTGTACAACAATTGTATGTTTGCCTAAAATCATTATTGTAACAACATTTGCATGCTCATTATTATTATTATTGTAACAACATCTGCATGCTCAAACATTTTGTTCTGTTTTCTTTTATGTATATTTCCTTCAACCCATTGTACTTACTCAGACAATATGTAATGTTGTACTATTTATTTATTTATGGAAATAAAAAAAAAAAAAACATTATTGTTGCTTTATTAGCTTGTAAATGCATATCTAACATAAATTCTATCATACTTCTAAACATAACTTTTCTTTTATAAACATCTATTTGAAGGAAAAAACTTATCAGTAGATTATTTATATTGTGACAAGAAAAGTGTAGTTAATTATTTTGAAATATTTTGACAAGTGTCTCTTTGATGGCTGATATTTTTTGTTCAATAACTTATTTATTAAAGACAACTTAGTATTTTTTGTTTGTTTAGTATAGACGATGATGTCCTCCCAGATGTATCCGTTAACGGCGACATTCTGTCATGTATAAAAAAATGTTTAAAAACCAAAGTGTCTTTATCATGCTAAAATTAGAGCTCAATAGGTGCAAAACTTTTTGAAATACAGAGAGCTACGAAGTAAACAGAGGAGTTCGGTTATTATGGAAAACCTTGGGGAGCAATATGTCCAGCTCAGAAACACAGCACCAGAAACGTATTTTGACTGTGATGGTGAAGACAAGACAGAGGAGAAAAAATCGATTAATAAATTGCGTAATAAATAAAACTTTTGACATCCTTTATGGCGCTTAACTGTTATATACAACACTGGAATACAACTTTACTAACATGTAGATAAATTTATGGTAATTAAAACAAAATCCCGATCCCAAGAATGGGACATTTCATATGAAGAGCTACTGTCATTACTACATATTTGCCTGTTATAGAAAATATACTACTGCTAGAATGTAATCATAGTCGTAATCAGATGTAATAATATAAGGATAATATAAACTCACAAAAAAGAGGATCAGTACTGCTTTATAAAATACAATTTTTAAAAAGACCATATATTATATTACCTAAATAAAGTTGCAATTTAAAAAAAAAACAATTATACATGAAGTATTAACGCGTCGGCCATTTTATTCACATATGATAATGTTGTAACCCTATAATAGCTGGGTGCTTTTGAAAGGTGTTTTATATGATCCGGCGGCCATCTGCCTCGGATTGATAAATTGTGTAAAAAATGCTCCTAACAATACAAGTTGTATTTGTGTGCGTTGTAGATACAAAGATACAAAGGGGGTCTTGATATTCACTATTTAGAAACTTGGTTTACTGTCAACGGAATCAGAAATCTATGTAAATAACTTAAAATAATGTTTGTTGATAAATGCACCACTCGACGAGAAACTTTGGACCGCTTTAGCCCATTACTTTTGTGGGGTTTTCAGGTGAAGAAAATCGGAAACTTGTAATAAAATTGAAGTGCTTATTTATGCACTTATTATAAGCACTTGCATTATCTTTCATCAGGTATCTGAAAAACATGGCGGATTCAGGACTTAAAGCCATTTTAGTTTAGTATTCAATATTTATAACCTTTTTTTATAATCTACATTTATCCAAGTTTGTTTACGTTTACTTTTATGAACTAATTAACATTAAAAAAATCATGACTGTATTCCTGTCAATATGACATTTCTCTTCAAGAAATATCTAAACACTTTCACCTAACCAGGTTAATTAAATAAATTCAAACGTATTCATGTTAAAACAAACGATAATTTCATGGGCGTGGTTGACCCTCGTCGGTAGTAACATTACAACCCCCCGCATGCACACATACGAAACCCATTACACATACACAGACAGACAAACATATATACACACGTGCACAAATCTCCGCATTGACATGTGTTCATACATACACTTGCTACCCCACACTGCCGTATTGTACACCCGTAGACAATGAGAACGTTAAGCGCTTTATTTTTTATCTCTTTGTCACATATCCCCTCTTCGCTGTTATACGTTGTTGAAGTGACAATATGCATGTGCAACGTTCTTTATATTCGCCATTAATACCAACGCAGTGTTTTATACTGAAATTCTTCGTTTTTCTCGAACAACAAAGTCCTGCAGAGCTTCAAGGAATGATCAAGTTTCTATTTTACTTTACATTGATAATAAAAAATCGAATAAGTGAAATTAGCTCTTGCAGAAACGGAAACATTCCAGCAAACGAGAAAATCACTTTTTGTTCTTTGAAGAATTTCTCCAAACATTGAAGGACTAGTGCGAACAAACCATCGGAGTGCACACAAAAACAATTATGCAGCACCAAGATACATGAATCAGAATCAAAAGATCGAATACGATTCCGATCTGACTTCTTTTGGAGGACCCTAAAATAAGTTTACACTGATAGAAGTTGACAATGTTAAAACAAATAAATTGCATGAACGCACAAAACCATATATAAAATGCAGGTAATCACGAGCTGATTTTACAAAAGGTGATAGATATCTAGTAACTGAAACTATATATCTAATAAATGTGTATATCTAATAAACTAGCACAGAAAAGAAACTATATTTGTCTATTATTTATTATCACGACGCACATCGCTTCTATTGATCTTAAATTCGCTAAACATTAATTTGAAATCATTTTAATTCTCTACTCTATAAGAAAAAACAATGCATTCCAATTCCTTGTAACAGAAATCCTCCATCATTTAACATTTAAAAACAGATGAAGTTCATTTTTCATCTCATTTATAAACAATTCGGTAATGAAATTATATCTTAAATTCGATCGAGAGGCTGTTTTGTTCAGACAAGATAGCATCGTGAGCAGACGATCAATCAAATAGACCAGCCGGTTTCACCTGGTCCCGTTCTTGTACTAATGTGGATTATATGGAACACATCGGAGCTATTAGTAATATCCGGCCGCCACGCCCAACACGAATCATTTAGTCGTGGAACATCGACAGCTTTTATTGACAATGTAATTATCTCAATGATTTTATTTACACATTATAGCGAGTCAAAACATCATTAAGGTTTTATATGTTGATTGTTACGGTAAAGTGTTGGACCTGATCATTTTCTTCTTTAAGTGTTTTATAATAATTATAATTTATAAAGTTATATCGAACTCATTATGTTATCATAATAAAAATTATGTAATATTTTTTTGATCAGTGGCCATTTTGCTACGTTATGTGGCACATTTTTTATTAAACTTATAACATATTATCAGAATAGTACCTAATTGATCACTTTAACATTTGTAGTTCGTTGCTTGAGCCATTATACCTACATCTGTTCACTAATTTATTACTATGGCTTAATAATAACTTGCCTGGACCTTCCTAATAAGGTAAACCATACATTAAAATCACACAAATTACATACGACATGCGGATGTATCGGTTTAATTTATGGTAAAGTTATTTCTGTCACGTGTTTATAACCAGACGTGGTACCAGGCCAACATAAATTGCACACGGTTGCAACATAACAATAGGTTCGAAACCACGGGATGCGCTAGGCCCTCGTCCTGCCACGCTCCGCCTACGCCCGCGCGATCCTGGCTCGACTATCTTATTACAATCGTTTCTCTGACACTTCACTATCGATGTCTACATTTTATATTGACTGATGTTGTGTTTGTTTTTAAATATTGAAATATACCTATTAACTGTTAGATGACAAAAAACAGTTATTTTTACAAGTTTCTGTTCATGGATCCTACATTGGCCTGCACTAATTTTGAACGGATTTTTTTGGTAAGGAGTTTAATTCAATGGTTGCTGACCATGACATATTCGGAGCCTATCTTTTACTTTTTAAAGCTATATTATTGCTTGAAAAACATTAAATGTATTTAACGTTTTCGTGAATAGATTGTATTTTGAAGAATAATTGACGATCTTAATAAATAGATACTATGCAATCAACTGAATTAATAGTCGTATCGTACATGAATTTATCGAAGTCAATGCTTTGAATCTTGTAATAACTACAGCGTATTATATTATTTATTAATTTATTCAATACCAGTTACACTTCTGTATTATAATGTTACCCCAGGTCTACGCATAACATTTATGTAGTTACTGCTAATATGAAACGAATAATTTCAATACTAATTTAAGTGAAGTTTTCCGCTTTCCTACATGAATGACTATATATGGTTTTAATACTCAGCGTTGTAATCTTCCTACGTAACCAAGAAGGCAGCTCATTAAATTAACGGAGCTATCAGGGCATCAGGCATGCCCACTGCAGTAAGAAAAACATTTTGCGCTTTGAGGTTCCTAAGTGTGCGAAATTCTTTCGTCTTGTAGGGCGACCGCGGAGGGTCTCGCTGAATCATTCATATGTTTTTTCGTCGACACCTCACTGGTATCAATATGTATGTAAGTGTGTGATATCGCCGACAACATGTACTCGACAATCCCAAGCTTCGATTTAATTTTCACACATTATTTGATACAATAGTGGTTACTAAACATTTTTTGTTACCCACAACTCTATAAACGTAGGTCATTCTATTGATTATGGTTCTCGATACTTGTAAAGAGTCAATTCCAGATGAAACAAACTCACAAACGCTCCCTATTGACTCTATATTAATTCAGTAATGCCAATAAACACCTACATGTGATAAAAACTGTCTGAATAACCTATGCTTGTTTCAACAGCTTTAAGAATTCCGTGCATTTAACACTGTCCGCGAAAAAATGGTGATAGAACATCAAGAGAATCAGACAACAATCGAAATGTTAACACTACGATAAAAACTTGTATTTCGATGGTTAGAATCACTTGTGTTTTGTAAAATACTTACTTTACAAATACGTAGTACTGATAAAAAATCAATACTCAAAAATACGTAGTGCTTTGGTGTTTCAATTTAACTTCTCTTTCGTAATACATATCTGTTTTTAAGATTAAATAACGAGGTGTGTAAAATAGTACTTCCTTCTAACAAATGAAGAAGGTATTTAAGGAGATCAACTCTAAAATTATCGGTCTTAATAATTCACTCACCAGTGGACTTACATATTCGGCAGTCTGACCAACTAACGAATGTGTGTTTTTCCGATTACGAAATTCCCGAAGTAAAAAACAACGAGCTACTCAATTTTTTAATGGATTCTTCATCAGTTTTAGGATGAATACCTACAAGACTAAATCTGTTATGGAGGTAGATACGTAACTTTTAAACTATCTAGCAGTCAGCTTTGGACAGTTAACTCTGCTATTAAAACGAACGATAACTAGGATGGCAACTACTACGACTAGGTAATTTGTGTTTCCTCTTACGAATTCGTAAATGTTGTAGAACAATCCGTACGGATTATTTTCCTACAAAATTAGAAAACCTTATTACATCAAACGCAAATCAAATTCATTCGGAAAATATGTAAAGAACGCCAGGAATGTGGGCGCGTCTCTGAACAAAAATTAAATACGTTACAAATAAAAACAAAACAGACTATTAATATTCGTTAGAAATATTGGTTTGTCCCAAAAATGTGCCCGGGGGCTGAAACACGATCCAGCGTGGGTGCTGAGTGGACATGCCGAGTCTTCGAACAAATACATAACCTAAGCGATTTATTGGACTGCATGATACAACGCGAATTTATAATATTTATGATTTGTGAACACATTAATATTCATGCGAATATAAGTTTGCAAACAACGACTGCAAGGCTGGTAAAGTCATTAAATAATATTAAATTAAAATCTTTTGCCTTAAAATAAAATAAATTTGTAATTTTGAAACATTAAAATGGAAATTACTTAGCATTCAATAACGTACTTGCTGTTCTCTTACATATATAAATACTTGTAGACTGTAACAATGTCATATACCTACTATATAGTAGTGCTTCTTATTTAATTACTAACTACCAAACTAGATATCCTACTTTAGTATTAACCTAAAAACACAGAAACAGGATTTATTTAATCCCTTCGGCATTTCATTAAAGTTATACCTAATTAACGTAAGGTCATATCCATACTTTGTTATAGTCCCTCAGTACAATACAATAGGATTCGTCTGTAGGTGAAACACAAATACCGAGAAATGTGAAACGAATATACTCAATTAATAAAATGATTCTCTTCGCCTGTATCCATTGCATGTATCTTCATTTCTGTGACTTATATTCACAGTTTATTATGAACACCAGTTAATCATGACATAAGTACTTAATTTTAAATTTTCAGTGTCATTTTTAATATTTTACGTTGCTCCGTACTTAATTACTTTTCTCCGTTTTTTTTCCACTATGTACTTAATTTTGCTTTAGATTAGAGACAAATTTTAAGATTACACCATGTATATAAGACTCCTACTGACATTGAGAGGTGCTAATACAATGCTTCATAGTCTTTTTATAGGCAGTAAGTGTTGATTGGGACAAAATTTTAAATATCATAATCATCAGCAAACTTTAATCATAAACTTCTAGATATAAGCCATAATTTGAATATAAATTATGGCTTATATAGCCATAATTTGAATATAAATTATGGCTTATATCCAGAATTTTACCGAACTCTATTTACCAATAGTGCATAAAAATATCTTAACAGGATTATTGGATTCTTAAAACTATCTGATCGTTTATTTCAAAAGAAGAGATTTTTTTATTAAGTATTGAACTTGCAAAATAATAATAATAACTATACTTAAGTCATAGATAATTACCATAATAACACCAGCAAAATTAATTATTCACAAACTTTGATAAACTCAAAACAAACTTCTATTCAAAAGAATTATGCATTCTGTTGTTAAAAAGTTGGAATCACCTTATTTAAAACCAAATGCAGAAATATAAGTACGATTCTGAGTTACGCATAAGCCACTGTTTTCTTATAAAATTAAGTTCCATTTCACAAAAGCTCGCGTGCCGTCCATCTCCTTGAAGATCTTAACGCATCGATACCCTATCGCGCATCTTGTGACACGACGCGCTTGCTGACGGCGCCAGTTTACCTTAAACCCTACAACATATTGTACAAACTCATCCATTCCTGCTATAACTTAATCTTTAGCCATTTTATTGTGTTCTGACGTTCTGATCATATTTGTTTCTAGTATAACTTGGATAATATCAACAACTTACCCAGTTGCATTACTTTTTTCTTTCAGAGACTTGAAACTTGTCTTCTTGTCTTATACTTTAATTTGCATATGTATGATTTTATTCTGTTAATTTTTAAAGTTGATGAGAACATAAATTAAGTTTGTACGGCCACCTAATTTTTTTAGAGTTCAAATTTCTGGTATTATTTCTTGTAATTTTTTATCCAAAGGAACGATGATGCCGGTTAGGGCTGTCAAAACGCTTGACGTAAGGATTGACGAGCGTGCCCCGTCTGCTTGGTTTTGTTCGTTTTTCCTTCAACCTTGTACAATATTGTTTATCTACAAATCGTCTGGAAACAATATTATCAACGCTTTAATGAGAAATTGAATGCACAGGCCATCTCACGTTAAGTTACTTGTTCAAACAAAATAAATAAGGCAAGTAAATTACTTGACGAATAACAAACATATTATACCCGTACAAGCCTAGTCATGTACTTAATAAGTATTTGGTTGTAAATGCAGTCATATTGTGCTGTATGCATAACTAAGGTGTTTTGGTTTTTATTAGTGTACTAGCTGTCCCGGCAAACGTCGTTTTGCCATAACTACTAATAAATTAAAAAAGAATTAAAAAAACATTGTCCAGCGGACAAAATTGGGAATCTAAACCATTCCCAGATCCCCTTGAACAGACACAAAAAATTTCATCAAAATCGGTCCAGTCGTTTGAGAGTAGTTCAGTGACATACACACTCACAGAAGAATTATATATATAAAGATAGGTAAAAGCCAACAATCAAATTTTTTTTTAGAACATCAATCTCATCTTTTAGGTTTTAATAAAGAGAAGTCCATAGAAACGAAGTAAAAAAATTACCAATAATTTTTTTTTTTATTATTAACAGATGCGTCGTCAACAAACTATAAATATACTTTAAGAAACTCGTAAAATAAAGTTCAATTCTTTTAGACAAAAATGAAGAAAAGAATAGTAGTTATTTCTTATCTGATAAATATCAGTCATGGATTTATAATGCTTTCAGATGTTAACCTCAAGCAGTACAAGATACTAATTTACACACCCCATACTGAGAAATATTCTATTATTTTAATAGAGAATAAAAATGACAAGGTATAATAGTACATTTCTACGAACGCTAAATTCATTGCATCGTGTAGTTGCTTTTTATAGCAGTAATTACGTGCTTCACCTACGACAGTTACATTTTTGGTTAGACTACATCCAGTAATGAATTCTTGAATGTTTTTACACGAGTTATGATGACAGTAAATGACTTGTCCAACACTTAAGGCAATACTGGCATCAATTAGAATCATTATTTATCACGTACGTACTTTTGAGAATACAGAAGTAGAAGCGTGATAGAAATCTGATTCCAAAATCAAATTAAAAGATTATTGTTACATAATCACACGGTAATTGAGTTTTACGGTAAGTAACTGATTTAGCGTTGCAATACCCAATACCACGAATGAACAAAATGTTAGATTCTAAAAACAACAATAAACAAACACAGCTGTTATTAAAGAACGCGTAATCAAATTCGTAATGTCGCAAAGTTTCGTGCTAAGTAAACAAGTAATAGTTTACTTTTGGTTTTGAAAATTGTATGTACCACTTCGCCATATATTCGATTTTTCACTAGCCATTCGCTAACCTGCGCGTGCGCATATAAACGTTATATCAAGTTTAATTTGTTTTCGTTTACAAACCGTTTGCCGTCCCTCTTACTCCCAAGTGATACGTTTTCATTTTAATTTATATTTATCAGCGCGATATGACTGTGCAGTTTGTGGGCCGTGTTGTTGCTACATTTACTATTATATTTTTATTGGGATGCTTTTGTATGAGTTGGCAGATATTTATCGGGTATCGGAACATTATTCGGTCTGCTCATAATCGTCCGCATAAAGCACCTTGTCACACGGTCGTTGGGCGCCGAATGCGCCCGCCCGACCCCGAGTATTCTTTTTGTGCTCCCCGAACGAAGGCCCTTATTCTCTGAGAATTGGAAAAAATGAAGATATTAATATATCTTTCTAATTCGAAATACGTTTCGGATAAAAGGTACATCATAAATCATTATGCACGGTGTACGAAACTGCTTTCAAATGTGGGAGAAATCGTTTTTCGGGGAAGTGTCGTGATGCCTTCGATCAGTCGCTATTGTGTCAATGTTGGATCGATTTACCTTTCATCTGAATATTATTAGAACTGTAAACATAACAGTTTACAGTAAACATCCAATCTATACTTAAGATGTTAGGCATATCGGTACTTTTTTAACTATATAATGGCAGTAAACTCGAGATTTGACGTATTGTAAATACTGATTAATCGACAGGGCATTGAGTAAAAGTCAAAAGAGTTTATTTTAGAAATTAAAAAAAAAATGTAAGTTAGCAGAGCACCAAATAAGGAACAACCAACAACAAAAGGCCCGATCCTAGTCGTTTCGTGAAAAAAAACAACCACCAACCCCAAATAATCTAGAAATTAAAGAAGACCACAAAATATTTTTTTAAGTGTGAAATGTAATTAAGGTATGATTAAAATTGGCTGAGAAATGTTGTTTGAGTTTGTACTGGTGAAGTTTTAATCAATACCAAAGCAATATTTTAGATAGGTAGTTTATCCAATGTAGCGATTAGTATTATGGGAGAGACAGAGGAACATGACGCGTGGTCATGTCGGCCCGGCTGTGCCAGCAAACGACCAGTCATCCGCCGCTTATTAGCTCTCTCTATCTGAGATTGAATTAGCTTTGATATGTAACGTTTAATAAAGATTGAAACAATGTTCCGTATACGTGCCCTCAAAATTATCATTAGTATGAACATTTATAATAATAATTGCCTGCGCAACTTAATTTCATTAAGACATGCCATATAAGACATGATATTGTTATAAATATAACAATATCACAAAAATGTACATGCGCTTCTAAATCATATTTGTGTTCTAGTATTGATTTAGTTCTATGGTTCTTTGTAAAATGCATTATGAATATGTAAATAAAACACCTAACACATTTTTTTCAGCAAACATACCGAGACAATAAATAAACTAGACCTTGTGTCAACTTTCAGTGATTTAAATAATTTAAAAAATCCAATAATAGCAATTACAGACTAGCAATAAGCAATGTATTAGTTATTAGTTAGACTAAACGCCAGTCAAATTTTGACACATATTTGATAAAATCGAATAAATATGAAATACACTTAATATACGATAGACCCTACTGTATTCAACGGTTAGCATCAACCACTGTTTATCTTAATTATTAATATCACGGTGATTTAAGATAATTCCATATTAACGTCTAATGAAAATGTTCTGAGAGCAACAGGTGCACGGATATCATGTATCCAATTATTATTCAAGGTGATGACAGGTCTGCGACCAGAAGTCACCCAGCCATTCATATTATAAAGATTCATTTGATCACTTAGTACTTAATCCGAACAAATAGCATTTTGTGGGAGAATTCTCGGACCGAAACATGATACCCAGTGTTCGCGATTGTTTTTATTCCAAACTCACCTAATGCCATTTACCACAATTTTGGTGCAAAGGCTGAATGTGTCGGGTTTCACATCACTCGTGCTATTTCTAAAAAGCTTGTTTTCTCAGCAGAGCGCACTTAAGTAGCGATTTGTAACTCAATACCACTGAGTAATTCGGGCTAGGCGATGTGCCAACTGTTGATTTATTCGTGTTTTACTAACGCACCGCTTGACGTGGTTGGTCGTCTCCATAACTTAGAATAAAGTTATAAGTAAAAAAACCTTCGATTTTAAAAGAGGTATAAATCGCGTTACCTCTTGCATTGAATTCGTCAAATACACTTTTCGTTGAAAAAATAAGATATAAAAGTTTCACATCGATAATAACGTTACAAAAAAGTGTCTCCCGTGGGTGATACAGCCGTTTAAGATAAACATCTGACCCTAGCCGGTGTCTCGGCGTGGCACGCAACGAATTCACGAAGTGCATTCCCAAGTGGTGTTCGCTTTGGTTTTGTTTTGACACTAAATGTTTAAAGAAACAATTTAAACAAGATTTTTGTTTATGCAGCTATTAATAAACGTTAGTTTATTGGGACATCTTTAAACGGTTTGAATACTGATCTAAATCTTTTTCTAATTAAGTTTTTCATGGTTATGGTCGGTCTTTTCATGGTAATCTAACTAATTTTATATGATATGTTTTGTATCTTATCATGTGTGAGGTATTTATCTGATGCACTTGCACTTGGCCCTTTATTTATTTTTGATAGAAAGTATGAGCAGGAGAGGCATTTGTCCAGCAGTGGTCTATTAAAGGCTGTTATTGATTCTAAGCTAGATTTTCTAACGCTAAGGACGGTCAGTATACATATTCCAGAATTTACAATAAAAACAAATGACATTCTCAACCGTTTTAAATTTCTTCCCTAAACAATGAAAACGGCGCGTGCTGAGGCGTCCCATCAAATTGTGATAGAATTTGTCTTTGATCCTTTTTTGTATCGTCAACATCAGAGATACGACACGCGATAAGTAATTAGAGGAGACGACACATGTTTTGGACTCTTTTATCTTGTCTTGTATTAGTCTCATTAGTGTTCAATCCTTGGACCCATACTTTTTTTAACGCCTTCAACATTTTATAGAGAGCTTTGTTACTCGGAAATATCTATGTCATTTTATTTTGCAAAAAGAAAGCTCAAATAATCTTGTTTAAAGGCAATTAACGTTATTTGACATGACGAAATCAAGGTTTCCCTTAAAATAAGGGACAGTTATTTTTATAAAAGAATTTAAACTGATAAATACCAGACTAATCTATGAATATTTTGTGAAAGGAAGTATGATTTGATCCTTCTATTGAGTTCTCACAAAAATTGTGGTAAGGGAACGCCTATGAAACTATTATAGTAGCGTTAACAGACACTTGAGATTAGCATCTGTGCCTCCTCAACGCGATCTTCATGTTTCATGCTTTGTAGTAACAATACAAGGGATTAGAACCGAAGAGGTTTATTTGTAAACATGACAATAATACTACATTGTATATGCGGTCACACTAACCGAGTGCTGAACCGTCTGCCTACTTGTAAATGTATTTTATTGAATATCATCTCACACGATTCGGTGAACTTGTGAGGAATCAATACTTCGGTGCCGATGAAAAAAATATGTAGCAAAAAATAGGGTCACACGTGGAATTTGTGTTGGTTGCAGTATATCCTCGCTATTACACCTTCTGTATACAAAAACGCAGCTCATGAGCATTGTGGTGAATGGCTGTTAGTTCCGCTAGTTAAAATCCAGTCCAATAATTAACAATACAAAATAGTTGAATGAACTCACCAAATTCCACATCATATTATTTGGATCTTTTTAAAATCTTTGCCTTAAAAATATATAACATCTGGCCGTTTTATTAGAAAATTTATTTTAGATGAAACTATCGATATTGATAAACATTGGAATCAAGCAACTCAACTTTCACCCCTTTCTAGTTATACCTAACTGTTTTAGTTTAGATTCTAATTTAAATGGTCGAATTGTTAGCGTAAAGTTAGGAACACAAACGTATGGTAATTATTTTAAAAGTTGGTAAAGAATAAAAGATTTTAACTTAAATTTACTTACTTTTGTACATATTTTATAGACTTAAATTTACATCAGGCACTGGTGCTTGCTTAAATGGATCGCCCACATAAAATGATTGACCTACGGTTGATTTCTCGATAAATTTATGAACCTAAGAGAGTCTATAGGAGTCCTTTAATTTGTACTAGCAGCTTGTACCGGCTTCGCACTGGCTCTTTACGGAAAATATAATACAACCTAGGTTATTTACAAAAAAATCCGACGTCTTCAACAAATAGCGCTATATTTTAGCCAATATACTCTAAAACATAACAAATTATATACGAACACCTATCTCAAGAATCACTCTATCTAACGCCGAAGGATTTTATTTCATAATATGTAGTGATATAATGAAAAATTAATGAAAAGCAAGTCACCCTAAAGTTCCTTTCCTAAATGAGTCTCTTTCATGTATATAATTGGTTCAAATTGTTTTTAATGCTAATATGTAGATATGTCAATTGTAAATCCTATTACTTCAAGTCCTAGTTTAATGTTATGATACAGATATGATGTTTGTTTGTTTGCGTCAGGCCTTAACGAGTTAACCGATCATCGTGACTTTTGTACACCTGCACATTGTGAATGGTATACAAAAGGATAAAGGACATCCCTACTAAAAAGTACTATTCCCCATTGACAAACAACTTCAATGCAAGCAAAGTCGCGGGCTAGTGTGAGTAGATTATAAACAGAATCCAATAAACAAGATGACATCGAGGTGATAACACCATTCAAGAAGATTATCTACTTTGTCCACTTTAATCATCAAGTTATCAAGACTAAAACGGACGTTGTGATTCGTTTGACAATAGCGTTTATTTAAAAACATATCATTTGTCATCACTGTAAGGTTTAATTTTGTTTGAGTTGTTTTCAGTTGAGGCTTTTGTCACGGGAATGTGACAAAGTCGTCTTATAAAGATGATTTATGGCCGTGTTAAGTATCCCGTGCAATTGTTGTGAATATTTATTTACGCTCGTAACTATAAACAACGAGCAAATCTGGTTATTTATTATGTGATTCTATATTCGGCTTCGATACGTATGAGTTTATGTTTTTCTTACAGTAGTAGCTTTACACTGTGGATGTGTTACTCATTGCTGTTTTGTACTGGTGGAATAATCCACCAACTTTGTCAAATTGTACAAATTAGGATTTAAGTTTCAATTATTGTTTATTCTTTGAATTCACTCAGATTATATATTTTTTGCATATAAATCATCGTTATAATATTAATATATATTTTATTAATGTATTGTTGGTATTTGTATTAAAAACATGTTATCGTTCAAACTATCCTTTATTAAAGGGACATTTATAAAATATTCTGGACTGTGTAACTAAAGCAAATTATTTGTTGTTCATAGGAGAAAAGCCGTTCAAATGCGAGTACGCCGGTTGCGACCGTCGGTTTGCTAACTCGTCGGATAGAAAGAAACATTCCCATGTACACACATCAGACAAACCCTATAATTGCCGCGTGCACGGCTGCGACAAGTCATACACGCATCCTTCGTCTCTGCGAAAACATATGAAAGTGCACGGTGCGGCCGGTGACCAGTCGCCGAGGTATGACAGTGATGGCGACGACTCGTCGTCAGCCGGTAGCGTGAGCGTGACAGCAGGCGCCGCCAGCCCTGCGGCACCCCTTCCTCCACCTCCCGGCCCCGTACCTCAGCACCACCAACACCACCACCCTTCAATTACGGACAAACTTGAAAGTCTCAATGATAAATACCTCAATCCACACGATCAAAAATCATACGAGCGACCGCCCGCACCGCCACATCACAACCAACCTCCACATCTCACTAACTTAGGTGGTAACGGTGTTATGGATAATAAACTAGGTTTTGGGGGACACTGGACGCAATTCCAGCAACCTGCACCGACTATGCCTCATGGTGTCCCGGATTGGTGGTGTCCCACCCAAGAGACGTACCATCATCATCACCTGATGCATCATTCTGGAGCCGCCGCGGCATACTGACCACACCGCGCTTAGCGAACTCTTCATTCGACGCTTAGCTGATACGAGTCCAACGATAGTAAATATTAAGCACAACATTTGCTTGTGTAGAATAACTAAATTATATCCAATTTTCTTTGAATCACATTGGTACTCTTTAAGCATTGACAATGAACGTGGAATGAAAAGTTAACTAATGCGCTCAGGAACAGTATTGCATTCAAAGTTACGCTTATTATAAATCTAATTAGTCCATAGTCAATCCGACCATTTCTAAAAATTCATCGCCAAATGTCAGCCGTCCGACAAATATATAATATTGGGTCTTACTGTTAAGCAGAGTTAATTAATGTGAGAAGGTGACAATGAATGTTCACTATAGAATTTAATGTCACAGGTTTCTATTGTCTACTATGGTAAAATTAAACAAGTCAGTTGTAAACAATAACCGCTGGTAGAACGCTTTACAATATGTTGTACAGTACAGTTCCTGTAAACATTCTGCTGCAATGAAGTGTCTTATTCTTTTGATTTCCGGAACACAATTCCTTTTTTTGAAAAGTATTATAAGCTAGAAGCATTTGTGTCGTGTATCTTACACTGTTTAACAAAAAAATTGTCAACCTACTGCAATTGTTGACAGTGATTTATTACAGGCCTTTGTATAACATGAAAAAATAAACAAACAAATTTAAATGCATTGTTATAAATAACTTTTACGAAACGAAAACAATAACTTTTCATGCACTATTCAATTGTATACATTATTTGTGAAATTTAAAAAATAAAGAGTATTTACTTAACATTTTGTCCTTTAGAGTCTTTCTTTATCTCGATTTGAAAGTTGTTTTGTGGTTTATATCGCTTTGTTGTATTGACTTAAGTAACAAAAACTAATTATTATTTACACGAACTTCAGAAATTCAAAAAATATGTATTTCTTAATTTAAATCACAAAATAAATCTAATATTAGGATAAACAACTTATTCATTATATATAGTATCTAGTTAAATTAGATTTAGTCTCACTGTTCTTTTCGCAATGGCTCAAAGATTCTACACCGTAGAATATTTATTCTGGTTATGAAACTTATTACATTACTTGAGTTTGATTTTTTATCAATATAATTTTATTATAACATTTTCGCTAAAGTTAGTGCATATTTACAGTCAAATATTGTATGAGTACATGCAAAATAACAAAGTACACAGTCATTTAGAATAAAAAAATGTCTTACTAAAACACTATATTTAACAAAAAAATCTGTTAAAGCAGTAACAGTATTGTTTCACGGTTTGTAACTTACAAAAGCTATTTGGAGAAGTACCTGTGTTAAAAACCGGGAGCCGATCTCTGCGAGCCTCCCAGGATACTGCACTCTAGAGTTTAATGTTTACCGTCGATACAAACAATACTGAGACCTTCATGAGGTCTCAACATATTGACGCTGAAAGCCTCTCGTTAGTGACCATGGTTTGTACAAATGGTCTAATTGCGTTCACCATGTGGTTTGTAGTTCACCTCGTAACTATGAGCCCCGGTGCGAAAATTCAACACGATCAGGGGTTTCTACTCGATTAAAGAAACGGTCTTGAAAATAAGCAGCGTAAATATTTAAAAATGTGGCATTCCAGGCTAAGCGTTCCTTTAAAATGCAAATGTTGTATGAAAGGATAGGTAAACTAATCTATGAAAGTCATGAGTTTATGTGAATTCCTGAAACTACCTAAGTCCATGTATTGTTGTTAAGTAAATATAGTTAAATACCCAGGTTTTCAACAATAATTCTATTACTATACATTATTAAATAAAAGACTAATAATGAGTATAATTTCTGCGTAGTATTGATTCAGTGGTTTCTTCAATTTCCTTGAGAAAAGTAACAAAAAGTAAGCTCGAGTGGGTGACAATTCTGAATTATGGCTATTGGGTAGTCATGAGTTGATAGCTACTGAGGTTATTTTAAGGTTTTATAATAAACAGAGGATCATCTTCTAACTTTTTAAGAAGCAAAAGGTATGAACCTTTTACAAAGTTTAAAGCGCGTTCATGATATGTGACGTCATCTTTTTCACTAAAGGAATAGATTTAAAATTAGGATTTGAATTATCTATATCAAACATGAGATGCAGTGAGACTAAATTAATTTAAATGTGGAACAACATTGTCATCGAGAAAATTAACATGTCTATCGCGAATATTAACGAGACTTGAAATATAAAAGTTTATAATGATCAGCATGGCCAAAGCTCCGAAGTCTAATAAAAATACGATTTTATAGGTTGTAAAATTTCTGTAAATTGTTTATACGTATATTAGTTTAGTTATAATGATGTATAAAATATTTTTAAGAAAATGCCCAGTGATAGTAGACATAAGGGTTTGTTTTCTTTGTAAATGTAATCCAGCCTGATGCGGTTGGTACTTCATTGTGCTATGGACTCTTGAACTATATTATGTATATTTATATTGAACATAGAACTATTTTTTCACGAACCGACCTTTAGATAGTAAAAAGGTTAAAAGCGTACCTATTATTATTATCTACCTATTTGACTGAGAAAACATTATGTATTTTAAGTTATTTTAAGATGAAATTGTTGTCTTTTCTACAGCCGTGTAAATAGCAAGAAATAAAATAAACAAATATTTGGATCTAGCTTGATTACTTGAACTTTTTACTTTTTGTGAATCCTTGTCCATCCAGTAATACAAACCTATATTATTTGACCACAGATAGTTAAAATTAGATATATATTTGTTAGTATCTCCATACTCCTTACATATAAGAGAAATTTAGTGTACTTTGCGGATAGTAAATTATTAATCCCCCTTTAGATCGGGACTTTAATTCACTGCACTGAATACGGGCCCGTTTAATACAACTATATATATAGCCCGCAACCAGATTAGACTGAAAAGGGACGATCTCAGGAATGCCCCCTAAACAAGCACCTATTCACTATAGGCGCAACAGACTGCCCTCTCTGCAGCGGATGCATGGAGGCAAAAGAAACGCTTCAGCACGCTCTCACAGAATGTAGAAGTATGGCAGATCAACGGACGGACGTCCTCCAATCAACACCACTCCCGAAAACATGTAGTGACCTGAAAAGGCTGCTGAGCTTCTGGGATGATCCAGGATGGTTGGAGTAAGAAGATGACAAACCTACGTACAACGGCCCAACCAAGAGGCTAAGTGATAGCCCGGCAAAACAAACAATATACAAATATAATATTATAAAAACATCTAAGAACCATTTACTGATAAACGGATATGTATTAAACCTGTCACGTACATAAGAATATAATGCATCCTAGATTAGTTCATGGGTGCTGAGAATATTGTAATAAATAAGATAGTAGTGGTTATTTTAAATAAATTATAAGCGACTGTACTGTTCTAACTGAGATAAACAAAATGAAAGAAAGAGTACGCTAACCAAAATCATCTTTGAAGTGGGTTGTATATCGTGTCAAAGTTTGTTCACAATTGGTACAGACGTTTTTATGTTTTCGAAGCCTACACAAACTAACCTAACCTTTCTATGTGTCCAAAATATCTCCGCTTACACACATATAAGACGAAGTTTTATTTAAAGTTAATTTCAAACATTAATGAATTTGACTTCACGAATGGCGTATTGATGAATACTTACCTTGCTACTCGTTTTGGATATTTGATCCTACACGGGACAGTAATAAAAATGTCATCCATAAATAATTATCCTGTGTCTGGGTGTGCCTCATGTTCGTTGTTTAAACTATTGAAAAGACCCACAGACACAGGAATCTTTACTTGTTTTTTTTTAATAAGATACAAACACCAGCACTCCATTGACCATATGCGTGTTATTGGACAATGTGCTCGATTCCCCGAAAAAGTTAAAAATAATCTTGTTTTTGGTAAGTATTTTGAGGTTAAACGCCTGCCTAGACATTTGTATAGGTTTAACATGTTCTCAGATCCTTCACTTTGCCCAATTAATTTGATATGAGTAAAATATCCTACGTACGAAGAACTGCCAATAAAACTTTTTTTTTTCTGTTTATAATACACATATTAAACCATAAACAATTCAACAAAATAACCTTAAGACTTTGATTGAGATTCCATCTAAGTTAGACAATTAGAAAAAGTAATGAAAATGCAAAATAATTACAAAAATCAGTTAATGAACGAGATATTTCCTACAGGTACATAGATACATTACACTGCAAGTTTTTTTCACAGATTTTGCAATACATAGGGCTATCTACTGCAAAACAAATTTGAAATAATTAAAAATCAAAATTTGATAATACAAATGATTTGGTAATTAATTGACAAAGGCATTTAGAATAAAACAAAATAAAAGATTGATCACTCAAGTCACGAATCTACAATGGAAATCCAATTCTCGCGATCATTTCGATCGGATTCCGATCAAAAACCTAAGTCCGTGACGATACCCACAATAAAACACTACACAATAACAAAACGAGGAACAATCATATTCCAAAAGAGAATTGAATTTATCATTGAGAAGAAACGAGAGAAAGAAATGATAAATGATCTAAAGGGCATAAGAGCCACTAAGTGTGAGCGAGCGAGCGATACTATTCGAATCGACTTTACTGTCCGAGGGGATGATTTATCGTTTCTCAACAGGGATTGGCCGATCCAGTACTTAAAAGATTTATAGATCCTTATGGTGCATGCGCGGTAGGAGCGTTTTCTTATTATAAATCTCACTCCTGCACATGAGCTCGCGATTGCCTCTTTAGCTGTCCGATGGAGAAATTAAAAAATATGTTAACATATTGCAATGGTGCAGGAATGAACCGAGTCAGAGTGCACCAAGAACATAGCAGGTAATTGGTTGGTTAAGTTAATGCGCAAGCGCACGAACGAGGCTCGTATAGGCTCTCACTGCATGTGCATCGCTCCTTCATTTATAAGTACAAGTAATTGATTACGATATTAATACGAATTGTAAACTCAGTATTATTTTGTGAATCAATTTATGAGATTAGCATAACAAACTTTTAAGTTTTACATTTGGCATCATATGTATCGAAAGCAGCATACTTACATGGGAATAAATGTTTTTATTTGAAATATAACTGCACGGTTATAATTTCTGTTAAATTCAATTAGCACAATAAAAGATTCTATTGACGAGTTGTCATTGGTTCATAGCAATGTACAGTTTCATAAAATCTGCGATTCGAATTTCAATCAAGCTCATGATTCTAGATCAACGATAATTTATTAGGAACTAGCTTTGCCCGCTACTTCGTACACGTGGCATTCGGATTTTTATATCTTTCCACCGTTTAAAGCATCCCTGGACTATGCCAAACATTTCAAAACCAAAATCAGCTAAATCGGCCCAGCCGTTCTCGAGTTTTAGCGAGACAAACGAACAGCAATTGATTTTTATATCATCTCATCATCAGCCTATCGCAGTCCACTGCTGGACATAGGCCTCTCCAATTGCACGCCACTTAGTTCGATCCGATAAGATTAATCCGATTTTTATATATATTAGCCTATTAGCAAATACCTACCTGAATCTTGCGTTGATGATTGATAATAAAGACGACGACTCAACTGTTGAACGATGCAGACAGCTTATTTCAGAATTCGGCGATTTTAACCAAACGTGGAGAAAAAGGAGCAGTTAAAACATTTAGTTCTACTTTTGGTGTTCCAGCTTGGAAGAGTGATAGTGCGGTTAAGGCCTGGTACGTTTTCAATTATACTCAACAAAGTAGATCCACTAAAATGAACAACTCCAAGAGTATGTTCACTATGTAGGTAAATATCCTTGTCGTTCAATTCACATCACTATATAGGAACTTTAATCATTTATCTATACTAATATATAAAGCTGAAGAGTTTGTTTGTTTGTTTGTTTGACCACGCTAATCTCAGGAACCGCTGGTCCGATTTGAAAAATTCTTTCAGTGTTTGATAGCCCATTTATCGAGGAAGGCTATAGGGTAAATATCATCACGCTACTACTAATAGGAGCGGAGAAACAATGAAGAATGATTCAAAAACGGGGGAAATTTTCACGCTACGGGCAATATAAGGCGCAAACGAGGTTGCGTGGGTCGACTAGTATTTTTATAAATACCGCCATCAGTTTATGTGTGTGGTGGGAACCCCGAAACAAAATAAAATTAAACAAAACAAATTAAAAATAAGTGTCTAAGATTCTTTGGCCAACTTAATTTGGTACATTATTTAAGCTTAGCTTACCTTTAGGTACGTTTTAACGTTGCATAAAGCGCCATCTACCGGTAATCTCCATAACTACTTGCATGAAATAATCATTCTTATCGATACCATTACGCAAAACCACACGTATTAAAAACATGCCAGTTAGACAGAATCTTAAAATAAAATATTTTTGTAATTAAAATTATTCCATTTCTTTTAATTAAAATAACTATAGTAATTTTCAGCTTCCATAGTCCAAATTTCTTACTTGAAATATACATTTTTAGGCTTTGCTGCCAACATATAATTATTTTAATAGCACCGCACCGGTAGACTTGAAATTTTTGCGCACATAGTTTTACATTAAAAAACTTTACACAGATAAAATCTTCATGCACATGACTGTTAAATATTAAATCTCTGGTCACCATCAGAGCTATCGGGATATATTTAATAATATTAGGTTGTATATGTAGGTAATATATTTAATAATTGTGAATATGAGTGTGTAATGTTGTCACCAGTTATCTAAAAAACTGCATCGCCCATTTAAAACATTCTTGTTGTTTACGACCAATAAATAATCAATTGTAGGTACACAATCCGTTAGTAAATTTATATGGTACTTTACTAAGTACTCGATAGATGGTGTGCACGTCGACTTACATCGTGATATAGTTTGATTCAACGTAGTAGTATTTTGTTGTTACTGAAAGTTTTCAGTTGGCGTTTTCGTTGTATATAATAATGTAAGTAAATGTTATTGGGGAGTGCAACATAGCTTAGTTAGCTGATACTTGTAAAATTAATACAATACCTTTAAATTTTACTGTTGGATGTTATGTATTTTCCGTTTGACACTCATTAAAATAAACTGCTGATTTAGTATTTCGTAGTTAATATACATATTAAGAATCTTTTATAGTTTGTTATTCATCATTAGCATCATCTCAACTGAAATCGTCTATTCCTGGATGTAACCGACATAGGCGTCCCCAAAAGGCTGTCCATGACTACCTGTCCCATTGACAATGTTAGTTAGTTATTATCAATTAATGTTCAATAGAAACTCAAAAATCTTCAGTTTTGTTGGTAAGTAAAGCGAGTAAACATTTTCTTAACCCTTAATTTTCTTTTGCATGTTTAATTATTGTAAGAAGGGTGAGTTTAAATATCAGTAGGAGTATCGAAGCTGCGTCGGTACGGGCGGCGGTGGGCTTCCCTAACCAAGATAAGATCTGCAGCCTGCGAGTGACACCTGGCCCCGCCCCTCGGTTCAATGCATGGATGGGCCCCTTTTTTGTTTACAGAGGGAGAACCATGTATGACATAACTAAGTGTAGATAATTATCGATTTAGACAGCGGTTGAGAGGAGTGAAATTAGTCAAATTGTTGTGAGTATAAACCTGTTTGATCTTCGGCCTCACAGCCAATTAGAATTTTTTTTTTTTGTTTCTTCTTGTCGTTGAATCTGAAGTTGCATCCCAAAATCAACAAGTCTAATACTAAAGCAAAATCGATTACATCTTGAATAATCTTTATATTAAGATTTTGATTGCCTTTTTTTTAATGTGGAAACCCACTTCGGGTCGTCACCCCGCTAGGTTTACGGCGGGGCGGTGTGTAGGAATCGAACCGACTAAAACCACACGGTGTGCCACTCTGCGCCTAACACGGGAGGGATCCGGGAACTGCTGTTATTAACACATCCGAACCTCGCGGTTGCGGCTGGCCTCTAAAGGGGATGGAGTGGAAAACCCGTCCTGACCATCCGCGGCCACACTCAGGCATGAGGCGCTGATAGGCGCACCTCCGCCGCCCTGTTCGCCGCCGGCGGTGGGTCCGAGTGGAAGTCGTCGTCTTTTCCGCCGCCTCCTTTAGCGAGATTATATCTTCGCGGAAGGCTTCCACCGCGGTAAAACTGCTATCACTACCGACCATGGAGCGTATGACTGCCGATAGCGAGAAACCCCACTGATGACTGCAGTGAGGGCCCGTGGCTGCGGCGCCCAAGGGTGGCAAATCGCCAGCGTGTGCTAGGCCGAGTCCTCACTGCAGTCGCAGTGGTGGTAGGCGGGACTCAATTCCCTCCTGGCGACCGAGTGCAGGTACTTCCCGAAGCAACCGTACCCAGAAAGGACTTGCGGCAGCTGGAAGGAAAGGGTGCCGTGCTGCTGCCCTGCCCACTCGAAGGATTTGATCACCTGGACCAACCAAAGGTATGATCGAACCGAAGAAATAATGAAAGATTATTCAACATATTCTACAAAATATAACAACACAACACAACTGTCTATATTCTCTAGTAGTTGTTGGCCGCGGCTCCACCCGCGTGTATGTCGGTTATCGTGACAAATAGTAGCCTATGTGTTATTGTGATGTATAAGCTATATTACTGTAAAGTTTCATTCAAATCCGTTCAGTAGTTTTTGCGTGAAAGATTAACAATTGAAAACATCCATCCATCCATCCTTACTTACCAACTTTCGCGTTTATAATATTAGTAGAATTATAATTATACTAACTTTAGCTGACTATGATAAGTAAAACTCCATGGGGAGTGATATAGGTTTATTCTCAATTGCCCAATATCTTTTAACTACCAGAGTCGTAATAAATCAGAAAAACACATGCATGCAATTCTAATGTGTTTTTGTACAGTTAAAGTGGCAACAACACAATATCTTTTGCGATAATAATCTGCTTTAAAACAATGGCAATACAGGTTTTCTTTATTGCATCTTCTAGTGGGAAACTAATAACTACAAACTAATAACTAAAACAGAAAAATTTAACTACAGTATTTTGCGAGCAAAAAAAATGCATGTTAGGTTATTTTTGACAAAGTATCGTTAACGACTATTTTATTGACATGTTATATGGTGTCATATTCGGTTTAAGCTCTGTGACATCCACTACGTTTGACAAACACCTATTACTATTGTTTATTTTTCAAATAGTAACCGGTCAGTATAGGGTTTATAACAAGGATAGTCTGAATATATGTATTAAGGCAAACAAACATAAAATGCGTTGCATAGAGGACACAATCAGCATCACACAAAAAGTGAACAGATAAATATAATCGGAATAAAATCGCAAATATATTCGAAGAAGGTGCAAAAAAGAATGTATGGTAAAATACAATAGAGTCGGGCATTCTAATACATGCAATACGGGCGGTCGTTTTTCGTGAGTTCTCCTTCTGCAACGACTGAAATCTTTATTTATTAGAATCGGTAATTTATAAAAGTTCTGTGTTTTATGTCGATGGCATTGTTATTGATGTATCACAAAAACTTACTCCCGTTTCCATAGATTATAATTGGAGACGAAATTAAGCTATGACTCGATTGAATTCCTTTTGTTGAAAAAAATTTTTAAGTGCATTAAGTTTTAACGTGCATACATGTAACTAGCTTTAGCGCGCGGCTCCACCCGCGTGTTTGTCGATTTCCGCAGCTAAGAGAAGCCTATGTCCTTCCTCAAGAATCAAAGTACCTCCATGCCAAATTTCATTGAAATCGGTGCAGCCATTTGGCCGTGAAAGCAGAACAGACAGAGTTACTTTCGCATTTATAAAATAGGTATGGATTAAGAAAAAAA
The DNA here is from genome assembly GCA_905220595.1 of Spilosoma lubricipeda. Lineage (NCBI taxonomy): Eukaryota > Metazoa > Arthropoda > Insecta > Lepidoptera > Erebidae > Spilosoma > Spilosoma lubricipeda. The sequence goes on from HG992275.1 coordinate 11,329,526, forward strand.
CTATAAACAATTATATAGTTCCCAATCAAAGTCTACAATAAGGAACTTTCCACAACGTAATTTATCTAAATTTGAAGTTGATTTTGCTTAGCCAGCGGTCATCCCGGTCATCATTAACTAAGAGAGCTCCCATCTACAAGCCATAATAAATACTCTCGGGTCATGAGATTTTTGCTAAACAACTGAACAAAATTAGTTTTCGATTTAAAAGTTCAAAGCGTTTACCTATAACCTTATTTTGGAAGGGGAAACAAGACAATGAGGTAGAATTAAATATTCTTTAGTTCAGTTCATGTGGTGACAGATTAAGAATACGAAATGTCACCACATATTTTTATCCCACAGGTGTTGTGAGAAGCGACTAAGGAAGGACAACTACGCAGGACTTTATCACTGCACAGAGAAGAAAAACTTCAAACAAGCCCTATACCATACCGTCTGGTCAACATGATATAATAGACCAAAACCTTCTCTATAAGGAGACTGTTATCTATCTATCTGCTAGGATATCCAGCAGTGGACTGCTAATGACTGTTGATGATGATGATGATGCCTATTCAAAAGGAGTGTCCTGAGAAACAAACGTTCCTAACCTAACAACAAATACTACAATAAGTTAAGTTAGCTTTATTGATGAAATGGCCTCTCGGATCAGCTATTTCTGCCAATTTCAAGTATTTATAGTCTTCAAATCATAAGTCTTTAAGTCTTCGTCGTGATGAAATTAATGTAAAAAATATATAAAATATGTATGAGATGGACCGTCTTTCGAAAAAACAAATAACGATCTCCAATACTACAGTACAGGTGTTTTTAATACCGTTAGGTAAATAATATTTTAATAACATAGCTATACAATCTCTATTCATACCTATTTTCATTTCGTAGTTTTGCCGACCGTACCAAATAAATATAGAAAGTTATATCGAATAAATAATCCAAAATAAGATTTTATCTAATTAACGCAAAACGCGCAAAAAACGCGAAGATTGAGTTGACGATTTTCTGTAATACTTGGTCGTGTGTTGTAGATTATATTTTAAAGTGAATCACAAATTTGTGTCGTTATGATGTTTTTGATATCATGTTTTGTGTGATGTTATATTATTAAATGTACCGAATGGGTTAGAACCCATACTATTCAAATTAGTAAAATCATAAAATTACAATATAATCACAGTTATTATATCGTAAGCTCTTTTTATTACTCATATTTCATGTAATAGGCAGAGCTCACACACACGACAAAACAAAATGATATTATGCCGTCAATCTCATGTTTTTTCTTCGATATCAGGTAAAGGCACATAGCCATAATAGGTTTGACTATATGCAGACCACGATTACTTCACATCCATCGTTCGGCCTGAGAGACCGCCCTGAAGAAAAAAAAACATGAATAAGAGCGAGTACTACTCTCGTGTAGAGGGTTCCATAATTTTATTTATTTATTTTATATATTGATCTTTATTGTACACACATCATTACATATATAGAAAAAGAAAAAAAAAACAAAAGTGTTGCAATTTAGAAATGTGACAATTGGCGGTCTTATCGCTCATGGCGATCTCTTACAGACAACCTTAGTACATAATTTTATTACTTCTAGAATACAAGAACAAGTTACCACTCTAAAGAGCAAGAAGTATAAGACAAATATAACTTATATGTGAATATATAATTCAAACACACATGTTGGTTGGTTTTTAGGACACATCAAACATAGTAAGTTTTAAGTTTAATCCAGCAAAAGAGTGATTGTAGGGGATAACTGTTTGTGAGCCACACAAAATTTAGTCCCATGTGGGAATCCAATTCAATGCAGAATGCGACGTCGCGACAAAGAGTCTACTAAAGCCATGTGGTCTTTTATAGACCTTACCACGATCTTTGATGCTAGAGCGTAAATAGCCCTCTAAATATGTTTCTCATGTGGAAAAAATAACACTTAGACGTATATTTCTCTCTTTCTCTCGTTTATTTCCTATAACCGTTCACACTATGAGCAAGACAAATAATTCGGTTATCCGTCTCGATGTTAGTAAGTCCATCTGTGCCTGAAGGTTTTTTTACTTTCACATACGATACGAATCTCTAAAAATCAAATGAAAGGGTATCTACAAATATAATTTTTACTTACATGGTTGACAAGTGTATAAGTAATGTAACGAGCTCCATAAGTTGTCTAATTGCGTAAAAACAACGATTACCGTCCATAACTGTCTGAATATATAACGACAGTATGAATAACTACATTACTTTAATATTTGTGTACAAATATGGAGAACATAGATTTAGTTTAGCTCATTACTTTATTAAACCTTACACCAGACACGACATATTGATTTGTGGGTTCACAGATTATTTCACAGATTTATCTTATTTAAAAGTCTTATCTTTATAGATAATCGTATGGAAACTCGACTAAGCTAAATTACTCTGCCTCCTCTGATTTGCTAAATTAATTGGTTTAGTCTAAAGAGCTTTATTTTTCTTTTTACAGTACCAGATAGATAAGATTAACGATTCCTAGTTATCTATACCAAAACGATTACAAATTTTAATATTTTTTTTTAGAAACTACATCAAAGATTTTGAAATTTCAATATTTATAAATTATAAATACCATTTTTTTTTAGAGATAAAGCTTGTATATTTCGGTTTTTACAACAATTTGAACATGTTACAAATGTTAGAAGATCTTTACACTCTTCGACAAAATAGTTTTTGGAGGAATAAAAAAATTCCTTTATTAGTTTCAGCATTTATTGAAATTAGTGACTTGCAAATTTCTTCATCTTACCCTTTACTGATGTATACATTGCAAACGTGGATAACTAATATTAATGTAGATGAGATAATAACAGTAGATTTAGAATCGGTTAAGCACTGTAAAAGGTCATATGAGATAAACTCTCTAAAGTATGAGGTTATTAAAGAGCTGTATACAAGATATAGTGTAGTTGGAACTTTATATATACAGATGGATCGAAGAGTGTAGAAGGACTTGGGGCAGCGTTCTATGTATCTAATATAGGTATTAATAATCACGATAATTGTTTCAAAATATGTCAATCTACATCTATTATGACGTTGGAACTCATTGCAATCTTAGAAGCAATAACTTATGTGATTAATAAAAGTAGTATGGAACGTGTTGTAGTTTGTACAGACAACAAGAGCTCTTTACAGCATATAGCTCGATGTGCCTCTGGTTTCAGAGGTGCATCGATAGCTTATGCTATCCTCTCTGAAATTCTTGAATTGAACTTAAAAGGGGTTGAACTGCGATTGCAATGGGTTCCATCGCATATTGGATTACAGGGCAATGAAAAGGCTGATACATTAGCAAAATATGCCGCTGAGAATGGAAAATATTATAATTTCACTCTAGACTACTATTAATACTTACCCATGTTTAAAAGTAAATGCTATAATGACTGGCAGGAACACTTTGATAAGCGGTCATTAGAAAAAGGGATATGGTATAAAACCATACAGTGTCAGCCTCTTCATGTGCCCTGGTGTATGAACAGTAGGTTAAATAGACAACTAATTGTCGTTGCCCATAGACTCAGATCTGGACACATCCCATGCAATAAATTTAGTTATATGATGAAGAAAACCGCTTCGCCTGATTGTGAGGAATGTAGAGTTGTGGAAGACTTACACCATCTATTAATGGAGTGTGTTAGATATGAGTTTAGTAGAAATAGTTTAGTGTCCGACTTGAATTTGAATGGAGCAGACGTAGGAATGTTTCACAAAATTCTATCGGAGCCAAATAGCGATCATGCGGCAGCTCTGTTCAAATTCATGTCGATTATTCTTAGACGATAAGTATATGGTAACTTGTTTAGGATACGATGGGACTGGCATACGCTGTGCGTAAAAGTTCCAAAACAAACAGAATAAAAAAAAAAAAAAAAAAAACAACAATTTGAACATGTCCTAAGTTAATAGAATAACATAAAACCTTATCTTTATTTCTTTTTGGATTTTTTTTAAAAGTAAAACATCTATAATTCGTGTTCTGAATTTAAATAGGAAGGTGTATTTAAATAGCTGCGGGCTGTGAACATGGTTCTGTGGGAACTACATTGTTTCGCAATCAATACTAACACGAGTTACAAAAATGTACAGTTACAAAATAAATTATCTACACCAAAAATACATTTAGCAAGCATTTACATTAGATTAGATAAACCTCCATATCTGTGAACATTGTATAAAACATTTGTTAGGAACCCTGAACTAAAAACTAAGAAGTATTTTCAAGTATTCCCATTCGGTCTTTCGCATGAATCTATTCAGACGAACCTTACGAGACAACCCTCTTTAAAATGAATATATTGTGAGATACTGGTTCTTAGGAGAATAAATTATTTTGGAAAATAGTTAAATCTTCGTAAGCAAGTCTACAATATTATATGAGCTCCTCTAATTTCTCTTTGATCTATCATCAGAGACTGAATCGAGTACACTCTTTCTAAAAAAAAAACAAGCAAATTTACTAACTAATATAAACGATCATAACACAGAACAGATCTCTTTGTTCTGTGGATCATAACATTCATAAAATAATATTAAATAGTGCGATGAATTGAACATAACAGTTTTAGGTTGGCTGACAAGTGTTTTCTGATGAATTTCTTCTAGTTTTGCATTATTATATCTTTGATATTGCGAAGGGTTTAATTTTACAGTACTTATTGTAAAAAAAACAACGAATACAAATTTTGAATACAACTATTTAAAAATACCAATAAGACTAAACTGAATCTATAAAATTCAGAATAAACAAAACCCCGTTATACACATTTAAAAATTCTGCATCGGAGTGAAGTAACATTTTTTATGCGTTTCCCCTTTTTCCATGGAGGATATAATTCACCGAAATCTTTATATTTCTTTGTGTAGATGTGAGGGAGAGTAGCCGGCTCCCCGCAGCGTGTTGATGATGAGTTACTGGCACGGCGAACAGTGCCGGAACACGGAAGTCACCCCTCAGCCTCCGCCCTGCGTCATCCCGCCCTTACTTCCGATACCAATCGGCGAAGCCCAGCTTTAGCGAACACTATGACTATTTATAGACAAGTAGGTTCTCCCCACGGTTTCGCTTGTATTAATATAGATAATGTCAATAAATTCAGGGATATCTCGGGAATATTTTTTCTGTACCACTGGTAATTTACATATATGTCAATTGTATGAAGATCATTTAGGTAGTTAAGACAAAAAAGTGTTACAATTAGGTATATTAAAAAAAATAAAAAAGAGCAATAATCACTGCTAATGTAAAGAATCCCTAGTATTTTGCATGTAGATTGTATTTACATTATTTAAAAGTGTGTTTTTTTTAATACGTTGGATATTTTTACTTAATTGAGAACAATAATTGAGTTAATATCTTAATACAATGAGTAAAATCGTTTCGAGTTTTTAATAAATTTATCTATTAATTTCAAACTTTCTAATTAAAGATGTATGTACATCAACAATCCATAACAGTCCACTGCTGGACATAGGACATACTTAGAAAGGATGTTTTTCCCTACTAAAAACAATTTATTCAAACGTTCCCGTTAGTTTTTCCAAATATGTAATAAATAAATAGTCAATTATTTCGTCCTTGGTGTAACAATTATTCTATTAATTATTTGTTTAGAGAAGAATTAATTAAGAATTATGAAGTTTTATAAACTTCCTTAATAATATTAAAATTTACCTGTATATATGCGTATACGGGAGAGGTCGCCAAATGACCAATAGTCTATATTTCGAAGCTAATCAGCATCCGTTTGATTAAGAAATTAAACATGCAATTGTTGATTCGTTGAAGTAAAGGATCTGTCAAAACCCCACCAGATACCACAAAGGTTAACTATGATGACCAACATTCAATAAAACTAACAAGAAACCTATTCACGTTTACACTTGACCCGTTCACTCATTCCATGAACCAATCTTAGCAATGTAATCCATTTATTACATCAAACCATCGCCGTCTAAACCTCGGAGATTAACTGTCGTTCATAAAATCATAACAGCTCCAAACATCAATCATAGGACACAAGTCACGTGCCACTGATCCTGCGACAGAAGAAAACAATATTCATAAATAACGGTAACAATATGGCGGATGAGTGGCCACGTGGCAGCGCGTGCTAGCCGGATGACAACGCCGCATGTAATTATTCGCGCATACCCACATAAATTGTGCGTCGAAGTAGTAGATGATTTTAATAACTTGCGTGTTTAATAGACCTGAAACAGTGTTCTCCATACATTAAGATTGTCCTGTGCACTAACTGCTCAAAGAAAGATGGAATGAGCAATGGTTTTACAAATTTAATTAATGTGTATTGCAAAGTTTGCTATATTATTGGTGGATACGAAAATACACAGTTTGTTCACATGAAAAACTATTAACTATTGACTGCCTTGGTCGGACAGTGATAGCGTATGTGACTGCTGCTAGTAGCTGCGTGCTTGAGGTCTCGGGTTCGATTCCCGGGGCGGACCAAATGTTTGTTTGATCTGCAAATAATTGTTTCGAAGTTTGTGTGTGGTATCTATGTATAGTATGTATGTATTTACAAAAAAAAAGTACAGATAGATAGATATATTTATATCACTTTTCTAGTACATCTAATACAAGTTCTGCTTAGTTTGGCACTGGATAGCGTTGTGTTAGATGTCCAAAATATTCATTTATTTTTATTTATGTATTTATAATATTTTTGTTCCTAAAAATTTATTTTAACAAAGTGTAAATCAAGCAATTCTTTCGTTACCACAGTCCTCATAGCACCGAGTGAGCAAGAATTCTAGAGGAGGGAAGGAAAACATAAGGTCAACAACGCACTTGCTACTCTCGAGTTGCAAGGTGCAGAGCAGCGGCAGTCGCCAGTTGTGTTATGAAAACGAACTTTGTGGAATTTGATTTAAATTTTTAAACTATCAAAAGCTATCAGGAATTAAAACCACTTAGTGTTTAGTGCCTTTTGATTGATGTGATTGGTGTTTTTTATTAGTTTAGTGTTTTAGGCGTGAAAGCGTAACAAATTCAATAAGATTAAATATTCCTGGTAAATAAACATCAAGCAACGGTAGACTGGTAGAAATCAAGAAAGAAATC